>JAOWCC010001634.1:128837092-130037092 GCA_030867875.1 Actinernus sp. WN-2022 | reverse complement strand
CAGTATGACTATGAATGCTCACCTTCGGCTTCGGCCTTCCCAGCGGTTCTTCACCGATTTATCCACAAATTAGTTTATGTCTCTCAGTAGCAGCAGTTACTCTAGTCTTTCTAGCAATAGAATCTAGTTATAAATGCTGATTTGAAGGTATGAAGGCTGATTTGTTGCTCTTCTCGCCTCGATCTGTTCACATCCACACGAACTGTGAAACCGACAATCATTTTGAGTTTCAGCCAATCAGGAATCAAGTCACTATCCGGGACTTCAAATATCGATCAATTGTTCGAGCACAGGAAGCCCAAGCTCTTTTTAGTCTGACAGTAAGGTTTAAAATGCACCCAAATTCGCTGAAACTGCATAGGTAAGTTTTATTCATTTTATTACAGTATGTTTATCGAAAAGCTAGATTTAAAAATTCCCATACAAACTTATAAAATAGCCATAAACAGTGCTTGGGCTACCTATGATTCGGATGGCGAGGCTAATGAAATTTGATTGTACTCCACAGTTTATTTATCTAATTTTAATAAAACCAAACGTAACCCACCAAATGCGAAGAACCATTAGGACGCACATTTTCCCAGTGGCTTTCCAGTACTTTTGAACGGTCACGCAATATTTGCATGATGTATTTTGTGCACGTATTTATTTAATGTACTGTTTAAGCGCCGATCAAACGAGTATGTGAGCGCATGTGAACATGAGTTTTTTTAAATATTTTATTGATATTTTAATGATACATTGGTATATTTGTCCCTGTGTCCCCCTCCCCGAGAGTTGCTCAAGAACATGAGAGTTGCTCAATTACGCTCTCGCTTGACCGCCAACTCTCGCCAAATTTGACAATCGCGAGTTACATCAACTTCTTGTGATCCTCGTCATCATCATTTTACCGAGTTGTGAAGGCATTTCAATTAGCCGCAATGCACGACGGTGTTCCCTCGTGGCTTTGGATCCCTGTAGCTAGCCTCCCATGCAGGCGGATGAAGGCACCGCGAGTTCCGTTGGAAAATTAAGTCTGGTTATACCGGCGCCTCGACATCCGCTTGGTATCAGACAAAAATATAAACGTACAAGTCGGTATATCATGCGCCGTGGTCTAGAGTGATATTTCTTCGCTGTTTTGACTTGTTTCAAAATCTTAAAATGTTTCAAACATATAATATACCAAACAAAGCGATTTTCAATTTTCTACGCAGTTATTAGCATATCAGTCCGTGATCCGTGAAGTTTGGGTTGAACAAATTTTGCGCTTACGCTGGATCGGACAGCATTAAATATATTTCCCATGTGCCTTAGCGAGCTCTTAACGCATAGTCCATGCAGTCTTATTAGTCTAAACAATGAATGTGATACGCATATTCCTGTTAATTTGTCTTATTTTTGCCCATACAAATTCCATCTACTGCCCATATCTTTGCCATATCATGGGGGTCGTATGGGTTGTTACAGTCTCTGCCCATATAATTCCCATGTATATGGGTTTCATATGGGATCTACGCGAATAAAGAACCATTTTAGCCCATGCATCCCCCATATGCTTCCCATGTATTTACCAGATGATGGGAATAGTATGGGCCTCTACCTATGTGTGCCATGTTTCGCCCATACAAATTCCACCTTGTACCTATATCTGTGCCATATCATGGGAACCGTATGGGTTGTTATAGTCTCTGCCCATATAATTCCCATGTATATGGGTTTCATATGGGATCTACGCGAATCAGTAAAGAACCATTTTAGCCCATGCATCCCCCATATGCTTCCCATGTATTTACCAGATGATGGGAATAGTATGGGCCTTTACCTATGCGTGCCATGTATCGCCCATACAAATTCCACTTTGTACCCATATCTGTGCCATATCATGGGAACCGTATGGCTATTATCCTGTCTGCCCATACAGTTCCCATACATCATATGGCTTTCATATGGGATCTGTTTCCCATATGCTTTCCAGATATGGGTTTCATATGGGATGTGCTGCCCATGTATTTTTACCATATATGGTTTCTGAATGGTAGGTAATCCCATATTTATCCCATGTAACAAAAACTCAAACCCATATAGTTCCCATACCAGACCCATGTACATCCCATGTCATACCCATATGAATCCCATATGTTTGGTTTGGTAAGGCTCTCTTAGCCAAATAAACAAGCGGTGTCAGTGTGTTCTATAGGGGAAATTTGTTTCAATTGCATCTTAAAATTGACACTAGCTCTGAGGAAATACTACAACGCACTGCATGATGGGACACCCTGGAGACCATGCACAAGACACAGCTTACAGAACTCGTATTTAAATGTAAGAACAGTTACATCACTGAAGAATTCGATGATTTATTTCTACAAAAACAATCAAAGCAATAATAGCTAGTGTAACTTTGCCAAGACCAGAGACAAACATCATTAGAAACTCAATACGATAGTAATACCATTTTTCTAAATATGACACTAACAACATTAGGTTTGAACCCATGGTAGCTCTCATCAAACACAAAGACACGGTATATGAATACTTTTATGTAGTTATTATTATATTGCTGTAATTAAACATTCCGACACTTAGATTTAAGATTCTTAGTCTTAGTACCAGTTAGTATACACTGACAATATTAGGTTATAACTCACGGCATACGAACATTTCTAGTCCTAGTTTTAATGTCATTTTATGATTAGTCCATAATTACTATTATTGTAATCGAGTAGTAGATCTTAGATTTACTTTTTACTTTTTAGTGTAAACACGACCCCACCAGCTCTGCTGCCTTCACTCATCGTGTATAAATAAAGTATATCATTCATTCATTCATTCTGTCCGCTGGTGCCGAATGAGATTTGTTATGTCGGGGCAGTCTCAATCAAACTCTTAGGACCAATCAAACGTTAGTTATACATGAACGAGTCTGAACGTGATAGCTTCCAAGTCATATTTGAATGAAATTATACATGAATTGATGAAGTACTTGCATTTCGTAATTTTAGCCTGAGAGACACCGACACACGATCTGTTTGACAAGCTTTTGAAATGACGTCGGAAAATGAAGGGAAGGTACGTTAACTAAGACTGACTTACACTGGCGCGGCGACATATGTAAGCATAAACGATATATAAAAATACACAATGCAGTGCCGTAATGTAGGATAAGAACATGCATGCCTGTTATTGATACTGAGGTAAAACTCATGAACTGTTTTTTACTACAGCCTACCCGACATGTCAAATGATACCGGATAAACAAACTCCATATGACTTTTGTGGTGTACTGTTGACACACTGGTATCTATACTGAAACGGAGTGATGATTGATAGTTCTGTTCTACGCTTTAGGCATTCGCAAAGGTCATTCGCTGAGCTTAGCGAATTGGAACCTGAACGTGTAGTTGTTTTGCTCGTTTTTTACTTCTTTTACCCATAATATGCTCACTAGGGGAGCTAACATAATTCGCTTCATATAATATACCTTTCAAGACAAACTTGCCAATTGCAGACTGATTTTGATAATAACTGATGCCGTACATGGATGTGTAATGTGCCTTTTAATTCACTGATCCCTTTGCGTTCCAATCTGCAGGCTTTGTTCCTCTCTAGCCGAAATAATTCACTGAATTAGAAAGAGGTCGAAGAAAGTAAGATTGCAGTGATTGCTGAATGAATATCGCAGTGTTTCTGTGACCAAAATTCATGATCGGCTTTGAATGCCAAGTATATATAATATATACAAACGTGCCTTGAATTTACTAGCTGCTGTGATCCCTGCATGTTGCTGTACATCGAAGAAACTAGCTCATTAATTAGGCGGCCGATGTATGTTAAAATCCTGTCCTAACGCTGATCGCATGAACGCAAGGACTGAACGAAAATTCATCTATTTCTGTTAGCAGAGTTTTATCACACTTAATTATGCTCAGTTTGTCGCTTAGGCAATGCTTTAAAGTATCACCCGACTTAGGTAAAATAATATACAGCATGTTAATTTATTGTTAATCTGTGTTTCAATTGCAACTTTTGTTCTGTGCCAATCGAATGAGATTTGTTATGTCGGGGCAGGGATTTGGGAGGGAGATTGGTTTAAACGATTCGCTATATATCAAACTATGAGAACCAATCAAACTTTATTTATATTTTCTGAAGGGAAACGAAAATCAGTTCGAGTTAGCGGGGGTTTGAGTTATCGGGGTCGGTGTAATTTTTTTTATTTTTGTTAATTATTAATAATAGTGACGATATATAGCGTGAACATAGTTTTATTATCTACTTCTGTGATAAACATCGCTCAATTTGCGTATGGTAACTTTAATATTTGGGTACATGTTTTACTTATAAACGAAGTTTGTAGTGTATTACTACAGTCCAACTAAATATAAACAACATTAAAGAAGTAACCATGTCCGTTTTCCTATTTTCACTGCCGAGGCAGAACTACAAATGAAGTGATTGTTCCCTGTCGCTGAGATCGTCGAGCTATTCTCTCTGTTGTTAATACTGTGATCTGATTGGCATCAGGGATAAGGGATATCATGATTATCAACTTGACTGGAAACCTAGACGCGGTGAAGTGCTACAAGCTGTCCCAGAGCCAACTAATGTCGTGGGCAAATACGCAGTGTGTGTTCTCAAAGACGGAGCTGTAGTCGGGCACGTGATGAGGGGAAAAAGTGGACGCTTTGCAAAAACAATCTTCTACTTTTTGCTAGCAGACAAAAGCACTTCATGTAGTGTGATAATAAAAGCGGACAAGGCCGTTTTCTTGGGGGATGGCGAAGGAATGCAAGTCCAATGTAGGCTGAGGCTTTCTGGACAAGATAACCTTGTTAACATCTTACAGAAAGAATTGGAACGCCTTGAGCTGTAAGCAAGTAACATCGATTTTTACATAGTCAGCCACTGAAGTAGTGTAAATTGAACTCCCCAGAAGAGTAGTGAATGAGATCAGAGATGACTAAAGGTTTTCTACTACATACGGCACTGTTGGATTTTAGGCTTTGTGTCAATACAAAAGACACCGCATCCGCTAGTGACTGATAAGATCTGAAATGAATGTCAAATACGTGATCAGTCCGAAGTTGCAATAATTAAAATCAAATTAAGTAACAATCAGATAACAAGCAGCCTATTTTCTTGATATTTTGAGAAGTCATAAGAACAGAGTTCGAGTTATCGGGGTAAATTTGGGCCAAGGGAAACGAAAAATAGTTCAGTCGAGTTAGCGGGGAATTCGAGTTATCCGAGTTCGAGTTATCCGAGTAAAAATGACTCAAAAATAGGGCCAAATCCAAGGGAAATCGAACTTAGTTCGTGTTATCCGAGTTCGAGTTACCGGGGTTCTACTGTATACATGAAAAGTCTGAACTTGATAGCCTTCGAAGCATATTTGAATGAAATCAACGACTTGATGTAGTAGTGCATATTAAGCAGATTAAGAGGGAACTTATTCGACGATTTCGCCGCCGCAATATTATCACTCTGTCATGAACTCTAGTTCAGTCGTTGCGTGCATGGAGGAGTAATCTGGAAGGGTAGAAAAGCCTCTTAGATTATAATAGGGAGGTGCATTTGTGAACAGCACATAAAAGTCCGACTTGAAAAGAGCTTCAGGCTACAGAATACCGAAAAACAAACTGGCGAGGTTCCTGACAGCTATCGATTGTATCTAATCTGTAGACCGTTATCACACTTTCTAACAGGAAACTCACTCTCGCTTACAATTAACTTACAATTATATATGTATGTAGCAACTTAGAGTCAAAATAGATGTTGTTGTTGTTGATTTACAATGAACTAAACATTCTCATGCCAGATAAGTTTTTAATTTGTGTCGCGAGTTTACTCAACACATGACAGGGTCAACCAATCAGATTCGATATCGCTCGGGACACTGCGGGACGCTGCGGGTTACTTAATTTATATATATTAGAGTCTGACAAGATGGCGCCATTTGTGACTCGTGAAGGAAATTTCTCTCAGATTTGGAGTCCCATCTCTCAAATGTAAACAGCTTAATGTTTTATTCCAAGTCAAGTACCGATCGCTATGTAAGCCTCACACTCCACAAGGTCGAACAACAAGGCCAAATAAAAGCCTTGAATACAACTAAAGCTGCTTTTTAATATTTACACCGATCGAAACTGGGCTTTACAGTCTGAGCTAAACCCCCAAGGCTACAGGGAACCCAACTAGGTGGTCAGCAGGTACAGGTACCTACTGATAATGCATGCATGTATGCTAGAACTCCATGCCTATTCACCTATTCCTAGGTGGCCCGAGTTAAGGCCACCCAGGGCCTCTTGTTTTTATCAATCCGGCGCTGCTAGGCAGGCAGTCGCCGGAGTCTTAAAATACGGTCTGTGTCTTTCTTCTATTAAAACATTTTTTTTGTTCTATCGGCGACAGAAGTTGATCATTTCAGACCTTGCCTCTAACAATGTGGTCGGAGACGCTGTAACCTAGCGACAAACCAGGAGGCATGCGCATTAGACGTTATATATTTATTTAACACTGTTTACATCACATCATATCATCGCCGAATAATTATTACAGTGGGAAGTGTGGAATGAGCTACGAGTGAGACTTCGAGGCGCTATCAGTTCTTTGAACTACTTTCTAACCTTATTATTCTTGTAAGGGAACAGTAGTAATTATACGGCGATGATATTATGCGATGTAAACAGTGTTTAATAAATCTATAACGTTTAATGCGCATGCCTCCTGCTTTATCGCTCGATCACAGCGTCATAACGGAAGTAATTGATTAAAGGAAACAGGTCACGTGACATAGTAAAAAGTAAAATATCTTATAATATAAGTGACCGATACCACCTTAAAAGGCGCAAATGCAATGCAATTGTCATTTTAAGCAGTGTGATAGCAAAACAAATCCAAATTTTCCTGTGTAAACTTCCCCCATTTCAAAGAGCTCGTTTTATGACGTCATCAACTGGGGAATGTCACGTGACACTAAAGGAGAATTCCATCTGATTAAGAAAGTCAAATATTAGGTATTTTCATATTTTGGACAACTTACATATAAATATATCGACAGAGAATTGAAGATCTTTAAACTCTCTGCTGGGGGTCTGTTAAGGCCGAAAATCCAGGCCTTAAGTTACTTGAGCAGTACGAACGCACAATCAGATGCGAAAGTACAGACAGTCGATCTGAAACAGACAGTCGATCTGATAACTTCACATGAGTTAGAACACGAGTGAACACAAGCAGAACATGAGTGAACACGAGCGAGGTCAAGTAAACCAGAATACTCTTGGATAACACAGATAGCCCAAAAATATTAGGATACAAATGCTGACGAACTGATCTAAAACTCCACATGAGTCAGAACACGAGTGCACTAGCGATTCATAAATTAATTAACAAATTATTATTATTTAAAAAAATCAATAATAAAAATTGTGTTATCATCTTAGTTTATGAGTTATCAGTGCGGTATACCCAGCCCCAAAAACACTTGCATCCAAACACTATGAGGATCTGATCTCGAACTCCACACGAGTGAATACGAGTACACTAACGCTTCATAATTTAATTAACGGACATTCACAATTTAAACGAGTGAACACGATATAGGAAAAGTGTAACACGGACGATATCATACAACTACGCGTTTGGCACTTGACGAACGAACAATAAGATGCGAAAGTGCACACGCACAGTTGATGTGATCTAAAACTCCATACGAGTTAGAACACGAGTGAACACAAGTAGAACACGAGTGAATACGAGTGAACACAAGACGAAAATGAGTGAACACGAGCGAGGTCAAGTAAGCCAGGATACTTTAAGATAGCACAGATAGCCCCAAAATAATACGATCCAAATGCTGAGGATCTGATATAAAACTCCACACGAGTCAGAACACAACTGCACTAGCGATTTATAATTCAATTAAAAAATAAATAAAAATGAAATGACATAAAAATTAATTGTGTTATCATCTTAGTTGTTTCGGATTACCTGTGCCGATCAGTGCGGCACCCAGGCCAACCCAAATTGCATCCAAATACTATGAAGATCTGATCTAGAACTCCACACGAGTACATCAGCTAGTGCTTCATCATTTAATGAACCAACATTTACAATTAAAAACAATTATGTTATCGTCTTACTTGTTTCGCGTTACCGGCGTAAATGCCGCGTGAATCTGCAAAAGCAGCCGATTGCGTTATTACCTGTGACCCCGTGTGCGCCCATGAATCGTTGCATGTGAGGAATGTTTTGATTAGTCTGATACTCAATAAGTCGGATTGTGGTCAATAAAAATATTTGTTTGCAGAAGTACCCACTAGGCATCTCCCGATTGTGCTTGTAAAATCCTGATAAGATGCTCCCTAGAATGCCAAAAAGTTGCTAAAAAGTTGCCAAAAATCCAAAAAGTTGCTACCTAAATTTCGAAAGTTGCTAGTACCTGTTACATAAATTTCACGATATTTTCACACAAACGTTAATTATAATGAAAAGCTTTATTCCTTCTTAATAATTGCTAATATTGGTTAAGAAAAGATAAATTGATTGCAATTTGAACAAAACTATAAAAAGTATTTTTAGAAAACTCTTAATGGTTCATTTGATGTCTTGCTGAACGATATGTGGGATTACCTTAACAAAACTTGATAAACATCAAGAAATTCGTAGAAATTGAAGTTTTCTATAAAATTGTTAACTTTTGCGTGCTTGATTTTTGCTGTAAACCTGAACATGACGAGATTGGCGGCCGCGTTTTGTTTAGGTCGAATTATGCTCAGTTGAAGCTAATAAAAATGGTTAACTGAATTAATGTAAGTGTACTTTGGATTTTTTATGCTTTTCAAGAGTTCCGAGCACGTGACTAAACCCCCTAATGATTTGGCATCGCAATTCTTTTCTAAAAACCATTCTTAAGGCAAAGTTTTTCAAAGCGAACTGGTACTTAATTAAATTTGTTTAAAGCCCCAAGAGAAGATCAAACAATGTGAAAAAATGCTGCGCTATAAAAACTTTAACTTTCCTTTATTTCTAATGTCTGTAAACTTCAAACCCACTGGCGATAAGAAAGATTGGTAGGCATTTAGGCACTAAACGAAGCGATTGTTTGCGCATTGTACTCGTACCGATCCCTATGGTATTATTGCTTTCCCAGGTAACAACAAAGATGGGGATATATATATTATATACACCCGATCGAAAAAAAAGATGACACTCAAGAATATATATATCCCCATATGTGTCTTTGTTGTTACCTGGGAAAGCAATACCATAGGGATCGGTACGAGTACAATGCGCAAACAATCGCTTCGTTTAGTGCCTAGATGACTAACAATCTTTCTCAGCGCCAGTGGGTTTGGAGTTTACAAAAATTAGAAATTATAAAGGAAAGTTAAATATCTCATAGCGCATAATATTTTCATTGTTTGATCTTCTCTTGGGGCTTAACTTAAATTAAACAAATTTAATAAAGTACCAGTTCGCTTAGACGCTTAGAACACCTTTGCCTAAAGAAAGTTTTTTTTAGAAAAGAATTGCGGAACGCTTGAAAAGGAAAATAATTAACCATTTTTTTATTTACCTTCAATAGCATAAATTCGACCTAAACAAAACGCGGCCGCCAATCTCGTCAAGTGCAAAAAAGATTAGCAGACTTCGATACAATACTGTTTGATAATCAAAATAAATACAGTAGTTTAATATTCAGTAGAGCACGCGGTTGTCAAGGTTTTTTTATGAGTGGAAATTTTACCATTTTTTATAGGCCATGTTGAAATGTTTTCCTTCACTTCAGTAACGCTAGCGTTACGTGACGACCCTTTGAACGGCCACGAAGAAGACAGGGGTGGAATTAGAAATTTGAAAATCATCATCAAATTAGAACAAAATACTAAACCTAAAGCCATGAAATTGTAAAGGATTTTGTTTTGTATAACATTTTATCAGTTGTGGTCCTCGTCAAGTAAACTGCTGCTGCGCAACGGAATGACCAACTAGAAGGAGAATATATAGGCGATTTCGGCAAATCAAAATTATTTAAAAACTTAAATCAATGTTCTTCTCCTTACTTTGCTGAAAATTTTCCTTTTTAAAGTAACAAAATCGGTTGGGTAGACCGTGATCAAGATATAAACTTTTGAACATCCAAATAATTGTATAACATTTTCTCGAAAAATGTGTTATTGTGTATGTCTTATATCCGAGAGTTTCCGCCGGCACCACTGTTATAAATTAAAGCAACATGATTTCTTTCTCATCTGAACATAGAGTTGGATTCGCTTTTGAAACGTACTGAATTGTAGAACTAGAGGCTGAAGTCAACGGTATATGCTGAAATCGATCATATTGTGCGCTCATCGGTCTGAGCAAATTTAAATTTCCGCGCTAGAATTCAAGCAAAATTACGTCATTTTGGCTAAGTAGCTAACTGATAGGATGTAATATTGCTACTTCGGTAGTTTCCAGTGAACAAAGTGGATATAGGTGGAAGAAATGTCGCTATAAAACTGACTTTCACTCAAAATAAATGTCTCAGCCGCGTGCTTTACCGAGGAACTGTTATAGTCGGCTTCCTTAGTTATTAAACTAGTGTCTTTTGGCCTATCATATATACGCTCGGATTTTTCATTCTTTCGGACACGGTTATTTCTTCACCTGACAAGAATCTCGGCCGCTTTTTGTTTAAGTTAGATCATATGCTACTAAAGCAAACAAAAGGTTTCGTTCTTAAAGTTTGAAGTAATTAGCAACATATTTTTGCTTCAGAGAACTGTTTCAGAGAGCAGTTTGTTTTGGTAATTTTAATATAAGGAATATATGAGAGGCAAAATTGTCTGTAATTAATACGGAGTATTGAGAGTTTTCAAGCGTCCGATTAGGTGACTAAACCCTCTAATTGAATATATTAAAGAAACTAAAGTACATTCTACCATTATTGTGATTTTCATGCAGGATTTATTTAACCGATTTTGCTACAATAAAAAGGAAACTTCTCAAGAAAATAAGGTCAATTCGAACAACACTTGCTTGATTTTGAAATATTATTTTGAAAGCCAAAATTATATCTAAACCCTTAGCTTTTATATCGTATAGATTCGGCTGCAACAAGGCAAATAGCCAGGTACCTAAACGTTTCGTTATCACGGCAGTTTCGCGCGTGGTTCAAATGTATTATCTGATTTTTGCTTATAGTGTTTAAACCCCAAGAGAAAACCAAACAATGAAAATAAATGCTGCACTATAAAAACTTAAACTTTCGTTTGTTTCTAACATGTGTTGATTTCAAGTCCCACTAGCGTTATGAAAAATTGTTAGGCATTTAGGCACTAAACAAAGCGATTGTTTGCGCATTGTACTCGTAACGATCCCTATGGTATTGCTTTCTCTGGAAAAACAAACACACACATGGGGATATATATATATATTCTGGAGTGTCATCTTTTTTTTGATCGGCTGTCTAGACCAAGACAATAGGCCAAAACAATGAATATTAAAGTATTATATTATGTTCTGCTGGACAACCTTTTTGGCATTGACTGTATATATATATATATATATGTATATATTTATATATATATCATGATATTGTTAATTAAATTATGAAGCTTTAAGCGTTAAGCTCATCATAGTATTTGGATCCTAGCATGTTTGAGCTACCTGTGTCAGTATTCTAGAGTACCCTGGCTTACTTGAAGTCACTCGTGTTCACTCGTTTTCTACTTGTGTTCTCACTCGTATAGAATTTTAGATGAGATCGACTGTATGTGCGTACTTTCGCATCAGATTGTGCGTTCGTAATGTGCCAAACACGCAGGTGTATGAGCACATTCGGGTTAAAAAAGATACGCCGGAGTTCAAGCTGCGTGCAGCAGAGAAAAAAAGTCCACAGGGTGAGGGCCCGTTTGCTGAAAGCCTGGAGCCACCACTGCACAATCATCGTTACCTCAGTGTAAGAACCATACAGGAATTGGGGAGCCTCTACTTGAAAAAAAATATAATATACTGTGCCAAGGGTAGGAATCAAACATGCAGGAATATAAGATTAGAATGGGTGACACACTGACCTACCCAAACCCTAACCGCTAGACTACGGGTAAATTCGTTTGGTTGCAATTGTTTTTTCTTTCACGTATTTATATCAACTGATGATGAGTAGATGCATAAATTATAGTATTATAGTATTGAATACAATATAAACTGTAATATGACAACTCACCGAGCACGCAAGGGCATGGTCTCTAGGGAATGGCTTTTACACCGAGGTAAACCCGCACAATCAATGTCATTCTCAGAAGTTCTGAGAACGTAAAAATCGACGAATTCCTTCGTGATAGTGTTGTTGTTGTTGTCGAGTCGCTATGGAATCCTATGGAATTAATTGGGTAAATACCTTTATAGGTTCTCACCTTTACATCCACCACATAACCTAATTCTATTTTATGTTATTGTTTTGTAAACTAAATTGTGGAAATAAGAGAATCTGAAAAATCAAGTTCAGAAAAATGGGAAGAAAAAATTAATGCCGTAGTAAGAAGTTATTTTAAAATTTGAATTCTAGGTCGATGTATCATAATAAAGAGGAATGCATATCATACAATTATTATTTAATATTGTCAATTTAATATTTTGATGATAGGCGGTACGTATCGATAAACGTTGCTCAAGAAGGAACCCCTTAATGATACATGGTTTTAAATAACAGGATGCCGAGGTCACCCAAGCTGCGTTCTACAGTACTCTCTCCAAGTACCAGCAAGAAGTAGCCAAGGCCGTCATCGATCAGCTGCCTTTAGCAAAAGCAAGACTGGTACTAGATCTGGGTTGTGGAACTGGTGACGTGACTATTGCCATTGCAGCACACCTTTCAGACGATAGCCAGATCTTCGCTATAGACCCCAACACGGAAAGAATTAAGCTCGCACAAGATAAATATGGCCACCATAGCAACATCAAGTTCCTGGAAGGCAGCGATGATCATTTTCCCAACTTGGGCAAATCGTGTTATGAGCTGGTATTTAGTAGCTTTGCATTGCATTGGTTCCCTGATAGAGCTTCAGCATTGAGCAACTTGTTCAACAGTTTAAAACCGGGCGGGTCATTGGCATTAGTATATGCCTGTAGTGAAGTTACTGACGAATCAAGAAACGAATTTCATAAATGGTGGAAATCGGTTGTTCCTGTAGAACAACTTAATGCATATCGAAAGGTGAACAAAGTGTATGAGCTTGTTCCTGGAGTAGTGGAAGCTGAATGTCACAATGCAGGGTTTACAGTGTTGTCAAGTACTAAGAAAACCACTATGACAACATTTTCTTCTGTTGAGTCAATGGCAAACTACTATTATGGTGTTAGTAATGGGTTGGTGGACCTCAGGCCATTTGTGCAAGAGATAGAGCGTAACAATCCACCACCTTTTAATGATCAGGGGGAAGTTAAAAGGGAAGGTGTGTATAAAGTCCTAATAGCTAAGAAATAGTAATACGTGATTGTCAAAAAACAGTAAACACGCCCCAACGTAAACAATGTAATTCTAGGTGTTGTAATAGAGAAATACACTCCTATTGAGCATGCGTGAACGACGACGAGCTCATGTCAGCGGATTCATGTTAAAAACGTTTTTGAAGCTATGCTTTTTCATGAAAATAAAGTGGTGGTTTACTTACGGACATAATTGTGTTACATTGTGTTTTTGAGGTTTTTAAAGGTTACTAGACACCTTCAGGGTACACATTAAACTTTGTATTGTATTGAACAAAACGAGGGTTGCATATGGGCACCCTATCACTGATAAACTATCTGTACGAATGTTTAAACTGTTGCTATATTAACGTAAGTTGGAGTAATTACTCGGGCCAGGCCTTCGGCCGGCACGAGTCTTAAATCGCAAGTGTTTTTTTCCTTTATTTTTTATTTGTCTCGAGTTTTGGCGCCGTCGACCAATTAGATTTCGACTGGTCACGTGACACGTACGTTGCGCCAGCCATGTGACATGTGAACAGTGGACAACATTTCCAGGTTTTTCAAGATGGCGGCGAGTGGGAGTTTTGACTTAGCAAAACCTTTAATATCAGCTGTTTTTTTGGGTAAACCAAAGGTTCCTTCAAGTGCAATACCAATATTTTTGTCTTTTCTAAAGCTGAGAGGTATTTCACGGGCTTGGAAGGGAATTTATCACATATTAATTTTTTATTTTTTATTTAATAGCTTTACAGGCAGAGACATTAATTAAGAATATGTATATATAACATTTACATATTATTTATATATATATATATATATATATATATAATCAGAAAAATATTTTAAGTACATGTTAAATGTAGATGATAATGTGGATTTAGCATGATGGCGTACTAAGTTAAAGTTAGCGGCAGCAAACTGACCTTATGTTTGTAGAACGACATTTGGAACAGATAGTTTTATATGTTCTGATGCGGTCTGGGTCAAACGTTGATAGCAGAAGCGAACGGTAGTGCGCGCGAAGTAATTTCTTGAAAGAAGCTATAGAGGTGCTGGTTTGAATTTCAGGTGGCAAGGAGGTCCATAGAAGCACGATACGATTAAAATATGAATCTTTAAAAGTAGAAGTTCATATAAATTAGGTTTGTAGCCAGAACTAGCCGAAGTATTTCGGGTGACTCTTGATGACTGGGAATAGTGAATAACGTAACTAGTTATATCTAAGCTACAGAGATTTAGGCGGCATTTACACAAGTATACCAGGTCTAAGTATTCTAGCCAGTAGGAGACAGGAAGTAAATTTAGCCTTACTTACATGGCCCTATAGGAAAGATCGCGTAGACTGAATACGAGAATAAACTTGGTGGTTCGGCGCTGCACGCGCTCGATTAGCAGGAGATCTCGCGTACTCGACTGCGGGGCCCACACTTGGCTGCCGTAGCACAGAACCGAGCGAACGAAACTAGTGTAGATTTGAATTGAGAGAGGCACGAGTGTTCCTCCTGAGAAACCCTAGCACCTTGTTTGACTTAGCAACTATCGATACTACATGGTTATGCCAAGATAGATCCTTTGAGATAATAATGCCCAAGTCCCTTAATGAACTGGACTCATTTAGCAGGTAAGACCCTATGTTGTAACTCCGAAAAGGTGGATTGCGTTTCCTAGTAATCTTTAGTACCTCGCATTTCTTTGAATTGAAATTGAGGTCCCAATCTCTCACTAATTATGCGACATGCTTTAAGATACACTCGTGCCAGTCTGCTTTGCGATCAACACTGACTATAAAGACAACAGCTTGTAAATGTAAGTAGCCGCCAATCTGAACATGATAACCTTTATACCAATTGACTGTCGTTGTGTTGTTATTTATTGTTATTAACCTCACGAAAGTATAGTAGAAATGACCAGAGTTCTCTGACTGACAGGGGCCTTTTAAAATATAATTTATATGCACATGTATTTAAATGTTTATAAATTCGGAAACGAAATCTAGCATGCAGTGAGTATACACTGAGTAAGTAATCTGAAATGAAGATGTTTTCAAACGAACTGTGGGAAACGGGTCTTGTTGCCCAGCTCAGTAATTCCACACTTCACTTTGTTTCAGATTTCACGCTTTAATTCCCTTTGATTTCAGTTTTCTCCTGTCCTCTCGCTAGTTCACAACAACTTAGACTCAACAAGAGGCTGGGAACAGCCTTAACTCGGGCTGTATACACATAAGCGTCACCATTCTATATTTTTATTTTCTACATTCTTTACATTCCATACATTCGATGCTGAGGCGTGGTCACAGGGGAGGGGTGGTACTCCACTCATATTATTTATTAGGAGTGGGGTAGGGGAGGACTTTCTGCTCTATGCTCCCCAAGTACATTTACGTAATTTAATATTTTTGTTTTTCATCATATGAACATTAGATATGTTTTTCTTCTATGTAAATTAAAGAAATTGACCTTTTACTGTAAACACTACTTATTCATGTAACACACGTCTACAATTTACAGTCTCTGCTCTGTTCTGTTGTACTGGAGGTTCCGAGTACTAAAATATGATTGTCTCAATGTTTATATTTATCCCAAATCAAAAGTTGTATCCTGTCCATCCTGCTGATAGAGCTGCCACTATATTTCACTACTGTTCTTTCTACAGTCATGTTAATTGTATTCGTGGTCAATTCGTGTGCCTCTGTGTAACTTTATCTGCTGTGTTCATAACTGAAATGCATGTTGGTTATCTCTAATTCAAAGCTAAATTACCGTCATTCACAAAAATTCAGTCTTGTCACTGGTGTATATTACAGAGTTACATAAAGGGAACTGTTCGAAGCCTTCCTCGCTCGTGAGAGGATTCTCGTTTAACAGCTCTAACGAAAGTTAAGCATGCGCCAATAATCTCGTCACTCGTGGTCTAGCGGTTACTGTTTGGGTAGGATTGTGTCAGTCGTTCTATAAATCTTAGCTTCCTGGATTCGATTCCTACGCTGAGCGTAGTGAATTTGTTTTTCAACTAGAGGATCCCCAATTCCTTGTAAAATTTGCTTTGGGTGCTCGGGAAATATTCTAAGTCCCAAATTCTTCATAGTTTATAACAAAGAGGGAGTTTTGTGACGCAGTCTGTGAGGTTGTTACACCGAGGTAAAGCCCCTATTTTAGAACTCTCCACTTACAAGATCTAGGCACCTGAAGAAGGCTAGTTTGGCTAGCCGAAATATAGTACCTTTAAAACTATATACACGTTGTTTCAGCTTTGCTATAGTCCTCAGGATAGAGTAAAAACTCTATCCGCAGTCTGTGGCTTCTGGTTGACCTTTTCGACATTATGCGGCGCCAAAGCGGCGCGGTGTTCAAGTGTGTGCACTTGAACTACTTGAACAGCGTGAGCTGATTGGTTGGGGGCGAAATACCTCGACTTGGAAAATAATAAACACTTGCGATTTAAGACTCGGGCCTGCCCACAGGCAGCCCGAGTAATTATAATAAAAGCTACTAACCGAGTTACTTGATTCTATCTAACTAATTAGTTTTGTTCGTCAATCAATCTAAGAGTCAATCTCTACTATTTTTAATACTTATCTCTCACGTCACCCCTCACTTCCTCTCACCTGTCAACAACATTAATTAACAATTTCTAACACACTTTCCTGTTTGGGAGTTCATTCGCAACGTTCAGAGTTTATATGATAAAAACCAAAGTTCAATTCCAGAGATCAGTGTCTCAGTTCATCTTGTGCAACATCTCTGATCCTTTCTCTTGCGGCGACCGCAGCATCTCGTTTGGGCTTGAACGTGGGCGCGTCGGGGTTGAGCGGAGTCTGGGTGTTGGGAGGCGTCCTGTCACAGGACAATTCCAATGGATAGAGGTGCTGAACCGCACGTTCTAAGAAACTCTTACCCGCTCGTAACTTGGCGGCCCGTATAATTCCGTCGCGTCCCACAATCGGGTATTCTATTATTCCAAGCTTCCATCTATTGCGATTGCGCTGATCATCCTTGATGATGACGACTTCCCCTCTTGGCTAAAGGGAGTCTTCTCCCTTGTGCTTGAGGTGATGTCGTTCGCGTAAGGCTCGCAGGTACTCCTTTGACCATCTGCTCCACATAGCGTCATTGCAGCTCATCATATATCTAGCCCTCTTGCGCAGATCTTTAACCTCCATGTAGTGTGGATCCAGCTCCGGGAGGAGATTGGAACCCAAGAACAGTAGTGAGTTTGGCGTCATAGTCGGCAATTGTGCGTCGTCTTCCACGTAACTCAAAGGGCGATTGTTGAGAGTGATTGCCACATCAAGGAGGACTTCGCACAACTCCGTCCAGGTCAGCAAGCCGTTACCGATGGTCTTGTGTAGTGCTGAATTCACAAGGCCAATGAGGCGCTAAAACTGGTTTAAACTGCCACGTAATCTCTAGATGGGCAAGGAAATTTTGAGCTTCTCGTCGTTACGCACGGTCTTCAACCACTTGGCGGCAGCGACAAAGGTCTTACCGTTATCAGAGTAGCCCTTTGTTGGTCCGCCTCGTCTCGCGATGAGTCGTTTCATACTTGTTAGGAATTATTGAGTCTCCAGTGTCTGCAACAACTCCATGTAGATACCTCTCGTTAGGCTGCAGGAATACAACACCACGTACGCTTTGCCCTCTGTTTTGGGCTTGGCGCGGTATTTTATCGGACCGGCCAAGCCCACGCCTATGACCTGGAACGGCATGTTGCCCTCTGTACGATCTGTGGGCAACAGCTCTGGGGGCGGACTGGCCACGGTAATCGCTTGGAATCTCCTGCATCCCCAGCAACGTTTCAACACTTGTTTCACTAATTTCCTGAGGCGTGGT
The DNA here is from genome assembly GCA_030867875.1 of Actinernus sp. WN-2022. NCBI lineage: Eukaryota > Metazoa > Cnidaria > Anthozoa > Actiniaria > Actinernidae > Actinernus > Actinernus sp. WN-2022. The sequence goes on along the minus strand of JAOWCC010001634.1, from coordinate 130,018,820 downwards.
ACCCACAGTTTTTCGCGCACTTTCGCCATCGTCAGACTCACTCCCCGTGGAGGGTAGTCACGTGGGCTCGTTGCACGATTTTGGAGGTGAAAACAGCTTATTCAAGTAGATAGATAGGGTATTGGCCTTGGATTCTGTCCCGACACTTCAACACACACCCTCTGCGTTCTCCTGCACGTTTAGTTGTAGTTTATCCTCTCGAAAGCTTGGGTTGCGCATTCCCTCTTTCTGCGCATGCTTGATCCAGAAGAGCTTCTGTCGTTAGGGGCCCCCGCACTCTCTCTCCCTTTGAGACTCTTGCATTGCGCAAGAATCTAGCTATCCAGGCGCACGTGCGCAGCACCCGCTAAAGGTCACACTTGCCCAGTAAATCGTCAAGTACATCAGATTCGCTTGCCACGGCAGCAAGCGCAAAAACCTCACGAGTGGCCTTGGCCTCTGCATTGCTCTCTTTCGTCGCTTGTGTTGCGATATCTGGAGGCCAGCGTTCTGGTTCGCTGAGTCACTCCGGCCCGTGCCACCATAATTTCAAGTTTAGATTCACTTCGCCTCCTCTTCTTGCGAGGGCTGGCGAGTTTTCAGTCGTTCTAACGTGACGCCAGATTATCTCAGGGTTATTCTGTATTTTCTGCACACGGTTGGCGACAAACTGCTTGTAGTTCCCTCCACCCTTTAACCAGTGGAGGGCAACTGTACTACTGTACTATCCAGCAAACCGTGTAGACTGGACACCGGAAATTCGTCTATGGTGTCACGCACGTTCTGGACCCATAGTTAGGGTCCAGAACGATATAATGTTAGCCATTGACAACAAGAAATATGTCCTCCTGCTGTTGTTGGACCTCTCAGCGGCTTTTGATACGGTGGACCATTCAATTCTCATATCAAGGCTGTCGAGTCGATTTGGCATTACGGGTTGTGCGCTTGCCTGGTTTGAATCATACCTTAGTTCCCGTTCATTCTATGTAAATGTTGATGGAAGTAAGTCAAGTGAACGTAGTTTGTCTTGTGGTGTGCCCCAGAGGTCGGTATTGGGCCCACTGCTCTATTTACTCTATACTGCGCCTGTGGGGGATATCTTGAGGTCTCACAATCTACTCTACCATCTTTATGCAGACGACACTCAATTGTACATTACATTTGATGCAGATTCAGAAATAGATGCATGCGCGGCAAGGTTAAAGGTGGAAAGATGTGTAAGGGACATTGATGACTGGATGGTTAACAACCGGCTACGATTGAATGATGACAAGACTGAGCTTATTGTTTTGAGCTCCCGGTTTAAACCACGACCAAGTATTACATCTGTTGAAGTGGGTGATGATACGATCAGACACCGGTCTACTGTTCGTAACCTGGGCGTTATACTTGATGAGTCCATGTCCCACGGAGATCATGTCAGTAGCATATGTAAATCTGGACACTATCACCTTAGGAATATAGGGAAAATTAGGAAATACCTTGATGAAAAATCAACTGAAACTCTTATACATGCGTTCGTTACTGCAAAACTAGATTATTGTAATTCACTTCTTCATGGACTCACTAAGCATCAATTAGATAGAATGCAGTCAGTATTAAATACAGCTGCTCGCATCGTTACACTTACACGTAAATATGATCACATAACCCCAGTTCTAATTAGATTGCACTGGCTGCCAGTCTCACAGCGCATAATTTTTAAGGTTTTACTATTAGTTTATAAGGCCCTTAATGGCCTATCGCCACAATATATTACAGAACTACTCAAATATCGCCCTAATGTTCGCACGCTGCGCTCTACTGAACAGAAATTATTAGTCATTCCTAAGTCACGCACAGTCTCATATGGTGACAGAGCTTTTTCTGTAGTGGGTCCAAAAGTCTGGAATACATTACCGTTACCAATCCGCCTCTCACCAAATGTAGATACTTTTAAAAAGTCACTAAAGACACATCTTTTTAAACTAGCCTATAATTGATGTACAATATTTTAATTTGATTTGATTTTAATTTCTTATGTCATTGTCCATAGGGAAAATTTTTAGGTTGATTATTTTTAAAAATATTGTAAATAGGTTATTTCATTTTAGTTTTAATTATTCAATTCTTTATATAATATTCAATGTAAAGCGCCATGAAAAATTAGTTGATATGGCGCTATATAAATAAACTTATTATTATTATTATTATTGAGTAGCAGGTTCATGGCCATGTGTGCTGATATGAGTTCCAGGCGGGGAATTGACAGACCCTGTTTGGCGAGTCTGGACTTGGCTGCTACTAGTCTTTGAGTGACACCCGAGTCTTGAGTGACAACCGCATAGACGGCGGCCCCCACCCCATGACCACTGGCGTCACCAAAGGCGTGTAGCTGAATCGCTTCGATAGGTTCTCTGTAAGTCGCCAAACTTCGGGGAGCAAAGATGAACTCGGGTAGGCCACTCTCCCACTTTCTCCAACGAGTAGAAATGGATCCTGGTAACGGCGCATCCCACGCTAACTTCGTCTCGCATGCTTCTCTATAGATAAGCTTGACCCCAGGGTTACGGGTGAAACCAGCCCTAGGGGGTCATAGATTTTGGCAAAATTAGCCAAAATTCCTCGCTTGGTCAGCTGTACTTGTTTTTCAGGATATGATACACTCACGGTGTCTGCAGTTTTGTTCCAGGAGAGTCCGAGGAGTTTGCCTTCTCCCCTTGCAGGGACTCCCAACTGTTGCTTGGCGAAGGACTGTTCTTCTTCGTCCTCGTTCGTTTCACTTGATTCCAACTCAGGCGCGTTGGAATGCCACTTGTGGAGGGTAAAGGTCGCATCCGCGAAGATCTTTGTAGCTTCTGATTTCAACTGCTTCGCTTCTGCTACGGTAGATCCGCCCGATATTAGGTCATCGACGTACAGGCTATTCTGTACTTCGCGCACACTTTCTGGAAGTTGACCTCGCCAGTCCTCCAAGTGTTGTTCTGTGACCGCTCCCAACAAGAAGGGAGAAGGAGCCAAACCAAACAACGCCCTGGCGAACCTGAGCGTCAGCACTTCCTTCGAGTGCACGTTTGCGAGCCAATGGAATCGGAGCGCATCCCGCTCTGTTTCCCGGATGCGCACCTGCAGGAACGCTTTACGTATATCCCAGCGACGACCACGGTATGGAAGCGGCTACGCGTTAAGACACTCCATAGCGGGTTTTGTAATGGGGGGCCTGCATGGAGACATTCATTCAGCGAAGGGGCGTTGTCCCAGGCGCGGGCGGAGCGTCATACACGATCCGTAACTTTGTCGTCTCGGCTGTTTCCCGTATAACTCCTCGATGGCGTATGTAAAACTCTCTCCCTTCAACTGTTGTCGGTGCCTTTTCTACTACGCCTTCGGTTAATTGGTCCTGGATAATCGCTTCGTAGTCTCCCAGACCATCAGATTTCCGCAGCTTTCTCACAAGTGCATCCAGCCGGCGCAGCCTCCCGTTGCGATTGTTTGGAAGGGGAGGGTGATTCCCCAGCCACGGCAGCCCAGTCTCATACCAGCCCGCTATATCACGTGTCAGCTGCTCCTTGAATTCTGAATAAACGGTGGTCTGATCCCCAGTAGGCGTCGCTCATAATCTGCTGTTGAACTCATTGTTAAGTACATGTGTGACAGATCTGCTTCGGCACCTGGAGACATGAGCGCCCAACTAAAGCGAGTGAATTCCGCCACCGGTTGTCCTCGTCTCCCAACTCTCATTCGCACGCTCGTGCGGATCTTGGCAATGTCATTGGCGCCCAGAATGAGGTGCACTGGTAACTGGGAACGCTCATCTATGTCATCCATCGTCACTTCCTTGAGATGAGAGTAGTCCGCCAACACTTGCTTATAACGAGGGTTCTCTAGCGTGAGTAATTCCCTCTTCTCTACTTTCGTGACATCAACGTCCAGCTTAAAATCTCCAGTCACGGCATTCATACGTATACACACGTGGAAAACATCCATCTTTCTTGTTGTCACGCCCATCAACATAGCAATTTGACGCATGCCAGATGTGTGTGGTCGAGCTTTGATTTGTTTGATGAAAGTCGCAGATGCGTACGAGTGGCTCCCGCCAGAGTCTAGTAATGCACGGAATTTGACCCCTTCAAGCTCGACGACAACAGTGGGATGAATTACTGCGGTATTTTCGATGTGGTTTGCTGTCATTCCCTGCTCACGTGCATGTTCACAAATTGACGTGTGATGTTTCCGTTCACAATTTTTACATTTAGCCCGACTTTTACAAGCCACCGCCCTGTGTTTAATCCCGGTACAATTAAAACACAGGCGCTTATCGCTTAAAATCTTCTTTCGCTCGCTCGCAGTAACGACTTGATCGCAGTTGAGGGACTTGTGTTCGGCGCTCTCACAATAAACACAACTTCGTGGATGTGAAGGTTCTCCCTGGCTTGACTTTATCTCGCGATTTGAATGAACCAAGATGGCCACTTTTAGATGTTTGGATTGGGTTGCTTACGGTCCATATCCTTAGCGCTTCAAGGAATTCGGGGAATGTCCACTCCTGCCAATTCTTGTTTACTTGGGCAAGTTCACCCTTGATAACCTCTAGCTTGTCAAGTGTAAACATTGTCGCTGCGTCGATCTCCCTTAGTTTTTCTAGTGTCTTTAACGATTCTATGTTGAAAAGAAGACGATCGTAGAAGGCGTGTATCTTGCCGACATCTCTCTCTTTAATGGTCGGCAATTCGAGAATATTACGGACGTACGCGCCAACGACTTCGCTGGGTTAACCGTATCTCTTCTGAAGAAAGCCTTTAGCGGACTCGTATCCCTCGCTTGTGAATGGAAGCCCGTCAATGGAGTTTTGCACTTTCGGTTCGAGGTATTCCTTCAGATACGAAAACTTTGTTACAGGGTGTGCTTTGGTACTTTCTATCTCAGCTTCAAATTGTCCACAAAAACGAAGCCAGTCTTGTGGAGTACCGTTAAACTTCGAGATAGTTAACCTTGGCATTTTAGCCGCTCTGGTGCTTGTCACTTTGGCTTGCTCTTTTGTTTCCAGAATACTTTGTTCGAATTCTAGTTTTTGGCGCAACTGCACTTCTTCAATTTGCAATTGTTCCGCGCGTGCGGTAGCGACTGCATCGGCCTCTTCGGCTGCTGCTTGCTCTCGTTTGGCATTCTCTTCTGTTAAGTCGATTTGTTCTAGGTGTTTTCCAAGTTGAACCACTTCGACATCAACAGTGACGAGTTGGGCGTCGATCGTGGTGCTCCATAAATTCAATTCTGCGACATCCATTCCACTTTCGAATTTGGCTTCTTCGGCCTTAAGTTTCAACTTTTGGATATCGTCTACTCTCAAGGTAAGCGCTTAATTGGCAATGTCTCGCGAGTGCTTGTTTACTTCCTTGGTGGATTACCTCTGGTGTTTTGTTTGAGGTGTACCGCAAAACTTTCAGTTTCGTCGTCATCTCTTTATCGATTGCTTCCATTCTCGGTTCCTAAGTCTTCGAGATAGTCAACCTTGGCATTTTAGCCGCTCTGGTGCTTGTCACTTTGGCTTGCTCTTTTGTTTCCAGAATACTTTGTTCGAATTCTAGTTTTTGGCGCAACTGCACTTCTTCAATTTGCAATTGTTCCGCGCGTGCGGTAGCGACTGCATCGGCCTCTTTGGCTGCTGCTTGCTCTCGTTTGGCATTCTCTTCTGTTAAGTCGATTTGTTCTAGGTGTTTTCCAAGTTGAACCACTTCGACATCAACAGTGACGAGTTGGGCGTCGATCGTGGTGCTCCATAAATTCAATTCTTCGACATCCATTCCACTTTCGAATTTGGCTTCTTCGGCCTTAAGTTTCAACTTTTGGATATCGTCTACTCTCTAGCTAAGCGCTTGGCAATGTCTCGCGAGTGCTTGTTTACTTCCTTGGTGGATTACCTCTGGTGTTTTGTTTCAGGTGTACCGCAAAACCTTCAGTTTCGTCGTCATCTCTTTATCGATTGCTTCCATTCTCGGTTCCTAAGTCTTAGATTTTTCACCGTAAATGTGTTACTTTCTCGTCCCGTCGGGGGTGCCACTGTGTGGGAAACGGGTCTTGTTGCCCAGCTCAGTAATTCCACACTTCACTTTGTTTCAGATTTCACGCTTTAATTCCCTTTGATTTCAGTTTTCTCCGGTCCTCTCGCTAGTTCACAACAACTTAGATTCAATTATAATAAAAGCTACTAACCGAGTTACTTGATTCTATCTAACTAATTAGTTTTGTCGTCAATCAATCTAAGAGTCAAGCTACTATTTTTAATACTTATCTCTCACGTCTCCCCTCACTTCCTCTCACTTGTCAACAACATTAATTAACAATTTCTAACAGAACAATAAATGACTTTCATGTGGTAAAAAACAAACTTTCCTTAACACAAGACAGTTACCACCTAACACAATTATTGACTTTTTATTTTGTTTTATTTCCCGGGTCTATTTGCATCTGGCCTGTACCTCTTTGTATTTGATTATTATCTCTGCGTTCAGGCATTCTACAGTGTATTATTTAAATGTTTTTTTTAGAACTGACATAATGATATTATGTATAGAGTTGTGTATTTATCATTATTGCAAGTTTATAAATAACATAAATTTGGTCCAGAACTGAGAGAGTATACTTACATGCAGGTGGCATTCTTTCTTTCCCTTCCCCTTTCTTGGTACCATTATATATCCATGCAAGCTAGATCTTGTTTCAGTGTTTTCCATCTGAGGTGGTCCTGGCTTAAGATAACCCTAAGGTTACCTTAAGGACCTACCTTCTCATCATTGTATTTCTTATTATGCCTTATTACTCATATACATTTCCATCATCTTATGAGAAAATAAATGTAATTGTTGTTGTTGTTCTTCAGTTCTTGGCGTCAGCATCGTCACTTTCACTCGGTCACGATCAGGAGTACGAGTACTTTTAAGAATTATTTGGGAATGAAAATTAATCTTGCCCATTAAAATGATAGAAAAAAATGAGTGGATATTGCATATTTCTTTGTGGCTTGCCATTATAAGTTTCAGTCTCCTTCAAGATGTAGAAAACGAGCACTAGCACAGTGGCAGCTCACTAATACTAGAAAATGGTGGTCTGTAGTTTACGACCCCAATCGAAAATATTGTATTGAGAATTTAGCCTGAATTTCAGCCGTCTCCACTGGTTTGTTATTGGGAATTACAAATATATGACTTTATTATTTTCACATGTAGAACGACATTACCTAACTATTCACAACGAATAGCAACATTATGTGGAATTTGTTCTAAATTGCTTGATTTCTTGTAGTCGTACTGCACCTGATATAATTACAATGCATCAAATTTGAGTGACTCGACATCGTGCAGACTACATGTACTCAAATAACCATTGCACTTCAATCAACAATACCCATACCAATTTTTTAAAATAATTGTAACGACCCTCAAGGAACAATAATATTGAAAAGAAAGTAATATTAAACTACAGAATTGAAGGAAATTGTGGCTGAAATGTACATGTACAGCATGTATGTATGTGTGTGTTGTGTGTGTATTACGGCTCTATCATTTCCAAACCCCCCCCCCCCCGGCATACCATAACCCTAAACCCTAACCTAACCCCCCCCCCCCCCCCCGCCGGCATACGTGGGGCATTTGCACATTGACATTTGACAGACAAGAGCATCAGTAGTGAACCAATTCTCTGGCTACTATAGCACAAACCATGTTGACACAAAATTATGCTAGAACTCCATGCAGTACATGCTATAGATGGCCCGAGTTAAGGCCACTCAGGGCCTCTTGTTTATACGTTAACACCATTGTCTTTAAAACCGTGTCAGGCTATATTTATGTTTTGCTTTAAACTAATTTTATGGCACTTTTTTCGCTTTATAATGCATTCCACTGACGGAGTTTCACCTTCGAATAGACATGATGATCATTGAGAGAATTTTAGGTGCACGCGAGCGCAGTACAGCGGATATGCTGAAAGTAGTAAACGGAACCGGTGATCATCTGTCAATTTAGTTTTCAGTTGTTCAAAAATAGTCAAATAAGTCAAATAACCAGATCTCGCATGTGCTTTTCAAACAGTATAGTATTTGCATGACCGCGTAGGATTAAGGTTGATTAATAGAGTTCACCGAGATGTCTCCAAAGCGCTGCGCATTTCACCCGGCAGTCGCCATCTTGGATCTTATGACGTCAGACGGTTCGCCCCTATTGCGAGAAAACAATAGCTTTTTTGTTGCGTAACAATAGACCAGTTTACGGGTCATGCGTAGTTGTACAAACCCTTTCTTTATTTGGCGAGCCACCAGATGTTAGACAACGGTGGTCCGCCAGTTGAAACGAAAGACTTGAACAACTGCGCATGAACCAAAAACTGGTCCGGGGCAACCGTGTGAATAAGATCCAAGATGGCGGCGCACAGGAAATTCAAATGAGTGTTATGGACAGGAAAATCGGACTATACCTGACATCTAGTGTACAATATACAAGAAACGAACAGCATTAGGTTTAGGTATCAATAAGAAACTCTTGAGAGCAAACATTGTTGTTTAGTGAAGGTTCCCTTCAAAGGATTTTCTTATAATAAGATTTTCTAACAATAAGTCACTTTAATAATAAATCATTTTTTGAAAACAAAATAGGATTTAAATACGATCCGTTTATTTTTACATACGAAAGATTGAAGTTTGAGTGGTTTCGTATGACAGATCTGGAAGCGCCGATTACATATGCTCTTCTAGGGTGTGTTCTTTTGGGACTATTCCGGAATTCATTTGAATATATTGTCGGGTTGCCTGGCTTGGTTAGCTCTTATGGTTATTCCAGGCAACCTGTACCCTAACTAGTTAATTTTATTCCATTCATGTAAATCTGTGTTAACTCTGGTACAAATAAAGTTGTTGTTGTTGAATAGGAATAGCCCGGAACAGACAGCAATCGCGTTCTTTTGGGACGTATTCTATTTTGGGAACGAACAGAATGAACAGAACAGCGATTTATTCGGAAGAAATACAATAGCGCTCTTTTGGGTTTTTCAAATTCTACGTTAATTCTCAGATGCCTCGGTCATGAACAGTCCATTTTTCGAAATATCTGTTAGTGTTCTTTTGGGAATTAGTATTCCGCGTATTCCGTTATCCTTTACCGGAATTGGAATAGCCAGAATGCGGCATTAATTTCAATCTGAAAGAAAACCAATCATTTGAATGTATTTTGTTTTCATAGATGCATCAGATTTAAACTAATTGAATTGATATATTGTTCAACGTTAACTTTCTCTTTTTGAAAGAAGAGAACACACAGGGGCACCTTTTTAGGTTTCCTCCAGACAGAAGCCATATGGGCTCACCATTACAGCCTATCTTTGCGTGCTTTCAGGTCCTTTAGAGCTTGTTCACGTTCCCTGATGACCTCTTTTAGTCTATCTAACTCCTCCTTACGGATCCTAGCCATTGTTCTCTGTCCTTCATGTTCCAATTTGGCTTTTTCCTGTTCGTTTTTCATGACATCAGCAAACTCTTCTCTCTGTCTACGGAGATCCTCTGCCATTCTTTCTTCTAGTGCTACATTATCAAATTCTTTCTTGAGTTCCAGCTCCATTTTCTGGAAAAAAGTTAAGAATATATATTTTATATACTGTAGATTTGGATATCAGAGTCGGATATATCAAAGGGTGGCTTCAAGGGGTTGCAACTCCCTATGACTTCTGGATATCACTGCAAATAGTATTTCAGAGTCTTTAGATTTCCAAACATATTTGTTTTGCCACCCCCTTCCCCCTTTAACACGTTCAACCTCCCCTTTCACAAAATCCTGGACCCGCCCCTCGATATTAAGGGTAACGTTACTTAACTACGTCACTTTAATGAACATATGTGCTCGTTACCAAAAGGTACGGGTACAACACAATAATATGAAACTGAAGAAATAGTACAAACGTACTACAGGTGAAACACGTACATCGCATGTGGTTTTCTATAGACTACGTCACTCAGTTATATATTGATTGTCAACGAATGAACTGTTCTTTTAATTTAGATTCACAGAGTGTTATAATGATAGTAATATGGAGGTGGTACGTGGTTCGAATGTCTTTTTCCCCGAATAATTTCTTCCAGGGAGAACCAAAACTGACAGCACGCGAGTACTTGATCATGAATATTGACTCCTTTAAATTTACTTTTTGGGTGCTTTCCCAGTGCTAGAAAGGTGTCAAAGATGGCATTCGAAAATCCGTTCTACACTTGTCTAACAGAACCAGTATAAAGTTTTTCCGTAATTTGTAAGAAATTCATAGCTCAACCTCCTCAATTCTGACCAATCAGAATGCATTAATGTGACCTAGGGAAAATAGGGCCGCCATGCATATCACGTACAAGCTTGTCAAGAGATGTGAACACCCATTTAAATCCTTGGCAGAGATCAAGGAACTTATGCGGAAAATATGAAATCAACACATAATTGAGAATGTTACGAAGACTTTGGCTGAACTCAGCCGTTTCCGGTATGTCTATTTTTAAAAGAGTTTTGTGGTATTTTCCCGCCGACGGCTTGTGGGACTTAGCAACAGTCATTTAGGGGATGGAGCGACTAGTTTTGTGGAACTTTGATTTAACACTTTTTACTAAATTAACCAAAGTTGGTTTCCTTAAAGTGCCTATGAACGATATTTTTTTATTTTAGATATCAATTCTAAATCAAGTGAATAGTAGAATGGTAAAATATATTTTGCTTTGAATGCTGTGCCGCTGAGTTAAGGAGGTTATAATATCCAACATGCTAATTACATGACGTCAGGGGAGGCATCTGCAATCACTTCTTAGTGGTTGTGAATGGGTGTTTCTTCTGATATAAGAAAACAAATTTCTAACATCATTTTACTTCAACCATGGGTATAATACTGATAATTTTTAAAAATTGTTTAATTGTAACAAAAAAAATGGTATAATAATTGATGCCTCGCCTGACGTCATGTGATTAGCATTTTGGATATTAAAGCCTCCTTAACTCAGCGGCACAGCATTTAAAGCAAGATATATTGTACCATTCTAATATTCACTTGATGTAGAATTTATATCTAAAATAAAATAATAAGCTTCATAGGCACTTTAACTAATATAATATATTACAACTGCTGTTAATTGACATATACGGTGACTGAACCTCTTCGATTCAGAACTTTTAGTTCATTCTTACCTCAATTTGTATTTTCCGGATTCGCGCTTTAATTTCGGTGTTCTCTGCCTTAATTTGGAAATAAAGTACATTCACTTGTAAGTTTTGTTCAGCATTTATTTAATAACAAACAGGATACCAATTATTTTGAAACTAAAGGGGATCACATATGGCGTAATAGCTTAGTTAAGAAAGGGTTACCATACAAGACCATTGTGTAAAACGAACTCATAAATCATATTTCATTACCAAGTTGAGAACAAATATTTCCGAGGGCGGATTTTAGTTAAGGGAGCGCTCACCACAAACACTCAATCCCCTCCATCCAAAACTTTCAAAATGACAGTTTTCTGATAGCAATATGAGAACTTGATGCATTAGAATATATGTCAATTTTTTATTTTGAATTTTGAATTTTGAATTTCGCAATCACTTCCAATAACACCAATGTTCCCTCTCACCATTACCAATACACAATTGTTATTGTTTTACAGAGATAACATTCGCCCCAATTGGCTGATTTATGGTCACCTGACAAGTAACAAAACAAACTGTTTCCCGCGCGGGCAACAATTTTGAAAATTTTGACGACAGAGGGTAAGAGTGCATCAATTGTTCCCTCTGGTGTCGCGTGCGCCACTGGCTAGTTAAAAGCGGGAAATATTTGTTTACTAAAACGTCTAGTTCTTCATCAAAAGCTTATATTTTTCGTGGAAATAAAGCGTTTAAATGGAACCAGCTCCAAAGAAACAATTTACATCTTTATCAAGCGATTGGTAGCTAAAAAAAGATGCAAGAAAGAAACAAAGCGCTACTAAAAATGCCGTAGCGACGTTGGCAGCATTTTGTGTCGAAAAGTAGCTTTCCGAAGAGAAGACGACAAACCTCGCTTGTATCAGGTAGTAAAACTTATGTCTATATAACAAAACACTTAATGACCGGTTCCTCGGGAAACCAATGAGTTTGTTTTGGCTTCGACTTGGGAAACAAAACTCAATGTTTCCCTCGGAGCCAGTCATTATGTATATTATTATATAGCTAGCTAGTATTGGTCAATGTGCGGTCCATAACTTCCCGTATGGACCTCCGCCCACTTCGCGTCTCAAGGAAAACGAAGAAGCTATATAATAAACATCTCATTAGCCTAGTTTGCTCGGTCCGTACCGTAGCTTATGGATCCTCGTTTTTCCACATTTTTCTGGCCCGCGCGCTGCGCGCTTGTATTTACAACAGCATGAAAGTTATCTTCACTATTGCGTGATTGGCGTGTTTTGTACATCCTTTATACAAGTAAACGTAACATTTGTAAAAGCGTAATTCTTTCGGCAAGTAATTTCGACTGTATGAACTATTTTGATTCGTCAAACCATCTTCAACCTATCAAAAACAGATGTCAAGCTTTACAACCGATTTCAGTGTTACATGTACAGTCGGTGTTTCGAGTGTTGCAGACAACCATTCGACATACTGACAACACAATGATTCCGCGCAAATTCCCGGCGCATTTGTTCGGTAACGCATGTTGGCGAAGCCTGTTGAGTATTCGTAATATAAAATAACACCTAAATTATAAAATTCAGTGCCTCAAAACCATAAAAAACTAGTGAGCCTGACCACAGAGCATGTTGCATAATTGTGTCGAATTAGTATGTTGAATGGTTGTCATATGCACCTAACACTGTAAAAAAAAGCTAATATCTAGCTAGCAAGTGCAACATCATATATTTCATTCACTGCGCTTTCTTCACGAATTAACGTGTCATGACAACGGATTGCAAGTAGTCACTGGTATTCAAGACAAAACTCTGAGCGAAAAGTGTTTCTCACAATGAAGATCATTTCTTACCCCAATTCGTTTTGCCTCGTCTTCTTCTTCCATGTTTGCCACTTTGTATGCCGCTAATTCATCACGATGGTAGCACAGACGCTCTACACGACGAATATCTTCCCTTTTCTCTCCTTCTAGTTCCTTAGAAAAAGGAAACCAAACTGATACACATTTATTTATGTCAGAGGTTACTGAGGGTTAGCTGGGCACTTCCTATTAGAGTATGGCTAAAACGGTTCCGATACTTGGCGCCTTCCAAAGAAACTGAAACTACAGAAGAGTCCGAAGAAACTAATGGAAAATGCCTTAGTGACCGAGCTATGAGAGAATTTGATGTAGTGGAAGGTACTCGTGGTTTCAATTGTCAGATTAGATTGAAGGAAAATAAGCAGTGCATTGTTGACATCAAGGCAAGATGGAAATGCGGAAACTCTGAATGCAAAACAAACAGAACTCGGTGACAAAAAACATTTATAGGGTTATAACATAGACACTGGCTGACATAAACGATGTTGTAGAATTAGAAATCCATAACTGACACAAAAGGAAGATAACGAGAATTTACATTTAAATACACATTGCTTGTTTCAATATCAAGAGACATGTAAAACACGATCTCTGCTCCCTAACCTATTTTTCTCCTCTAGTCAGTCGCAGTGCATAGTTATACCTAGACGCGGTCGAGGAAGTATATATTTTTATGATTTTGATTGATACTTTTGCCACTCGAAGGTGGACGGATAACCTCAACAGGCTTAAAGCCTCTCTATGAAGGTCTCTGTGGGCGTACATATCGGAGAAGTCGTAAAAGTTTAACCATTTTCAGTTCGGATAAACTAACCGGGAGGCGGTTAATAACATATATAATAAAAATATATAACTAGCAGGGACCCGCGGAACTTAGGGATGGACAATTATATTTTTGAGTGGGGTGGAACACAGGATTTGAAAAGGAAAAACTTCCTGCACAATAACCGGAATGAAAAAATATCGTGCAAACGTCATTATTATCACGACTTAATTTTTTTAATGAAAAAATAATTCGTGCAACCAAACGGGGTGAAAAATAAATTCGTGCAGAACTTTCAGTCATAAAAAAAATTGATCCAGAAATAATTGCCCCCCCCCCCCCCCAATATCCATCCCTTACATGAAATCAACAAATATAGTAACATAGTCTAACCGGCTAACCGACTCCTGACACAATGCAATGGCGTGTGTACTGGAGGTGTTTAGCGTAAGTTATATTTTGATGAAAAAAAAGGCAATGATATCTTACAGATCTCAGTTTATTTCTCAAACCGATGAACACAATTATACCTATTGTCGAGAAAGTGCCAAAACTGACAGTCACAGGCAGCTCGAGTCATGGATTCGTGTAACGAATACAAATATGGTCGCCAAAAGAGCATTGATCGAAGCAGAAAAACGGAATAAAAACAATAATCAAAAGCCCAGTTATTTGAATGTCTGGTTGTAGTGAATTTATGGCCTAAAGAGCCTACGATAGTTGGGCGAGGAAACAGTTGGTTTTTATATCTATATAAGAACACAGGAAACTACAGAGAACAGACATGGACAAAATATATTGCTCTTAGACACACCATAGTGTTGTAAGATAAAAAATGAACAGCCTCTTCCACGGACAACATTTCTAACTGTGTTTGAATACCTGGTCTTACCTCGTTCGGTCGTTTGACTTCGGCCGCTGCGCCTCGCTATAGGACCGGGGCGATAGGTTTTCCCTAAAACATTCCCGGCGTAAACTCGATGGCTTGCTCGCCTAGGTTTTCCCTAAAACAGATAGGTTTTCCCTAAAACAGATTCCCGTAAATTCAATGGCTTGCTCGCCCAACTATAAAGTGTATAACTTGAGAAAACTCATTTCTTTTTAACATTATTTCCTCAAATTCAACCAAAACCAAGAGCAAGGCAAGTCGACAGAGAGCAACTTTTCGCATGATTCGTCGTCTTCGTTGGGATACCTGTGGCCATATATAATAGTATATAATAATATCATAGTATAGTTTCAAAGTTCAATATCAGGAAAGAAAACTTAAAACGAGATAAGCCTACTACTTTTTTATTTCTTTTTGGGCATGCCGTACGTCATTAAAACATTCGCACGCGAGAACATGGTCAAATACCGGATCATACAAATTAATGTTTACTTTGTATTTCAACAAAAACTACGCGGTGAATATAGCGACATAGTCAAAACCTCTCAATCAAACATAATGCTGACTCTCTATAAAAGTATACTAAACTAAAGCAAATATGTATTTACCTCTTCTTTCAGAACAGCAATATTTTTAAAAAGCTCCTTGCATCCTTGGTATTTTCTTTTGAATTCATTCATCAGCTCGTCATAAGCACTTTCTATGCACGAGACAGCAAAAGCCATCTCCTCCTGCTCCGCGGCTCTTATCCAGAATCTCCTCACCGGATCCAATATTTCATCTTTCAACCGGATAAACAGTTTGGAGCAGAATTCTTCGGTAAGGCTGTTGTTTTCCATCAACCAGTCGGATTCTGTCTCTTCCGCCTCAATCTGAAAATAAGGAAACGAAACTAATACTGATGTTGTAATGTTACTGAGCTTTAGTGTCACAGAGATGAAAAATATATATACAAGAAAGTAATGTATATAGAGGTTATTGACCAAGCGTGAGGTCCGGATGGAGGATATTGGTCGAGTTTTTTTTGTACATGGTCCGAGCCCGAAGGGCGAGGTCCGTACACATACAAAAAAGAACTCGACCAATATTCCCCCATCCGGAACGAACAAGCTTGGTCAATAAATGTTTTTATTGTATGGCTTTTTCTGAAAAAAGCTGTGCTTCAGTTCTTTTTTTTTTATCAACAATACATGTACCGCTGCAATGGTTTCTTTCGCAAGCAACTGTCTGTAGTATTGCTGTCTGATTGCATGGTCAGTTTAATGAGAGGTCATTTCTGATTCATTTTGCCGAGGGTAAGATTGAAACCATTTCAATGTTAGGTAGATTTGGTGTAAGAAAGTAAAATTTAGTTAGTAAAATTCAGTTACGGAAGTTCACCTCGATTTATCCGAAAAAACTGCGAAGAAAATCCGGCTAAATGCGTACAAAAAACTCTTCAACTCGTCAAATGTAATACTAGGGATTGTTTACTTGTCATCGTCATCGCTTAGGACAATCTGCACCATTTCTTGTGAAAATCTTCAACATTTTGCGAAACATGGTTTTGGTCCCTTGTTGACTTGAATACTTAACGGACGGTTTTAAAATTTAGTCGTCGTTGCATGCCTTGCTGAACGGAAAGCTCCCATCGTTTGGAATTCTAAAGACTTGTAAAAGGAATTGGAATTCGCCTCCTTGGTTCGTGAAGAGTCTGTGAATCGTCTAGAATAAAGTCAGTGAGATAGCTTGGCTCGAACTTCGCCGTTTCCTAAATAATTATTTTTGAAGAACCGACAAAGTAGCAGGTTCAGCTTAATTTCAGGTATGTTTTATTAGCTTATTTTGATTATGGAAAACGTTTTCAGGTGAGTTTGGGTTGTCTTTTGTCTTGGCTTCGGTGTGTTTCAAATGGCTGGTGTCCAGAAAAGCCGCAAAATAAACTCTTTCTTTTCTTTCACTTTGTCGTCTGTGTTGTATAACACATTGCTTTTTGGCAAAAGGGTTTCCAATGTTGTTTATCTTCTAACGTTACTTTTTGTTATACCTTGAGTCAAAAACGTCTTTTTTCACTAAACGTTTGGTATGGAAACAATACCAATCACATACTCTAGCTCGCAGCGTTCCAAAACCATTTACCGGACCGTTGAAGAACCAATCAGATTTCTCCATTTGCCACGAATCCAGCTTGCCATATATTAATGTATAATATTGATTTTACACATTCAACCAACCATCCATAATCTCTCGATATTGCTTGAAAACCAATCCTGAACACCACAAAAATTAAACGCGGTCTTACCAAAAGTTCCCTTTTGAAATCCCACACCTTTTCCACCGCGATCCATATGGTCTCGTTGTTAAAGAATTCCAATGCCTGATCAAGCGCAAGCTTGTGTATCTCCCTAATCATATCAGCATCACACGGAACGAGGTGTTCTAAATAGTCCCTCATTTGCCCGTTATAGATTATTTTCGCCGACTTCAGAGTTTCGGATGCTTTGCTTCCTATGTAAGTATCCCAGGCATCTGCCACTGATGGAACAGCTCCGGGGGTGTTAATGACCTTGACATACGTCTCTACCATGGCGGCGAGAGCTGTTAGGTGGAATTCAGATATAAAGCATATTATAACCTTTGTAGGTATAAATTTAATAAGTATATATCATCTCGCCTTCCGTCTGTCCTCATATTCTGATGCAGATGACATAGATCAATAATTATGTGACGAGTACAAAGATGTACGCCACGAGATGCAATACACTGTAGCGTTGCTCTCGTCACGTTTTGAAACCAATAAGCCCGAACTTAAAGTACATACGACTCAACTTGTATTTGTTATTATACAATAAACACGCCCTCTTATTGGTCGATAGCCATGATCTACTAGAAGAGAATGCACAGATTCACAAATGACAAGGTCACGCTAGCGTTCTATTTTGTTGGGAAAGTTCGCTCATTACTGTATAAAGCAAAAATGTCATTTTGCAGTGAGTCTGTCCTCTTGTAAATCTACAGATAACGTCACAACGTGAACAGAACATTAGTTACGCGCACGTCTTTTTTCTCTTCGCATTGTGACGTCATCAACTCATCTATAAGAGGATAGACGCACGGAAAATGACATATACAGTATTTGTTAAACAGAGCACAGGCACCTAGTGGGTACAGCCAGGAGTACATTACTCAGAGCTTCCATCTCCCATACTACATCTGCGCATCTATAAATAAGAGAACAGACGCACGGAAAATGACATATACAGTATTTGTTAAACAGAGCACAGACACCTAGTGGATACTGCCAGGAGCCCAATAACCCGAGCTTCTATCCGAACTCGCGGGAAATGTATTCTAAAAATAAGCCAGTCTATATAAACACTGCATCATAGACCTAGTATGGACTGCTTATTAAAATAACCTTCATTATTATTATTATTTAACTTTCTACCATAAAACATTCACACCTTCTCCCGTCACGAATCCTTTGCCATCTGGTGTCCTTTTAGGATCAAGTCTTGCGTGTAGAATGGCCTTGAAGCCTTCTATCTCACTCAGGAACACGCTGTTTATTTTGCCTTGACTTCCTCTGTCGTTGAGACTTTGAATGACTTTCGGATCGTAAGCAGGCGGAGGAAGAGAAAACGCATCGAAGCTTGGAAAGCATTTAAGGATGCTGTCGGTGGCCTGCTGGGCTTTGTCGTCGCTGGAAGACGATGTCTTGTCTACTTTAAAGACCTGAGGATACACGATCGGTATCAGTAGAATAGGCCTTTTGTAGGAAACAGTCAAGCGCTGACGTATCACTTCGATAACCAATGACTGAATTGCGCTTGTGATCCCATGGGAAAGGTTTTACTCCTTGGCAATTCAAACAAACTTCAAATCAAAACTCTGTTTTAGAAAGATCGGCAATCGTTCGGAGGTGGAAAATAGTTTTTACAAACAGGTTTAACACTACCGATCTCGTACAAGCTAAGTGCCTTTCAATAAACGAAGTCAGATTTTGGCCATCCAGTACAAACACGTGATTGCATTCCTGGAAAAGGCCTATTGATGTAAAACCGAATTAATCACAGCATTTAGAGTATCGTCAAGTTGCTTTATTACGGAATTCGTTTCTATAAAATCAAGATATGTCTTCCCATACACCGCCAATGTCTTTGAACAAACGAAGTGCCCCGAATATTGAATTTACTTAACGTTTGTGGTAGGGTGATCATTACAATAAATGAAACAAAATCAGCCTGCTTGCCAGCTACGTGCGGTAAAAATTTGGCGAGGAGAAAAATGAAGAGTTAAATTATCAACATTTTCGTAGGTACACCAACCTGCTTCAGAAAGTAGTCCTGCAGAGTTTTGTAGTGGCTTGGTACCTCCTGCAACACATCTCTCAAAAGCCAGATAAACGATGGAAACACCAACTGCGCATGCGTTGCTTCCGTCTTTTTACCAGAAAATACCTGGATTCGCTGAGATATCTTGATCACGTGACTTATAAGTTAAGATGCCATAGTTTTTGTTTGGTGTTCATAATTAACATAAGTTAGCTTAACATCGCACACTGTCTATTAATAAGAAAAATAAAAAGTCGGTGAAAAAGGTAAAATTAAAAGTAGACGTCACAAAACAAATCATACTCCGTATGGGGCTCGAACTCCTGGCATTGGCGTTATTAGAACAACGCTATACTGTCTGAGCTAACGAACCAACTACAATAAAAATAAAAAGGAATATAATTGTAATTTAAATGTTATCACATTTCTAGAACTGTTACAGTTACTGTAATGAATTGAATTGCGAAGCAAATAAGTAAACGAATATTATTCAGTCAGTTTCACTTGTAACTCGTTTCATGCCTGCATTTTTTTATCACAATTGTCCTTGACAAAACTAATTGACATTGGCGTTATTAGCACAACGCTCTGCCGACTCAGATAACGGCCACGTTCAAGAAAAAGAAAAAGGAATATAAAACATCATTGTAACTTCAATGTTACTATCATGATAACAACACAGTCGCATTTGACATTGATAGAACTGGTACAGTTACTATGACTATATATGACTAATCTTTAGTTGCAGCCAAGATAGAAACTTGTTTCAATGACATTACCACCTGGATGTCTTTGAATAATCTGAACTGAACACTGATCAAACTGAACTACTAATAATAGGATCTCAGTTTCGACCTAAAATCCAACTTCCGCCACTTAATATAGGCGATGAACTTACTATTTCTTCTACGTCTGCTCGCAATATCGGCGTAGTATTTGATGATTCTTTGGTGGCTTCTATTTGCAAAGCTTCATTCTTTCACATTCGTAACATTGCACGTATTAGGAACTGCTTATCTGCTGAGAATACCAAGACACTAGTACATGCATTTATTACTTGTAAGCTTGATCACTGTAATTCTCTCCTTTATGGCCTTCCGTAAACTCTTGTTCAGAAACTTCAATTAGTTCACAACTGTGCTGCCCAATTAATCATGCGTATACTAAGAGAACATTCGATCATGTAACTCATATACCCATATAACTTCACTGTAACTCAACGCATTATGTTTAAGATCTTGCTACTTACTTTTAAGGCACTCAACGCGCTTGCACCGGTTTATCTTAGCAACTTGTTAGAAAAATGTGCCTACCTACGTTCCAAAAGCAAATTTCTTCTAAAAATTCCCAGTGGTAAAACAACAAAAACATATGCCGATAGAGCGAGCTTTCTCTGTGGCAGCGCCCAGGTTGTGGAACACTTTACCAGATAACATCAAACTCTCACCATCATTGAACATTTTAAAATCTCGTCTTAAGAAATTTTTGTTTCAACAGGCCTATGATATTTAGTTTTCGAATATGTTTAGTCTAAATCATGTTTAACTTAGTTGCTTGGTTTTTATAATATTTAGTCTCTTGTCATATTTAACTTATTATTTAATTCGTAATTCTTTGTGAAGCGCCTTTGAATTTTAGAAAAGTGCGCTGTATAAGTTTTAGATTATTATTATTATGACGATATTCGTACCGTTTATACAACTACACAACGATTTTTTTAGTACCGGTACCTCACTAGCAGGTCTTACATTCACATAAAGACCTTGTTTCAGCCCCTCTCTCCCTTGTACGAAATCAAAACCGCCCCCGGATTCTTTAGAATTAGGTCTTTCAGACGGGGTTCCAGACATGGTTTTAGGGCCCTGTTGTGGCTATTGATTATGACACAACAGCTTACCCAATAATACATATTACCCTAACCGTCAGTGAACATATATTCACAGGTAAATAACAAGGTTTTAGGGCTAATTTATTAATTGAATTTACAGGTAAAGGACGAGGTTTTAGGGCTAATTTATGGCTTAGTGGGTAAGATGTTTTATTGTGATACATACCAAATACCTGTGAAATCGGAACCAAAACATATTTAGAAATATTGGGGAGGAGTGGTCTAATTAACTACGTATCCATGCATGCACGTGTCTGCGTATCAACTTCAAAACATAGTTAGACATGTGAGGAGAATAAGAGGTCTATAGTTCACTGCTCATCCGCGTATCCACTTGAACATATAGATATGTTAGGGGAAAGGATGGTTTAGTGCCACACCCAACCCTAACCTATAGGTAGAATTGTTAGGGGAGGAGTTGGCCTAGTTGATTACGTTAGGGTTAGGATTTGGTATTAGGTTGGGGTTAAGGTTAGGGTTCGCATGCATGAAAGAGCTCTTGTTAAAATGTTAGGAGGGGTCTTTTGGACTGCGTAACTACTTATACACCTTTTCTAAGTAACGCCTTTCAGATGGCAGGGTATTCTGTTGCTTAGCCGAATAGTTTCGTTGAGTTTCACTTCTCACTCGTTTTATACGCGCGGTTGGTCCGCATCAAAAGTTGTCCTTGACATAACTAACTAAAAAGTTGTCCTTGACGTCGGTGTTATTAGCACCACGCTCTGGCGACTGAGCTAACGCGTACGTACGGTCCAACTACAATAAAAAGTAAAAAGAATATCATTGTAATTTAGATCTTACTTGTTATATCAACGCAGTTGCTTTTGACAGTTCTAAAGCATTTACTCTGACGATATTGTATTGCAAAGCAAAAACAAACGAATATTTTAGTTTAGTTTCACTTTTCACTCGTTATAGACCCGAGGTTTGGCCATAAAATATGACCTTGACATAAGTAACTAAAACAAATCTTCTTACCTAAGCAATTCTCTAGAAATACAAAATATATTATCTGTAAAATCAAAGCTGTCTCGTAGGTAAACATAAATATATTTAGAAAAGGATACTCTAACTCTTCCAAGTCTCTTCTCGTGGGAACACCAGTTGAATTGTAAATGAGCACAGAGCTGAGCAATACGGTCAAGGTGAAGATGACGTCATCATCCCTTTTCTTTGATAGCACTGAGTCAGTCCCTTCAGAGTCCAGCAGCACTACAGTAAACGCGTCACCATTTGAGTCATAAAACGTTTCCTTTACGACCCAAAGCCACAGTCCCATTGTTTCAGGATCCATAAGATGGCCCAAAGGAAAGATCTCTCGGTCATCAAAGGCTTTGGATAAGATGTACGATTTTCCTTTTCTGCATGGTCCGGTTACTGCAACCACACAAACTGGTCCATAGATTGTTCTGAGTTTGCGCAGAGCTGCGTCGATGGTATGAAGGTGAGACCGCTTGACATCATGTAATGTACTGCACTTGTTTGTGTTCTCGTTCCATTGACAGTTATTTGGAAGGCACAGCGGTATCGCCGTGGTTGTCATGTTAGTTTGTCGCTAGGCAACACACTTTATTGACATCTAGAAAGCAACATTTTAAAAAATGGTCATCGTCTACTGCAACAAAATAGGCCTTTTGCAGGAAACAGTCACACATCACTTCAATAACCAATGAATTGAGCACGTGATACCATTGAAAGGCTTTACTGGATGGCGAACAATCTTAAAAACGCAGTTTTAGAAAGGTCGACAATCGATTGGAGGTGGAAAATAGCATGTACAAATAGGTTTTGTTAATAACACTACCTATCTCGTACAATTGCCTATAAATAAATGAAGTCAGGTATTTTTTTTGCCATTCTGTACAATCACGTGATTATGTCCAATGGCAGTCACGACAAAAGAGTCAGAACTTTCCGATAGTGATGTCATTGGCATTCATTTAAAGATCAAGTTTCCTTGACGTCATTTCAGACATATTTCCCATCAGCTGTGTTGTTATGTAAGGCTCCACTCGCTAAAATATTTTTTTGGAAAATCAAAATAATCAAATACCAAGGCACGAAAACGTAAATTAATAGCCTTGCCGAGCTTCTAGGCCAGCCTTCAATAGCCTGCGTAGCTTGGCTTTCCGAGAAAAGGGAAGGGGAGGGGACTGGGGGCGGAAAAAGTGGGACTGGGGGCGAGCGAAGAAGGGGAGGGGGAGGGGAGGGGTAAAGATAAGAAGGAAAGCCTGCCGCAATCCTATTGCATTCCGCGTATTTCACCGGAGCAAACGTCGGTTAAATTTCCTATTGGCTGAAATCCGTTTGACTGACATCGCTACGGCAACTATCTTTTGGATCACTTCATTTTAACATCGACAACACAGTTCGACTCCAAAAGCGTCGAGAGGAAGTTCATTTTCGTCACTAGACTTTTGAAACAGTGATTTTCTTGAAGTTTTTACCTGGTTTTTCACCTGGCTCTGCTCAGCTGGCTTTTCGGGAGAGGATTTCCTTTGATGTTTTCTTTGACTTGGACTACGGTCTGGTGTGAAAATTGAAGTCGGCAAAGTTCTTTTGAATCGAGAATCATCCACATCACATTCTTCAAATTTTGGATTGACCTTGTTCACTCTCAAAGTATGAAGAAAGGTTGATGATCTTTCTTGCACACGGTTTACAAACTTTTTTTGAAAACCTAGCATTACTATGAATCGCGATCCCCACAGATTCACAAAGTGACGACAAACTAACTCTCTTTCTGTCTACGTTTTCAACGCCACTAATATTGACAGCACATACTTTCTTGATGTTAAAAGAACAAAGGCAAACTCTGCAATAGTTTCCTGGACAATCGGGTTTTGACGGTCTACATTTTTTTTTTAGGAGTTACAGTTGCGATCATCTTCAATAATAAACATCTTCATACAGCGTGGGAAAAATACACGTGAAAATCTTTATTTCGACAGCGTAGTCCATTTCAACTTCAGGCGATGTCCTGATTGGTTTATTTTACCGCCAGATTCATGGGGGCGGAACGCGGAATGCAATAGGATTGCGGCAGGCTTTCCTTCTTCCCTGCTCCCCTCCCCTCCCCACTTCCCTTCTTCGCTCGCCCCCAGTCCCCTCTTTTCCCTCCTCTTCCCTTTTCTCGGAAAGCCAAGTTACGCAGGCTAAACCTTCAAAGCCTCGGTCGTTAAGCTGATATTCGTACCAGAATGGATTATGTACTACAATGTAAATAAACATAAACCATCGGCGCTCAATAGACCAGTTCGCGGTAAATTCCGACATTTTGAAAGGGGTGCAAACATGGCGCGAAATAGTGTTTGTATGTATAAAAACGAGTCAAATTCCGCTTGAAGATTTACGGACAACGTATGGAAAACTGAAAACACGATTGCACGCTTACCAACACAGCTACATTCCTCAAATTTCGATCAGTTAATCTTTTACCTGGTACCTTAAGTTTGTATCTGAATCTTGAATATTTCAGAAATTCGATTTTACGGATTTTATTTGGCATCGGATTCCCATACAAACACTGTATTTAGCGCCAATGTTTGCACCCCTTTCAAAATGTCGGAATTTACCGCGAACTGATCTATTCAAATGACCTCAAGTGGAGTAAGAAAATGCAAGACACATGGAATGCAAACTTTCCTAAGATTTCGGTAACTGGATTCTACGTAAACCATTGGAGTGGTGCTTAGACTAAAAAAACACGCATGCCATAAGGAGTGCAAATTTCCTACCGGGCATTGCAAATTTACGGGGGTGCATATTTCCTGGGACACCGGAACAACATTATTTTCAGTAGTTTTCATATAAATTGACTATCCTGGCACACGTGTGAGATGGATGAAATCAAAGTAAATGTGCAAAAATGACTAACAAACTGTGCGTAGATCTAGCTAGTTTTCAAGGAAAATATTGCATATCCTTTCAATCAAGCATTAAGGGAGGGGACTTTAAAAGTTTGAAGCCAGTTAACAGCCAGCAATCGAACATTGATTCCAGACATGCGCAAAAGCATGACACAGCGCATTCAAACACGAAATTCCGGCATAGAAAAGGAACCTTCAGCTGTGACTCAGCCTTTGTGGAACTGATTGCTAATCGCGCGAAATTCAAAACAAATACATAAATGTTAAACTTCAGAGCAAGAGCTACAAAGTTCATATTAAACACCATTGCAATTAATTAGAAGTCATAAATAAACACATATCTTCCCTCTGGTCACTTTTTATAGGGTTTGTTAACTTTTAAACCTTAAAAATGTAGCACTTTAAAAGAGACTGATACTGCTCTGCAATTTGAATTTCAAATTTCGAGTTTCAAAGGCGTGAAAAGGGGGGCTAACCTTTAATACTCAGTGTAACTTCGTGTTTATTACTAATTATATAGACTTGGTTGTCTGGGATAGGAAAATCGTGTTTTGGGGGATGAGGAGTAACGTAAAGGTGAAAAATAAATAGAATAAAGAGAAACTAAGAAAAGAAGAAAGTACAGGGTGAATTTTTTTTGTACAAAGTTTGGGGGAACTTAAGAGAGTTGTAGTATCCGATGGGATTGATTTTGACAAGTGTTACTTCCTTTTATCTGACTGAAAGGGGACATGTGGGTTTATGATGCGTGTAGCCTAATGTATTGGAACTCTTAACCATACGTTGGTAACAGAGGTTTTCTATTTTTCTCTGTGGTTTTATTAATTTTGGCATGTAATGCCACTCTGAAAAGCGGCCACAGCGAGGAAAGAGAAAACCCTCTGGTTTTCGTGGTATCCAATCTCACTTTCATGCCCGAGACAACTGTTCTCTCTCTAGAAAACCTCTGGAACCAGGGTGAAGTGTGGCGAAATATCGCGAAGAACATGCATATTTGAATACGAAATAAACAGGAATTCATCTTACCTGGTGCGTTTTGTCATTCATGTGGTCTGAAACGCCAAATCTTAGCGATTTTGGAGGATTTTGCCTTCGCTGTTCACTCTACTTCTTTGGCGTTTCAGGCCACATGAATGAGAAAACACACCAAGGTAAGATAAATTCATGTCTATTTCGTATTCAAATATGCATGTTCTTCAAATAATAGTACTGTATTATATATTTCATTTTATTTTATTTTGTGTGTAAACGGTATATATTATATATGGTAAATAAAGATTGGCTTGACTTGACTTGATATTTCGCCACACTTCATGATCAAACCTTTCGGTAATCCACATACATTTAACAACAACAACATTTATTACCATTTAGATATACCGGTATTTTTTACAACATGTGTTATTTATACTTTTTCAAGGTAATTGGTACCCAGAATAACTGTAAAGTTAAACGAGCTGGGTAACAGACAAAATTAATGTACATTGATGAAGTATTTGGTCTTACAACTTAAAAAAAACAAGAAAGTGTAAATTAGGTTATAACATATAGAATATTAATAAAAAATATAATTCCTAACGATAATCATAGAAATAATACAATCATTAAATAATTAAATAATTAATTAATTAATTAATGTTCGGTATCTAGCGCATAGTTAAGGGAATGAAAACCAGCCTATCCTATGTAGTTTCGTCCAACTAGAACAAAATGTTGATGTATTACTCGCGCAAATGAAGTTCAGGGGGAGTTAAGGCGGTTTTTATCGCTTTTTGCTTGGCCGAGCGGGACCTGGGCAGCTGTTTAATGTTAATTTGTCTTTCGGTATCGAACTTGAACATTTAGAAACCGATCGGTTTTGTCATGAATGACATTCCCAAGTCATGTTGCAAAAAGAAATGGCTATAACACTTCCAGGGGGGTGGGGTAGGGAATATTTGTAATTCATGGTTTAATGTTAGCTATGTTGCGCATAGCTGGGGAAAATACTAACCAGCCTATCTGGTGTACTTTCATCCTGGAAGATAATTTGTTTTATGTAACGCTCGCGCAAATGAAGTTCAGGGGGGGTTAAGGCGTTTTTAAATTTTCTTTTGCCTGTCGCTTCCCCCCCTGAACTTTAATGTCAAGCAAATGAAGAAGACCCCCTGCTGTTTTCTATGGGTAACATTTTGGTGAAAACCCCATGTCTCTACGATGTTCCTTTCTATCCGTAAAAATTCATCGCCCTTTCCGTTTTGGCCGCAAAGCATGCTGGGCCAGTTTCATTTGCTATCAGTCCGAGTCCAGAACTGGATTAAATAACGTTGCAGCGTTAAAATCATAGTTTTGGTAGTAAACACGACGAACACAACATATTGCTTGCAAATGTGGAACAAGAAATGCGAACCTTGCAAAACTGAGGGGGGAGGGGTGGAAAATATCATGCCTTTCCTGTTAATACGTTTAGAAGTGGCTAGAATGAGGTTGCAGCTTCAAATCACAATGGATTAAGTGATGTGGCAGAGTTAAAACCATGGTTTCTGTACTCGACGCGACGACTGCCACGCGGCATGAACTGCGCAAGGCTGTCGGTTCGCGAGCTTGTGATGACATTCAATGCACTTGGATGGAAAATAACAATCGCTTCAAGGAGAAACTTTCTTGGCGATGTTTAGGCCACTTATTTCCACGGGAAGTGCTCCAAAATTCCAGTTGAGCCTTAGTAGGTGGGAAAACACCATACACCCAGGATCACTACCATGCAAGTTGCATGGCACTAACCAAAACGTGCTATGACCTAGCTAGCGTCTAACACACGTGTTGGATTATCGTTAGCGGTATCCACTAGTAATGATGATAATAATAATTCCTAACGATAAACATAGAAATAATACAATCATTAAATAATTAATTAATGTTTGGTATATAGCGAATAGCTGAAGGAATAAAAACCAGCCTATCTGACGTAATTTCGCCCAACTAGATACTTTTTTTGCGTAATTACTCGCGCAAATGAAGTTCAGGGGGGGTTAAGCCGTTTTGAAATTTTGTTTTGGCTATCATTTCCCCCCCTGAACACCAATCTCAACCAAATTAAGAGGAACCCCTGCAGTTTCCTATGGGTAACATTTAGATGAAAACCCTATGACTCTACGATGTTCCTTTCTACCCGTAAAAATCCATCGCCCTTTCCGTTTTGGCCGCAAAGCATGCTGGGACAGTTGCATTTGCTATTTCCGAGTCCAGAACTGGATTAAATAACGTTGCAGCGTTAAAACCATAGTGTTGGTAGTAAACACGACGAACACAACATATTGGTTGCAAATTTGGGGTAAGATGTGCGAACCTTGCAAAACTGAGGGGGGAGGGGTGGAAAATGCTATGCCTTTCCTGTTCATAATGGAACCCTCCCCGTTAGAAATGGCTTGAATGAAGTTGCAGCGCTAAAACCATAGTGTTGGTAGTAAACACGACGAACACAACATATTGGTTGCAAATGTGGGGTAAGATATGCGAACCCTGCAAAACTGAGGGGGGAGGGGTGGAAAATGCTATGCCTTTCCTGTTCATAATGGAACCCTCCCCCATTTAGAAGTGGCTAGAATGAGGTTGCAGCTTCAAATCACAATGCATGGAGTGATGTGGCAGAGTTAAAACCATGGTTTCTGTACTCGACGCGACAACTGCCATGCGGCATGAACTGCGGATGGCTGTCGGTTCGCGAGCTTGTGATGACATTCCATGCACTTGGATGCAAAATAACAATCGTTTCAAGGAGAAACTTTCTCGACTGATGTTTAGGCACTTATTTCCACAGGAAGTGCTCCAAAATTCCAGTTGAGCCTTAGTAGGTGAAAAATAACCAGACACCCATGATCACTACCATGCACGTTGCATGGCACTACCCAAAACGCACTATGACCTAGCTAGCGTCTAACACACGTGTTGGATTATCGTTAGCGGTATCCACTAGTCTAATATAATACATATAATAAAATGAATAATAACACGGGATAAAGAGACACATCCGACGTTATCTGAAGTAGTTTTTGAAGTAGAGCTCGAATTTTGTGCATCATTTTGTTCAAAAGTTAAATGCAGGGAGGTGCAGACGACATATTCTCTATTGCCATTTCCATAAAATCGTGTTAATTTTTCAATGTAATGTTTGATTATCATTAGCGGTATCCATGCACTTGTGTAATATAATAGATAAGAAACAGTATTGTTGATGTTATCTAAAGTAGTATTTGATGTAGAGCTCGATTTTTTTTATCGGGGGGAGGGGGGGGGGGGGGGGGAGTTGGGGGGGGGGGGGGGGGGTGTCGGCTGGGAGGAGGGTGAGACCGAAATATATAATAATTATTTTAAATTTCCAGAAGTGTCTGATTATCGTTAGCGGTACCACTTGTGTAATATAATAGATATAATAAAATGAATAATAACAGCGGATAAAGAGCCATAATTGATGTCAGCTAAAGCATTTTGCCGTAGACCACGAATTTGACATTATTTTATTGAAAAATTAAATCCAAGGGGGTGCAGCGTCATATTTTCTAGCCCTATTTTCATGATATTACGTTGCATTCTCAGTATTACTTCGATATCCACTTGAAATCATATCGGATTGATAGGAAACTAATAAATACGCACTCAATTACTTCGATATCCACGGGTTGATAGCAAACAAGTTAGGTGTCCAATTTCAGCTATAAAAAGCGCCGCTGAAGGTGATCTAATATGAGAACCTCATACGGGTGGACCGGTATGGGTGAGACTCTGCAGACTCTGCTCCCAAATCCTACAGCGCCCGTGAGGGGGTAGGGGTAGCAGAGATGGGATCTCATTTTGCATCTGTACACTTCGCTATTAATTTTCGTTTTATCCTATATTATAACTAGATTGATCAGAACGCATTTGAGCTTGTGTTGGTTTCTTAAAATTCAAGTGGCTCCTGTATTTTCCGTGTTGGATTATCGTTAGCGGTTTTGACTTGTAATAATAATAATAATAATAATAATAATATTGAATGACAATGCAGATACTGGAATGAAGTAAATATAATTTGGTGAGGTTCCTTAAAGAGTAGAAGTGATGGAGGTTAGACAAATTATTTAGATAGATGTATGTAGTAGATGAGACTAGTACAGATTTATAAGGTCAGACATTTTTTTTAAAGAGTGCTTCCCCAGCATTTTTGTTTCTTCCTTTATTAAGTTCCAAGTTACTGCTCCTTTGAAACGCAAGTTAAATGTTCCATAATTTGTTCTAACTTGAGGAATTAAGTATCCGGATGACCTTGATGATAGCCTGGTATTATAAAAATGTACAGAAGCAACTGTTACTAATATAAAAAGTTGTCAAATGCTGATGGAAGCATTCTATTATGAAATTGATAAAGAAATAAAGTATTATGAATATATATTATATCAGTAAATTTCAGTATTTTCAGTTCCTTAAATAAAGGAGAGGTATGTGTATTATATTTAGAACTTGTTATAATACGGAGAGCTTTTTTTGTTAGGATTGCGAGCGGTTTTAGTGTAGAGTCATAAGTGTTATCCCAAACTGTCAATCCATAAGTGAAAAAAGGGTATATCAAGGAGTAGTAAAGTTGAATTATGACATTTGTAGGAAGGTAATGTCTTACCTTCGAAAGGATACCTATACCTCTAGATATTTTGTTTGATAATTCTCGTACATGACTTTTCCAGTTGAAGTTGGAATCCATCATGACTCCTAGATATTTTATACATTTTTTTTGTTCTATTTCTTCATCCTTCACTTTGAGATTAACCGTATAATTAATTTTCTTCTGTGGTGGGTGAAAAATAACAAAGTTGGTTTTGTTGATATTTAATGATAACTTATTTGTGCATAGCCACTCATTAACTTTTGTTAGCTCATTGCTGATAGTTGATTCAAGAGTAATAAGTTATATTCAGCATAAAATAAATTAGCATCGTCAGCAATGAGATGAAAATCAAAAAGGCTAGAGCAATTACTAAAATCGTTCACATATAATAGGAATAAGACTGGGCCCAAGACTGGGCCCAAGACTGATCTCTGGCACACCACACAATAAGGCAAATAGAGACAAATTGTTTTCTATTGGTAAGATAATATATAAACCAGGTTTTTGCAATTCCTCGGATACCATATATAATACTCCAGCTTTGTTATGAAAATTTCATGGTTAACTGTATCAAAGGCTTTGCTGATATCCAAAAATATGCCACATGAGAACTCTTCTATTGCTCTTTGAATTTTATCAGTTATTAATAATAATGCATGTGTAGTTGAATAATTAGCACTGAAACCAAACTGGCCTTTATAAATTAAATTATTCTTGATTAAAAATGTCATTATTCTTGTATACATTAATTTCTCAAGTATTTTATTAAAGATGGACAATAGAGAAATTGGGCGATAATTGGTTAGTAGTAGGTGAGAGTCCTTTTTATGAACAGGAATGACTCTGGCAAGTTTGAAGCAATCAGGAATGATGCCACTGCTAAAGGATGTATTAAATAAAGTTACAAGTGGTTTAGATATAATAGATTTAAGTATCTTCAGTACGTGAACAGGGATACTGTATGGACCATTTGTTTTACCTAACTTAAGTTCCGATGTGATATTTTCAATCTCTGAAGCTGAAACTGAAGAGAGATAAAAACTGGATATCAGTATTGATTTAGCAAGGTGATTTCCAATCAGTTAGCAAAGAAGGAATTAAATTCGTTCGCTATTTCATTTACGTTAGTCAAACTTTTATCACCCTTCATAATTTTATTTGGAATTTGTTAATTCTTATGTTTCAAGGTCATTAATTGTTTAATTCCTTTCCAGGTGTTTTTTTATATTGTTGCTGTTAATTGAAAAATAATCAGCACAATATCGTTTTTAAAAAGTAGGCGACTTAGTTTATTTCTGTATTGTTTCTATTGGATGTGGTGAAGCTCATTTCTGGTTTTAATGTATTTCCTAAAACGTTTATTAATTTTTAACTTTTATAGAGGCTCTCAAGGCTGGTGTTATCCATGGCTTGGTAATAAATTTAGCTTCTTGTCGTGACATTCCTTTAAATGGTATGTGTTGATCAATTATTTCCTATAATATTACATACATATTTCCTATAATATTACATACAAGCACGTTGTGTGGGCTGCCTGTGGTGAAACGGCGCTTCGTCCCCGTTGACTAAACTGATAAGGCTCCCTGAATGTCAGTGTAATACACTTACACGGCCATGGCGGCCGCGGCAAACCACTGAAACGTACACAGGTTGACCAAGTAGCCAAGGAGTGTAAAATATAGACTGAAAACGAGTCTCCTCCGACCGCGCTCGTCCCAGGAATATCAAATAGATTTAGTGGATTACATGAATTTCCCGGTTTAAATCAAATCATAAATAGGGAGTTCAAACTAATAAATTACCGCACATTCTAAAAGGCTAACGAAAGATCAAATCAAAGTTAAAAAATCATTGCTTGATTAAATTTAAATGAATGATACAAGTTCAAGCTAAAGCAAATTTCTCATACAAGATAAAATTTAAATATAATGCTACAATCGGCTTGCTATACCTAACGCAATATAAAGCTGAGCGTGTTTGCCCAACTTTCAGAGATTTATCTACACGAAATTCTGCTCTCAGGGATCTAGGTTCGCTGGTTGGTTGGAATAATATTTTAATTAATAACTCTTTGTCGTCCGATCGTGGGTGAGCTCAATTGGTGAAATCCTGAGTGCTAACTCAACCCTCCCCCTCAGTTGAAGTTTGGCTAGCCCGGGGTAGTTAAATACTGCTGACTTTTTAAGGCGAGGGCTCAAACTTTCTCCACAATGCCATTCGGGTGAATTTTACGAACTGGTCGACGGTAGGTATTGCAACTTCTGTAGGGTTTCCAATGAAATGTGCTCTAATTTTGGAGAAAAATGACACTGTCAGAGAGCTTGAGGACGTCATTAAGTCTGAGGACGGCTGAAAAGTACTTGGTTTGCTTTTAGTAGGCCTTGTGAGGGGATTTCACAGGGTTTTTCCGTTGTGTTTGTGCTTTCAGACACAGGAAAAAAATCTTCATTGAAATCCTTGAAATCCTGCAGTTGGCAGTCTTTTACCCCTGCTCAACCTATTAGGATGTGTTTTTGTCACTTTAAAGCAACGGCTTAAGTCTAAGTCACCGCTCTTGGTTGTAGGGGCTACCCTACCGGAGTCCCAGATGGGGAAACCCCTTGTGATTTTTTTGTCCATTACCCAGCATGCAATTGGAGGTGGGATCAGGAATATGTGGTCGAGTGAAATGCAGTGCAAACATCGGCGTGGTTCACCGTCGCTTGGTGTGTTTTGTGAAAACAAACCTGCTGGTTGGAAAGATTAAACATGGTACTGTAACGACTGAGTGGTTATTTTGTATTTGCTCTTGATTTCAAGTGCGAATGGGAAGGTTTTTTTGAGCCGATTTTCGGCTCCTCAAAATTCGAGAAAATCGAAGAAACGAAACAATCGCCAAAACTAATGAGCCGTTTCTCCATAGTGAAAGAGTCCAGCGATCCCTGTTATAGCTCTGACTTTGAAGCCATACATCCCTTCGCATAATATCGCAACATCGTCTTTCCAGCATGTCTAGACGTGATGCAATAATTTTCCTAGTACGGACGGTAAAGAGTTAAGGTCTGTAGTGTAGAGGGTCTAGTGAGATACGAGCTAAGCTATAAAACTCAGGGGGAAATGGAGCGAATAAGGTGCGTTAAAACGGTATTAATAAACCAGATAATAAACAAAGGCCCTTCCCTAATTCTCTCTTTCTTGAGCTGTTCCTCTCTTCCTCGTCTCTTCGTCGCTATATTACTTCTTACATTCTGTACATTTAAGCTATTCAGTAACGTGTACCGACGACAACAAGATACTAAACCGAGCTAAAATGATAACACAATTTATGCAGTCTACATACCAACATAGAAGGTCTCTCCTTCGACGGAAAGCTAAAACGACCGAGCCATCGTCTTTCTCTGAATTCAGGCTATGAAATGAGAACCTATTCTAGGAATGACTAATGTTTGTTCTCAAAGTGACTGCGAGCCCGTCAAAAATGAAACTGAGCATGAATAACAATCCGTGACGTAATATTCTGGGAAATTTCACGCGGGGAATCCCCTGTCATGATGTAATCCAGTTATTGAGTGAACAGTATAACTCTTGCCATCTGTTGTTGTTGTACATATGTAACAAGTCTTTTTTACATTTTTTAGTAGCGCCAGCTTATTTGTATGGTTTTGATTTTTTTCAATATTTCCAAGAAAATCGGACGACGTTTTCAGAAAGCGAGAGACATTGCAACTTAGGAATGTCTTATTATGTAAAGCGAAATCACGCGTAGGTTAATTATTTATATCTTATAACACTTTTTATGCCAATTAACACTATCCTTTAAGCCATTTTTATACTTGATCTATGTTAAGAGTTAGTAACTTATGACAAATTTTATATTATATAGTTTTGTTAATAGTTATTAGTATAATTAGTATCACATTTCTTTTTCCTCTTAAAGATATACATTGGAATTTTAATTAGCTCTTAGCAAACGAAGAGCCACCTAGTGGATGTATCGCTAATAAATCACTATTATTATTATTATTATATTGTCTTAATAATTAGAAACATTTGTTCATCAGTTAAGACCGTTCTTTTAAGATATCATACTTGGCAACTGGATAGCCAAGTACTCACTCGGCAATACTATTAATACTTGCAAACAAAACAGTACTAAGTTAAGGTGTTCATCTAGATCAAGAGAGAATGAGGTAGGAGAACGAAGCCATTACCATGAACATTGCTCGCAGAGTAAATATGAAGAGGATCGCTATGAAGAAGATCGCTAGGAATCAGAACTTCCTTATAAGTGAATAAGTGCAAGGACTACAGAAAAGCTGATCGAACAACGTATATATATTGATAATTCTGCGATATTTCGGCTGACCAAACCAGCCTTCTTCAGGTATAATTATCAATAAATACGTTGTTCGATCAGCTTTTCTGTAGTCCTTGCACTTGTTCACTTACTAGTATTTTTGGCTGATCAGATCTCTCCGCAAGATCCAACGTACCACCGTTTATTATTCATTACTTCCTTATAGTACCAAAATAGAGCTTAAAGAGTTATGGTAATAGAATGTTTTCGTTGCCGCACCACAACTTTGGAACAATATTCCTTTAGAAATAAGGCTCGGTTTCTGTTTTTAAATCTCGCTTAATAACATACCTTTTTAAGAAAACTTATATTGTTGTATATTTCTAAGTAATATATTTTATAGTTTTAGCAGTAAGTTTTTAATATCTAGGAATTGTAAAGCGCCATATAGGGCAGTTAGTTTATATGGCGCTATATAAATGTGTTTTTATTATTTTATTATTATTATTAATCCCCCATACATAAGTCTAGGCCTAGATACAAATATCCGGATATTTTTTTGAGATATTTAGAAGGTTCTAGGATAGTTAGAAAAATTCTAGATATTTAGAAGAAAATGATATTTTGGCAGATATTTAGAATTTTCTTATAGGTTTTATACATATCATCAGCCATAAAGAAACTGGTACTCGTACAGCCATCGTCTGCAGCAGCCGAAGAGTTCTTTTTCATTACTCGTAACGATGTTTGGAGACCAGCAACATGATGCTTTAGTTCTTATTGAGTCAAAATTAGTCAAAATTGGGATATTTATAAGAAATATAACAATATATTTTCGAGATATTTAGAATTATTTTCGAGATATTTATAAAAAAAATTGGGAATTTCCGGAAACATAAATAGGCGATTTTACGTGATATTTGTGTCTAACCCTACATAAGTCTGTTCCAATGGAAATTATTTGAAATTAAATTTTAGATTAACAGGATACAGTCACGTAGTCCTGACCTGCCCTACCATTCGACCGATCCTTAGAGGGGCGTACTGCAGGGAGAGGGGGAGAGGGTGGGGGTATCAGCACAGTTCACGAAGAATAAAAATAACGAATTACGGATCATGAATAGCTAAAAAAAATAATGTTCCCGAATCACGACAATAAGCAAGTAACGTATTATTGAATTTCCGTTTTAAGCGCGAATAAAATCGTAGATAAGTCTCAGGGACTTTCACAATACAAAATAATAACAAGAACAAACTGTTTTACTAAATCGGGAAAGTATTGTCTCTAGTTCCCATCAATTTCGGAGTATTTGGAGGTCCCAAGAAAAAAATCACGTGAAATAGGAAGTAAAATCACAAATATAAGATGTTTATTTGGCTTCTTCACAATCCGTGAGCACGGATCACGAAGAATAATTATTAAAAATCACGCGTCACGGAATATAAAAACGTCCGAAATGCGTCACGAGAAACCCTGTGCACGCCCCTCTCCTTAGACTGGAAGAGTCAAGCAGATATATTGCATGCTCATGCCAGAAATGTAACCAGGCCACACCATAAAATATGGTGTGGCCTGGCTACATAGCTCATAATCATGGCGCGAGTGGAGTGTGGTGTTTACTGAATTGTATCAACGCTTATTATGCCTTGAAAGTGTTCAATTATAAATGCGTACCAATGTTTGAACAACTAGAAGCATTATTTAATGATATGCAAAGGGAATGACTTCAGTACTGTGTTTGACAAGTCGCTGGTTTGTACTTTATTTCCTTACGTATGTGATTCTTTGAGATCTTCTTCACAACAGCGAAGCTGACTGATCTCAGTGAAAACGAAATGCATGGACTGACCTGAAGGATTTAGTCCTAGTGGTCCATACGAGAAGCAACAAAGACTCTAAAGCAATACATTATTTGTGTTTGTGTTGCGGAGGGACATATGTTGCGAAAAATTCTTCACTGAGATTATCGGCCATGTTAAACCTTCTTGAAAATACTACTTTATTCGGAAAGCCCGCGAATAGTACCGTGAATTTGACCTTATTTCTGATTGGCCAGTTTTGAGCTTGCGCATGCAATATCTACTGGACTCTTTCCCGCGACAATTCAGTCTACGGACGGCGGTCGAAAAAGAGGCCAGGTCAGGGCTACCAGTCACGTTGCTCATGTATAGAGGTATCTTAATATTAGCACTGTGTCTCATTCTAATTGCTTTTGATATACTAGTTAACAATTAGACCCGCAGCCTATTTAACTCGTAGCCCATTAGGGCGAGAGGTCTAATTGTTTTAGTATAAACTAACTAGTCGGACAGTAGAAAATAATAGAAAGAAACAAATTGAAGTTGAAAAACTGTTATTATTTCGTGAAAATGCGTGCGGTTTTCCTCTACCATGGGCTATCACAAATAGACCTATAGTAGGGTAGCCAATCAGAATGCAGGATTTGTAATAGTCCACTAGTTGGTTTATACTAATATACAATAGTCCCGTTTCGTATTCGAACTTGAAATGCCCGCTGTACGTGATGACTGTAGACGCATGTGCTCAGTGTTAGCCTCACTCTGAAGTTAAATATTCATAAATACCAGCGAGAGGGTGTACAACTCAAAACTATACAACAATACGCAGAGTTGTGAATAGTCCACTTTATCGCTGGTATTTATGAATGTTTAATACAAAGATGAAGCTAACACTGAGCACGTGCGTCTACAGTCATCACGTACAGCGGTAATTTAGAACACGAAACTCGTCAGTTACTGTTCTTCATCCAGTGCAATTGTTCTCTCTCAGCTGCTATTTCAAAAAAGGTTATCCCGACAAGTGGAAAACAACATTCCCCGACCGAAATGGGCTGTGGTTATAGCTGAAAGTCTGGTGGATTCGCTTGTTTTTCGGTAATGCATGGTCTCCTCCGAATCGATTTTCGAATTACATACTACTTTCTCCGTTTCATACATCTGAACAGTTAGAGCGGATTTCAATTGAGTGTCGGAAGTGTTTTGGTTTTGCCAAAACTATTGGCTGAGAAAGTAAACCAACCAATCAGATTCCAAAGCAAAACCAAACGCAAATTGGTTTTCGTTTTGCTTTGGTTTGTCATTGGCTCACAGGTAAGCCATTTATGAGTTACTTGTGATTACTCGCTCCTATGATTGGCTCGCTGTGGGTAATTTCCGATTGGTTTTACTACACTCAACTGGAAACCGCTCTATCAACTATTGCAGCCTGCACGCTGCAATATTATTAATATTTGAAGTAAGTCAGACATTTCAACTAAGTAACAGAGACAGATGACATAGGTATAGTTTTTTAATAATGAGAAACTATAGACCCTTTGAGTTTCAGCTTGCCTATTTGTTGTTCAATTTCAAATCACCTGATTTTACCCTTGAATGATGTTATTTTGTTTTTTCTGTATCTCAAGAGGAAATGCATAAATTCCTAGATTTAGAAAACAAAGCACTGAACCTCTGGAGAGCTGTCACGTGGTTTGAAATGGGGAAACAAACATGCAAGCCGAAAGACAATAATAATAACTTTTTTAACGTGTCATAAAATTAATGTACATTTTAATTAGCATTACTGCTAATTGGTGACACTTACTAAATGAATAAATAAACAGCTATGCGTGCACACTCGTAAAGAATGAAAATGTATGTGATATGTACATTAAACATTATTTAAGAATAGTGTTATGCTAACTATAATCTACAGTCTATATTACAGTCACTCCAGAAAAGGCTGCCATACAATACGCCGACATACCCCACAGACTAGTCCCCATTGCCCACTAGACAGAACAGTAGAGGGCCAACGGACATGCAAGCACGCGGCGCGGAAGACCCTTCGGGGAGTGACAATATACATATGCAGTTACAATATAATAAAATAGTAATCGTTAAAAGGAAATAATTTCTTAGGACTATGTGTAAGTGTTTAGCCCTCAATGTTCTTAATTAATTAATGTCTACATAAAGCGCAGTCGCCACTACAGTCATTATTATCAATGCCGTGATAGGTCGGCTTTGCTCTTGATTAATTTTCTAATGGCTCTTCAAACTCGTTTGAGATCTAACTTGCTTATTTAATTTGGCCCACAGATAATGGCCAAAATACTTAAGGATGGTGGCCCCTATTCATATCAAACTCATTGCACACAGAAGAGGACATTTGGTATTGGTCATCGCTTTGAAGTAAATGCGATTTTATTTGAGAGAGACAACAACTTCTGTCGCATTACAAGTTTATAATGTGGCTTACCTGTTGATACCGGGACTATACGAAGGAGAATTATCTGCTTTCGTTTGCAATTGGACTCTCCAAACTCTCTCCTACTACTTCAGCTACCGCCATACCAAAGATCAGGTACACAAGAAAAATAGTACGAAATGGAAATTTAACAGCGATTTGAGCCACTCTAAACTCGAGAAACCTCGATGATCTATACCTCAAAATGCTGGAAATGTATTGTTCTACTTGAATTCAGCGGTAACAAGTCAGTTTAGACAAGCGTATTCAAGCTAAATTAAACCCAGGTTTTCTTTGCTCGGTAGTTCCTAAACCAGTAACGCCTTGTAAAAATTCACTTCACTCGCGAAAACAAATTCAAATTTATTCAGTCGAAATCGTAGCATAATCACTCCAAACAGCTACCGGTTGCAGATTAGATGTTACTTAACTTTGATTTGAGGGTATTAAGAAATAATAAATCATTTTATTTGTTTTAGAAGGCAAAATAGCTCCCAAAACCATGTATTTTCGAGTGAGATGACTGGGCCGATACCGGAAGTGAGTCAGTGGATATCGATTTGTAGGCTTTTGTACGCAATGACTTTGGTATGGCTGGTGCGCATATTTTCTGCGCAGAAGCCTCAGTACGGGTGTCCCACGGTCGACCCATAGTCACGTGAGCTTGATGGTGGAAATAAAACATAAATCGCAACATTTTCTCAGTGGCTTGGAAATTGTGTTGACCTCATTTTTTGTCCACGTTTTTTTTCACATTATCATGCCTTGATAAAATGAATACATCTCTCAAAGGACAGAAAAGAAAGCAGAACGGTAAATGCTCTCGAATTGGCTGAAGCGACGTATTTCGGGGTCGGAGGAGGAATCAACTTCCGATCTGCACGCAAATCCTACATGCAACACTCAATAAGACAAATGTTATACTCGCCAGGGTGGGCTTAGTATAAAATTGTCAAGGTCGTTAGAAATAGGCAGCAAAAATAAGAAACCGGCCATTGTAACTTTTTAAAACGCACGGTGACCCCTGTTATTTATGTTATAAAATTAAAGCAGAAAAACAGTTTAACGTTTGGATGTATTTTATATTAGAGAGAAAATTGATTAACATTTAATTTTTGACCAAAAATTGGATACCAGTAAAAGTGGATTATGGCACTGACACAATTAATATTTATTTAAATAATCAATTAACGTGGCCTTAAGTAATTGAGCTGTTACCTATAGTACTGAGGATACCTGACTCAAATTTAGATAAAATATATCGCGCTTCATTCTTAGAAGAAGTGCCGAATATTTTACGACA
This sequence comes from Actinernus sp. WN-2022, assembly GCA_030867875.1. Lineage (NCBI taxonomy): Eukaryota > Metazoa > Cnidaria > Anthozoa > Actiniaria > Actinernidae > Actinernus > Actinernus sp. WN-2022. The sequence continues at coordinate 129,978,660 of JAOWCC010001634.1, read as the reverse complement.
TGGTTACCCACAATTATTTGGGGGGGATTTTGATAGCCCTATATGTGACCTAACATGCCCACATGGTTATAAAAATACCCTTGTATTAGGGGCCACTGTCCTTAATTGATTCTTTCCCGTACGTTACAGTATTAAATCGAGGAATCGAGAAATCTGAGTTTCTTAAGTCTCGAAAACCCATGACAAAAGGAATCTTAAAATCCTTAAAAACAAAAACAAAAAACTTTATAAAAAATATTTACACAAACCATCAACCGATAACACATTAATATATAAACAATAAAGAAAAAAAATAACTCAATCACCTGAAAAGAATTTCCCCAAAATATGGTATTACAAAGAAAGGTTTGAACAAGCACATAAAAATCTAAAACAAAGATGGAATCTTATATAAAACGAAATAATCAACAGCAACAATGCATGAAAAAATTCGAAACAAGGATGAAACAATATCTGACCGATTCAAAATAGCCGAAGGGTTTAACGAATATTTCAGTATCGGAAGGTCCAAACCTTGCTAAAATATACCGAAAGTAACTGCATCTTTTAGATAATATTTAAATAGAAACCATCATGAAAGGTTTTTTTGGCGCACCTGTAACTGAAGAGGAAGCAGAAAAAGAACTACTTAAATTAAATCCAAACAAAAGTACTCAGGTACATTAAGGCCTGAATATCAATCTTTTCCAAAATGGCCGCCACAAATCAAGTTGTTTTCATGACACTTTGACAGATTCGATAGAGGCACGAGGCTAACAATTTCTAGTTTCCATGGAAACATGTAATGTGACCTTTAAACTTTAATTTAAGGAAATTTGAAAAAATCCTCTGGGAGGAAGGTAGAGAGTTTTAATTTGGCGGGTAATTTACTGTAATTCATTCAGGGTTAGTGGATACTTTCTTGGTCCAACAAGAACGGTTGGACATTTTAAGATGAAAGCCAATTAAGGTAAATATGAAATTTGATACCCTCAAGTTTCAACGAATTTAACATACTTTCCCACGATGTCTAGTTAGACTGGCAAACTACATGGTAAACTGCATTATTTCCACCGGTTTTAAATCTGACCTTTCTGCGCTCTACTTTACTCCCGAAGCCTGATATCATTTTTTCTTGAAATTGAGATCAAAGGTATAAACAGAATCCGTCGCAATGGCAACCATCATGAGGTTCGTATCGGGTACAACCAAACGAAAGTAAATCACCTCTTTACTTCTAAAGGGTGTGGTCATTCTTGACCCAGGCCTTAATATACCTGAGTACGGGATTCGACAAACTAAATCCAAACGTCATACGTCACATAACCCCATTTATTAAACAGCCATTGGCACTAATATTTAACAAATCATTCTCCAGAGGAATAATTACAGAAAATCTTAAATCACAGCTAGTCATTACACATGTTTACAAAAATGAAGATAATGCTCTATTTCGGACTCAGACCAGTAGCCGTCCTGCCATGCTTCTCGAAAATATTTGAGAAAATAATACTCAGGGGCATTAAGGCATTGGTCTCCAATATGGCCGCCGCAAATCAAGAGGGGGTGGTCTATCTCTTTGTGCTTATGAGATATAGTCTTGACACTTTGACAGATTTGATAAAGTCACAACCTTAACACATTTTTGTGACAGTTTCCATGGAAACGTATAATGTGACTTTTGAAGTCGGTAAAAGTTGTTGATATAGTAGATATGTTCATGCCAATGAACCAAGGTTAGTGCACACTTCGGTGCTCCAATTTGAAAAGTTGGTTATTATTGGAATGTTCGTTAATTCGGTGAAAACTTGGGGATATCAAATTTCACACTTAAATTGCCTTCCTCGCAAAATAAACAATTTTTCAAATTTGAGTAGTAACGTGTGCACTAACCTTGATTTACTTGCATGGAAATACCTACTATATTAATAACAACTTTTGCCGACCTCCAGGAAGCTTTTCCCGATTTTCCTTAAACTGAATTAGAGTTCAAAGGTCACATAACACGTTTCCATAGACTCTGCCACAGCAAGATATTAAGGTTGTGACTTTATTCTGTCATTTATTTTATTCGCATATGATACTAACATATTTTATTCACACAAATCTTAATACCTTAAATCTAATTGTAAACAACGAACTAAACAAAATATATTCGTGGTTTAAAGCGAATAAAATTTCATGAAATAGCCTGGGTCGATTCCCGGGGTGACGTCATCTAATTAATTCGACTTTGTAATAATATGAATAAATAATTAGGATTTTGTCTAAAATGACTTTTTTTCTTTACTAACAACTCACAAACTATCGGTATATTTTCCTATAAATCGATGTTGTTGAGATAGAAAGGCGCCATGGAGGATAATGCATTAATGAGATGACGTCACCCCGGGAATCGACCCAGGCTTTTACTTACACGGTCATGGGTCAGGAAAGGTCAGTTTTTCACCATTTTAAACAAGCGTAGAACATAGCCGGAGTATTATCTCTAAAACAAAAATGTCTTCGCAGAAGTACTCAAAACCTTTCACAGGTTCATAAGTAGAAAAATGTCAAGAAGGGTTAGAGGCACTTTAAGAAACATTGAAGAATTGCTTGTTGCAACTTTTGGCAACTTAAGGCGACTTAAAGTGCATATGAGCCCTAGCCAGTTATCTTTGATATCGTTTGTACATGAAGTGAATAGTCCAACGGTAGAATATTTCTTGATTTGGGTGTTGCGTCTACGAGATATAAAGGTTTATATTTCCAATATGCTAATGATGTGATGTCATCACCGACATTTGCTGAATTTCTTTGTCCTTGTGAATTAATCTATTTTCTAATTTAGAAATTTTATTTGGTAAAATCACTTTGATAAGCTTCAAATATAACTTAGAATTTAAAAATAGGTAATTTGTCTCTACCAGCATGCTTTTGTATAATAAGTGATGTCGGTGATGACATCATATCATTAGCATATTGGAAATATAAACCTTCATATCTCGTAGACGCAACACCCAAATCAAGAAATATTCTACCGTTGGACTATTCACTTCATATACAATCAATATCAAAGATAACTGGCTAGGGCTCATATGCACTTTAAGCAAAACTGATTGAAAGGAGTAACTGCTGAATACTCCTTAAAACGACTTAACGCGATTTTATGCGACTTAAGGCGACTTTAGGACCTGGAGTAGGCCTAATATATTATCAAAGAGCAGTATGTCAGATGGGGAAGGACTGCTGTTTTGTATAATTGTAGTTTGGCTTCCTCAGGGATGATGTTCTTTAGTCTCATGAGGACTGTAACTTGTTGGCTTGATTTAATGCACGTGTTTTTGACATGTTCACTAAAATTGAATTGATGATCAATAGAAATGCCACTGAAGTAGTTTTAAAAGGCTAGTCTGTTCAATTTCAGCATTATCAACTTTTAAGGTTACTTTAGAGGTATCCCTTTTATTGCCATTGATGGTCATGTCCTGAAATTTGTCATTGTTTATAAGAAGCATGTTTTCTTTATACCAGTTTAATATTACTTCTGCTTGTTCACTTCGATCAGATTCTTTCCCGAGGTGTACAGCTGGTGATCGTCGGCATACATTGACAGTTGACAATTTTTGATGTCATAGAATACATCGTTTTGGAAAATGTTTCAGAGGAGTGGTTCAAAACATGATCCTAGAGGATGTCCATGCATCCTTTCTTAATATCATGCAAAGAGCTTGTATTTGTAATTGTGCCTAGCTTCACCCTACCTTGACGTTGCTCAAAATATGATCTCATTAATTTGAATGTGCCCTCAGAGAACTTATATGCATTACGTTTTCTGAGCATGAGAGCTGGATGAAGGGAGTCAAAGGCTTTACTTGTGTCGGTTGAGAGAATTCCCACTATTTCTTTCCTGTCTGAAAGAGTCTATATCAAAAGATAGAAACGGCTTATTGAATGTGTCTCGAACCATTTACCACATGAACTGGCACTCCCGACTACTAGTCCCCTCATCTGCCAACTACACTATCGGACACCTTTGTTGAAATAATAAAGACAAAATAACAATATAAATCCAGGAATCGATAATTACATGAAATAAAATACCCGGCAAATAATACTTCCTAATTACCCAGGAATACCGGTATTGGTTTTATTATACAATATGTGCTAATTTCATTGTTTCTTGCATGTATCCAATAACAATAGGCGGTGAACAGGCTCTTGGGGGACTAGGGATGGTAAGAGCATAGGTGCTGAAGGTTTTTTTTCTCAAGCTGGTCTAGTCAGGCTCTCCCCAGAGGAGGATCCCACTACTATCTGTGGAAGCATGTAGACGATACTTCTATCACCGAGATTGTCCCTAAAGGCCACGCTAATACTTTGAACTTACACTCTCAGGTTGATGATACTGCCTCCTGGGCCGACGCTAACAAGATGGTCTTTAACACAGATAAATGTAAAGAGCTCCGGCAGAATCTCTTTCGCTAGCTAAGAATACCAATGATCCAACGCTTATTGACATCGATAGTGTAGTACTTATTGGAAATAGCATAACTTTTGTTTCGGAGAAATCCCTACTTTTTCACTTTTTACCGTCCTGCATGCGTCCGGTCCTAGAGTTTGCTTGCGCTGTTTACCACCATTCTCTTTCCATGTACTTATAGAACGACATCGTACATGTCAGTTCAAAAGCGTTGCCTAATTTTTCATGATAGTCCGCTGAACGCTGAACGCCGAGGACATCTATATTATAGTATTTATCAATCGATTTGTAGTAACAGTAACAATATATATACTTTTTAAATATACATCTTCCCCCAGTATAATTTAAGGAGCATGAGGCCTAGTGCTATTCCTAATTGTAAGACAGACCGTTTCAATATTATTTTTATAGTACAGGCGTTAGAAGGAGTGTAAATTTGTTATTAATTGTTTAGTATTCTTATACTTCTATATATTCTCACAATTGATTGTAAATATTAGTGTAATTGGAATGAGCTCTAGGGCTGCAAGGCTAGTATCTTTTAATAATCGATGTATCTATCTATCTATCTATCCCGTAGCATAGAGGTAGTATGGGTAGCCTGCGAAACAGGCCCTCCGTGTTATTTCAACACAAAGGAAGTGATAAAATGTTTTGGCCGCGTGAAAATGGAAAAAGCAGACTGGCACGAGAGAGAAGAAGGAGGGCCTGCAGCCATCCCTTATACATTTTCATTTCCCGTACAGATTCTGTACGGGAAATACTGATTGATCAATTAGCTATCATCGCTGTCATGTGTCACGAAATGTCGCACATTCCTCCTGCGAACTGACTGACATGGCGGCGACAAGAGAGAAGTGATCGAGCGGTTGAGCGTTAATCCAGGAAAGTATTTAGAAGAACAAAGCAGGCAGTGAATAGTCTACATTTGTACTTTCTAGGCGAGATATTTTGGCGGTTTTACCAACAGGTAAAAGCCTTATTTTCCAACTGTTTACCGTGGAAGTTGAGTCAGACAGGAATTAGCGCTTCGGTATTGTCCTATTTGCAAAGCATTGACATGTTAAATAAACATGTTAATCCGTGCGGAAAAGGGCAGAATTCAAATTTCCGTAAGATGGCAGCAGGCGCTTATTTCTTCTCTCTTCGCTCGGTTCGGTATCAGAACTCGCTCCGCTGGTATTGGCAGAACTCGCTCTGCTCGTATCGGAAAAGCGCCTGTTCTGCAGGCTATAGTATGGGAGATTCTCGCTCTTCGTTGTGGGCTCTTGTAAACATATATTCTCTTGGCTCCTGCTCTTGTAAATAAAGAAGTCCAACATAATTTACTGATATATAACGAAATTATTTTTTATAAATGGTTCTTACTAATTTAAAATACTACTACTAATCGTCCCAGTATTAAATGTATGACTGACGAAGTTTTACTGCAATTTCAAAGTCACATAATTGCTTATGCTCATTTGATATTACCAGCAGTGTAAAACGGGCCGACTCATTGACACACAGGTAGCGCAGTTTTGAATGTTCTCCGGATGCTGTGACCTTATTTAATTTGTTGCCCACTTTATTGTCTCGGTACTGACGCATATCTGTACCGACGATAAATGACTTTCACTGACAAACAATGACACGCTCATGTATAAACCAATTGCAGACAATGGTGCATACTTTTACTTTAGGGGTTCCAAAAAAATTGACCCTCTCCTCTTAAAACAGTCCAAAAATTTGTAACCCCCTAAATGTGAGACCAGATATTTGTGACTACTCCGCCCCCAACTAAAATATATATTACAAAAGACTCTTACAAGAATACACTTTCCTGAGTTATAATTTCACAGTCTTTTCAAACATTTCAATCAGTGCTCACACAGGACTCTCGGTTTTTATTCGTACAGGTGACGGAAAACGGCTATTTCCTAGGGTTGAAGGGCCGTGTTTTCTTAGGGGGGTTTGGGCCATGCTCCATTATTGTGGACGTTGTTGGCGGAGCCTATATTTGTGCAGTGTGTCTCGAGTGCTGACTCGACCCACTCCTTTGCCGTACGCCAATGTAGTGAGTCCCCCATCTGTCCCCTGGTGAACTTTAAGCTGTATCTCGACATTTGCCGCTTCATCAAGGTGGATATTTCGCGAAGCTACTTATTCCGTAACGTCAGAAGGACAGGTCACATTTCCTAAAATCCTTTTGTGGGCTCCGCGGTCTACAACCGTCTCAAAAGATACCTTAAGGAACTAAATATGGATGAAGGGGAAACTCCCCATAACGTCCGTTCTGGGTGCTCTATCACCCTGGAATTCCTAGGAGTCCCAAAGGATGCAATAGCGCAGCACATTGGCTGGCGGTCCGCACAGATGGTGGAGCACTACAACGACGTGGGAAGGACGATCAAGGCAGGGAATCTGGCATCCGTCTTGGCAGCCAGCCAGACGCCTGGAACCTCATCAGCTAACTCCGATCAGGAGGCAGTCTCCTCATACAGAACTTTAAACAACCTTGAGGGCTTTAGACCCGCCTTTCAATGAAGATAAACTTTACCCAACTTAGTGATTCAGTAGTTCGAAAGCTTGTTAATCTTGGATTTTCTGAGTTACTGGGGAAGAGAGCGGTTTGGCTCTCCATTTTCCCGTAACGTGACGGCTCCCTAGTCTGCTGAGCTACGGGGAAGTGGTCGCCGTAGGGCTAGTTTCTTCCCATAACTTAATGCAGCCTGGGGTGAATGGGAGTGAGGGACTCCAGTGATCATGAGAATCCATTACAATACTAATTCCACTGTAAAATTTACGAACTTTAAACGCTGTAACAGGGTTTTGGTTCGTGACATAACAAACACCACCCGTCCCTTTGAGTGGTGTGACGTCATCAGTCACGCGACTTTTAGCAAAATCGTTTATATCTTGCCTAGGTTTAGCAAAACAACAACCAAACTGCTGTCACATAGTCACAGACACAAAACAAACATCACCTGTCCCTTTGAGTGGTGTGACGCCATAGTCACGTGACTTTTAGCAAATCGCTTTATATCTTGCCTAGGTTTAGCAAAACAACAGCCAAACAAGTGTAACAAGTCACAGACAAAAAAACAAACATCACCCGTCCCTTTAGCAGAAAGGAGGGCATTCTGGATACGTTTTTAGACCGATGTTCAGGTTTTTTTTCGGTATTTTAATTTGATTTGAGGAAGAATATTTTGCGAAGACGGAAATATTTTGGTATTTCCAATATGATTGTGAGACTTCACTTCTAAGGCTATGAAAATATTCAATTTAAAATCAACGTTAAGCGCTTGTGATTAAGCACAAAGATGTAAACGGGAAATGTGCCGCGGCAGCTGACTGCTCTCAATGCTTTCTAACAGTAAAATTCATATTATCTGCCGTGATTAGTATGTTTGTCAGTGTTGATTTCACGCCATGCCACTCAGAAACACAGTACCCTACGCGTCTAGCGTCGCGACTAGGAATGTACAAGGGCCTCTGCAAACGATTTTTGACAAAATAAATTTGTATAACTCGCGCGGTATCAGCGATGTGTTGAAGTTTTATTTCTTCCACGCGTTTCGTTTGATTACTACAAACTTTTTCAGGGAGTACTGAACTAACGTTAATCCAACCTCAAAAATATTCTTTTAGCATATTTATTTATCTAGAGAATACCTGCATCTGGCAAAGATTGTCCTCATCATTTTTGGAAAGGCTTAGTCTGAAATAGAGGATTATGTTTTATTTTTGACACAGATCCAAAATCGTTTTGAAAAATTACTTGATTATGATAACTGCAATTCCACTTTTTGCGACCATGAAATTGAATTAACCAATTTTCTCTGTAGTTGCTTTGTTTCGACGACAAACATTTAGAAAACCCCTCAAATTCAAACGATATACAACACATTTCCGATATTCAATTTAGTTCTGATACCCTAAGCTCATGCATTACCAGTAAGGACTCCATACATGGTAACGTAATTTACAGATCACGTAATTTACATTATAACAATTTACTTTCGCTTCCGCGATCACATTAAGTAGTATGATCTCTTTTAGAGCTACTTTTTCGCGTTGTAGTTTTCTATAAGTATAGAGGTTTAAATTCGCATAACATGCGATATTCTATATTCCGCATTGTTTGGCCTTGTTTTGCTTTTCTTTTACAGTCTTTGTTTTCCAAGCTAATAAGGGCATCCTGCTTGCTTTTTGGAAGACACAAGGCCAACAACCGATGGAATTATGGAATCGTGTGTGGAAAAACTTTTCTCAATAACAAGACATAATCAAGGTTTTAGCTTAAATAAGTATGTCTCAATGGTTTAAACATACGTTTCTAAAGAAAACGTGAAATATTTTAGGATTTTGTGGTATTTTTGCTATAAAAGTGAAAAAAGTGCATTGTGTGATACTGCTAAATGGCTGATGATAAACGTGAAGTAAGAAGATTTATTTATTTATACAAATGGATATACATGTACCTTTGGAACCCATTGCAACACACACAATGTAATTTTCTTTGCAACAAAGGCAAATATACCCTTGGTAACGTAATTTACACCGACCTTAATTTATATCCAACCAACCCAATGGATGGTGGAAGGTTGTAGTTAATATATAATGAGCATTATTATAATGTAAGATGTGCGAAATCATAGTAGATATCAATATGATAAGCAAAACTAGGGAAACATACACTGTATACTTTTATGTTCCTTAAATATTTTGCTGAAGAGGGTTTCTTGCCTCAGTGCAAGCCTTTACATGAGGTTGAAAAGAGGCTAAATGTAGGGAAATCTGGGTGTTAAATTCAAGAATAAGAAGTAAATATTTGAATCTAAGCTATTTTGAGGAGAATCTGCTACGGGATGGTGTTATATATCCTCCTTGGCAAGGTCCTAGATAAATCCTGTAAATTACGTAACGGTAACGTAACGTTACATCGGTTCATTTTTCCCTTCCTACACCTACAAAATTACAACGATGTCGAATTCTCTGCATGTATTCTCAAGTACTATTTGAGTAAGTCTATTAAAAATTACAGTTGTGCACTTGTCATGTTTTGTATACAAAATATTTCTTGAAAACATGGTAACGTAATTTACTGTCCAGAAAATTTTGGCTCCAATCGATTAGCTCCTTTTTAAAAAAAATCGTTGTGTGTTATGTTAGGTCCTGCTTTACGTTTTTATATTAAAGAGCATATGTAGTAAGGGGAAACGGTCAAAATACATCGCTGGATATGACAATTTATGCTGCGAAACGACTCGATCTAGTTCATGGTAACGTAATTTACACAAAACCATGCGACAATGATATTTGTGGAAATTAAAATCAGAGTAAACGACATAAAGACTTACGGCTCCTGGATTTTCTTACTTATCAGTAAGATATATAAGCAGACATAACTTTGAAAGTCGTCGCTAGTATTTCCATTACCTTAAATTTAATTTGAAAGTTGATTTTTTGACGTGCGACAGCCTATTTTTCGCCACTAAGGACAACAAAAAATATCGTAAAACGAAAACCCGATGGATCTTCGCAAATAATTTTTTTCTTTGTAATTTATTAGATGCGAAAGGAAATATCTTGTAACTTTATACACTGATATATAAAATTGTTAAAAATAAAATAAGTGGTTCGACAGCAATGGTCCCTGTTAGCTGAGAATGGGTGTTTTGCGGAGTGAGAAAAACCGGAGAATCCGGAGAAAGACCCTCGGAGCAGGGTCGAGGTACCAACAAACTCAACTCACATATGGCGCCCGGGAATCGAACCTGAGCCACAGAGGTGAGAGGCGAAGCGCTTAACCACTGCGCCACCCTGGCTCCCCAATGTAGTGTAATGCTATCTTGGTATTGGTTGCTATATAAACATTTTTGCAATGTTTGGCGTAGCTGTGTACATTTAATAGGAAATTTAAGATACGACGACTACGTTCTACGACTACGGTCGTGTGCCAATGAAGGACTCGAACGAGACACTTGTGTTGGTTTCATTGCACCGTAGCGAGTTCAAGACGGTGAGAAGTCGGCGTGTTTTTCGTAGTCACCACAACAGAGTACGTGTAAGAAATTCACCACTCTTTTCGATATTTCAATAGCTAATCTTTAAAATACACATTAAATTGCTTTCTGTTCGAGTTTACAGTGTTTCTGGGCATAGCTTATGTGAAAATGTTTGGTCGATTCTGTCGGCAATGCGATGGCTTCAGCTCATTCTCGCCAAAATGTTGAAATGTTCGCGCCATTCGTTGCGTACTCGGCCCAGTACTCTAGCCGACCGCTAGGCACGTCCAACCGTAGTCGTAGTCCGTAGTCGCCGTATCTTAATTCGCTAATTAATGGACGTGGTGACATCTCACAGCAGTTTGAAATCATCATCTGGTATCTTCTTTGCATATATATATTCACTTTCGTTCGTGATAAATGTGATAAGAAACCCCTTTTTCGAATCATATGATGATATGGTGCCTTCAAACCACCCTAGTTCTTTGCCACTGGATGCGCTGCATTCAACAGAAACAAGTTTACCTATTAGATCTTTTTTCGTTCTTCTGACTTTCTTACGATCATTTTTTTTCCCCGTGGTTGTTTTATTGAAAGTTGAGTTCGTAACGGGAGGGGTTTCTTCAAGGTTTTCTCTGTCGCTTCTGTTTTTTCTTCTCCAATTTCCACGAACAAGTGATCGCCGTCGACTGGCTTGTGCTGACCTTGACCTGTTTCCTATTGCTACATCTGTTGCTGCTGCTACGTGTTTGTGAGTAGCCAGTTTGTCAACCCGGTACTGATGTTCAAGTTGCGTCTGTAGGCAACTCGTTGCTTTGTGCCGCACAATTGATTCTTTGTTATGGGATTCGACTGCATTAGTCGTGTCTGGAATGAAGTCCCAGGTCCAGTTGCTGATGTCTTTGAATGCTTTCGTAAACATTCTTAGTCGATGCTCTTTTATCCACCAATCGGCCCAGTTCCTGGCTTTGAGCCACGAGGAATTATCGATTGTTGTCACAAACAGGCTGCCAAAATTAATGAAACCAGATATATCTCTTACTGGTCGTCTGCCACACAGCACATCAAACATTTTTAGTACATTTCCTTGATTCTCTTCTTCCGGGATTTGAAAAACTTTCGCTTCCCCGAGTATGATCTATCTCTTATTGTTAACGAGGAAGCGAAAAACTTTCGCTTCTCCGATCACATTAAGTAGTATGATCTAACTCTTATTGTAAACGAGGAAGCGAAAAACTTTCGCTTCCCCGATCACATTAAGTAGTATGATCTATCTCTTATCTTATTGTGAACGAGGAAGCGAAAAACTTTCGCTTCCCCGATCGCATTAAGTAGTATGATCTATCTCTTATTGTAAACGAGGAAGCGAAAAACTTTCGCTTCCCCGATCACATTAAGTAGTATGATCTCTTTTAGAGCTACTTTTTCGCGTTGTAGTTTTCTATAAGTATAGAGGTTTAAATTCGCATACCATGCGATATTCTATATTCCGCATTGTTTGGCCTTGTTTTGCTTTTCTTTTATCTTTGTTTTCCAAGCTAATAAGGGCATCCTGCTTGCTTTTTGGAAGACACAAGGCCAACAACCGATGGAATTATGGAATCGTGTGTGGAAAAACTTTTCTCAATAAACAAAAACATGAATTTAATATGCGCTCGGCGTGTCTAAAACGCAGGTAACGGGTAGCGGGTAACGGGTAGCAGCTAGCGGGTAACGGCTAGCGGCTAGCGGGTAACGGGTAGCGGGTAATGGTTAACGGGTAACGGGTAACGAATAGATGAAAGTTTTTTTGAAATTATATAAGAACAAAAATATTATCTGGCACCCGTTTGCGGTGTGTATGGAAAAAAGAGACAAATGTCTGCTTAGATACTAACACCATTATCAGCGTAGACCAGTGGCCGTCGAGCCGTCAATTCGTCGAGCCGCAAATTACACCATCCGAATCAAAGTATGCTCAACGATAAGACTTACGCCGGCCGCAGTAAAGCGGCTCCTTCTGATCTAGCTAAGTTCGGCGCGACTAAATTTCGACGTTCAAAACGGGCGTACATGTAAGTTCCGCTCAAGACTGCTTATTTGATTGGCGAAATATTTTTGCTTTCGTACTTTTTAGCTGAAATAAAAATAAATTAGTAGTTAATGTTGCTAGTGTTTACTTGTGTTCTCCTTTTTTGGTGGAAAGTTAGCGTGAAGCAAAAGTTGAGGTGATATGTGATAACGAGAGACCATCATACACGCGAACACGCGAACTAGAGTTAAGCTATTCCCAACCAGAAAAGAAAAAAGTTTAGCGTAGGTAACACCCGAGATATTGAACCCTCGAGAATGAATGCCGAGCAGTATGAGAACATCGTGAACTACCTGAGAAATGGTAGTTATCCAAGTGGTGTTGACTTCGGGAACGGAAAGAAGAGAGCGCTCCGAAAGAATGCTTGCAATTTCGCCATTGAGGGACGCCTACTTTATTATACTAAAGAAGTGGACGAGCTATGTGAGTCTGCACAATTTGGTGTAGTTGGTAATTAAGGTAGATACTTAAAGTGAAAATTATCGTTTTAGCCTCACTTTCATGTCTTAACCAGGCCTTAACGTACTTGAGTTAGTTGTTTCAGCCCTTTGCGGTATTTTTAAGAGCGAATGGAATGTTACTCAATAAATTTGTCTTCATCATTGTAACACTGCTTTCCTTTTCAATTATTTTCCTTGCCTTCGTTTATTCTAGCTAATTCCCAATACGTACAGGGGCGTAGCCAGGAGTTTCGCAGAAGGGAGGGGGGGGGGGGGGAGGGGGGGGGGGGGGAGGGATTCCGAGTCTGGCGATCCATCATGTTACGGAGTTTTTTACCCTTTGGAAATCACGAAGGGGGGAACCCTTGGAACCTCCCCTTGGCTACGCCCCTGACGTACTAACCCAATGGGTCGGGTGATGTTTGTTTTGTGTCTGTGGCTATGTCCCAGCAGTTTTGTTGTTGTTTCAGTGCTAAACGGAGGCAATATATACACGATTTTGCTAAAAGTCACGTGACTGATGACGTCACACCATACAAAGGGTCGGGTGATGTTTGTTTTGTGTCTGTGACTATGTCACAGCAGTTTGGTTGTTGTTTTGCTAAACCGAGGCAAGATATAAAGCGATTTGCTAAAAGTCACGTGACTGATGACGTCACACCACTCAAAGGGACGGGTGGTGTTTGTTTTGTGTCTGTGACTATGTCACAGCAGTTTCGTTGTTGTTTTGCTAAACCGAGGCAATATATAAACGATTTTGCTAAACCTCACGTGACTGATGACTTCACACAGCTAATAAGGAAGGGTGATCTTAAATTTTGTTTTATGTGGGTATGGTTCTCCATGTGCAGTTTGCACAATGGTGATGAACTGCACTGCAACCCTAGGAACGGAACGAAAAAGCTAGCCTTTTGATATGTCGGAACCAAAACCCTGAAATATGATGACCCCGGAACCATATCCCCAAAGGGGAACCAAAACCCTAGGGAAATAGTTCCAGCCGCAACCATTTCCCTAGCCGGAACCAATCCTACAACGCCACACACATCCATCATAAACATATACTAACTGACTTATATATAATTCCCGGAGTTGCGTGTGTCCTATCCAGAGATTATTTAGGACTAGCTAGGATTTCAAGCGATTCAGGATAGCTACGTTTCGGGACTAGAAACTCCTAAGTTTACCAAATTTAAAGCTTGCTAACGGCCGGGCGATTGTAGGCGATAGCTCCAGTGAGAATAGGTAATCAAATGGGGACGAGAGAAATTAGAAATAAATTTCACGCGTTTTTTTGGTCAAAATCGAAGTAATTTCTCGAATCTACGTATATTTTGACAAACATAAGTGAAAGTTATCCCTAATTTCACGAGACACTATTTGATTACCATTAATATTATGGAGGGAAATTACGATGTTTTTTAAGCGCGCGAAGGCGGCATTTGAAATTTCACATATTACAAGTTAAAATTAGGGAGTAATTTGTCCTCTATGGTATTACCGACGTTTCATGCACGTTTTACGCATGTAAACAATACGCAACGGTGCATGGAACATCGCCTTTCGTGAGACGCATTGTGTGACAAAGTTCTATCATAATGCAAGTATGCTATTTACTGTAGAAAATTGATCACGGAAACTGAAACTTACTCAACGGTAAATTTAAACTCTCTCAGTAAAAAATATATTGTTTACTGCAGGAGCGAAATTCACCCGGACGACAAACATAAATTTACAAATAAAAGTTGTCCGGTGTTATGCAATACTTCTGGCTAGGTTCGTACGTAATTCTTAAATAATGCATGGCATGCAATTCTAGCGCAAAGGTCTATTTCCTATCAGTTCGTATATTTTTACTCCTAAGAAAGGATTTTTAGTGATATACTGAGCTATTGATATACTCAAGCAATGAAGATTACAGTTGTTTGAGTGTTCTCTATTTAGTGTTCTCTATTTAGAAGTTCTCTATTTAGCGCATTTAGAGAACAACTATGATTTTTTGACCCACAGATAAATGACCGGGCTGAAGTTAGCTGGCAATTCAAATCGAATTGGCAGCTGCCAATTCGGCTTTTAGAAGTTAGCTGCCAATTCCAAGTACTGGCTCTTCATATGCGACGGCATAGGTATCCATCAACTAGCTCACTGCCAAAAGTGCGCACTTTTTCTTCAAAACAACACCCATTTAGGTCAACGAAAACATATCAGATGTCTCATGTACTCACTAAAACACAGTACCAAAAATTAAAACTTGAATAACTCCTTCTAAACGAACACCCTGGTCAATATTTTTTGCAGGATGGAATATCTTCGGTCATAGAGCCCAGACCAGAATAAACGAGAGTCACTCCTGTCGCGCCTACTTATTTAAGGGGTGTAGGGTAAAAAGCTAGTTTGTCTTATCCTTCATGGTCATATTTACGTTTTCAAACTTGAATAACTCTTTCTAAACAAAGACCCTGATCAATATTTTTTGCAGGATTGAATATCTTTTTTGTCGAGTGAGAACGCGTAACCCCGCTCCCCCCATCCAAAAACAACTACGGCGGGGGAAGCTACGTATACGGGGCTTATCCCTGCGACGGGAAACGTGCTCGAAACGGTGATAGAATTAAACTACCTTGAAATGCACTACTTGTTTACTATAAACATAATTATTGATATCCAGAATTAGAAAATCATTTTGATTTAATTAGGCATTCAAGCATTAAACAGTACGATAACGAACCTAACGTCGTTCTAGTAAGGGCTTATAGTCAAGAAAGGACTCCTTATTACCAGAATGGATGACTTATAAGCGGAATATTGGGTTATCGTCTGACGATTACCTTAGTCTTTTCATTCTCCCTATCTTTACAAGAGCATTCTTGGGCATTATTTGATTTTAATATCTCATTTGCGGTCTCTCGAATACCATTAATATTCCTTGACCAATAATTGTAGCAAGCACGAACATATTTCTTAAAGCGATCAGTTGAAATATCGAGATCAGCACCCAAGTAAGCATTGGTTACATGCCACCAATAACCTGTCGCCACAGAACCTCCAATTGGATGAAGAGGAATCTGCAATGCTATGGCACGCAAAAACCTTTAGCCTCCAATGTTATATAGAACACGTTCCTGTTGAACGTAAACAGTACGAACAATTGAGAGTTGTCACGCCTAGATATGATTATCGCTTTATAAGAGAGTGCATGGAATAGCCGTTTCACCAAAGAACCGCAAAACAAACGTTTTCAAATTTCTCAATGAAGGACTAAGAAAACGTGGAACAACTGCAGAAAACTGCCTGTGATTGGAGTGAAAGTTTTCAATTTTAGGTCAAACGCGCTACTGACGCCAACGTTACGCCATTTTTGAACAATATAAGGCTAAATGTGATACCACAGGGAGCCCAATATCGATATTTGTGCATGTTGTTAAGCAGAATTGTATTGTTGACAGTGTAATTAATTATGACCGAGGTAATCTTGGAAATAAAGTCTAAATTTCTTACATGGATTATTGTTGATTGGTTTCTGTCATTGGGACGAAGTGTCAGAGTCATTGGAGCTATTTTTAATTAATTATTCTACAGAGAGTATATACAGTGGCAAGTAACGACATTTGTCAGGTCAAACAAATTGTTACCACGCATTAAAATGGCGATTTATGGACAACTCTGTCGAGTTTAAAGGGTGAGCCTCGTGTTGGCTGTAATTATCAAGTATCCTAGAAGAGAGTAATGGTGCTTTAATACAGCGATGTGGCCCAAACGTGATTCTGTATTTTGTGATGATAACAGCGCGTGTGATTTCCAAGCGGTTGAAATCGGTAAGTGATTTCTCCCTTGCCACTGTATATACTCGAGATTTCTTCAGTTATAATTAATTTCATTATCAACAATACAATTCTGCTTAAAATCGTGCACAAATATCAGGCGAGCTTGGGCTCCCTGTGGTAATACTACACGTGACGCGCAAACGAACAAACATTGTTGCGGAAACATTTGCGAATTTCAGTGTTTCCCAAAAGCCGGATTTCGTGCGCTCTAAACATTTGTTGGGGAAACAAAAATGTTTCAGAAAAATATTTGCTTCCTATAATGGCTGTGCCAACCTCGTTCTCAGGGGTCTATACGCGCCTATTCCAAAATGGCGTCGAAAGAACCCTGGTACACACGCTGGTCGTGTGACTCAAAAATATGCCCAATATATGGGCATATATTTTGAGAAGTATCCGCCTTCTAGGATTCATCATCGCTGAAGAACGGTTAACGGTTGAAGTGTGATCCCGATTAATTCCAACCGTACGTTGTTCTACCTTTATCCGAGCATTGAAAAAGGCAAAAAATGCTAAGTTCTGATGAATATTTGATGCATTACGGCAAAAACATTATACTGATCATTGAGATAATTTAGAAAATCACAAATTCCCATAAACCGAGGATTGGATGAAAAGGATAGGACGGCGTTAAATAGCCAAACAAAATCGAGCACCCGATTCAGGACTGGAAAACCTCGCGCGTTCCGCACGCTGGTGCACGGGCGGCCGAGCAAGCGGTCGGTCTCGCTAAAATTCCACTCTCATGCTTTATGTATGGTGCTCCGCTCGCGCTATTCGAAATTCTCCAATCAACGCGCGCGAAATGTCAAGCCAATCAGCGTTCGAATTCCACAAGCCTGTATTGCTTTATTTATCGAGGGCAACACTTAATAGCATACAGATAATATACACGTGGTCCTCAACATAGAGAAAATAAATAAATAGATGACAACAGTAACAACTAAAACATTAATAAAGACAGTTTAAAATTACAACAACAACCAGGAGTTATTTCGACTCAATTTTGGATTAGGCGTGCATGTAAAGATCCTTGGGAGCGAGTTTAGGGCTGTGCTACATTTGTTGCACACACGCCATTCTCGTTCCCAGTGCTTCCTCAACTGAACTGAAAAATCGAAGGCTCTCGTAAGACCACAGGCAGCCCAAGCTCTGTATTTGCACTGTGTGACTATTATTTCACAAAATTCTCAGATAAAGAAAATAAACTTACCTTAAGAGTTTGTTGTTGTCCTATTGCTTCTCTGGGGTCTAGAAATGGCGGTTATGGGGCATTTCTCTCACTTTGTGTTTTTCTCTCTTCTCTGTCTTAAATAAAGGAAAGGCTGCACACTCCAATTCAAACCATGAGGCACTTGAGGCCGATTTTTCCCACGAAAACCCATCCGATAGGCGTAATTTCCTCCGTCAGGTGAAAGGTAGATAGTTTTTCTTACCCCAGAAGTTTACAGACTTGAGAAATCATTATCCTAACTCTTCCAAATGAACTCATTTCTTTGAAAAAGCCCTCTCATTCTTCGTCAGAAACTACGTGTTTGCTGCTGTTCGGTCATGACCGTGGCAATTAGAGAGCTTAAGCAACCACGACGGCAACGTCTTGGACGACGGCATGAAACAATAGCCTTAATTGCAAAATACAATAACTGCACGTGGGAATGCACGCAGTCACCTACATTTCAACCGTTGTCTGGAAAAACAGAACGTGAAAACCCCACATTTTACGTTTACAAGAGAACGCCAACGTATAAAGTAAGTCACTCCGTTTTTCTTTCGGCGTGAACGGAACTCTATGCTTGTCATATTTTTCGAAAATATGAATGTGAAAAGTAATTAAAGGCGAACGAAGGAAATAGTAAGCATCACATTTCGGTAGAAAACATTTTTCTAGGTCCCGTCCTCGCTGCCGTCGCCGTCGTTGATGCTTTAAAAGCTCTCTACCAGGCTACAAAGCCGAGTTTGCCACGGTCACGACCGAATAGCAGCAAACACGTAGTTTCTGACGAAGAATGAGAGGGCTTTTTCAAAGAAATGAGTTCATTTGGAAGAGTTAGGATAATGATTGCTCAAGTCTGTAAACTTCTGGGTAAGAAAAACTATCTACCTTTCACCTGACGGAGGAAATTACGCCTATCGGATGGGTTTTCGTGGGAAAAATCGGCCTCAAGTGCCTCGTGGTTTGAATTGGAGTGTGCAGCCTTTCCTTTATTTAAGACAGAGAAGAGAGAAAAACCCAAAGTGAGAGAAATGCCCCATAACCGCCATTTCTAGACCCCAGAGAAACAACAGGACAACAACAAACTCTTAAGGTAAGTTTATTTTCATTATCTGTGAATTTTGTGAAATAATAGTCACACAGTGCAAATACAGAGCTTGGGCTGCCTGTGGTAAGACACAAAAGGAGCAAGATTGTGATTGGCTGTTGAACAACGGCTGCGAGAAGTTCAATAAGTTAAAACTCTTCACGCACCCCGACGGTCGCCCTGTATCTCGTTTTCTATTGGGCGAGAAAAACGAGATGGTAATCCGTTGTAGATTTCAGATTGTTCATTTCCTATTGTTAACGGCAAAAGACCAGAGGACGCTACAAAACGGGGAAATTAAAATAAATTCAAAACTTTAGTTTAAATTAAGATAGTTTTATTGAACGTTAATTTCAAGGTCTTCTGTGCAGTTCAGCAAAATAACAAGAAGGCAAAACCAGAGTTTTGAAACTGAAACAATGTCAATATTTTGAATCAATAGTAATCTTTACTTCACCAGCACTGACTGAAGGCGGTTACAGGAAGAGATGTAAATCCGAGTGTTTGATACATATCATTTTCTGGAATTTGTTTGTACAAAGTCCACTGCATAATATTGTTTCATATTGTTTCATTTGTGTGATTTTTGAATTGTACTGTAACGAGCGAAAGTAAATGTTATACTGGCATGCGCAGTTTCGATGTCCTAGAATGTCTTATCAGACCTTCCGATTTTGCAGTTAGTCGAGGAGGCACTGGGAACGAGAATGCGCACGCTCAAACTTCCTAGCGTAATTAAGGCGCATGCGCCAGCATTTGTTTCTTGTGAAATGTGTCTTGGTTTGTTCAGCCGAGGTAACACTTTTAAAATATCATACAGATAATATACACGTGGCCCTCAACAACAACAACACAAAAATTGATAATTAATAACAGTAACAACTTCTTGTGAAATGTGTGCCCAAGTACAGATCTTGCGCGTAAAGGTCAACATAGCGTAACATGGCGCGCTCGCATTCTGTGTTAAGGCAACATTGTTACCTAATTTTTGTTGGGGTTACTTCGAGTGACACCCTAGCCGTAAACGTTGCGCACCACGTCGTCCCATAAACCTGTTCGCTACGCACACGGCTGAACGAGACTATGCCAACCAACAAACACCAGCCGGCTCACCCAATTTTATTATTTAACGAGGGTCTAGGTGCCTAAGTGCTAAAATCGTCCAGTGTAACATACCTGATGCCGCATCAATGTTGCGCTAAAAGTTGTGTCAATTCATTTAAAAATTGGGGAGATATAACCACCATTCCAACACTGAAGAGAGCATTTAGATTGAAAAAAACAAATTAAATAATTTGACGAAATGGTCAGAATGAAAATTGATGCAACATTTGATCATTTCATTACTTATAGAATCTACGCCTGAAGCTTTGTTATTTTTTAATTTCTTATACTTATTCGCAGTAATTCACTAGCAGTAAGTGGTTTATCTAAAACTCCAACGAACTGAGTAGCGAACGTATCCATATTTGAAACGAAAACGTCCACCCCTTTGTCAAAAGGAACATTTTCGGAACGTTTGGCACTGTTTCGGTTCTTAAAATAGGAAAACCATTCTTCCCTATCTATTGTCGATGTTCCTTTTTGGGGGGGATCTGATTGTGATCGTAAAGATTTCACTAGATTCCAATATTCTGTCGGATTGTTTGATTCAAGTGTTTGATTAAATTTTGGTAAGAATGTCGTTCTTGAAACTATTTTTCTTGAATTGTGTTAGTGTTTTGTATGATTTCTTAAGAGTGTGCAATTTCCTCTCAAGAACGGACATGAAGGAAACTTTTGGATCAGGCTACTCATTTGTATTATTTCTTTTTTAATGTCCCAGCATGATTTATCGTACCATTTTTGTGGTTTGATTTTACTCTTTTTTTTCCAGTATGATGACTGTTTCTTAGCGATGAGCGAGATATTGGCAGCATCTACGATTATTATTACATAGGTTTCAGATGTATTATTTATTGAATTACAATTGAGAGACTGAAACTTATCTCTGAACAATTTTAGATTTAATAATTATTGACGAAAATCGTTCTGTTGATATTGAATACCATTTAAAAGAGACAGGAAATTTATTCAAATTTGATTCATTATCATTCACTCGGAGCATTCTGATGTTCAAAGCAAATGAAATTGGTGAGTGACACGAATTAAAACTTGGTAGGTTAACCGTAAAGAAAGCAACTTCCGGTAAGATATTTTCACTAACCATAGCATCATCGATTACACTTGTACCATTGTATTTAAAAGAGGTATAATACTAGCATAAGACAAACTAGGGTTTAACCCTACCCCCCTTAAATAAGAAGGCGCGACAGGAGTGACTCTCATTTACTCTGGTCTGTGGTCTATGACCGAAGGTCTTCAATCCTGCAAAAGAGCTTGATCAGGGTGTTTGTTTAGAAAGAGTTATTCAAGTTTGAAAACGTAAATATGACCAGGATAAGGCAAACTAGGTTTTTACCCAACCCCACTTAAATAAGAAGGCGCGATAGGAGTGACTCTCATTTACTCTGGTCTGGGATATATGACCGAAGATCTTCAATTCTGCAAAAGATCTTGATCAGGGTGTTTGCTTAGAAGGAGTTATTCAAGTTTTAAATTTTGGTACTGTGTTTTAGTGAGGACATGAGACATCTGATATGTTTTTGTTAACCTAAATGGGTGATGTTTTGAAGAAAAAGTGCGCACTTTTGGCAGTGAGCTAGTTGATGGATACCTATGCCGTCGCATATGAAGAGCCAGTTTCTTCGAATTGGCAGCTAGCTTCTTAAAGCCGAATTGGCAGCTGCCAATTCGATTTGAATTGGCAGCTAACTTCAGCCCGGTAGATAAATGTTATTATGTCTCAAATATATTATCTTATACTCGCGAATAAATGCAAGCTTTATAATCAACTTTAAATGTAAAAAAAAACCACCAGAATATCAAACAGCCAGTTACATTTGCTACGATAACAAATACAACTGTAACATTAACAATGCAAACAAGTCCGAGGTTTGTTGTCTTCTGATCAACAGCTCCGGTGATAGTGAAGCCAATTTATGGAAAGTCACAGTGGATTATTACATTCCGTGCGTAATATTGTCTAAGAACGAAACACAGAGACAAGAGAGAAACTTTACAGCAGTAAATTATAAGTCATTTCGGAATATTTACCTTAGAAAGCGCCATATCTACACTACAGCATGACCAAATCCTTTCGAAAGCTTCGACCCGTCTTCTCCGATAAGAGTTTTTTTCTCACAATCTAGGTCAATACATCTTCGGAAATGAAAACACCACGCGAGCTCGGAAAAGGATACGGCATTCGGAAATGAAAATCCACCTAACCCCAATAACTCGTTCCTCCATAAGTTAAAAAGAGAAGTTTGCAAGCGGTCGAGTACCACGGTACAATATTCTATGGTAGGCGAGGTCTCCTTATTTTACCTGTCTGACCTGTGCTACGAGGTTCGAAGCTGTCGCATTTTACGCGACCTTCTGAGCTGTTTATTCAGGAAGAGAAATTGTGAAAATAATCTCTAAATCTTCTTTTCTGTCTATTATCTCTACAATTAATAGTAGTGGTAATTACCCATCTTTTCCCTATAAATTCCATATCTAAACACGACGTCTGACAACAAGCAAATCCCGGAAGCCTCGCTTTCAATCCAAAATGGCCGTCGATACTGAGCCTACGATAACACAAACTGCGCTAAACCTTAAAAATGGCGTGGAAAAAGATAGCGCGAATTTCCTTTTCGCGCCATAAGTCACGCCATTCCGCAAAGTCAATCTGCCATTTACCCTCACCGAAATTAGTGAGCAGTTTATAACTTAATCTTGAGGTATCCTTCGTATTTTGTTTGTTTGTTTGTTCGTTTTATGTGAACGACGAGAGGAATACATATTACTAAAGGAGAACCACAAGAAGTGAGTTAAATAATAACATAAATAATTAAATGACTTGGGAAGGTGCTCACTTTTCATTTTCAGTTGTCACAAGTACGTTTACATAAGCTTTCAGTTTTTCATGTTTCAATTCTATATTAGTAACTATATTTTTCCACTATCTTGTATAAACAATAAAAAAAGCAAAGTTTGTGAAAATAACTGAGTAAATAGGGTCACTATGGGACTGTTCGTTAATTATAGCTAAGGAGGACTGGAGTTTATTTTTTAAATAAACAATAAAATGTACCCCTATAAAATTGAATTATTAAAAACATCTTTGAAAACCCTCTTTAATAGTAAACGTGTAGACTAGGGACTGGGCTAGGAAATTCTCCACTGAAATTTGGACATCATGTGATGCTGCATCCAACAGGGAGCCCAAAATAGCTGTCAATATTGCCCCATTCCAATTTAAAGTTATTTTTAGTATTGTCAACAACACTTAACTATAGTTTAAATTAAAAGTCACCGTATTGCACGAAAACACAAACGCTAAGGCCGTACCCCGCCCATTTTTTACCATCACAAAAAGATTACCCCTACTTTCAACTAATTTTGAAAATTGTATCCCCCACTCTGAACTACAGCTCCCTTGACTATAATTAACGAACAGTCCCTAACTTGCACCATTTTGCCATTTGAATTTCCCACTTTTCAGCAAACATCTCTTATTGCGTTTTCTACATTAGGGAGAAATTTTACTTCTACTTCAGTTGACCCATTTTGGTCAAATGAAGTTCATTACAATCAGAAAACCATGCTCTAAAATGTAAATACAGCTGTATTCTTGTTTGATAAAAATACAACCTGATCATGCTACCTAAACAGTAAAAAACGTTCGCCATTGACCTAAATTAGCATATTGGAAATATAAACCTTTATATCTCGTAGACGCAACACCCATATCAAGAACTATTCTACCGTTGGACTTTTCACTTCCTGTACAATCGATATCAAATATAACTAATGTGCCTTACTTGGCTAGAGTTAGGGTTAGTTAAACTGAGAGGGGAGAGTTGATTTAAGTTATTTTAAGAATAGAGTTAAAACATTTCTCTTTAAATGTGAATTCTAATTATGACTGTTAAATAGTATATAGGCAGCATTAAGCCGGGTAATCCCATCTACCCCCTAATACATAACAGAGTAATAAACTCATTGGCGCAGTACTCGCTGAGATCGGGCAAAGGCAGTTACCCAATGGCCACTAAGACTGACCGTTTTAGCAATTTTGTAACTGTGAAATTCCAAGGTATCTAAATTTAACTGATATCATATCGTACGTATTTATTTATTTATATAATCAGTAGCCCATTGTTAAGTGTAATCAGCCTGTAATTCAATATATGTATACATTGCAAGAGGCGTGAATAAACTAATTATTATTATTATTATTATATAATAGTATATTGCTATACTATAGTTACTGCACATTCTCACATCATTTTTATTATAAATTTTATAACATATGAACTTAGATTTAATTTTAGAATTTCCTGTAGTATTGTAAAGCGCCATTGGACATTTAGTGGAAATGGCGCTATAAAAAAAATATTTATTATTGTTATTATTAAATATTCAATATCATGTTTGATAATCGTTAGCGGTACTTGTAATAATAATAATAATAATATCAGTATTTCTATTACGCAGATCACAAAAACTTGTTCAAATTATAAACAAACAAACATTACAAACAAACTTCTAATTTATATTTATATCTAATTCATTATGTAATTATATAATGAGATAAATGAGTATACCTTATTCGGTCATTTTGCCGATAAGCCTCCATGTTGAAATAATAATTTTATGGGATGTTCATGGGGTAAAACTGATTTAGGGTCAACAAAGTGCAATGAAGTAATGCTTTGGGCATCCCATAAAATTGTTATTTCAACATTGCGGCGTCATCGGCAAAAACGTCCATTAAACAATAAAGCAGCCGACCACCTGAACAGCCGAAGAGATAGTAGATAGCCCAACTAGCAATGGCTGAATTAAACAATCCAATAAGAACATCGGCCTTGAAAATGTCTCATTAAGTGATAACATTCGCATGGTTTTATTTACAGTAACAGTATTTACGCATAGAAGGTAACCTGTCCTGGATACATTGAGGCTGTGAGCCGTACATGTTGATTCTACTGATGTCCCCATAAACGATAAATTCTCCTGAGTAAATTGCTACTACTGTCACTTCAAACTTGGCATTTGCTGGACTAGTTTCTAGCTGTATTTGATAGCTACATTGTCGAACATAATTCAGCTTAGATATTTTCTGTACAGCGTGGAGTATCATTTTCAGTTTTATCTTTCGACACAATCGTGCAGACAACTCGTTTCCCGCCAAAAGCCGGTTTATGTGGGACAGAGCCGCGCGAGTGCCCTTCACGACATGCACATGCGCAGTATCAATGACGCGCCAGGTGAAGCATGGACACCATTGGTCGGTGATACCAGTGTCTGCGCAATTGCGGTCTAGCGGTAACGCCTCGAATAAACTCGTTCCGTGCGCTTGCTTTTGAGGCGGCCTCGAAAACGACAAAAGATGTAGGAATGTTGCGTGTAGGTCGAACGGTGAACTAATGATTTCGGTATTCCTTCGTAAATTTTGTACTTCTTTGGAAAACTTTCTCTCGAACCAGTCTGGCAGAGTTATTGATAGGAAGGGAAGTCTCTCCTCTAGTTTGCCCTGATTGGTGCTTCGAACCGCACCAAACCGAAAACCATGATCTGACATCATAATAAACATACTTTCGTTCAGCAAGTTCTCCTGTTTTAGAGATCTTAGATAATCCACGATCTCTAGATCTGCAATGCTTAACAAGTTGAGAGTGTGGTGACACAAAGAACTAAGGAAAATTAAGGCAAACTTTCTCCTGCCGGGATAGGACTTCATAAAGCTCTTAAGGTACTGTAGATGTATTCTGAGCTGGAACTGACCTCCAATGCACAGTCCCCCCGTGTTCTGCCATAGAGGCCTGGCGTAGTGGTCGGTTGGCTGGTCCTTAAAACCGTTGAGAAGGATAGTATATGCACCTGGTGAGAGAAATAATCACTGCGATCAATCAATAAGGAACTGAGGGTCGATCGATCAGAAAAATAAAAGAATACAAAAACAGAAGAACAGTCAGGGTAATTTATCTTAAAAAGGGAGACCAAAATCCTATTGCTCTTACAAGGTTTAACGACTACAATGAATAACTAGTTGCTGTATCTTCACTGGTTAGCTCACGCCTCATTGCATGGTTAGCTCAGTTGGTAGAGCACGGTCTAGAGTGCGGGATCTAGGGAGTTCGAATCCCGGCCGCGTCTTTATAGGCAGGGATGTATAAACCGTTGGCCTTGTCTCCTTCCTCTTCTAATCTATACGAGGGGGACGTGAAAGAACCTGTTCTGTTATTTCGAGAAAGAGTAGGGGATTGTCTCCGAACACAACATCCTGGTATTCTTAGGTTCTAACAATCACTCATTATCTACATCTACTTTTATTCTTCACAAAGCCTTACATCATCTAGTGAAGGGTTGTAATCTGCACGGCAGCACATTGCGCCACAATAGCAGTCCGTATCACAAAAACAACCTTTTGAAGCACATTTGAATATATTCATATAGAATTTGCGCTATATAAATGAATACCTTTTTTTGTATACACTAGTGACGTTATTACCGGCAAAAAAGTTAGACCAAGTGCGAAACTATGAGGGGCTGGGTCTGAGATCAGAATTGCAGACATGCGCAGTTATATCATGTCAACTCGACCAATTAATGGTTACTAATGTATTTACAAAATATAGCTATATCCCCAAGTCAAACGCCTTTTTCTACTGGACGAGAATCTATCACGCGACAGGCTTCAAAGCATCATAACCACTCCGCCTCTGTGAGCATTGACGGTCTCGGGAGAACAAAATTCGCTATTTCCCTGGCCGGGGCTAAAAAAAGACACAAAACGATACTAAAAATGCCGTAGCGACGATGGCAGCGTTTTGTGTTGAGAAGCAGCTTCCCCGCCCGAAGAGAAGACGACATACCTCGCCCATATCACGTTGTAAAACTTATGTCTATATAACAAATCACTTAATGACTGTCCCTTCGGGAATCAGTGAGTTTTGTTTTCCCTCGATTCTACGTCTCTGGGAACATCGAGGATCTTGGGGAAACGAAACTTACTGTTTCCCTTGGGACCCGCCATTAAGTGTTTACAGGAGCCCATTACCAGGAGCGTGCATCTCCCAGATTAGGTCTGTCCAACAGCAGAGCACATGATGTAGCTATTTTTAGCTTTGTGTTTCCCGCGAGAAGAAACAAAGGCCGTCACTTTTAACCAATCAGGATGCACTGAAAAATTGCAATTAACACGGTTCAAACTGCTAAAAATACTAAAGCGCAAGCAGACGTAATCGCATACCAGAACTTAGCGACTGTGCTGTGGGCGCTACCCATCACATAGGTACGCTCCTGGTACAAAATCTCACAAAATCCTTGCTATTTAACAATAAACACCAGGATCCCATTAACTGTACTGTAACCGTACTATATCGTAACTCTGTAATTTGATTGGATCAGCAGGACAAAAACGATAGGGAAACCATTTCAATGGCACGGCATGTCCTATAGTAACCGTGCTGTAGACATTGCCGTAGGTTGTCCCACTCATACGAAATCTCCTCTATAGGATGATGTGATGTATCACGCGCGCCACTGGCTAAATAAAGGCGAGAACAAAATTGTTTTGGGGAACATGGAGGCTATCGGGGAAACACTCACAGTTGATAAAGGTATGAGCGTGAAAAGGGAGGAATAAGCGCGGACGTTTCGAGCGCCAGCCCTTCGTCTGAGCAAACCTGTTAGTTACCTATATTGGCGTCGTCCTCGCTCCACAGCGTACTCCCACCGTGTTCATGAAAGTGTTTGAAGATAAACGGCCAATCATCCACTGTTCCAGCACTTGTCTTTCCTTTCCTCGCTTCATTTATCTTATAATTCTCATCTAAGGTATTTCCTGTTAGTAAAGCGTTGAGGTTTGGCAGGGTGGCATCCCCAACAATCGAATAACCCTTAAACATATGCGACTTGAGATCTTGCTTCAGGAATTTATGCGTTCGAGGAAGAATCCGCTGAAAGTGAGCCGCGGAGGTGCCGTCAAATGCTAGAATGAAAACGTCCAGCGCTGCATCATCTTTGGGCATGCGCTTTAAAACCTCTAGTTTCTCCACTGCGGTCATGTGGTAGGTAATTTTTCTGGTTTTACTTTTTAAAACGGATGTGACTTTCCACAGGTCATCTTTGATTTGGAAACTTGGACTCGTGAAGTTAAGATGTTGTTTAGGACCAAGATGAGATGAGAAATCGTCTATTCCGCGATAAATAGGTTCGGCATAGATATATTCGAGGTTTCCATCTATGGAAAGCCATTTGGTGCAAAATTCAAGGTGTTCAACTTCTACCACATTCAACAAATTTCGTTCAAGCTCAAGTATTATTTCCACTCAGATTTAGCAACACTGTTTTCAAGGTCAAGGATATCACAGCATCACATTCAACATCCAAAACTCATTCAAGGTCAAGCTAGTATGTTCGGCTCACATTCAATAAATTATTTTCACGCTCACAGAAAAATACGTTCAAGGTCAAACAAAAAAAATGTCGCACATGTTCTAGGCAGGAAAACACGATCAACAAACTCAAAAATACTGTCAACAAACCGCGGGACGTTGTCAACAAAAACACGCTCGTTCCCAGGCTTTCTCGTCGTTGCCTCAATCTGGTGTGCACCGAAATCAATATGGCGCCTGAATCGAACCATGGTGGTGATTCACAACAAACTTTTGGAGGATCTGGATGGGAGAACGTTTTTGAGTCAATCATTGAAGTATTAAACGATTATGAAAGGTATTTTCATACATCTGATCTATCTGCTCGAGAGAATGTTGTTATCAGACTGGAATCTGTTGTTGCTCTCCTTCAGCAAGTCTTATCCTCTGCAAGAAATATCCAATGCTCTGAATTTTTAGAATAACTGTTACGAAATATCCGACTATTGCTCTTGGACTGGAAGCGGACTACGCAGTCCTCTTCTCAGTGTACACAAGTGGATATTTATTCCTATAGATCTCCTTGTGTTTTTAACTGCTACATCTGGCAGGCCGAAGTTGCAGTTGAGGTCATTTGGATTCAAGTGGACCCATATTTCCGAGATGCTATTAGTTTCAAGGTGGACAGATGAAACAAAATTTGTTTCTCTGATAAGAGCGAACTTCTTTTGGGAAACTGTTTTCAACTCTGATCTTATGGCCGATTCATCACGCGCCATTTTCCAAATCGAATTCTCCCTTTAGCAGAACCATGTCATATTTGAGTACATATTCGCCCGTGATCCTCGCTGATTACTTCATCCTCAAGGAAGTTATCTAAGTCTTTGGAATGATCTGCTTGCTGGTTTTCACAGATTTCTTGGGCAAGGGAACTTTTCTTTTTCCAGTGCGCAAAGTATTTTCACCCAATATGTTACACTGGTATCTGAAATACATACTTACAATACCAGGTATGCAAAAAATAAAAATCTGTATCGACCCAATGTAAGAACTAACTATGGCTTATCTAAACATTTACATTTTCTTTATCTAAAATTTGGCAAACTATCCCTACTGAACTCAAAACTGAGTTTAAATCTCTTTCAGTGCAAAACAAAATTCAAATTGTACCTTATCCAGACCCAACTATAATGTCGTATTCTTATAATCTATTACAGTAATTGTTAGAACATGTTGCATATTTTACATTATATACTACATATAATTCTGACCTAGTCTTAGGACTATATTACATGTAAACCCGACCTAATCTTAGCCTTATATTTATTTTCCTTGTGGCAGTGGTTAACTCGAAAGCTTAAGCTCCTTTAACCACTGCACACCTTCATCTACATTATTATGTTTAAAATAACTAGTTATTCCATTATTTTATGATACCTGCACGAATCGACTGTAATATAATTAAATGAATAGTGTAAAATAAAGAAAACTGAAACTGATGCGATGGATGGCGAGGCAGAGCTAGAGCTGGTTGAAGAAGACTTGATGTGTTTGGCACTGACTAAATAAGTAAATTCCTGGAGTTGTCGCGATGCAAACGAATCCAACGAACGGATTAAATCTCTTGTTCGGCCAACCAATGCCTGTGAAGAGTTTCGAGCAGCTCCAGAGTTCAACTCTTTGCGGATGCATCTTCGAATTCTGTCATCCGGCTAAAGAAGCTTCATTGATGGCACTCTATCGACCTTCGGCCTCCATTTTGACAACACCGCGTGCTCAACACCAGATCGAGGCAATGAGGAGAGCCTGGGAACGAGCGTGTTTTTGTTGACAACTTCTCGCGGTTTGTTGACAGTATTTTTGAGTTTGTTGATCGTGTTTTCCTCCCTAGAACATGTGCGACATTTTTTTTGTTTGACCTTGAACGTATTTTTCTGTGAGCGTGAAAATAATTTATTGAATGTGAGCCGAACATACTAGCTTGGCCTTGAATGAGTTTTGGATGTTGAATGTGATGCTGTGATATCCTTGACCTTGAAAACAGTGTTGGTAAATCTGAGTGGAAATAATACTTGAGCTTGAACGAAATTTGTTGAATGTGGTAGAAGTTTAACACCTTGAATTTTGCACCAAATGGCTTTCCATATCCATCTAGTTAAACAATAAAATATTTATTGATTTAGTTTTACGAGAAGCGAGAAACACTCTTATTCTCATGCATGTGCATCCATATATATATATATATTATTTAAACAATATTAGAAGTAATTGCTCCAAAAGCCAAATGATGCATGCTAATCTAGGGAGCTTTTGCTTATCCATTACATGGTAATCAGACTGAGGATACGAACACACAATATACCGCACAAATATAAGAAAATGAAAGGAAGGAAATGAAATGAAAGGTGGGCAAACACTATTGAAACTTTGAAAAACGTTTACAATCGGCTAAAATCTTGTGAACTGATTTTTGTTTATGGAAATTGTTTGGAAATACGGATTTCTTCACTGTGGAAGATGACCAGTTTTTTGCTGTGGATACAGGCTAGATTATTAAAATAATGGCGATATAACTGAACAAGTACTGTGATTCCTTGAAAGCTTCAACCAGATAAGAGCATGTAACATGGTGAGGATTCCTCGTTTATGATTGATTTAAATATTAATCTAATCTGTAATAGGAATTTACGTATTGATTTTGATTGATTGCATTTAGTCGACCGTCGATCAAAATTAGATTACGTCTAGGCAGTAAGAGCTTTGTATGAAACTGGACAGTTTGATCGACGGTCGGCTATATGCAATTTACGAATGAGGGGTCGAACTTCAACGAAAACGGTAATACACTGAAGCAAATATTCTGTAAATTCTAACTTGTACATTACCTTCTTTTACGCCATCTCTTATCTTCAACGTGTTGTTTTCCAGGCTTGTATAAAGTTCTCGTTCATCACATGTTATTGGTTTTTGAGTTTTTACGAGCAGTGCGATTTCCTTGTACCAGAGATCTAACTTAGGAAGCCTGCACCCACGTTCTTTGACAGATACATCGGTCAGCGGTACCGCGCACGTCAGATTCTCGGCAAGAGCTGAAAGAAAAAGTGTTCTATTCTCTTTCACTTCGTTCAGCCGAATAGAAAACATTTATATTTATAAACAATGAGAACACAATGATGTGGAGGGTAGACGTCCAGCACGCATTTATTAGTATAAACATGATATAGTTACAAGCTATTACTAGGCTGAACACCGTGTACGCACACGTATATCAGTGATAACTGTAATATAAAGAATAGTATGTAAAGTATCATATAAAGGTATACGATAACTAAGTACTGTTTTAGTGGGAAGACTGCCGGACACGAAAAACCGGTAGTATCGTCGTGTACCGTTTAACCAACTGCGTCATAAAATTCCCTGTGTTACCCCGTTCGCTATGAATAATTTGAGACTCAGAAATTTTATACGAACATCCAAATCGACACTTAGAAATTCTAGAACGAATATACATTATCCTCAGTTTAAAAAAAATAAAGCGCCTGGTTTTGATAACCCGTTTATCCGCCTACTTTGAAAAGACTTTGCCGAATGTTCAAGTGTCACTGACTCGCGTGAAAACTTCCTGAATGAACAAGCTAATGAACTAATTAAGATCTAAAACGGCTGGAAGTTTTAAAACTTACCTTAGCTTGCAGCGAGTGGACTCGTATTTGGAAACAACTGCCAAATAGCCTGATGATTTTTACATGCATGAAAACCATAATGAAGTTGACGTAATTATCGTGGTATGTAAGTTTTTTTTATTTTTTATTTATTTTTATTTAAACAATATATATTCGTTACATTTGCTCCAAGAGCTAAAGCTCATCGAGGGGGCTTATGTAATTTAAATAGACAAACATAATCTGCGGGTAAGGGATACTAATGTACATACACACAAATATTAAAATAAGTAAACTAGGGACTAAAGGAATTAAAGCGTGCGGACTTAATAATGTACAAGTTTTTATAACCCGTAATGCTCGCATCGATCCATCTATTTTGAAAGAACTTTGCCGAATAAAGGAGTGTTGCCGACTTGCGTGCTTTGTTCTATTTCAATTGAGCTAACGGCGCTTGTTAATTCGTAATTAGATCAGTTCTAACGAGGAAAACCTTTCTGGATAAACAGATTATTAACTAATGAGAAGATAAAACGGCGGTAAGTTTTGCAATTTTCTAGCAGTGTAATTAACTCAAATTCGGAAAGAATTTGAAATGACTTTCCGAAGAAAAGGAGTGTTACCGACTCGCGTATTTTTATAGTCAGTAGTAGTAATAGTAGCTAAAGAGGTCTTACACTTAAATGTTTTTTTTTAACTTTAGATTTATAATAAAAAAACTTTTTATTTAGTGCGTTGACATCTACTGCCTCTATTTTTTTCGAATTCACTGAGGGGGGGGGGGGCGAATTCACTGAGGGGGGGGGGGCGAATTCACTAGTGATCTCGCCCCGGGGAGGGCGAATTCACTAGCGATCTCGCCCCGGGGGGGGGGGGGGGGGGGGAGGGGGGGGGAATTCACATTCACTGGGGGGGCGAAATCGCTGTGACACCGGGATTCGAACTCGGGCCCGTTAAGAATCAATGCAATGATTTACCCACCCCAACACAAACCCTAACCATTAGACCACGAGAACATTCGCTGATTGCACTCGTTTTTTTACCATATTTATATCAACTTCATTAGTATGTTCATAAAATATTCTATTATAGTATAATATATACTATAATAGCGGTACGACAACCCTCCGAGCGCGCGAGATGTGATTCCCCACGAATCTCAACGGTACACGACGATACTACCGAAAAACCAGGGAAAAATTTACCCGCCTTGCTGCAGTAAAAAAACCTGGAAACGTGTTCTTCAACCCAGTGCATGCCTGCCCAGAAAACCTCCTGGAGGTTAAGTGTTGAAAAAATATATTAGACGCCCAAAAAAATATCCAGGGAAATGATGAGTGTTATGACAACGGGAAAACGAACCCGAGAGCACAACTGAACTCGAGGGTTAGCTGGAAGGCGTCAAGTGACGTGAACAACGTCAAGGAGTGGTTTAAATATGCGCTATGGGATCCAAGGGACCGGGGCGTACAAAGCACCTCATTAGCAGCTAAAAGAAATACATGTGTATACCACTTCCAGACCTATATTCTGATTGGACTCATACTAATCCTTCTTTGGGTTAGGTGTTTTGTATTGTTAGTTATTAAAGTGCCTATGAAGTGAAAAAATCGAACCTGTTTTTATTATATTTTATTTTATTAAATTTTAATCTTCCCTAAGTCATTTTGTACAATTAAAAATAAATTTGGAGAACGCGAGCAGCATTGCTTTTCGTGTTGAAGTCAGCATAATTGTAAAAATCATGCGACAATTTATATGCTATGCCGTTAAAGTTATGTTAATCACATGCATGATGTCAGTTGGTTTATAAAAGTAAAAATAAGGCAGACGGCAAGGCTTGTTTAAGAAAAAAACGTGAGAGATGGCAAGGCCCTTCAAGTAAAACATATTTAGAATGAAAATTTTACAAAAAACGCACTGTAATTTGTTTTATTTACGAAGACAAATATAAATGTGTAAACCACTTGACGTCACCTATGTAATTAAGATATCTTCACGGCATAAAAAAAATGATTTCGACAATTATGCCAGAATTCAACAGGAAATAAAAGATGTTCGCGCTCTCCAAATTTATTTTTAATTACATAAAATGACTTAGGGAAGATTGAAATTGAATAAAAACAGGGTCGATTTTTTCGCTTGGCACTTTAAACCAATATTGTGGCTCAAACAGCATGCGAGTGACGTCATTTTCGCTGTTTGTTCTCTTATTGAAACATTGTCGAGGGCCAATCAGAAAGCGAGAAACGTTTTGATAAAGAATAGCAAATGGATTATACAATGTTTTGTAGCAACTTGACTTCGTTCCAACGTGGATTATAATCCAGTTAATTGCTCTAAATTTATCAGAAAGGATGGCCTTTGCCACCCTCCATGAAAATAGTCCCAGATTTACTTTTAATTAGTATACGTAGAAGGGCCGCATACTTTGCTAATCTGAGCATTTATTCCTGTCTTTGGTTATGAGTTGCTAAAGCCACTTTAAAGATTACTCACTTTTTAGATACACATGGACGTACTCCTGCTTAACGTAGAGGTTTCTCGAACTAGAATGAACTGGAATGTCAAAGGATTGCTTCATATACGCCATGGATGCCTCACTAGGATTCTTCACATACGTAAACGCTTTGCACAACTCACTGCTCGTGTCACATTTTCGTTTTGCATCTGTGATATTGTGCAGCGCCTGAAAAGCCAAGTAATCACCGATATCCGGCAAGACAACTCCAGGGACCTGACGGAATAAGAACACTAGTTCTCAAAATATATCCCTGCTAGCAAAGGCCAATTCAATAAAACTTTTACACGAGTATTTTATAAGGCTGGCTATTGTTTCGTTCACATCAAAACACAACTACATGTGTTTGAAAGAGAAATCCTTCACACCAGAAATTTGTCAAGAAAAATGTAATACCATTCTGTACCATCTGCATGTTTATACCTGTTCAGTAGTTCCACTAGTTCCATTCACCGTTATGATGTATTATATATATGGTACAACTTGGACTTCACTGTTTTAGGTCGTATCCTATTGGACTTCATGCATGCAATTCACTACTAAAGAATCCCATTGTTTTAGGATTAGGGTTTGTATTATGTTTGGGGTAGGCTATTGTTTGGGTAACCAATAACATTTTAGGCTGCAAACGGTGAAGTCTGCTCCCTTTCCATACCGTTTTCATGGTGAATAAACTGTATAGTTCCATTTGACGGGAAATTCTCACCGAAAACAAAATTGCATGCAAATCAGTGGTAAGCTCCCAAGAAAATCTGATTGTTAGTATCTTTAATTTTTATAATGATAAAGTGTCCGAAGACTACTGCAATGCTTATCAAATAGATCCTTTGCACGTTACGTCATAGCGGCCATGTTGGTGTACAGTAACAATAGATTCTTCGTTAGCTTCTTTTGTTGGGGCACCAACATGGCCGCCATGCCCTTTGTCATTTGAATCTCTGGGGATTGAGTGAAAACCAGCAATACGATATTTCGGCTGGCCAGTACAATCAATCAATCAATCAATCAACATCTTCATTCCAGTTTCAAAAACTACTAGCTAGCCACAAGTAGCCTACTAATTGGGGACACTATAAATAAAACTTCACTATAAATAAAACAATATTAATAAAACCCTATTAATAAAACAGAGTTGATCTTATTATTATTATTGGTCAGTACGTACCAGCCTTCTTCAGGTATATTTTACAGTGGAGGTCACAAATGGATACAAGGCTTATATAATTTGTTAAGTTACGTAACTATAAGCGGAAATTACAAAATCGATGACATATGTTTCATACAATAGTAACGCAGAAAAGGAAATTACGAAATAGGTTTGAATAGATTGTGCAGATACGAATAACAGCCGACAACAAAGGTAAAACGGTGAAATTCTATTCATTCCGAGTGGTTCGAGGGTTTTAGCTTTATAGATGACATATGATTCACGGTTTTTGCTGCGGTTTTCTGTAACCTTAACTATATCTTATTTACTTTTTAACTGCTGACAGTGAAAACAAATTAGTCGTGACACAACCACCAACCAGAGATCTCAATCTTGTACCACGTGCCATTCTTTGACACTGTCGCGCCCACGGATGTTTCCAGAGGTCTTGATCGTGAAACTTAGTTCACGCATGTCAACTTAAAGGGGCTGTGTCATGGTGAGAGACCGTTACTCATTATCAGCAATTCTCATATGGACTGACGAACCTCGCGCACATGTGGGATGGTAAAAATCAAAGCAAATATTCAAAAATGACTAATCAACTTTGTAAATATACAGTATTCAAGTAAAATTATGAAAATATTTTCAATCAAGCATTGAAAGGTTAACTGTTTTAACCCACCAATCGAACACCGACTCCACACATGCGTATTACCATGACATAGCTCATTTAAAGTGTAAGTAGCGCCATAAAACATCATGAAGTATTTTTGTCCCAAATTATATTTCTAATATGCTTCAGTTCCAGTCTCTCAAATAAAACGTATTTAGCAGCAATTAAACTAGATTCAAAAACTCATGAATAATTAATGAGCATTTTGTCCAATCAGATGAAGCAAATCAGCCACGTGCATGCTCCTTTATACCTGATAAAATCTCATCATTCTAAAATGCCCGCGGAGGGATTTGAATTCTGTCCCAGAGGGAAACGGGGTTAATGATTGAGACAATGGAATTTCTATTGATGTTTCAGCTTTCTCATTGAATTGCTAATTAGGATGAACGTTTTATATAAAGAATACTAATGAACATGAAATTTTATATAAAGTTTCATCCTAATTAAG
This sequence comes from Actinernus sp. WN-2022, assembly GCA_030867875.1. Taxonomy (NCBI): domain Eukaryota; kingdom Metazoa; phylum Cnidaria; class Anthozoa; order Actiniaria; family Actinernidae; genus Actinernus; species Actinernus sp. WN-2022. Next base: position 129,941,661 of record JAOWCC010001634.1, on the reverse strand, counting down.
AATTCACTGATAAAGACCCAAAGATAGAAAAAAGTACACGGACTACCGAGATACACAGATAATATTTTTTAAATGAAGTTATCCAACTACCATTACTTGTTTACCGAGCCACTGTTTAGTTCCAATTATGAAACCAAACTCAAAGCCGTAAAATAATAAAAACGTGCATTAAACTTACATATTTTGTGCCGGAGCCAAAAATTTAGAGTCTGCCGTCATGTCAGTTACATCGCTTTCCAAGTCTTGAACTTTATCGAGGTAAACCACGACACCAAATCCTTCAAGTGCAGGTTATGTTCGTAATTGCAGGCGGTGATTACTCGAATATTTTGCATAGCGTTGTGAATACTAAGGTTCAATGGTTCATTAAGTAACCATTCCCTTGAGATGTGCGTCTTTCTTTCATGCATTCTTAAAGCGTTTTTGAAGCCGTTTAAAACACTCACAGCACGTGTTTTATCAAGTCTAAAAATTCTCGGCCTTCGCCCTCGAATTTTTAAACTTGATAAAACACTGCTGTTCGTGTTTTAAACAGTACATAAAAGTTACCCACGCATGGCATAAATTACCTCAAAATCAATCACTACGAGCGAATCAAATATATATAAACTAGCATATTTTGTTTAATTTTCGTATGTCAAGTTAAAATTAAATAACGTCTTTAGGATCAATAAGGTTAAAGTATTGACGTTATTGTGACGTCATAATGAACGACTCCTTTTTAAGTCCAATTCTCCGTTACCTATACGTTTGAAATATAGCATGTTATCACAGCAACATAAATAAGTCTCTACGATAAAAAATATGCTAAGTTATTAAGAACTTAAGTTTAATTTGACGTCACATTTGCTGACGTCATGGGTCTGACCTCACTTATGCTTTCTACATTGAAGAAACATCAAAATACCCTATTGCGGCTATTCAGTGTACAATAAGTACTTTCCTCGTTAAAACCCGAAAAAATACTCAAATATTTACTGTAAATTGAAAAAAAACGAATATTCTAAAAACATACGATTGTGGGTACCGATTATTAAATAAATCTTTTGATAACTTAGCGGGCATGATTGCTGAATTCTGATTGGCTTACGAGCAGGGTTTTTTTTCTTAATAAGGGGCCTGATTAATGGCGCCTGATTGGATGTTGGCTACTTAGCAACAGGCTTCTCGCTGGTCAAAGTTTGGAGAGAATTTCCAGTTCACTACCATGGATACTAGAGGCTCGAAGCGAGACGTCTTAGCCGTCGAGCGAAGCGAGACCTCTCTTAAGCTGATGTCGAGCGTTATCCAGTGTACCAGCTCACCGGTTTCAGCTCGTATGCACTCCAGCTCCAAAAAGCACACAATTAAGGGTTTTACAAAAAAAATCATGACAACAGAAAGTTTATAGGTAGGCCAACTAATCTGTTAAGTGTTGCTTTACACATTTCTAAAGGACATTTTAAGCGAATACTGTGGTATTTCTCGTGTTTGAGCTCAATTGGTGAAATCCTGAGTACCAACCGAACCCTCCCCCTCAGTTAAAGTTTGGCTAGCCAGGGGTAGTTAAATAATACTGTTGACTTTTTAAGCCAAGGGCTTAAACATTCCCCACAAGTTCAATGCCATTCGGGAGAATTCCTGCTGACTCGCGATCGTCGACAGTAGGTATTGCTTCTTCTGTGGGGTTTCCAATGAAATCTCCTCTAAATTTGGCCAAAAAAGCCACTGTAAGAGAGCTTGAGGCACAGGAGTCCCAGAGGGGGAGACCCCTTGTCATTTTGTTGTTGATTACCCGGTATGCAATTGGAGGTGAGAGCAAGGATAAGAGTGAAATGCGGTAAGAGTGCGGAAATGCAGTGTAAAGATGGCGTGGTTCATAGTCGCTCGGTGTGTTTCGTGCAAAGAATTCTGGTGGTTGGAAAGATTAAAGAATGTACTGTAACGACTGAGTGCTGATTTTGTGTTTGCTTTTTGTTTCAAGTGCGAATGGGAAGGGATTTTTGAGCCGCTTTTCAGATCCTCGAAATTCGTGAAAACCGATCTCTATTATAGCTCTGTATTTTATTCATCCCTTGAAATAATATCGCAACATCGTATATCCAGCATGTCTAGATGTGATGCAAATTTTTTCCAGGTATACATGCTTCATATGTGACGTTTAAGTCCTATATATTTACAGAGGTCGGTCTGAAAGACTTAAATGAGTTTTCACGCATTCAATGCACTCGGAGAATTCTCGCCGGTTCGTAAAAACTGTAACATATTGAATAAACTATTAAAGACAAATGGAAAATGAATTGTTGTATTTTGTCTACACATTTACCGTTGTTATAATCAGAATGTGAAGATAATGTCATTGAATACAAAGCAAAGCGAGTTGGACTAAGTTTGAAAATGTCGCGGTTATGTTAAATCGGATTTTTCATCCGTAGATGTCTTTTGCTCGAAAAAAAATCCTTCTATATTATAAACAAGTAATGGCACGGGTCATCGGAAATTAAGGATTAATCACTTGTGTATTCAAACTATTCGTGACATCGGGCAATTTGGTGAAAAGTTTGAAAATACGGGTTATTAATCTGTTGTGAATGACGAATGCATTGCTTCCAACATAATAGACCAGTTCGCGGTAAATTTGAAAGTGTGCAAACATGGCGCGAAATACAGTGTTTGTATGGGAATAAATGGGAATCCGATGCCAAATTAAATCTGTAAAATCGAATTTCTGAAATATTATTCAGATACAAACTTAAGATACCAGGTAAAATATTAACATATCGAAATTTGAGGGATTTAGCTGTACATTGTCTGTAAATTTTCACGCGGAATTTGACTCGTTTATAATGTATGGAAAACTGAAAACACGATTGCACGCTTCCCAGGCACAGATATATCCCTCAAATTTCGATATGTTAATCTTTTACCTGGTATCTTAAGTTTGTATTGGAAGAATATTTCATAAATGCGATTTTACGGATTTTATTTGGCATCGGATTCCCATCTTTTCCCATACAAACACTGTATTTCGCGCCATGTTTGCACCCCATTCAAAATATCGGAATTTACCGCGAACTGGTCTATTACTATATTTATTCTCACTTGATTTGTTTCTGGACGCACTCTCCTACGTATACATATACTGATAGACTGTATATCTCCTTGCTTGGACTGTTTCAGACTGTATTCTACTACAAAGGATTACATGACTTTTGCTAAATGCTGGCTTATTGTCAAATGTCAATTACATAGGTGCGGTTCTAGAGATAACGATGCTATAAATGGTACAATTGAATTCTACAAATTAATCACACACCATGGTGTCAATCATCTGAATAACCTATCTCTGACAAATCCATAAATTCCTCGGTTTCATGCAATTACATATACAAATTGCTAGATTGGCATGAACAAATATTTAAACTGTAAAAGATGAATGAAAACGTTATTCTGTAACAGGTTCTATTAATATTGTAGAAAATATATAAGGAAATACCGTGAACAAAAATCCTGCAATCTTGTAATCCGAATCGAACGTTCAAGTTTCTTTAAAACAACACTACAAAAATAACACACTGAGACTATTAAATAGAAGAGAAATTCCATGTGAATGTTCTGATATACTTTTCACATTTTTTTCAATAGTGGATGGCCAAATTATAGTAGATAACAAAAGCAGGCCAGATTTCAAGTTTATGTAACTTTTTCAAGTTATAGCAGTATTTTTTCATCCACTCAGATCCTTGCCATCCTTCATCAACATTATTGTTTTCCAGTATACGTGTATAGTATACTCTGTTAGTCTGAGCGGTGGTTCTCTTTTGTTTTTCGTCGTAAGAAAGTTTATTATTTGTGTGCCCCTTTAAGTACAAGAGTAACATGGCTACCTGCGTAGTCCTGGAAACAGTGGATAGTCTGTTTTTTACAGTGATCGTTGAGAATCTTATCAGGTAGTTTATAGCATGCCGTGATGGGTTAAACGAGATTCCAATTTGTTTATTTTCAATTTGCTGCAATTTAAAACTCCGAATTCTTTCAACCTCACAATCGTTGACATGGCAATGTGTCTGCACTCGTTTCTCTGCAGTTCAAGGAATTAACTATATTCTTACTGACATAAGATACTCAAAATCAAACCAGTGATAAGAATAGACAATAGAAAATAAGAAATAAAGAAAGCTCGCTCTATTTTTGTCAAAACAACTAGTCTCAATCAGGAGACCATTACCCGGAGCGTCAATATTTATTATATCTAGGAGTTTTTTAGGGGGCTATCATTCAAACAATGAAACCTGGTTCTAAAAATAGCCCAATGTATAAGGCCTACGGCAAACGTCGAACTAGCTAGCCATGAACTTAATTCAATCGAACCTATTAATTTTGAAATAGGCTCATGGATAGTACGACGTTTGCCGCAATAGAGATCGACCTATTCAATAGGTACGAGTCCAGCATTAGGTTCGAGTAGCCAAGTCGAGAATTACGACTCTGGTGCGACTTTACGACAAACGTCGTTCTTAACACGCGCCGAACTAAATTCATAATTTATGTAAAATAATAAATAAATCATGCAAATAGTATGGATTGTGCCAAAACCGTGAAAACAACATCTCCCCCATCTCCCAAACACTGATCCCCCCTGGTGAGCATGCGCTGTACAAAGGCGATTTCGAAGGCGAAATGGCGGCCTCTCGCCGGGAAGTGATTGCCGCATGACGCTCTGCAGGAAATGTGTAGTTCGTGCTTTAACGTCACAAAATACATTTGCCTTAAATGCGAAATGCCCTTTTGTAATAAATGCTCAGTATTCAAAAGTAATGAAGACGTGACTGGCTGGTATGCCGGCAGAAGCATTGGCTATAATTGCGAATGTTGCGATATAGCTCGCTTTGAAACGTTTCTACCATATGAAGTCAAACCAACCAGAATGTCGTTGAAAACTGCGGCATGATCGACTATTAACAGAGGTTTCAATGTGTGAATCGCAACCGCTAGAAACATGGCCAATAACGCCACTTGCAGTAACAACCATCGTCTCCTCTACACGGCACCGAGTGCTGTGTAGAACGCCATTATTCTGTTTCTGTTTTGGACCATCATTTTCCACAGAAAGGCCTTTCTTTAATATATTCGACCGAGCGCTGTATTTCGCCATATCACTAACCGCGGGCGAAAAGTGAAATGCGCCAGGACACGTGTTAGTTCCCGTGATTTAATTAGGCGCAAGTGAATTAAGATCAACATAACGGTTTGCTGCCACATCGGTCCTAAGTCGATCTTCTACCGAACCTATTTTTTAATAGGATCGGCGCGACTTAAGTTCGACGTTTGCCGTAGGCCAAAGATAATACGTCAACTGAAAGATATACAATACAATACAAAAACCTTTATTTAATCACGATTTGTTTAAACCATATCCATATATAGTTAATCGCAGCACAATTGCTGATGTGGTCGTGTGTCCACTTCTTTTGTAAAAGTATGAAAGAATGCGATTAATATCCGACAGGATATAACACACACACATGCAGTTCACACATGATCTATGCACACTTATGCACACATTTCATAATTTAATAAACGTTTTAGAATTAATGTATAGAAATATAAATTTCGCCAATAGAGACAGAGTCACTGCTCTTGTCCGAAAGGTATCAGGCACTATAAATGGGAGGTGGACGCTCCAGGCTCCTGTCTCAATCTATAAACTCAATTAACGTTTCAAATTTCAACTTTATTTATAACTGCCATACAAATAGAATTACAATAATTTTCCAACCTGCAATTGTAAAACAATTCTAGGCGGGGGTAAAGGTTAGTTACAATATGGTGAGAGAAAATACTAAAGCACAACATTTACACACAGATCTATCTGTTGTGCTCAGTTCGCACCAACTAAACCTGTTAAATTAATTAAACTGAGTTAATATCTCGAATATATTTAGGTACAACATCGATCAGGAATTTAGTTTTTAAAAGGTCAAGTTAAAAGACTAGCAGTTTCAAAGAATTTAATTTCTGCCGAGTTCGCAACCTGACAGAAGCCGATAAATCTTGTCGATTAGTATTTTGTTGAACTTTCTTATTTTGTCAGACAAACAAACTCAATAGATCAATCTGATTCAAGATCAAAGATGAAAAGACAGATACCTTCAAGTTTATTTCTCTCACCTCTAAGTAGCCTTGAATGAAAGAAACATGAACAGGAACAAGATGATGTAATGAGGATGGGACTGTTGGCGGGAAAGTTGTCATCTGTTCATCCTAAAAGGCGATTTCCAGCATGATATATTGACACAACAATTAGTATTCAAGGAAGATTCTGCGCAATTCTGCGATTTAGAGGCTAACGCTTATATCTATCAACTGGCGCACAACTTAACTTTGCGCTAGCTTCAATTTTAAATTTACTGCATTTGTATGACAAAGTTAAGTCTCTGAAAGGAATATTTCTTGTAAAATCTCTTTATTTTTCTTCTAAAATCGTCTGCTCTCAAAGCACCAAAATATTTTTCACTTACTATAAGGTTAGAAAATTGAAATTATGACCTCTTTTAATGTTTCATTTCCTTTCTATAAATGCGCTTTAAGACAGAATATCACTGGCACTCTACAAACCTCGTAGATATCAATTTCTTGTTGAAGATGAGGAACGATGTGGAAAACTATTGCGAAGGAACATAGCGCCAATATCATCACACATCTTACACGTCGTAACCTGAATAGTCTCCATGAAAGTCTCCTCAGTAATTTCTTCATGATACTCAATTTTATACAAAGCCGAGTTTAAAACATCACAATCTACTCTCTCGCTTGCCATAATCAAATAATGGAGAAATATGACTCATGAGTAGTTATTTTGTTGTGCCAATATAATAATTTTAAATTCTCGTTTTCTGATTGTCTAATTACAACTGGATATAATAGGATATACCACGGTAGATTGGTGATCGCCTGCTAGGCTTGGGTTAGAGAATAATTCACTCTTTCAACTGACCGCCACCTTGGATTCAAAGCGAAACAATCCTTTGTTTTTGCTATATAAGTAGCCTCACGCTGAGGGATATCAGAACAAGTTTGCACTGCAAGCTACGGAGTCTTGCCGATATTTGATATTCTGTATACATTTAGTATACAGAATATACTAAAACGATTGGTAGTGATCCGATTCTGTGTATTCTATTATTCCGGAACTGACGGTCAAGCGAACGCATTCGTTGAGCCGGAGTGGCGCAAGTAGTAGGCGATTTGCCTATCTTACCAGTTTCGTCCGTAGTGACAATAAAGCTAAAAAATCATAGAGCTCATTTGAAATTCCCCCAATCAGAATGGTATGAAAGCAGAAACTGTGTGAGATTCGACACCAGATCGAGGTTTTCCTTCGCAGCTTGCTGGACCGCTTCGCGGTATCCTGTGCGCAGCGCCGTTTTTTTTTGTTCTCAGGGTAAACGGTGGCTGTACACAAGCTACTTCGCGGCGGGAACACGTACACTACCGAGAACAATAGAAAACCTCCGCTGAGACAAGCCACATAACGTGACATGCGCCAGCGTCAACTAAATTGAGAATTGCTTAAGAGAGGGTATACTTAATGTTGAGGACTAGAGAATAATAATTTGGCCAGCCTAAATAATGTATCCAATACAAGACACCATCACCTAAGAGAACGGATCACCCATATTGTGCGTTCTTCCCATTCAATGATTGCGGAGTTACTCTGCATGTACCGATAAACATCGATCAGCCATCGCAATGTATGCTCGCGATTGAATAGGAAAGCGCAAAAATTAGTTCCCAGCAGATATTTCAGTCATCTCGAATCGCAATTTTTTCCGCAAATCACGAAAAACCGCCAATTTGCAAAATAAAACTCCAACAAAATTACGCCTTCGCACTTCCAGCCTCGTCTCTGCCACGAGTTTGGAAGTGCGATAGGAAATGTTTTTATCAGGCTTCATGGCCGCATTCTCTCTCCCATCACCCTCCTCTCTTCCATCACAGGAAACCCATGTAAAAGCAACTGACACAACAGGGGAGCCAGCACTAAGGTCTCATAAGCCAGCATAAACGTTCAAAATGGAACAGTTTCTAAAAATTTAATACGTTTTTTCGCAAATTCTAAATCTAAAAGCCCTAACCTAGCATCACATAAAAACTCAAACTCAAATATGTTTTAAAAACCTTGAAAATGCGACTTTCGGATTTCCCGCTAAAAAAATGGAGCGAAAAATGATTAACAGCTGCTGTCATCATCACTGGGCATGTTATTTCATTCTCGCTATCCTGTGATTTTCTGAGCTACTTTTTGTTCGTAAAGATTTCTACGTTAATGCAATGCCCAAAAGTGTAAAAGTAGATTGTTCTTGGTGCCGTATTCAAAACAGATGAAGAAAAGAGAAACGCTTCACAATTTAGTTTGTGATAATGTCGTTTGTGAGTAAATTTGGCAGCGGGTGTATTCTTAGGACAAACAATGGCTGGAGGCATTTATACTCAAGTTCCAAGATCAGAAGTTAATAGAATCATCGAAGACAAAGTCCACAAAGAATAAAGCAATAACGTTTAGTTATCTAGTTCAATCGACCAACAATTTAAAGATAATTCAATGCAGGAAGCTAAGGTTTGCCGGTTTTGTTTCAGCGCGATTACATTAGAATGACATAAACATGATGCCTGATATTAATTGTTCGCTTATTATACTGTGGTGCCATTTTTCTGTACTCCTAAAAGAGTGTTTGTTCTTGAAACTAAACAGCTTCTGTAGAAGTATCGAGCATCGGTAAACTGTATAGCTTTCTCTGTTGTGCAGAGCTATCTCGTCTGATTTGTTCTCCAAATTAAGTGGGAGTCAAGCGATCCCTATTATAGCTCTGGCTTTTAAGTCATTCATCCCATGAAATAATATCGCAACATCGTATTTCTAGCATGTCTAGATTTGATGCAATAATTTTTTTTTCAGGTATACAAGCTTCATATGGGACTTTTACGTTATATTTACAGGGGTCGGTCTGAAAGAGGTAATGAGGTTTCATGCATTCAATGCATGCACTCGGATATGAGAATCCTCGCCGGTTTGTAAAAAAAACTGTAACGTTTGCGAATAAGCTATTAAAGACAAATGGAAAACGCATTGTTGTTTTTCGTCTACTCATTTACCGTTGTTATAATCAGAATGTGAAGATAGTGTATTTGAATACAAAGCAGAGCGAGTTGGTGACGTTTGAAAATGTCGTGGTCATGCTGAATCGGGTTTTCCATTGGCATTGAGCACACATCCATAGATGTATTTTGTTAGGAAAAAATCCCTCTATATTATAAACAAGTAATTGGCATGGGTCCTCGAAAATTAAGGATTAATCATTTAGCTTGTGTATTAATTTTTTTCGCGACATTGGGCAATTTGGTGAAAAGTCTGGAAATACGTACGGGTGATTAATCCTTAATTTTCTCGGCCCCATGCAATAGACCAGTTCGCGGTTAATTCCGACATTTTGAAAGGGGTGCAAACATGACGCGAAATACAGTGTTCGTATGGGAATTCGATGCCAAATAAAATCCGTACAATCGAATTTCTGAAATATTCTTCAGATACAAACTTATGGTATACCAGGTAAAAGATTAACTGATCGAAGTTTGAGGGATGTAGCTGTGCTAGGAAGCGTTCAATCGTGTTTCCAGTTTTCCAAACATTTGACTGTAAAAACGAGTCAAAGTACGCGGGAAAATTTACAGACAATGTATGGAAAACTGAAAAGATGATTGCACGCTTCCCAGTACAGCTACATCCCTCTAATATTTATGAGTTATTCTTTTACCTGGTATCTTAAAGGGATACCCGAGTGAAAAATACATTAGGGCTCAAAAGCATCTTTCAGATGTACTTTGTTCAGAAAATGTATTAAAATTTGATAAAACGTTTTCAGAGATGAGAACGAGCCCCTCAAAGTTGGCCCCGCGAAGACCTGAGCGCCGCCATTTTGTTTACATTAATTCCTGTAACGATTTTTACGTCACTTCGTCCCACCGGAGTCTTGCGGCTAACTTGTGGCGACTTGTTTTCTTTGTAGAATTTTCACAGGCTCGGAATTAGAGTGGATTTTCATCGATATGGCAGAGCAATTTCGTACTAGAACAAAAATATCATGAAGACGATATTGTGAGAGAAGTTCAGAAGACTGGGAGGACGAAGAAAAGCATGTAGAAGGAGAGAATATCAGACGAACAACAGAAGGCGACCAACGAGCTAGTGCTATAAAGATTCGCTGTGTGTTTTTGTATGGAACTTGTCAGCCTTAAACGCAAGACTAAGGGACATTATGACAATATTGATATTGGCATTGGTTTCGAAACTTATGTATTATTGGAGCTATATAATCTGCGAGTTATCCGGTTCGATCTGTACTGACCGAATGGCTTTGTGCAACTGAAACGAAACACCTGAAAAGTTAAAACCTCCCTGTAATGCAGTAGTCAATTGAAACTCCAGCCCCCCGACCCCCGGGACATAGCGGGGAATGTAACATTTATAGAGTGTTACATTTTAATCTTTTCCCCGCCCATCGGGGACAGTTGGCTGTTACAATACCCGCCCCTATGGCCCCGGCATGTGCTTCAGAATTTTCATTTGGGAGGAGGCATTGATAAATTGAATATACATAAGCTTAAATCTGTTGTCCCATTATTTGAAAAAAAAAAAATCTGTTGCACATCACTAGCGGATCCAGGGGAGGGGTTTCGGGGGTTGCAACACCCACTTGATTCCTGTAAATCACTGTAAATTCATTTTTAAAATCTCTAGATTTAAAAAAATTCTTTTGCAAACCCCCCTTTCACAAAATCCTGGATCCGCCCCTGTACATTTTCTATTACTATACATGCTTTCCGCACTTTTACAGTCTCCACCATTTTACAGTCTCCACCATTCTTGTTTATCAGAAACCGTTGTCTGTCCACAAAAAAAAACAATGCGACAAAGGAATATAAAGGAAATGTCATGCCATGTGTTTAAATTTATTAAATCTGATATTTTGCCGTGACGCGCAAATACATGTAACAAAGAGTGTGTAATAATAAACACTTCCTGATCTACTGCTCGTGACTTAACTCAGTATAAACACCCACGACTTGTTTAAATTAACTACGATTTTTGCGTGTCCCTAGCTTCCGCCATGTTTGATACACGTTGTTGATGCAGCACGCTTATGTCAGCACGCTTATGTGAGCAGCACGCTTATGTCGTAGAGTGAGTAGTTGCGTGCCGAATTTCTCTGATTACCAAGCACATCCATTGTATACATTACCATTTATTGCAATAAGAGTTATATCGGCAATTTTTGACTACAATAACAGTCTGGAACAGGGTTGCAAAATTAGCTTTCTTTTGTCTGGAACAAGGCTGTTTCGGGCTTCAAAAGCTGTATAAGGGTCAGGATCTCAGCGACTCAGTAGCACACCCCCATACTAAATATAAGGAAGTACCCCCTGTCTCGCTCAACCCCCTTTCACAAAAGCCTGAATCCGCCTCTGGGTTGGGAAAAATGATTCCCCTATCCTAACATGCGAGGAGCACAGACTCGTTGTAAATATTGTTACTGGATTCAACTGACACAATCTATAAAGATCATACGTATTGAAGACACCAACATTAATTCATCCCAATCCTTTTGATACCACCTCGATTACTAGTTCAGTATTTCAAAAGAGGCATTATTAATTTTATTTTCAGGCTTTTAATTTGTGAAAGGGGGGGTGAACCCACGCCCTAGATCCGCCTCTGACCGATCAAGACTCGGAACAACCGAATGATCAATGAAAGACCACGGAAGGAATAGTTTATATGTCTTGTCTTTATTTGGATATAAAATCCAAAGAAGTTACCGTTACAAACGTACTTCCTGTGGCTCAAACCAGGCTATGTTCCTCTGTTAACTTCAAAATGGCGACCAATAAATTGTGGTTTGGAGAATGTTCTCTTTTCAAGTGTTTTGGTAGATCTTTCGACGCGAAAGATGAAATAAACTTAGTTATCGGTAAAAGAATAGCGGGGAAAATTCTACTTATAAGCCACGACATGGGGAGGAAATTAATCGCGATGAACAGATGCAGATGAACTATATAGCTATACTATGCAGACTGTATAGACTACTGTATAGGAGTATACCTCACTACGACAAAATGTGTTGTGCGATCCAGTAAACAGTGAAGGAACTCAAAGGTATTATATTAATACTCAGAGATGTATTTTTAGACAGTTTAGAGGTGATTCCGTCGATTCCGTCGATTCCGTCGATTCCGTTAAATCAAGATGCCGGTCTTGGGCTATGTTTAGATTTTTTCCCACACGAATATATATTTGTTTCCTACTGAGCTAAATGTTTTTTTCACGAATAAATGTTTTCCTTTGTTCAAAAGAAAAACAATAACGGCGGAAATAATAGCCTGTATCGTTCATTCATGCGTTCAGTGTTCACAAGAAGGTACATTGTCTGTAAAACAATGAAATCTGTGGTTCTATAAATAGCCCAATGTGTAAATACGAGAACTTAAAGATATAGTATGGGAGATGGACGCTCCAGGCTCCTGTCTCAATCTGTAAACTCAACTTTTCAAATTTCGACTTTATTTATAACTGCCATACAAATAGAATTACAGTCATTTTCCAACCCGCAATAGTCTAAACAATTCAAGGCGGGGGTAAAGGTTAGTTACAATATGATGAAAGAAAATAATAAGCCTTTAAAGATAGACACATGAACAGGACCAAAATGATGTAACGAGGATGGGACTGTTGGCGGGAAAGTTGTCATCTGTTCATCCTAAAAGACGATTTTGACACTACAATTAGTATTCAAGGAAGATTCTGCGCAATTGTGCGATTTAGTGGCTAACGCATATATATTTCAACTGGAGGACATCTCACTTAATTTGCGCTAGCTTCAATTTTAAGTTCACTGCATTTGTATGACAAAGTTAAGTCTCTGAAAGGAATATAATCTTGTAAAATCTCTTTGTTTCTGCTAAAATGGCGTCTGCTCTCAAAGCACCAACATAATTTTCACTTACTAAAAGGTTAATTGACCTCTTTTAATGTTTCATTTCCTCTTTATATATGCGCTTTAAGACAGAATATCACTGGCAGTCTAAAAACCTCGTAGATATCAATGTCTTGTTGAAGATGAGGAAAGATGTCGAAAACCTGGGGAAGGAACAGAGCGCTAATATCATCACACATCTTACACGTCCTAACCTGAATAGTCTCCAGGAAAGTCTCCTCAGTAATTCCTTCATGATACTCAATTTATACAAAGCCGAGTTTAAAACATCACAATCTATACTCTCTCGTTTACCATAATCAAATAATGGAGAAATATGACTCATGAGTAGTTATTTTGTTGTCCATTATAATAATTTTAAATTCTCGTTTCCTGATTGGCTGATTACTGTACTATTGGATATTTAACGATTATTCGCCTCAGGCGAAGTCGATATTGGTGAATATTCCCCGCGACAAAGTCGAGGGGAATATTCACCAATATCGACTTCGCCTTCGAATAATTGTTTTAGTATAGACAATACGGGAACCTGCTTTTGGGCACTACATTTTGTTGAATTTCTAAAATTTCCGCATCGGAAACAATCGCGAAACGTGAATTTGCGCCTGCCATTTTGTTTAAAAATTATCCCGAGTTTTGTAGGTGGCTATTGCTCATTATTCTGAGATAGCGAGCCAATCAAATTGCATGATCTATGCGTAGGTTCCCTTGTTGTATATACTAAAATAGGATATACCACGCAGGTTGCATGGCACGATCCAACACACGTTATGACGTAGCCAGCGTCTAATACGCATGCTCACATCTTATTACCCGTGGAGTGACAACCATGTATAGCTATTTCGTACTTGTTAGGACTCATCAGCATGGCATAGCCCCCAAAACCATTAGCCTCACTAAAGATCATAGGCCTCAGAATCTGCTTACTCCGAGGGCGAGCTCAAAGCTGCTTTAAACCCCAGCCACCACGCTAACACGTGTGGGAGCTGGATACGGTACCTGGTCGCGTGTGTTTGGTAGTGTCATGCAACGTGCTTGACATATACCACGGTAGATTGGTGAACGCCGGCTAGGCTTGGGTTCGAGAATAATTCACTCTTTTCAACTGACCGCCACCTTGGATTCAAAGCGAGGCAACTCAAGCATGTTAAGACATGGGTTGAGCATGAAATCGAGGCTAAAGCTATTTCATTGAATAGAGTGGCTTCTGTTTGCCTGAATTCTACAAAAATAGTGGATATCACTCATCTCAGCGTTCTGAGTCGTTAGAACAGATTTTGTTGTAAAATATATATGACGTGACCAGCCACGTGATTACAAAATCTGGACATTTCATCTCAAAATGGGCCGGTCATACTGCATTTTTAAAGTAACGGTTTCTTGCTTATCTGATCGCACTTCTGGTTGTTTATAAAGATCTGTTTGGAATGATTGACCCTGATAGATTGTTAAGGCGAAAATAAAGAAAACAGGTCACGTGACAATGGCAAAATGTACAATGGTAAAATGTCAACCATTCCAGACAGGACTTTAGAGACAACCAGAAGTGTAATCAGATAAGCCAGAAATCGTTACTAGTGACCGGCCCATTTTGATTTCTTTGTTTTATCAGCCTTAAGATCACGTGACCATCAAAACACCAGAATACCTAACTTAAAATGTTAAGGCATATGATTGCTTCCTAATTACCGATTTCTATGGTATTTCATTGGAAAATGACAAAGTTAGCGAGTTTAGAATTTCTGAATAAACTGAGGGATATCAGAACAAGTTTGACCTCCAAGCTACAGAGTCTTGCTGATATTTGATATTCTGTATACATTTAGTATTCCAGTGGCTAAAACATCCTCTGTTCCCTTTCCGATCCCCAGCGTTTTCACAAGCTTTAATACTTGATCCCTCGAAAACCCGAAAACCAAACCCTGAACTTCCAACAACAATTCTTCTCCTTGCATCTCGAATAATAGTCAGTCCAACACTTACTAAACTAATACTACACAACAAAGTAGTTTTGCCCACTAATCTTACAATTCCTGGATCAAACTGTCCACAAACCCCTACAATCCAATCCACGCTGTAACCAGCCTTTACAATTCCAAATTAATCAATTACATTCCCGTCTGAGCCCCCAAATGTTACGCCGTACGTTCCCGCAGCCCAGAACACCATACACACACTCTTTATTTCTATTTTTAACACGGGTCTTGTAACCTTGAAATATAGCACTACTATATCTGATTAGGGTGAATACAGTGGGCTGTTCATGAACTTGAACTTCCGGCGTGACAGCAAACCGGAACTGGATTATTATTGAACTTCAACTGTAAGGGCTAGCATTTGGAAAATTTTGTCTGACAAAATATTGTTTTATTTTTCTATTCTTTTTTTTTCTTTAATGCCTTTAGAATTCTCTTGACAGGAATACGAAATGGTTTCATGTCTCTTTTGCGATTCAGTTTTGTTTACAGTTCTGGCTCTCTCAAAATTGAGAAAATTCGGTAGGAAATGATCCTTTTCAGAACCTTTACAAATAGTATTATAAACTTCAAGGTCTACTGTCTGAATATTATCAGCATGCATTCTCTGACGACAGTTCACGGCACTATTTATCAAAGCCTTGTCATGATCTTGTGCACTACATAGAACACTAAATAGCACGCTTTTGCAATTGCTTTACTGGTATATGGCTCGTTGGACACCGAGTACAATGACTCAGTTCATTTGTTTTTTGACCGCAATGGGTCAGTTTGCTGAACAGCCACCAAATGAATACAAGTGAGGAATGATCATGAGCTCCAGACGTGGTACACACTTCCCCCAGCTTTTGGTAAATCGTACCTATGATAACAAAAAATACATTGCATTTATTAATCTGAAAAATAGCCAACTTACCGATCCAACAGACATGAAAAAATCCACCAACCCACTAAATAGTTGCGTGCGCATTGTTACACAATGGTAGTTACCAGTTCCTCCCAATCACCATAAAATGAATTAATTAAAATTTGCGATACAAAAGACGTCTATCCAAAATATCGAGATTTCTTTTGCCTGTGAAGGCACACTTTAGCCCGCACATGACCACAGGGAACCCAGTGCAAGATCAGGATTGCATTCTCCTTTGTCGAACGCAATAAATTTAGTGCTAATTTAGTTGAAGGCACCTAATCTGAAATTTCATGCGACACTTTAGGACTCCAGATCCGGGGGAGACGTAACAGAGGTAACAGGCTCGGTTCATTTGATGTCACATTTTGTATTATAAGCGTACACGGGCAAAATAATTTCGTTTTCTCAGAAACTGTACTCTCAAACTATAGCAGCTCAAAAAAGCTTTTGAGTAGCCTTGCATAGCATTAGTTAGTCGTGTTAATATTTGAGTCGGTTAGTTTGGAGTGCTCCCGTGAGCTAATTAATGTTTCATTGCAGATGGACCTTTTCTCCTTGAATATAAGTAACACAAAATTAAATATTCCACGAAGAAGTTGCATTCCAAACTGTTCCGTATCAACATAGCCGGGCTAGATAATCATGCATTCTTTATTTTTCGTCTGATCTTCATAGTAGCTTGATTTTCTTCTCGGCTCTGGACAAAAAAAGCCAGAAAGTCTCATAAATTTGTAGCTGGCGGTCGATGATATAATTCTGGGGAAATTTACCACGGGAAAATCCCCACTCCCTGGGTAGTGGCTGGTTTTTAAAAGTCAATTGATTGAATAGACTATATATATAACTAGAATAGAAGTGAAAGAGACGTTTTTCTTTTCTCGCCCATCACCATTCTCTCTCCCACCATAGGAACCCCATGTAAAAGCAAAACACAACGCCAGAGCCAGCATGCTTAAGATGCAGGATATTACAAATACCCTGGATCACCGACGGCCCTTTTGAAGCCAGACACGAGCGAGCCAGTCATTTATTTTTGGGAGTTCACCGGATACCTTACAAACTAGTAGCTGAACACTCTGCCCATATCTTGTTTAGTGTGTAGTTAATACGACTACATGTAAATTTTCTCAGAATAAGGGAATAATGATTCTAGATACTATACTGTAATCGTAATATAAGTTCATGATGTATCCACTCCTGCTCTGAATTTGATGACACAAATATTTTGCATAAAACATAGATTTTATAGATCTCAAGTTACCTCTTTTATCTTAAAGTAAACTTTAGAAATAAGCCATAATTCCTAATGTGAAGTTTGGACAAAAGTGTTCAATAGATTTAAAACATATTTGACTTGGTGCTTGACCTGTTGCGTGACTGTCCGTTCCGTTTGATAGCACACCGATTTCTACCTCTTGTACATGCGTAGAAACATGATAATGAAGAGACTCAATTTCCAGGAAACCGTACTGAACAAACAGAGCACAGCAAACTCTATTCAAGCATCGATCGCTCTTCCATCGTTGCGATTTGAAACGACAGCAGCTCCAAAGTTTGAGATTTACACAGCTTGAAGGTTAGGCGTCAAACTATTCCAGCGACTTTAAGGCTAGGTAGTCTGCCGGCACGAAAACCATTGCTTCGGGATAGGCCTCCTGTTTACACATGATGACGAAACGTGTTTTTTTCCGGCTCTAATTTTTGTGCCGAAGCGATGTTGCGTCGGTCAGTTGAAAGTGATATACTTTGTAGCGGATAGGCTTTTGTGCCGACTTGCTTCGTACCTTTTCACACTCAGTTAGCGGTTAGTTTAGAACAAAAACCTATCTGATATGGTGTGAACATAGGCAGTAGGCTAGAATTTCCTTGGAGGCATGGCTTAACGTTTTATCTTGAATAGCATATTAACATTTCATGAAGTGAACACAGAGTAAACGTTTTGTTTTATTTTATACTAAAATAAGGCTAGCCTGCGCTTTGTGTTTAGTCTCAGTCTACAGTTCTTTCATTTACAGGGTTCAGCGAAGCAGAATTTTATCTCTGAAGGAAGTTTCACGAAATAAATTAAGTAAATTAAGATAAGTAAACACATAGGGAATTTTCCCCTGGGGAATCCCCTGCCATATTTTCAATCCAATGATTGAATCACACCGTTTCCGTGATACCCTGGCCATCTGCTGTGAAGAGCTTTGTCTATTCAAGAATTTAGTTGCATCTGTTTAAATATGCACATTTAAAATTTCTTCATGATTTCCAAGAAACCCGAAACATATTAACGGCAGTGCCAACGAACATTAAAGTTTTTGAACAGGTTTTCATAGCTAGACTGATACGTAAGGAAGATTTTGAGCGAGTTTTCTGGTGAGTTTCAAGGGATTCGTAAACTTTAACAAGAGCCCATCTGGGCTTTCACTCGGGCCACATGAAATTGAAGATGAAATACACTTTCATTTGAAATCCTCTTAGCAATAACCAAAGGGAAGTATTATTAGCTGAATTTAGCAGTCTTTAGGAGTGGCCGATAGCGCGGTGACTTTCATTCTCTGCTCCCCTAGTATATATGTAATTTAATATTTTTGTTTTTCTTGTATGTTGACTTTTTAATTTAAATATATGTAGTTATGATATGAAATCATGTTTACCACTTTATATCACATTTTTTATTTAAACACTACTTATTCGTTTAACACACTGCATTTGAGCTAGCCTGCTATGCAGACGTATTTTTTCACTCTATGAGGGTGAAAAAATACGTCTGCATAGTAGGCTACATTTGAGAAGGCATATATTCATTGTTTTGAACCCGAGAATTAACCGTACTACCGTACTTCATGGTCCCTTTCTTTAGTAGTGGGTTGTCGGTCAGGTGATTGTAAACTCTCATCATTTAGCACAGAAAATGTATTCTGATGAATAGGGATCGGGTTGTCATGTAAGAAAGATGGCTCTTGAAAAAACTGATTCGTTGCTAAAGCTTCAGTAGGTTGGGTAGTCTCGGAACACTGGAGACCTTGGTCCTTCATTGTCTTCTTTTTTGTATTCTTTTTTTTTTTTTAAGTTTGAAAGTCGGATCTCAGCTTTATCTGATATCCGCTTTCAACTCGCCATTTTCAACTTCTAGGTCAATAATACGTGATGACAGCATCTTGATTTCGGTCTTGTATATATGCTGCAACAATTTGTCTTCCAAATGACTGAGTTTCGTTTCTTGATTCGTGTTTTGATGTGACGAGAGTAAGAATTCAGTACGCATATCAGTTAGGTCAGCGTCCATGTTACAAATCAAGGTCATTAAATCAGCGAGAGAGTTCTTATTGCGGGCTAACAATCCTCGTGAAGAATCTCAAGAATTCCGTCTCTTCCGGTTTGAATTTGACTCATGTGTATGTTGCTTTTGGAGTTTCAAGGATATGTTGATCCAAAACTACAGGCTCTTGGGGTTTTTCATTGACTTGTGAACTTGCAGGCTCTGTAACTTGTTTTGTTTTCTTAGTAAAACATAAAGTGTTGAACATGTTCTCAAGCATGTCGCGCGTTACCTCTGTTTCTTCATTCGTTAAGTTCTCTACTTTCACCTGTAATCTTTGCCCATTCATTGACACGTAACTATTCCTTCGACAGCTTGTATGTTTCCGCTAGGTCCGATATCCTCGCTGGAACGAAATAACTTGATCTCAATACTCTCTGACTGTGTCTCTGCCTCATTTAAGTGGTCGATCCAACTTACGGTAAATTTAAATCTCTGACAGTTTTTAAGAGACTCATAATATTGGTCTTGAAGGGACTTCACCCAAAATAAGATGTTCTCCTCGGATGTTTTAAATGCTTATAGATTCCAATATCTATTTCTTCGAATTTTAGCTGTCCTGATCCTTCACCCTTCACTGGCTTCAGGTCGTCGTACGTGTCGTATATAAAATCACTGGCCATCTGGGTAAAAAACGCGGTCCTTCGGCTCCGAAAATAGCGCCAGTTGAAATATCCTGAGCCTGTTGGAAGGCTTTCGCACGAGTGAATTAAATAAAACATTAAACTGCTTACATTTGAGAGATGGGACTCCAAATTAGAGAGAAACTTCCTCGCGGGTCCTCCGCCATCTTGATTTACTGTATTAAATTATGTAAATTATGTAAATAAATTAACCTGGCGATTGTTGCGTGACCAGCACAGTGCAATCTGATTGGTGGTGAACTTGACCTTTAACGCATGCGCAGAAATTTTGCGACACCCAACAAAAATAAATAAAAATTTAATAACAGCTTGCATTTTAAGACTCGGTGCTGCCACAGGCAGCCCCAGTAATTACGTAAGGTATTTTCAAGTTGCATGATGTTTTAGGAATATCTTCTTGAATTCCTACGTCGACTTTTACATCGACGTAGGTGTGATAGACTTGCAGTATCACTTAAAATGTGACATTTTTGCTCGTAGCCAGGAGTTTAAAAGAGCCTCGTTTAGCCAACTTTGGTTTAGGCCTAAAGTTACTCATGTAGTTATAGCATGATTAGCGGCACATTATGGGGAGTACAATCTAATCAGGCTATGTACTGGCTTCTTGGATAAAAATACTCCAGTTTCTAAGAACCTTGCAGATCTCTAGCCGTAAGCCGATGTTCATATTTGAACAAGCTATGAGTGCTTTTCTAAAGTTTCCTTCAGTATAGGCTGGACTTTGTGTCCCCACATGAACTCATAATATTCCAGTAAGAACATTGTGTACATTGTTCATATGTTGGTAAACAAGGCAAGGGTGACTGTTTCAGTCAGTTATTCTCCATACTAACTCGAATTTTTACCTGATTAGAGAACGATGTTTCTTCTTCCGGCAGCGTTTCTTAAGCTCGCCCTGTTCACGCCTTGAGTTTTCCCTCTTTTTATCTGAATCAGTTGACCGCTTGAAAGACTAGCCACATCGTGGGTGTGTACTGATACGTGTATATATCGTGGAAGTGTCACTCATTCCTTATTGAACCACAGGCTTCCCAGACTCGACGTATGTTTCCCGCTTATTAGTCTGTTGGGTTACCTGTGGTTTATCGATTAGTTTCATAACGATCTCAGAAGAAAAAGAAATTGCTTCGTGTGAATTCTCTTTTCCGATTCCCACGAAATGAATCTTCAATAATAAAAGATTGATACTTAATGAAGTTGTGTGAGTTGTTTTTTTGGCGATTTGGGGCCTTATAAAGCAATTTATTAGGATTCGAAATTTTGACCGTTGGCCGTGGCTCTACAAAAATCAACAAGGTAGGCACTCGACCTCGCCAAAGCACAGACTTACCTCAAAGATCACCCAAATATCGGCACTTTTCTTCCTAGCTCGCTATTCAGCTTTCGGCACAGGTGGGAATAGTTATCAAGCAACATCTGACCAGAGATTTAGGAAAATCCATCAAATTTATCATCGCCAAACGGCCTCCTCAAGACCCAAAAAGCGCGACCTTCCAATGATATGTAAGAAACAGACCAACCAAAGCGGTCATAAATTTTCCCGACCCTTCCCAAAACGATGCAAATCGCCTTTTTTCATGGGGGATCCTCAAGCGTGAAATTATACTTCCGCTCGAGGAACGGAAACAAATATATCGCCAATCAGAGAGACCATTACTAGGCTTTCTAGATTGGCGAGTTCCAAATTCAAAATTAGTCTGTAACCGCCAGTTTCGTATAATTTCACGCTTGGGGGTCCCCCCTACGAAGAAAGGCGATTTGCATCGTTTTGGGTAGGGTCGGGAAAATTGTGGGTCTTGAGGAGGCCGTTTAGCGATGTTAAATTTGATGGATTTTCCTAAATCTCTGGTCAGATGTTGCTTGATAACTATTTCCTCCTGTGCCGAAAGCTGAATAGCGAGCGAGGAAGAAAAGTGCCGATTTTGGGGTGATCTTTGAGGTAAGTCTGTGCTTTGGCGAGGTCGAGTTGCCTACCTTGTTGATTTTTTTAGAGCCACGACTAACGGTCAAAATTTCGAATCCTAATAAATTGCTTTAGAAGGCCCCAAATCGCCAAAAAAACACTCACACAACTTCATTAAGTATCAATCTTTTATTATTGAAGATTCATTTCGTAGGAATCGGATAAGAGAATTCACACGAAGCAATTATATAAACTCTTCTGAGATCGTTATGAAACTAATCGATAATCCACATGTAACCCAACAGACTAATACGCGAGAAATATACGTCGAGTCTGGGAAGCCTGTGATTGAACTTTAATTCATTCTACTTCTGCTATAGATGGCTACTGGTCAAGATAGAACCGCCATTCCACTCGTACTGCCCAACAACTACACATGGGACCACGAGAGGAAAGTATGTACCACATTAAAGGGACAAGATCGCGAGTCTATTAAAACAATCCCACGAGCAATTGAAATCCTGAGGAAGATCAGAGGCCCCGTGTGTGTTGTAGCCATCACTGGGCCATTGAGAATGGGGAAGTCTTTCATACTTAGCCAGTTGTTCGGTAAGAAAGAGGTAAGGGAAAGAACATATTAATTAAAAAAATTGTATAAACATTAGATAAGTATGCATTGATCCTGCTATATAGATATTTTCCAACGAAGTAGGGGTCGGTATATTTTCTTCTACAAAATGTCAGACGAGTATCTCAGCAACGTAGATAATAATGCATTTGACGAAGTTACCAATAGTGCTGTTCATGGAAGACACAGGGAAAACAGCAAAGTGGAAGATTGAATATTTTCAATAATAACCTGAACTGCTCAAATATATGTGTCTTGATCACATGAAGAAAAAAAGCTAGTAAATTACCTGCTGTAAACTGGCTCGTAACTATATAATGCCCAGGATCTTCAAGTTGAAATGTCTAGTTAAGAGTTTGAATACGTTCTACATTAAAATTATTCATCTGAACCCAGTCGAAATCGATTTTTTCGACTACAAAACCTTGAGAATTGAGTTCAAGCAAATTCCCAAATCGAAGTGATTCAGTCCTGACCGAGATATTAACACCGTCAGGCCAGCATAACAGCTCAGTCAAGAAAATGTCCAACATTCTTTTGTCGTTTGTTGAATTAACGCAAAGAAACAAATCCTACTCAACTTAATTTGCACAGCTACGTACGTGTAAAGCTCACCTGAAACTGAACTCAAAGCAAGCGACTCAGAAGTACCAGCACTCCTGACAATCTTCGCGTAAATTAGCAACAGACAAATAACTCCCTTTTTTGCTTGTATTTTTAATTTCAAATAACTGACGTCTAATTTAACAAGTAATCGAACGAATTGAATGCGATTTTGGATCCGAATAAAAGAGCAATTAAGGGCATGTTGTAATGGTTTTCTAACCATCAGCCTTCGCCAATTTACTTGCTTTGGAGTGATTTTATCTTTATTCAACTTCGCCCAAAAGGCGCGAAAATTTTGCACAAACATATATGGAGCGAGGGGTTCCAGATTCCCGCCAAAATCTTTTTTTCATATGAAGAACGTACAATTTGTATTATTTCAAAGGCCTTTCAAATAGTACATGAACAATGTATACATGAAAAATACATGCACAAGAAACTTAACAAACTCGCATGTAATAATTACAATTAATGAGACGTATAAGTTGTTCCATATACTCGTCAGAGTCAGAGGCGATACTTGACATTTTCTGCATTGTAAGCCTAAGTGTGATACATGATCATGGTGCGGTTGAGGCCCACGTATGTTAGGTACACCGAAGTGGAATGTCCTGCATTTCGAGGTAAATGTTAGGCGAGAGAGACTAGAAATGAAAGTTTACTTGTAAAAGCTCATGTTTATTGGCTAAAAGGTAGGTGTATGCCTGGTGGTATACCATTGCATTTTCAAAATGCTCTTGAGAATTCACTAACATCTTGTCTATTTCTGTTTATTCCCAAACCTACAGCGAGGGTAAATCTCTGTGAATACATGCGACATTACAATCTAACTTGGTAGCCGTGATCTATCCGAAATCGAAAACTACCAATCATAATTAGTTAACAATAAACTGGAAGTATATTGACAAAGGAGAATATACCTGAAAAGAGCGGACGCTGTCTCGTATAAACCCGACAACTTGAACAATACACATGGGGCTACACGAATTTACAATAAAGTTCCACGCAAAACTTAAAGGGATACCCGAGTGAAAAACACATTTGGGTCAAAAGCATCTTTCAGATGTACTTTGTTCAGAAAATGTATTAAAATTTGATAAAACTTTTTCAGAGTTGAGAACGACCCCCTCAAAGTTGGCCCCGCAAAGACCTGGGCGCCGCCATTTTGTTGACATTAATTCCTGTGACGTTTTTTACGTCACTTCGTCACACAGAGTCTTGCGGCTAACTTGTAGCGACTTGTTTTCTTTGTAGAACTTTCACACGCTCGGAATTAGAGTAGATTTTCATCGATATGGCAGAGCAATTTCGTACTAGAACAAAAATATCATGAAGACGATATTGTGAGAGAAGTTCAGAAGGCTGGGAGGACGAGGAAAAGCCTGTGGAAGGGGACAATATCAGACGAATAACAAAAGGCGACTACCGAGCTAGTGCAAAACTGGTGTTGTGCTATGATGTAAAGATTCGCTGTGTGTTTTTGTATGGAACTTGTCAGCCTTAAACACAAGACTAAGGTAGTTTATGACAATATTGATATTGGCATTGCTTTCGAAACTTATGTATTATTGGAGCTATATAATTTGCGAGTTATCCGGTTCGATCTGTATGTCTTTGTGCAACTGAAACGAAACACCTGAAAAGTTAAAACCTCCCTGTAAAAACCAATCATAACTAGCCCAACATAGCAGAATATATGCAATGACAACAAGAACGAGACACTCGGAGCAATTTTATTGCAAAAATAATTCCATTCCCTTATTAAATTGTGTGAAAGCATTAGCGCGATCAAGCCCGGCATGTTTGTGCAATTGTGGTGGAACTTGGCTCGCGCGCGCTGTTTCACAACACATCAGTTAGGTAAACAAAATTAAAATTATGTGGCTTGCTACACCCTGATTATCTCTCTGGATCAAACAAGTTTCGATTGCTATGCCGATATCAATATTGTAATAATCTACCTTTAGTCTTGTGTTTAAGGCGGACAAGTTCCATACAAAAACACACACAGCGAATCTTTATAGAACTAGCTCGGTAGTCGCCTTTTATTGTTCGTTGATATTCTCACCTTCCACACGCTTTTCTTCGTCCTCCCAGTCTTCTGAACTTCTCTCGAAATATCGTCTTCTTCATATTTTTGTTCTAGTACGAAATTGCTCAGCCATATCGATGAAAATCTACTCTAATTCCGAGCGACAAGTTAGCCGCAAGACTCTGGTGGGACGAAGTGACGTAAAAAACGTCACAGGAATTAATGTAACAAAATGGCGGCGCCCAGGTCTTCGCGGGGCCAATTTTGAGGGGCTCGTTCTCAACTCTGAAAAAGTTTTATCAAATTTTAATACATTTTCTGAACAAAGTACATCTGAAAGATGCTTTTGAGCCCAAATGTGTTTTTCACTCGGGTATCCCTTTAATATTCTTTACGAAGATCTTCTCTTAGATTATTCTTTACATTGCTTTTTGTTCAAAAAATAATAATATTTAAAAAAAGTTATAATAATCATAAGTCATGCTTTGACTGATAGGTGTTCCCACTGGGTAACCTTATGGATCCCGAGACAACAGGAATATGGATGTGGGTTGTGGAAGAGAAGTTTCAAGACAGTACAGGCCAGGAGTTCACTGTGGTGTTGATGGACTCTGAAGGAATTGACGCCGCAGTCAGTGATGCCCAGGCAACAGACGATCACAGGATCTTCACTCTTTCTGTTCTCTTGTCATCAATCCTGATCTACAATTCGAGGGCTGTTCCCACCAGACACGATCTGGAGGGGCTTGAGTATCCTTTTAAAGTGCCACTTTGACGAACATTTATAGGTCAATCAGTGTTAGAAATATCCAAATTAGTAAAACAAATATACCCAAATGCGCATTTGAAACCACACAATTTAAGGAGAGTTCGCCGGTAAAATCCTGTCCGCAAATACGGTAAACCTGCAATCATGCCCTCCTTTCCTATGAATCCACAGCGCGCGCGGAGAAGAGAGAGAAGGGAAAGGAGGGCCTGATGCACATACTTGCCGAAGCGCGCGTAAATGTACCATACGATGGTATTTTATCTGATTGGTCGAAAAACCTTTTTATCAGTCTCCTCCTCCTTTTTTATTTATTTATTTTGTGATAAAAAAAGAGCCTGATCGCAGGTTACCATTACGGATGTGTGTTGCCGTGAGCCTGGTTTTCTGTCGTGACGTAATACGCGCAACGCTCGCCTGCACAATACAACGCCTTGGAGGCATATTTCTACTAAAACTATCCTTTTTCTCTTTTCTCGTACACCAGAAGAAATTTATATTTAAACTTGCGAGGTTCGCGCGAAATAGTGTTCATAACAAAGTAGCCACGCTGGTTGTCGTGTTGCGCGTATGACATCACTTCCGGGGAACGGCCTCCAGTAATGGCGGACGTTTAGATTTAATACTCGGAGTTGCAAAATTCTACTTTTATTATGAATATGCAAAAACATTGATATGTCAAAATTTGATCGTACTGGCACTTCAAGGACTATGAATATGATCATGTGTCGTTAGTGGATCCAATCCTAACTAAATATTCAGCATTACATTGGACTATTGGTAGTATGGATAGCGTTTTAAGCCTTAATAACTTTACCAGCTATATTATTAAGCTATCTCAGCGCATCAAACTTCACGCTGACCAATCAAGCAATGTCAAAGACGACAGTCATTTCTACAAAGCATTCCCTTACTTCATCTGGCTGCTGAGAGATGTGGTGCTAGACTTACCTCCTGATTGCGACGATATCAAGGAATATCTTTTGAAGAAGGTACTAGTACGTACTCCGCGAGCAAGATAAGAGCACATATATTTCTTTGTTTAATCAATATTTTCATAAATTTATCTAACTTTGTTTAAGATCTTTTGTATGCTGACATCAAATCTCAAAATATCGTCATGGTTCTAAAAAAATATGACTGGTTTGTATGATAAAGTAACACTACTATAGATGCTGGTGAGAAAATAACAACCAAAATGTTTTCTTTGTGACTTCTGCTTGCTCACTTTTGCCATATTTTATCCCAGGTCTTCAAAGCTAAAAGTTTTGGACCAGCTGACAAAGCTCAACAGGCCGCAGAGAGCATTCTCAAGTTCTTTTCTGGATTCGATGCCTTCACGCTTCCAATCCCAGCATACAAAAAGGAGGTAATCAAAAGCTTGAACGACGAAAGGGTGAAAGAAAAGATCAACCCAGAATTCTTTGAGGGAATTGAAGATCTTAAAAACTTACTGACACCGAAGCTGGCTCCTAAGGCTTCTTTCAATGAGGGAGAGTTTGTCACAGGCGAAGGTGATTTTCCACAGTTTTTGCAGTTATAATTTATATGAACAATTCTTTTTCATGTTTCCATTTCAGGATTGATGTCTTGGTGCATACACTGATCTCTAGTATTTGTCACGGCCGTCAACTATCTCCACAATACAAATTCCTCGAAGTACCTACATCGAGATTTTTAATACTTGTTCTTATATAAACTAAAGCTGTTTAATTCGTATATAGTTTAGTACACTTTTCTCATCTTCGTGGCTTGCCGTAATTGAAACGTTATTTTATTACATTTATTTAATATTAGTGCTATCTTAAAGGGGCACTGTCAATCGAAATGAACATTCAAAAATAATAGAAAATAATAGAGATTGGCAGAGGACTATTTAGCTAACTGAGCAAAATATACCCCAATACGTAACTATTATACATTTTGAGTTTGGTCCTGTGGTTGCCATATCTTTTTTTGTAAAGACAAACTGATATGTCCTGATATGATTTCGAAAATTTTTGGATAGAGGATGACAGAAATTAAAGTGGAGTACAAAAGCTTATTCTATAAATTCATTTCGGGATTAACACTCCTTCCAGCAGCAATTATACCTCTTCTGATTCAAGCGTTCATGTTGTTTAGGAATGAAATCCAATAGTTTTAATATCAGAAATGTATTTTAGGTCTAGCAGCACTAGTGGAAATCTATGTGAACGCCTTGAACACTCCCGGTGCAGTGCCCAACGTCCAAAGTGCCTGGGAAACGTTTGTGCATACCAAGTGCACCGAAGCCAAGGCAGCCGCCCTTCACATCTATAACGAGACTTTGACGTCACAGATCCAGGGTGCCCTCCCATGTGACGCTGATCTCATCAGGGGAGCTCATCTTGAGGCACTGGGACTGAGTCTTTCAAAACTTCGTGATGATACGTACGGCATATCAGCCCAAAGCGTCGAGAGATACCTAAAAGAGCTAACGGTATGAATATTTGTGACAAAATCAAAACTGTCTACATGATATGCTGGAGTTGAGCTTGCTTGTTTATTTTCTTGTCTGTCGGTGAATTTATCTTTTGGCCGACTTTGTAGATATAATAGAGTAAAACAGGATGATTGATTTTAAATTGGCTTCTAGTTGGAACAAATATATATCCACGGCGGGAAGTACCCCCAAACACCCTGCAACTTCAATTAGCCGGTTCACAATAAGTTAACTCCCACCTCCCCCCCACACTTCACCCTAACCTTTAATGGTTTATCGTTAATAAAACGACGCATATCCAAGGGAGTCTCCCAGAAACCGGGATTGAGCCGTTAACTCGATATTTTTCTTCATTTTGGTACATTTAGGAGGCGGCTGAGAAGACTTTAATTAGGTGGTTGGAAAAGAACTTTCAACAAACGAAAGAGATCTGCTATGCTCTCCTCGTGAAACTGAAGGCTCAATACATGGACCCAGTTCTCGCTCGTCTTACAGGGTCGGAGGGCGCCAAGGTCGAGTTTGCTGATATCATGAAGGCGTACACTGCCGTTGAGAATGGATATAACGACACATCCAAGGGAGCCAAAGATGCCTGCGCCACCGTTTTTCTCGACTTCCACCGGGTTAGTGGAAACGCAGTCAAATGACTTAATCATAATTGCCCCTAACCCCATTTTAGTTTTAATTATTTTCAAAGCCTATATGAAAACTGAGGAGGAATGAAATAAAATGATATCGTTGCAATCCCTGTGTTTTAAATCGTGATTAGAGTACCAGAATTTTGTTTCACGACCTCGCAGTTTGGGTTCTTGGTCGAGTGTTGTAGTTTCTATTGTTATGTATTCCTGATCTTACGTCGCACACAATGCACTTGACCAATGATTCTAATTTGTGTACTGCCGCTCGGTCGTGAAGAGCCTTGTAGGGAAATTAAAGCCTATTTCAGTACCAACTTGAATAGGTCGTAGACAATCAAGGTTTCACGCAAAAATAAAACTTTTTTTCACAGAATTACTCTTAAGATTATGAGGATGTAAATAAGTAAGTAAAGTAAGTACGTATGTAAGTAAATAAGTAAGAAATAAGTAAGTAAATAAGTCAATAAATAAGTCAATAAGTAAGTAAATAGGTAAGTATAAATAAGAAAATAAATAAGGAAATAAATAAGGAAATAAGGAAATAAATAAGTACGTAAATAAATAACATTGGGATTAGAGGCACTTTTAATGTAGTTGCAGAAAAAATATTGTTGCAGAAAAATATGCAAGTAATCTTAGATCCTCAGTAACGATACAAAAAAGTGTTTTGGAGGTTTTACTTACGAGAAGCCACATTTTCAGATTTAAAATTAATTTTAGATTAAAAATGGTTTCAAATGGTTTATATGGGCGAACATGTTACTCCCAATATATATTATTTTGGTACTGACCAAATAATATAAATTTGAACTGTTTGAAGGCAAATCTTTGTCCGTATTCCATAAAAAATCATTAGAACCAGTAGTTATAGAGGCAGCTTTCGTATACTGATAACACAAGTTGCAAACTCTCTGAAGAATTGGTAAATAATCATATGATCTCAAAAACATATTTTTGGTCTTCAAAAAGAGAGGGGAGACTTAAATCCATTATGAAAGAAATCTTCTTTGATTTTTTTTATAGCCATTCGGTCGTGAATGGCGGAATGTCTCTAATTATGTATTAGAATTTCTGCAGTCTGATTGGCTGAAAAGGAAATAGCGAGAAATGCCCTGCATTTTGATTGACTTCATCTAGCCATGAAATGCCGGCAAATTGTGTTATATTTATGTCATTTAATCTAATAAGGAAATCATAAAGGACATGGAGAAGAATATGGAATTCCTGAGATGTTTGAAAGACTTCGACAAGAAGCTGGCAGCTGAAAAGGTCGCCATCGCCGCTGAAAAGGACAAAGGGATGAGAATTCAGGTAACAATAGAAGTACATTGAGGGTTTGCATTCACTTCTCAGAGCAATATACATCATGCGATAGCGGAACAATATATTGACTCTTCTTAATATTTATACAACTATCTAATTCACTACTCGAAAACGAGGCTATCCCCGCATCGGGGATGCCGCACCGTCCACCTGAGTTAAAAGAACAATTCAGGAGATTTCTTTTTGTCTCCAATGCATAGAAGAACACAGCAATGTTCCGTCAGCGACGCCATTTTGCTTTTCAGCTAAGAAACGATGCGGGGTTAGCCTCGTTTTCGAGTAGCTAATATGCAATAGCGCGGATGTCGTATGAGTGGAACAAGAACACGGCATGTTCGTAGCCTTACCGTGACCGTATTGTAACTATGTAATTTGATAAGACCAGAAGGACAAAAATATAGGGAAACCATTTTAATGTCACGGTATGCCGTACGGTAACAGTCAGTGCCGTAACTTGCCACTCATACGACATCTGCTCTATCACCAACGACATGACGAGCTCCCAAATGCAAACCTATTTCTTCTCGTTATAGGAAAAGAACGCTGCCTTTGAAGAAGAAATAGAGAGAAGACAACGAGAGGTAAAGCAAACATAATTAAAGTCAAGTTAATGGCCTATTTCGCAGTAGCCTGCATGCGAACAGGCTTATGGGAATGGGGGAGAATCGGAGGTGGAAGAATAGCCTGCACGGACACTATACAAATTTTGAATTACGCCCCTACATAGACCATTGCATAAATTGTGTCCAATTTGATTAACCATTTTTAGGAATCCTTAGGGCTGAATCGCACTAAAGGATAACATTTAAAATGTCGCGCCAAAAATATGTTGCCCAAACAACCCTGACAACTTGCACCATCGCACTAGGATTATTTACCTTTTCTTTCTCAAGAACAGCACGAAGTCACGGTTCACCGCGCAATCTAATTATAATATGACAAATATGACAGTTTAATTTCAAAAACAATAGCCTGTGTTTATTCTATAAAATGTTGTCCTGCATTGTTTCACTTGTCCTGCCTCAAAGCAGGACAAGTGAACCATTCGGAAACTTACAAGTTTTGTTGTCCTTAGTGTCAAGATACTTCCGGTTTACTTGATTGACAGTTGTCGATTATAATTATAGAACGTAGGCTTGATAAGAGAGAATGTAATGGCTGTAATGGCGGTCGTTCTCAAAAAGTTCGTTGAGTTTAAGTAGATATGAACAGAGATCTACTGTGTAAGTTAATCGGTAAAACCAGAAATAAATAAGACACTTAGGATTTTTTCTACAATATCAGAATAGGCAATCACACTGTGACAAGTGTAGCGACGACAGCGTTTTATGTAAAATTGACAGAACTTGTCCCAGTGCGATTCGGCCCTTAGTGACATTCGTGTAAAAACACTTGTGTGGCAACGTGAACACGAGACTCAAGTCTCTCGGACAATACCTATTTAATTTTGACGCCATTTATGCAATGAGTATTGATCCATCATTAGGCTTGTTTCAGACGCCGCGCTAATTCGTGTGCCGAATCAAACAAGGGATAATAATTCGCCTTTTCCATATCGAGCGGGAAACTGGGTTCGAGTTGCGACCGCAAAGCGTCTATGGATTGTTTGGAAGGACATCCTCGGAAAATTTTGAAAGAGATACGTGCGTTTACTGCTAACCTAGTGAAGAAAAATGCCTCATCATTCTAATTGTTGCGTTCCTGGCTGCTATAACAGCTTCAGAAATTCTCCTGAACTACACTACTATAGAATACCAAAGAACGAAGATCAAAGAAAGATCTACAAGCAGATTTTGAGGAACGAAACGCTTAAGCCAGAGTCTCAAGCCACTCGAGTTTGTTCGGCTCACTTCGAAGGAGGGATAAAGTTAAGCCGAAACCATCTACCAACGATTTTCCCCTGGACAAAAGCGGCACCAAAGCGGAGAGAAATTATACGGCAACCACTTGAGGAGACAGTGACTCAGCAAAAGAAAAAGGCAAGAGTGGAAGCAGCGACAAACGAGCAAGTACACGAATCGCTTCATGACAACAGCGTCCTTGACAACAACGAACACAACAACACCAACTGTCAACAAGCGACTGCAACTATACTTTCTGGTGAAGACATTGATAGATTTCTTGAATTAGAAAGACAATGTCTGGCTCTTCGAGAAGAAAACGACATTCTTCAGACAGAAAATAACGCTTTGAAGAACGAAGTTAGTCGACTGAAACTCGACTTAGAAAATCATGTTCGATTCGACATTGAAAAATACAAGGACAGTGAATCGGATATTACATTCTATACTGGATTTCCAGACTATGATGCCATGGTTTTATGTTACAAGATTGTGGAAGAGTCTGCAAAAAACCTGAGTTATGAACATGAAAAGGTGTACATTGATGTGGATAATACCAAGCAGCTAGGAAGACCTCGATCCCTGACTAAGTTTCAAGAATTCACCCTTGTGATGATTAGATTAAGACTTGGACTGCTAGAAAGAGACCTTGCACATCGTT
This sequence comes from Actinernus sp. WN-2022, assembly GCA_030867875.1. NCBI lineage: Eukaryota > Metazoa > Cnidaria > Anthozoa > Actiniaria > Actinernidae > Actinernus > Actinernus sp. WN-2022. The sequence goes on along the minus strand of JAOWCC010001634.1, from coordinate 129,908,928 downwards.
TTAATATATCATTGGCAACAGTGTGCAGAATTATCAGAACTTGGCTTCGATTTCTTCGCTGTGAATTTGAGTCACTAATAAACATCCCACCACCTGATGTTACCAAACTATACATGCCTGAAGTGTTTAGGAAATTGTACCCCAACCTAACAACCATAGTTGATTGCACTGAGGTTGAGATGGAGAAACCCTCTGCATTGAATACACAATCTACTTGCTATTCTTCATACAAGTCAAGAAACACCATGAAAGCCCTAATAGGTATCAGTCCTAGTGGTGTCATCAACTTTGTCAGTGAATTTTTTCCAGGAAGTGCTTCTGATAAGGAAATAGTTGTTCAGAGTGACTTTTTGACTAAATTGAGACCAGGCGATCAAGTCATGGCAGACAAAGGTTTCAACTGCCAAGATGAGCTGGCCTCAGTTGGAGCTACACTTATCCTCCCACACATGCTTAGGGGTATTAAACAGTTTTCAAAAGAACAAACAGAACATAACAAAAAAGTTGCAAGTCTAAGGATTCATGTGGAGAGGATGATGGAAAGGATAAAAAACTGGCACATCTTCGACCGCAGGATCCCAATAGTTTCATCTCATCTAGCATCAGATATACTAATTGTAGTATGTGCATTAAGTAATTTCCACCCTCCTTTGATAAATTAATATTAATAAACAATCTTTTTTCACCAAGTTTGATGTAGAGTTATTAGTACAAAATACCCCTGGTGAAACAATAGAAAACAACAGACATAGCACTATTTTCAAATAATACACTATATATAGTGCTATGTCATGGATATATTGTTTGCACTCTGATATATTGTAAGACATCCAAGTAATGTATACATATATATATATTTATCAACAAAAGAAATCAACTTGTTTTGACATTCAATCTTTATCAAAATGTACTGTTTGTTTACTTTATTTTGATTCACAAGAAAGGTGCATAGCCCTTACAATGATTTTAACTTACGATATTATTAGTAAAAATAGTGTTAAATACAATAATGTAGAGAGATTTTATATAACCCGTGAAACAAAATCTAATAGTCAATACCAAACAATAGAAAACAATGGAACTAGTGTCTACTAAGGTATATTTTGACTATAATATCTATTTATTAAATAACGGGTTAAATGAAATTCACTTTATCACAAAGATCTAAAATCTAACTTGGGAAGTCCAAATTTTATCCTTGGATATGCAACTTCAGGAGCAATCCACCATTGAAAAAAGGAACACAATTTTGGAAATATTGCATTCCAAAACTCTTCAGAGAAAAATACTCTCTGGCAGAAGAGAGAATTACTTCTCGACCCACTGACAACAAAATCTGTCCATTTCCTATTAGTGACATACATTTGATGCTGTACTTGATAGTAATACTGATGGTTAGTGTTCAGTTCAATGTCATCATTCTTTCTTGAGCAGATTCTTTTTCTCAGTAGAGAATCACACAAACTTTCATGTTCAGTCATTTGAATATATTTAATCTCCACAAGTCCTTTTTGATCTGAGAATGAAGGATCATCAGCTAGGGCATCTGGTGACGCACCAAGAAAACCATGTTCCTTACTAATAAAGAACCCACACTGACTGACACTAAGATCATTGTGCCCCTTTTCGCACATTAATAGCTTGTATTTTTCCAAGATACTGCTTTCCTGTTCAATCCCTTCTTTCATACTCTTGGATTGATAAGGCACATTGTATTGCAAAACCTCTTGAATAGCTTTAGTCGGGGATGTAGTGTCCCTCATTGTAGCAATTCTATGACATTTTGAAGCAGTTATTCTGTATTTCCTCTGCTCATACCAAATGTTGTTGTTTGATTGGCCCCTGGTCATTTTTTCAACATCTGTGATTTCATGCTCAGTCACATTTAGCTTCCTTCGCACCTGTTCACATCTTTCTTTAATTGTAGAGGCAGCAATTGGTTGTTCTTTTATTGGGGACAATAATTCACCATTTGATTCAGAGTTGTTAAGGTCATCACTTTTGTCTGCTGGCTCCACATCTTGTGGTAGAACATGTACCCATCCTACTTCTTTTCCAGATTTTTCTTGATAATCCTTCAGAAGATTTAACATAGTTTTAACCTTGTCGTCTGACCATGTTCTCTGGTGTAGAGCTCTTACATCATGGCCAGGGGTTCCAAAGGACTTTCTCTTTTTCTTTTCCTTTGAGTAGTCATGTCTTGCAAATGCGATATTTCCAATTGATGTGACATTACCTTTCCGTTTGCGTGGAACATTCCACTTGCATGGTTTTGATGTACATGATACCTCAGAAGACTCAGCAGCTTGAAGTTTTACTCTCTGTTTGCAGTATTCTTCAAGTGCAAACATGGTGGCTGTCACATGGTTACACCGACCATCAACACCTGCTGGACATCCACATTGGGCTCTTAATACATTACCAATTGATGTCATAACAAAATAGCAAGTGTAGACAGGGTTCTTTTTCATAGACGGCATAACTTGACTTTTTAGGTAGTGTTTACCATTCTCAGCCAAGTGACTGATAAATAGAACATGTCCAGATTTATAGAAATTATAACCTTTAACCAAAGGCTTGGCGGTAGACAGCTGCTTCTTGAGTTCAACACAGTCAATCATATATCTCCAGATGGTTCCGAACGTTACTCTGGGAATGCCACTGAGATCACAGATAAAACCTTCTTTTGGAAACGCTTGAGAAGGCTCGGGTTCTACGTTGTCAAGGACGCCAAGTTGTGCTTTTTTCCTCAACAAATTGATACCTCCATCTGGGTCTCGCAAGTATTTGGTATCCAATCCATTCTTTATGTAGTCTTGCACCCTATAAAATAACGGAGATAAGCAATTAGTTTGTATGAATCGATGCTAAAATATCCAGTATTTAATAAACTTGTCGTGCTGGTACATGAGATCGATCGAAGTATCTTACCTGCTGATCAAAACGGCCTTTTTCCCCGAAGTTTTTGCTCCTCTACACAGAAGCCATCTTCTCAACTGAACCACGCTACATTCGACTATTGATTCCCGTGGAAGTTTAGCTCCTGGGATGTCTTCTTCGGTGAGAAAAATATTTTCTTTTGACGGAACTGTCGAGTTGTATTTAACGAAGGACGCCATTACTATTTTGTCCTTCCAAACAATCCATAGATGCTTTGCGGTCGCAACTCAAACCCAGTTTCCCGCTCGATATGGAAAAGGCGAATTGGGAAGCTTTGCTTATCTAATTAGATTCGGCACATAAGTGCAGCTAGCCTGCAGAACAGGCGCTTTTCTGATACGAGCGGAGCGAGTTCTGATACCGATCCGAGCGAAGCGAGCATAGGCGAGAAAAAATAAGCGCCTACCCCATCTTACGGAAATTTGAATTCTGCCCTTTTCCGCATGGATTAACATGATTATAAAACATGTCAATCAAACTTTGTGTACTCGTAACTTTGTCGGTATCTGAGATATGTAGTCAAAACATTGCACAGTTAATTTTTATTACCTTTATTTCTCCTGTCCAAGTCTCTACAGTGTGGGATTTATTTACGACCACAGCCTCTATAAAATCGCTCAATCCCTGGCCTGCTCAGTTTTTCCTTCATCAGTTCATGTACTCGACCCTGACTGACTCTTTCACTCCAACAGTCTCTGACAGCAGGAGCTGAAATTACTTTAGGGAACTCCTTAATTTCCTTAAGTTCTACGTCTAGATCGTAGTGGGAGATGGCTTTTAAGTCCCAGTGTATTTAGTTTCGATTAACTGATCCATCACAATGCTTTGCAAATAGGACAATGCCGAAGCGCTAAGTCCTGTTTGACTCGACTTCCACGGCATACAGTTGGAAAATAAGGCTTTTACCTGTTGGTAAAACCTCCAAAATATCTCACCTAGAAAGTACAAAAGTAAAAATGTGCCTGCTTTGTTCTTCTAAATTACATTCCTGGATTAACGCTCAACCTCTCGATCACTTCTCTCTTGTCGCCGCCATTTCAGTCAGTTCGCAGGAGGAATGTGCGACATTTCGTGACACATGACAGCGATGACAGCTAATTGACCAATCAGTATTTCCTGTCCAGAATCTGTACGGGAAATGAAAATGGATAAGGGTGGCTGCAGGCCCTCCTTCTCCTCTCTCGTGCCAGTCTCCTCTTTCCATTTTCACGCGGCCAAATCATTTTATCACTTCCTTTGCGTTGAAATAACACTGAGAGTGCAACTGCATCTAAAATAGGGTATAACTATCGAATACCCCGCATCTTTTTCCTTCTTGGTGTAGCCAGTGGCTACGGCTACGCGTAGCCACACGTAGCCGCGTAGCCACTACAAAAGTATTGCTTCGTTCTTTAAAACTTTGATTTATACGATGCGACTTAAACACAGGCAAGCAACCCACTTCTTATTTTTGACGTGTAGCCACTCGTAGCCGCGTAGCCACTACCATAAGTATTGCTTCGTTCTTTAAAACTTTGATTTATACGATGCGACTTAGACACAGGCAAGCAACCCACTTCTTATTTTTGACGTGTAGCCACTCGTAGCCGCGTAGCCACTACCATAAGTATTGCTTCGTTCTTTAAAACTTTGATTTATACGATGCGACTTAGACACAGGCAACCCACTTCTTATTTTTGACGCGTAGCCACTCGTAGCCGCGTAGCCACTACCATAAGTATTGCTTCATTCTTTATAACTTTGATTTATACGATGCGACTTAGACACAGGCAACCCACTTCTTATCCATTGATACTTTTATATCAAAGAAATCGTCAGTTTGGATTGTGGTAAGCATATATTTTTTTAGTTCTCAACCTGCTGGTTCACCTGCCTCAAAAATTGTGAAATAATATGTATTTCCAATTTATCCATTTAATGTGTGCACAGCTTCGTTTTCAAACTTATATTATGATATATAAGTTTTCGTGACGAATAAATGTCTGCGCGCTGATGTTCCATGTGTGTGATTATCATTATTGTCACGGGATCCCTGATTAGCTTCGTATGGAAGCTCATATGTAAAATGCCGTTTTGTAAGTAAACACGTTTGTTTTGCTTGATTAGGTTACAATCCGTCATCAATACTTAATTGAAATCTTACAACCCACAAATACGACAGATGTAACATTTTTTTTTTTCTAAATATTTAATGATGGTTTTATTTGAGATGAGACTGCTTCAGTTTATTAATTGAATATTAGCTAAATATGGTAACCCTAAATGTTGTTTACTTGCAGAGAGACATACTTGAGCAGAAACAACGAGATGATATGAAAATAATCCAGAAACAGTGCGACAAGATGATGAAAGCCCAACATGAGCAACTCACAAACATGATGAAAGCCAGCTTCGATAACCTAAAAGCCGAAAGAGAAGCGATAAACTCCCAGAACAAGACACAAACAGATATGTTTAAGGCCACGACCGATAACTTGTCGAAGGCCGACGAAAAGATCTCCCGTCTTCAGCAACAGATGTCGGAGTTAGCCTTGCAGAGGCAGGGGGACCAAAAACCCTCGCTTGGAACATTTGTTGGAAAGGCGATAGATGGCATAGTGTCTACTATTTGCCAAATATCATAGAGACGATCGATAGCTGTTCCTGTTGTAGTATGCAATGTGAGAACTATATATATGGCATATAAAAATGTATATCACTTAAATGTTTTACATGTAAGCTAGAGTACGGTGGACTGCATTATATTAATTAATTATATTAATAGACAAGTGTAACTTTACTGAATGACTGTTATTGACGGTTTTTAAAGCTCTATGTTAACATTGCTGTTGCTGCATGCTCGATTACTTGTGGAACGGCCATTCGACATGCAAGTATTGTTCAAGTAAGAGTTAGAGATCTAGGGTGCTTCTGAAATCCGTAATAGTACAGTTTTATTGACTGTGTATGTTGTTACGATTGTAGCAGCTGTTACTTACTGTTGTTGTTCTTGATTAGGAGTTAGTGGGTCACGGCCATTCTACATGCAACTTTTGTTCCTCGATATCTGACAAGACATTATTTAAAGATGATATATGCTTCGCCGGTAGTAAGAGGCTTGAACGTATTGCACAAGTACTCAGACCCTAGAGCTAAACTCCTTGCTCTGACTCCATCGTGACAAGATTGAAGTTTAAAAAATCAAAGTTCGCCTCAGATCTCAAGAGCTCACCAAACCCTCACAGACGGGTATGCTCGACTCCTCTATAGCTACCTGTTCGTTTTGTTTAAATTGTTTTGTTTTGTTTAATTACTTATCCAAAAGGTTGTCACGTACATGAATGCAATTAATTTCTTTCACGTCTGACTATATACATTATTACGTAGGGTAAATTGTATAATTTATGATATACCAAAGTTACTGGTCATTTGGCCATGGCTCATTAACTGTTTTTGATTTTCGATTGAGCATAGAAACACGCTACCAAAATACCCATGTCGTATTATCGGACTGAATTAAAGAGTACCCATATACAATGTAAAAACCCTCCAAGTCATTCCTAATACAACCAACGGCTTCTGAAACTTATAGATCCTTGCTCATACAGTGAAAATCGTTCTAAAGTACGACGACCTGATATGGGAGATGAACCATGAAAGCTCCAAGGCTCACTGTAATTCCTGTGCGACCGGCCACTATTATGGGACTATAATGTTTGTTTCGTACGCGCGTATACCAACTGCGCATGTCAGTGACGCATGACATAGCTATAAACAAGTATATTTTTTTCGCTTTTCATCAATTTCTGAAAATTGTTCTCTTTTAGAAGTAAAGCTTATCATTTGAGCAACAGTACCTAATTTAAAGTGCATTAGGCCAAATTAGTTATACTTGATATCGATTGTACATGAAGTGAATAGTCCAACGGTAGAATATTTCTTGATTTGTGTGTTACGTCAACGAGATTTTAAGGTTTATATTTCCAATATGCTAATGATGTGATGTCATCACCGACAGCACTCATTATACAAAAGCATGCTGGTAGAGAAAAATTACCTATTTTGAAATTCTAAGTTATATTTGAAGCTTATCAATTGAAAGTGATTTTACAAAAAAAAATCTAAATTAGAAAATAGCTTAATTCACAAGCATAAAGAAGTTCAGCAAATGTCGGTGACGACATCACTTCATTTAGCATATTGGATATACAAACGTTTATATCTCTTAGACGCAACACCCAAATCAAGAAATATCCTACCGTTGGACTGTCCACTTCATGTACAATCGATATCAAATATAGCTAATTTGGGCTTATATGCACTTTAAGCGGGTTTTGTACGGTTTTTTTTTCTGTATTGCGCATGTATGAAAAGAAAATCTGAAAACCTCCCTAACAACCACTGTTATGTACCGACGGCTCACGTCTTGTAATTTGTGACGTAAGGTACGGGGAATAAATTAGATTTGCAATGCTGTCCCTGTCACTTCTAACGCTTAATTCTCTTACATTTTCTCTCTTATGTTTCACCCACCCCTTCCCCTTATTTATATGACGTCATGTAAGTAACGCGACCATTTTGATATTGATCTCTCCAGCATATAGTTCTACAGGACTCATACAATCCTGTTCAAAAGGGCTGGAACATTTAGCTACCCGCCCATCGCAAATGAATAGTTTTTATTGTATGCAATTTGTCTTATTTTGAATAGTAGTAGTTTTATAGATGTACTTCAGCTGAGTGTATATGCTTTGCATGAAAGTTAATAAACTTGACTTTTATCAAAGTCATGATTTATCATCACAACACTGATTTGGGGTTGGGGGAAGGGGGTGGATCTTGATAAATGTCTTGATAAATTGTACAAAATGCACAGACGATAGGTAACTAATTCCTGTAAAAACTAGTGTTGGTCTGTGTCGGCGGGGAAGATAAACACTGGTATATAATCAACTAAAGTCGATTGAGGTATGCTAACCGCCGTGGAAAGCGAGTAGCAGCTGACGTTCCGAGCGCTAGCCCTTCGTCAGAGCAAAAGAGGGAATTATGGGTGGGGAAACGGTGTATATAGTGTTGAGTACATGATTACCGCTGAGGAAACATGTACTCGGATCAATAGGGATCAAAGAAAATTGCGCCAATGCATGATTACCGCTGAAAAAACATGTGCTCGGACCAATATAATTGGGATCAAAGAAAATTGCTAATAGTTGTAACAGGAAGTGTTGATGAGTAACTAAGGAACTATCTGAAATTAAATTAACGAAAAGCGTTCATTAATACCGTGAGGTGCAAAAGTGCCTAATTTGAAAGTAAATTTCTGTTCTTTGCGTTTACAAGTGTTGGTAGTACCTTGATGCAGAGAAATGCCGCATACAGTGATGTGATTAATGCGATGACCAGAAAATTTAAAGTGACGAGCTACAGGTTTGGCGAGATCCTTGCTGTTAGTTCTAACATCTAGCAAGTGTTCGCGGAATCGATCTTCTAATCTTCGCCCTGTTTCTCCGATGTAGAGTTTGTTACAAAGTGTGCAGGTGATACAATAAATAACATTACTGGAAGTACAATCAAACTGATCAGTGACTTTAAGAGAGCTTTTAGGTCCTGGAATAAATGTCGTGGGTTTAGTGTAAGCACAGGTATTGCATCGTGTCCTAGAACATTTAAAAGTGCCTGGTTGAAGATCAGGCAGTACTGATCCTTTGAATAGAGAATCACGGAGATTCTTGTCACGTTTGAAAGAGGAGGCTGCGGGAAAATAGACATCTTTATTTATTTAACCACGCTAGCCCCAACAACGATAAAAGCTGATTTCCATGAGGGGCGTGTCATGAAATTACAAATTGCTAAATATATACTAAAGTAAAAACATACTACTACTATTAATACAATGGATAAAAAACTTAAAATCGTATATATTATATAAACTAATTGTCTAACAGTCTATTGGCAGAGACTCTATGATCGGCTAATAAAGATAACTACGTAATTTACCAGAAAATGTGCTAAAAGAGTCACAGTCTCTTAAGTCACTCGGCAATGCATTCCATGTTTTTGCTCTGTCATAGCTCCAACTTTTCTTCAAAAAGGGGGTCTCTGGATCACTCAGTAAAATCTTAAAGTTCCTCTGGATAATTTTCTTGATAGACAGATTAGACGGATGGTACTCAATGGAAACGGAATCCTATCCTCAGTCTTCGGTTTTGGACGGTAGCAGAGCCGTTCTTCTGTTGATGTCATGGGCGCGGTCCAATGCAGTTGTCACAACAGCGTTAGGCCGACCGCGCTCGAAAAAAGAACTGGTGCATCTCTTCGGACTTTGAATTGAAGTTGGATTCATCGCTGCACAAACGGCGAAGCCTAAGGAATTGAGAGTACGGTATAGAGGTTTTAACATGTGTAGGATGGGAAGATGAAAACAATAAATAACTGTGCGAATCAGTTGGCTTGTAATGAACAGTAGTGGTTAGGCTATTGCCGCTAACAGAAACATTGACATCCAAAAATGTGATAGAAACATCTGAAATCTCCCATGCCGAAGTCGAGAGCCGGTTGAAAGTTGTTAACAAAATCAATAAACCGTTCTAGATCCGGTTTAGTAGAAAAAGTTGCACCGATGCAGTCATCGATGTAGCGACCGAAAAAATGAGGCGTAGGACCGTCGTACTGATCAAAAATGTGTTCCTCTACATAACCAACAAAAAGGTTAGCATAACTGGGGCCCATTTTCTTGCCCATAGCTACGCCGTTAGTCTGCTTGTAAAATTCACCAGAAAATGAAAAGCAATTGAGAGTAAGAACGAGCTCGGCTAAACGAATTAGAGTTTCGTGCTAGGTTCCATGCAGGATAGTTCGGCGGTCAAAAAAGTGTTTAAGTGCTTTAAGTCCCTCGTCATTGGGTATGACAGTGTACAGAGACTTAACGTCCATAGTAAATAGGAGCTTATTGTCGGTATGAAATGTAAACTGGTCAAAACTCTGGAGTGCATGGTTAGTGTTCTTAATGTAGGAAGGTAAAGACTGCACGAAAGGAGCCATCTGCTTATCCAGGTGACTAGAAATTAATTCAGTAGGACAACTATAAGAAGAAACAATAGGGCGGCCGGGATTGTTAGCTTTGTGGGTCTTAGGTAAAAAGTAAAGTTCTATGTGTGAAGTTCTAGGAGTAGTAACGATAAGGTTACGAGCAGTAAGCGGGAGTTCCTGTTTAGAAATTAAACCATTAATGGTCTCCTTGACGAGCTTTTGTTTAGCCGGAGTGAGATCTTTTTTAACCTTAGTGTAAAAATTAGTGTCGGCGAGTTGCCGAAAAGCTTCCTTCTTGTAAAGATCGGTGCGCCAAACAACTAAGGCACCGCAGAGTCGGGGATTGTTTTGTTCGAGACAGCATACGAGGTGTTAACTTGTCACAAGAGTCCCAAATTCTTTTGACCACTATTGTAGCTTTATAAGTAGTACGAAATTTGACCATTGATTTCCTCATTTTTTTGTCATGAGGGAAATATCAAAATTAGTTAATAAGGTTGCCAAAAGGACCAAATTAAACCAAACTTACCGTCGATTCCACTAGGAAAAAAGCCTATTTGCTGTCGTGACCTCATTTTCTCAATACGTCGCTTTTTTGATGGCATATCTCTATACGAAACGTCGTTCTTTTCTATTTTTGTGTGGAAGAATTATAAAATTTATTGCTTTACTATAAGTTCGCGCGAATATTAATATGTGAAAAGTAGCCCCGCGTGATGCACACCGCGACAAAATGTTATGCCCCGCTGGCCGAAAGAACGAAGGCTCTGGAGTTCAAGTACAAGTTTCTGAAGGTTTAACCTTTTTAGTAGATAATTTTCTAACTTAGTAAACTGCAAATTTCAAATTAAGGAAATTTCAACACGGTTAGTTTTAAAGTAGTTGTGTTGTTCTTGGCGAAACATTTCACGTACGTATCTATAATTAGAACTCGAGTGATTGCCTTTGTTTTCGCGCGCACGTCCCGCCATTCCCTCCGGGGCTCATCACATTCTCGTTCCCAGTGCCTCTTCAACTAACTAAAAAATCAGAGGCTCTGGTAAGACACGAAACCGGATGTCCTAGATTCTAGGACATTGAAACTGCGCATGCTCTTAGCATTCTCGGTAATGGCGGACTTCATCGAAGCTATTCAGTTCGCACTTACAAAGCTAAATACAGTTTTCTTTAAAAATTAAGCAGTTGGAAGCTTTTCGTGTAATAAATTAGTTTAGAAAAGGACTGATTCTGTGTCCTTCAGACCGGTTATGGGAAGTCGTTTATTTACCAAAGTTTACCGGTTGTGTTTGATGCACTTCAACTTCAAGGAATCAATGGGACAATGATCATCCAACTCAATCGTGGTCGTTGTATCTCGGCCCCTGAACGCAATTATCGAGGAGCAAATTTCTAAACTTAGGGCGAAAGGACTTCAGCCGGTGTGCTGTGTTGAGGATTGCTGAGGACTTTGAATTTACGGTAATTTGAAACCTTGCCTTGCCATTGATAACAGCAGTTTATAACAATATATGAGGCTGAAGTTGCCATAATTCAAGCTGAGTGCAAAGTGGATTTGTATTGTACTGGGATTGCTGTACCATTATTTTGTATAATTGCCATTGTCTTATTTTCCTACTTTATACAACAAGTAAAGCCAGAGGTTTGTGTAGATAAAAATAGTTTTCTTGAAATGAGGTAATTTCCCTTGCCCCAGTGATGGTCAGGCTACATTGTACTACATTGTATAAATTTGATCAAATGTTAAACGCAATTTGTGAACAAGATTTTGAATAACTACTTAAAGTATGCATGCTCCAAATAGGAGTCTCTCCTGCTGGTCCTCAGTGGTTGAATGTTATCAAGAATGGGTTCAGAAATCAAAGTAAGGGACCGGTTATTATTTATGAAGGAGGGGGAATAGGTGGGTCATGTGCATTTTCTTTAGTCAATAAGGGGTGGGTCATGTTGTTCTGAGTAGTAAAGAAGGGGGGGCCGGGGATTGTGATGCAAAATGATATTACCACCAACAGAGAAAACAACCCGAAGTGGATGCAGATCAGGACACTGATCTATCGTAGATTTACATCTTCCAACAGTGTTCCACAGGTAAAATCACAACGTACTATCGTTTACGACATGGTCTGTTAGTGCCAGCCCTGCTCCACGTGCCCAATACCTATTAGAATGGTTCTCCAGAATGATGTGTGTACTTGTGTGTGTGTTGGGGAATCCCCCTCTCATGGACTTTGAGAGGGGGGTCGCTTGTCATCATTTTCAGGCCTGAGGAAGGGGGGGGGGGGGGGGGGGGGGGGCTTTAGTGAATTTTGTCTTTAATAATAATTTTCCCCTACCCACTTGTTTATTAATTATGGCCTCTACATAACTATTTTTACAAAGAATATAGGACTAAATTGCATTGTTTTAATTTTAACAAATAGATTCTGACTCGGGTTTTTCATCATGAACAGGCTTTTAAGTGTCATTATAATTATATTAAGTTCACTGCCCATAATAACTTCTTAATATGTAAAAAGTGACAGCATTTATAAGAAAAGGATACTTTGCAGTAAATCTGGTAGATCTGCTATTTAGTATAGACAGACATTTTATGGTATGGCGGATGGACTTGTCCGGCCTGCACTGATACAAACCCTCTTTCTATGAATAGCTTTTTGATTATCATGCTAACTAGATACAAGGCTCTAACTAAGCTGACTCGACTCCAGCCTCAATATCACCAAAGGCTTGTGTTGGGTGCCTTTCAAAATGGTGGTACCAGAACTGTAAATAGGATTATTGTATGAACACAACTGAATATACCCTGTGTGAACTTAAACTATCTTGGGAATTCTTCTTCCTTGAATAAGTATAATGAGGGAAACTTTATGGGGGGTGGGTGAATATATTGAGTGGGCTCTTTATAATAAATAGTTTGGTCTGTTAAAAGGGGAGCTCTTGGAAGTGACTGGAGTTACAAGGGGATTGGGATTGTTCAATGCTACAGGGGTGGGGGTGCTTAAAAAGCTGAAGAGATGGAAAGGGGATACAACAATATTGTACACTCCCAATGTCAATAACTTCATCACCCTCCCTTCCTCCCCCCTCCCCATGTCATATAAATAAACTTTCATAAGCTTCAAATGGGATATAGCCAACTTCTAGCTCATATGGGAAATTCATGATTTGATTTTCTATTTGATAGATTTGTACCAGCCTTTTAAGATAACCATGTAGACTCCCAACCTGTGCTTGATGTAGGCCAGGGCAAAGGGAAACTGTCTTATATTTGGCCAGTTTCATGTATTAATTCAACTGGCTTGTTTGTCACACTAAGACATCTGTTAATATACTACTGGTCCTCAATATTGCTATAATACTTGCTTTGTACTATAAATCACTGGTACATAAAATCCATCATCAGTAAATAGGAGAGGTTGGGTTGATCATTGGCTGTGATGAGGTATGAAGCATAGATTAATTGGCACAGATTACAAGACAATTTTATAGTTGAATATAATTTTTAAAAACACTGGATGTACCTGTTTTGTTGTGCCTTTCAATGTCATCACAACCTTGAATCCCTTGATGTTTCACAGACTTTTCAAACACTTTTTAAATTATTTATACTGTTTAACTGATCGATATATCCCTATAAAGTTACACCTAATCACGAAGAGCACAAGACTTGGATGAATTACAGAGTGGGCTAGTGCTTGAAAAAGATATAATAATTTCAATTTATTTCACATTAAAAATATTTACAGAACTGCACATTTAATATTAGCGGTTACTTTTCGAATTGTAAGTCGGATTTTTATGTTGGTTAGCACTTACGTGTTAGCAATTCAACTCCTAGTTCCCTTTGCTTTTGCAATGGATCGTTTGCAAAGTGATTTGCTGTCTCGGTGTCTTCTTGATCAGCAAACGTTCGGTTGGCCATATGCATCAAAGACAAAGGCAACGTACCTTAAATAATTGGCTCCACGAGTGTGTGTTAGTAGGCAAAGAAAATCTTTCTCTTGACTTTTGAATGAAATCGTTCTTCTGTTCAGTCATATTTTTAAACACATAACTTCTATATTTACTTCAAAATACCCGTTCTCATGCCGGAGAATCTGTTTATGCTGGAAGGAATTCTTTTCGTAAAACCGGAAGAAAACGCTATGCGCACCAACCGTTTTATTTTTCTTCATCGCGCAGCCGATTTGGCTAGCCAATCAAATTAGAGCCTGGTTTGTGTCTTACAAGAGCCTCTGATTTTTCAGTTAGTTGAAGAGGCACTGGGAACGAGAATGGGGCTCATCACTCAAAGTGTAGGCGCGCGACGTTTGGCCGCGGTGTGCGGTGTTGTTGTGGTGGGTGACGTCACTTCCGCTGAAAAATAACTCGACCGGGGATATAAAAACTAAAGATTCGGAATATAAATAAACCTTCTCGTCTTCTTCTCGAAAACTGCGAAACGTTTGGGCAAGTAAAAATATAGCAACTTTACTTTATCGATATGCAAAAACATACCTATCAAAATTTGATCGTAATGGCACTTTGACAAGTAATTCTAAAAGCTAACGCAATGGAATCCTATTTCTGTACACCTACCAGTTAAAACTGAATTTATAGGCAAAGAACCAAAACAACAGTACTATCTGATTTAACATGGCCTGCTGTCATGAATAGTTATGTTCACAATAAAATGCGTGTAAACGAGGTCATGAAATTGAAAAAGAACAATACGTTATCGTTTACAATAACGGAAATTAAAGGGGCTATGTCAGCTGCTACCCATGCGCATTACTTCATATAATATAATATAATAATAATAATAATAATAATAATAATAATAACGAAATTAGGAGCATCCTACACTGAGAGTCTCGATGCTCTTACATATTATACCTAATAGAAATGCTCATTAGCATATCGCAAACACTGAATCAAAGTCTCATAACGATTCGTTTTCGAATTTTGCAAACACATATCTTGAATTGTTTTACTAAATTAACCTAGTTTTTAAAAAAATAGGTGGTATGGGACCTAAAAAAAATAACATTTCTCAATACATGTTTTAACAAAACGAAACTTATGTATAATTTATTAGTTTTAACATATTTAGTTGCCATGGTATCCCTGAGGTGTAGTCAAGCCCTCCGCTAGGCAACCCTGTTCTAACACTCCTAGCTCCTTCCCATTTTATTCAGTGGATATGAAACTTTCAGGGAATGATCTTAAGTGTTAAGTAATGGTCCAGATAAGAACTGTAGTGCTCCACGGCAAGGAATGTAAAAGGTTTAATTTTCTATTATTCTTTCTCGTAATTTCATTGGTTGATAGTTATAAATTCAATAGAAACCCATCGAAATAATGCATTTTCATTCGATATCTTTTTGTAGTTTGAATTTATTTTTGATGAAACTATGGTTTATTTTCGAAGAAAGTTCTCAAATTTGCGATTGAAACATCTTTTGTTTTCTCTATATCCGATTAGCTGGATGGTGGCTTGTCTGAGTTTTCACTTAAAAAATAGCCAATAGCATAAAAAAAAAAAAAAAATCGAGATGTAATTTGGACTATAGACACCTCCTATTAAGCACTAAGGCATATTCAAGCAAAATCGTATACGAGGGAGGCTCATTGCCGCAGAACAATGGATTCTACTACAGTTCTAATCTGGACCATTACTCAAAGGCATATAATGTACCAAGAAAAACAACTATTTATGTTAAATTGTTTTAAAATTGTGATAACAACTATAGAGTGTTGCCTTATTGACACAGAACGTCATTATCGATGTGTTCTGTTGTTTGTACAGGCAACCACTCCTAATAATGTGCTGATTCTAATACATGTATTAAGTAATATTTATATGTAGCTTAACCACTGCAAAAATGAAGTAGATTATGGTTGGCGAAATGGTGCAAAAATTCAACAAACGTAATGCATTCACATTCAACATTGATATGCATTCACGTTCAACGATGTTATTCTTGTTTAAGAATATATTCGTTGGCAACAAAAATATTCATTCACATTCAACGATATTATTCTTGTTCAACGATATATTCATTCACGTTCAACGATACTTTTCGTGTTCAAGAATATATTCATTCAAGTTCAACTGTATTTTTCTTGTTCAAGAATATATTCATTCAACAAAAATATTTATTCACATTCAACGATATTATTCTTGTTCAACGATATATTCATTCAACGAAAAATATATTCATTCAACAATTCGTGCGCACCCAGCTCTACGCATCATTATGCCCAGTCTCTCACGGCACTATAATTCGTAACGAGGACATCTCGATACACGATTTCATATTTCACAAGATGGCGTCGAATTTAATATTCGGCGGTGTGTCCGCGAAGAGATGAGAACATTTCGGGGTGGAAGTACGCAAAGCCTTTTATCACCGAATTATGGCGGGAAACGGAGCGTGCCCGGCCATCCATTTCGGCCCCTGTCAAGCAGCGCAGCAGGGAATTCTGCTGGTGCTGACCAAAATAATCGCGGGCGTTTCCACATCTGAACGAAAAAGGAGTGTTCGGACAGAGCTGAATGAAAATTTAGCTTTTACAAGACTCTGTCCGCTCAAAAATGCCTTTTCAAGATTTTGTACCTATTTTCTAGTATGTTTCAGATACTTGGAAAGTCAGCATGGACTCTCTTTGGAGGAAAATTGACCGAAGCGTCGTAGCCTGCTTGCCGGCTGGAGAGCCGGCAAGCAGGCTAGAAGCGTCGGGAAAATCAGGATTTTCCCTCGTGTCAGCCGTGGGATCTTGAAAAGAAAATGTCTTTGTTTACAACTAAAAATCAGTCAGAAATCAGCACCAGACGTTTCCTGATCAACGTGTTACCTCTGTTGATATTGTCCCTTTCTTAAAAAATCAATTTTGGAGTGATACTTGCGAATTTTAATAGTAAACTGCACTCAATTCGACGTCCTATCACGAGTAATTGAATTTTGCGCGAACTGGTAGTTGTCTGCCTGACAGGATTGCTGTTTCTGAGCTGTGTGCTCAACGTCAAGATAAACGGTAAGTAAAAGTTTGGAGTTTATATGCAGGAGATGTAAAATGTGGCAACTAATTTTTTCTAACATAATTTTGTCGTGAAATATATGAAGAGTTTGTGAAGGTTAACTTTATACGCCCGAATGTGTAGTCTCCACTAACCAAAAACGTTCATCTTCATGTAGCTAAAAATCTAGCCGGACCCTCCAAAATATTATTGACATTTTCTTATCATTTCAACTTTATTCTTCACATTTCAGAGAAATTCAACTCTCTCAAAATTGCCGCACGTATGGTAAAGTCGTATTATATTTCATTGCCACACAAAATTTAACTTGCGACCTGGTTTACTTCATCGAGGATAAACACAACTTGAAAACACCACACGGCTGCTTGTTGTTTTATAATTTCAGTTCCAGAGAATCAGTCATTCAAGTCCAGTATAAATCTTTGAAATCGAATAATTTTCCTGGAGTGTATTTCTAATTGAACGTTTTCCTTTTTTTACGTGCTTGTTCGAGAAACGGGAAAGAAAACGGTAGAGCATTTATCTTGAAATCTAGCCGAACCCTCCAGAATGAAAACTATCTGAGTGCCCTCTATATGCTTCAAAATATATTTTAGTTACAAGGTTTTGTCTTTAAAAATTGCTTAAATAGTGTTTTTAGTTTACTGAAAACGTGCGACAGCCACCGCACGCGAGCTCGTAACTTATCTGGGCTAATAGATTCGAACGAAATGAAATAAATTGATAAGCGCTTCGATTGAAGTCGCGTTGGCAAAGAACCCGAAGTTTATATATTAGTATCGTTAACTTGTTAAATTTGTGAATGCGTTAATATTCTGCCATAATTTGCAAATATGTGACTGTACAGGAGACTTTATAAAGGTGTCGATTTTGCACATACTTGTACTGTAACTTTGTTATAACATGACTTGCCTCAATTTAAACTACCGAGTATTATAAAGTACATTCATATTTACAAGTCTTTCAAACTAATTTTGTGTCATTTTTGGTCACAAAATCTAATGATATCAGAGTACAAATTACTAATTTTGACCCTTCAGAAGTGCAGAGTTTAATGAGTCAAGCTGTGCATGGGTGTACCATTATCCCCCCATTATCTTGTCCATTGTCAATATTTGCATGATTACTTCAATGGATAATCACATTCCTTACTACCTCCCTTAATATTTTACTTTATTTTGCAGAGTTGACTGTGGCACTGAATAACACACTTTATAAATAATGGACACTGTTCTGGTCGGGAGTGTAATTCACTAGTCATATATAGCAATTAGAATGTGGTCAAAAATCTTGACAACCCTCGGCTGCAGAGTTACAAAATTCCTTGAACTATAGTCAGGGTCATAAATTGGAGAATTCTTTCCCACTTAATGCCTTAATCCTCACACCTAGCTTAGACAAAATACAAATGTAGAAGTTTTGTTAGTTAAGGATATACTGAATCTTCAAGTATGTGGGGTAGGTTGTAAACAGGCTAGGAAGAAGCCTGTAGAATTATTACTCTATGTACATGTAGAAATTATAAATAAAGATTGCCTGATCTCATATTAAACTGCACGTCATGTTTAATAGTCTGTTCTTTTGTCCATCTGACTGTCTTCAGAATATATTTCTTTTTATAATATTAAAGAGCCCTCACTTAAGCTATACAATTCATTTTCTTAGTTTTCAGACAGGGTTTTGTAGCCAATGTAGCCAAAAAGTGTTTATTCTGCTTTCTCTTTTTGAGGTATACTCGTTCTGGCTGTGCATGACTCCTTTTTAGTGGTCTTTCAACTTTTTTTCTGTTCAGCACTTACAAGCTGTTATTAAAAGGGACATGTGGAAAAAATTGATATAACAAAAAGCCGGTATCCTGAGGACTTTCCAGGATGTTTTGTTACATTGTTTTGCAATATATGATTCAAATTTAGCAGGGCTCTCCTCGGTACCGAAGCAGGCTCGGATAGAAATTTAAATTGATTTTTTACGTCATTTCCGTTTTACCATTATATATTGTCAAGTCACATTGTAAAAGCTCCTAAGCACCTGATGAAGACTAGTATGGCTAGTCGAAATATTGTGCTACATTAAATCCGTATAATTCTACGTCGTATTGGTTATTCTTCATTCTACTTATTTCTTAATCTGCGAACCATTTAGATCATTGTTTGATCCGACGTATACCAGTGGAGTGTTGTTCGTGGTCGCTCATTTATAAACTCAATTTCGAGTATATTCAACTTCTTTTTCACACCTCCGACAACAAACTCTACAAGTACTCTCAGAAAAAAATCGTGTTGAACAAATTGAATAAAATGCAAGTAGAGAAAAAAGGAAACAAAATCGTACGAAGCACGCCGCCATATTTGTTTTATTTCCCTGCAAAACCACACAGGAAACCCGCGCGGATAAGTTCTAGCGCATGCGTAGACATGCTCCCCTGTCATTGTCAGGCAAACGAAAAAAAACGTGCAACCCCCGATACCGAAAAGTCAGTGTATCTAATCGACTGTGTAGCACAAGATAGCGACGATGAGGAGATGGCAGATTCATTTGCATTTCGCGAACAGTATGTACAACCTTCGCCATTTAAGTACGGACCGCCCGACAAAATAAGGCTATTCAGAACACTGAACGAACTCCTTCGACACATCGCGGACATTTTTTATGACTTCACTTGTCCCCCCTCCCCCTTCACAATGCTGGGATAGAAAGGCAACATTTCAGTCTGCTCGAAAACCAACATTGAAATGGGGGAGGGGGGTTGTGTTAAAAATAGCCGGAAATTGATGAAGCGGTCCGACTTAAATGGCAAGGGTTGTAGCAGTCATAAAAGGAGAGTTTGATCTGACACCTGGACACTCTGAAAATGAAATGGTACTTACATGAAAAATTGGTATGTATGTGAGGCCAAGAGGCTCAAACCCTGAACCTGTTAGACCCAAAATCTGATGTCCAAAACCCTAATTGCCCCCTTTTTGGGGGAAAAAACCCTGATGCCTAAAAAATACTGAACCCCGACCCTGACTGCACCCACATTAAACTCGAATCCTGACCCTGATCTGCCCAAATCAGGTCAAAACCCTGACCCTACCTGCCCAAACTGAGCTCAAAACCCTGACCCACCCCCGCGGCACATACATAATACGTCACAAACAGGACTACCCCTCCCCCCCGGGGACTTTGCCCATGTAAAAAGCCTTTGTGGCCAGGGCCGCTTGTATGTGAAACTGAAAGTTCCCAACGCTGAATTACTGTTCGCGAAATGCAAATGAATCTGCCATCTCCTCGTCGTCGCTATCTTGTGCTACACAGTCGATTAGATACACACTTTCGTTTGCCTGACAATGACAGGGGCTGAAATGGATGACCGGGCACGCTCCGTTTCCCGCCATAATTCGGTGATAAAAGGCTTTGCGTACTTCCACCCCGAAATGTTCTCATCTCTTCACGGTAACACCGCCGAATATTAAATTCGATGCAATAACCGTGTGAAATAGAGTGAAATCGTTATGTCCTCGTCACGAATTATAGTGCCGTGGGAGACTGGGCACAATGATGCGTAGAGCTGGGTGCGCACGAATTGTTGAATGAATATATTTTTCGTTGAATGAATATATCGTTGAACAAGAATAATATCGTTGAATGTGAATGAATATTTTTGTTGAATGAATATATTCTTGAACAAGAATAATACAGTTGAACTTGAATGAATATATTCTTGAACACGAAAAGTATCGTTGAACGTGAATGAATATATCGTTGAACAAGAATAATATCGTTGAATGTGAATGAATATTTTTGTTTCCAACGAATATATTCTTGAACAAGAATAACATCGTTGAACGTGAATGCATATCAATGTTGAATGTGAATGCATTACGTTTGTTGAATTTTTGCACCATTTCGCCAACCATAGTAGATCCATCAAATAAAGATAATTATAAAGATATTTGTTACAGTTTAGGTGGTTTCGCAAAATTTGTTATAAAGAGAACTAACAGTTTAAAGTTTCACCACTGCTTTTCTAAGAAGTCAAATACATAGAAAACAAAAGAAAAAACGGATTTCTAGACTTGTTTACGTAAACGACGGCTAAACAAATCCGCTAGCTGTCCCTAGCAACCAACCAAGGAAGCCTTCGAGCATGCAAAAAAGAGAATTATAAGAGTTTACATTTTCCAAAAAAAGAATCTAATATATTTTTATACGATAATTTTCTGGCCAAGATAGCAACTACATTAGCAACAATATTTTATAAATCTTCAAATTTGGCCATTTTTGGGGTATCATACCACCCAAAGCGGGCGGACAGATGTTGATGTGTATAGTTGGTATGGGCTGCTTTAGAAACGTGTTATGGGCAGGAGCGTGGTCGGTTTCGTAAAGGCGCTTGGGATCGTTACTGGGGACAGTTAATTGCAGAATACCATCGGGCATAATCGTATTGTTCTTCGCGACATGTACTTGCAGTAAGAGAAATGTCAAGTACCGCAATCAACTGTTCCCAACAACGATCCCAAGTACCTTTGCGAAACCGAACTCGCTCATCCCCCGCGGACATGGGCAATTGGGATTTTTTTGTAAATACATATCACAATGCTTTTTTTATGCGTGTATGGTCGGTTCAGCATCAGGTTTGGCTTTGACCCCTTTGGCCCTCGACTGGCTCGATTCCTTTTTCTTTGCTCTCCTAGAAAATTAGTTTAATTCAGAGTTGGATTCTTAATTACAGGAAAGGAAACTGATAGCTTGAGGTACGCAAAGGATACTGGTTAAGACGGCCCTTTAATTGATAAAGGCAAGCTAACTGCCCCTTCAATACAATACGGGGAGTCCCTTCCCTAAAGGAGCCCTATTATTGCTTGAGATGTTTCAAAGAGTAGGGAAATTTCCACTGAAGAACAATGTTTGCTCTCAAATGTTTTCTATGGATATCTAAATCCAATTGTGTGTTTGTCTCCTGTAAATTCTACAATAGGAGTCATTTATGGACCGATTTTCCTGTCCGTAAAATTCATTTGAACTTCTCGGGCGGCTATTTTGGATCTTACGACGTCACACAATTGCCCCAGTTGACAGAAAACAATGGCTTATTTCTTGTTTAACAACAGGGGTAACCGTGTCACGTCATAATCCAATATGGCGACGCCCGCGAAATTCAAATGAGTTTTATGGACAGGAAAATCGGTCTATACCTGACATCTAGTGTACAATTTACAGGAGACAATTATATTTAAGTATCAATAAGAAACGTTTCAGAGTATGTATTGTTTTTCAGTGGTGGTTCCCTTGAGAGTCCAGTGGAGTTGAATTGAAGACCCTGTGTCCGAACCCATGAATCGTCAGTGCGCGCGCAACTGATTTTCGGGGGTCACAAAAATCAGAAAGATGGGCATTCTTGTTATGTGAATATCAAATCTTTCGAAATCTATCTCTATTTTGGGCCATCGTTGATTTACTTCCACAAACATATGTTTAACTGACTTTCTTTAATCGTAAATTGTGTATATATACCTTTTAAAATGAAACTTTCGTCGAATATGTCTTCGAATCCCGGTCTAGAGTGGCGAGCAGAGGAATTCCGAAGAAAGAACAGTCAGCGAGAGGAAGCGACTCAACAAATAATCCTTCAGCAGTCCACATTTTGCTTTCTCTAGGTCTACAAGAGAACACATGCGGTTCAAAAGGACTATTACGTGAGTTTCCCGGGGATTTCAAGTGCTGCACTAAGAACCCTCGGGTTTCTTTGGAAAGACAAAGCAACAGTACCACAGTACTAAACTGTCTAATTTCGCACGGCTCAGCTCCACTGACGTGTTTGACCACTTCAGATTTGCATTTTTATTAGCAGAAAAAGCAATGGCCTTGACCTTTTTCCCCTCCCCAAGTACGTCCAGAAAGTCCTGCTACCAAAACTACGACTGCAGGATCAAACTCCAATCTGCCGAGTTCAACGTTATCTGTTTCTCAGTCGCTGTGAGTGTGACTTGATTGAGTGCAAGACGACATTTGCACTCAAAATATCATTCGCAAGGAAAGTAGAGATATCGATCTTCAAATACAGCTAAACAATGCTTGCTTGGGAAACCAGCCGACTCTTATCGCTCCCCCACTCGCCAAAGAGACGTCTGGGCAACGAGGCAGAAAATTCCATACTGATGACGTAGCAGATAGCCGTTTCACGATGCATCAATTATGTACAAGCTCAGAAGATGAATGCGAACAACAGAGTTCTTTTCAAGGTATATATATATATATAACTACCTAGGCTGCTCGTTTGCTTGGCAGTGGATCACCGTCATGAACAACTATGAAATTCAAGCCTATTTACTGTGTGTTGGTAGCTCGTTTGCTTCGTTCTGTCAGCGACTCGGCCCGGCCCGCGAATTTGTCCTACGACTGTCAAAATCGGCTTGAAAAGTGGCCCTGTGTTCTGTGATAGCTCAGTGTGTGTAGGTTTACATGAAATTATAAACAACTATTACAGTATCCTTTTTGATCACTTACTTGTAAATGTTTTGACAGTATACGACATTTCGCTTTCCTAGCCGCTGAAAGAACGAAGAAAAGGAGACACCAACAGCACTGAAACACACTAAATAGGCTTGGATTTCATGGTTGTTCATGACGGTGATCCACTGCCACGCAAACTATCAGCCTCGGTAGTTATAATACCTTGAAAAGAACTTCTGTTGTTCGCATTCGTCTTCTGAGCTCGCATTGTGAAACGGCTATCTGGTACGTCATCAGTATGGAATTTTCTGCCTCGTTGCCCAGACGTCTCTTTCGCAGGGGGGTGGGGGGGGGGGGGGAGCGATAAGAGTTGGCTGATTTCCCAGGCTAAAACAACGCTGGGGACATGAAAACATGCTATCAAGAGTATTTGTTGGCTTATAGAGTTGTGAAAAGTCGTACTCGTAAACCGAATTCGAATCTAAAGAGAGTTTAACTGGCTTCCTGCCGAGTACTGTTCAAATCATATTCGAAGCATGCGGGAAAAAATCATAGGCTCGATTGGATTTTTAATTAATCTGGTAGAAATTATGAAATTAGTTACCCGAAGTGTATGTGAACTTCCTTTATGAAACTAATAAACAATCGATAACATTTTAGTTCGACTAAAAGCTAGCCTTTATTTATACAGCCGTTGATAAACAAACTATTCAAAACATTGACACAAATCACCATGGCTCGGACACAGGGTTTTTAAATTAGTTTTACATAATGACATTATTGTGACGTCTCAGAGTTAGCTCCTCTTTTGGTCAAATTCCTATTGAAATAGACATTTAAATTAAAGTATGCTATAACGAAGATATGGCGATGCGTTTTTATTTGGCACAATTTTGAAGTCCTTCGTATTTTCATGACGTCATATCTGTGACGTAATGTGTTTTACATAAATGGGCATTTCTACTTTAAAAGACAAACAAAACCTCGATATTTCAACTACTTAGTGTGTTAGAAGGGCATTCCTCAAAAACAAGTATAGATGAAATGATCACTCATCTATATTTAGAGGACGTTTTCAATACTTATGACGTCATAGCGACGTTTATGGAGTTTTTTTCAATGTAAGATTGAAAGCATTTACACATTAAAAAATTACCGGGTCCAGGTTTGAGTCTTGTTTTGGAGCAAATCAACTATCAATTCGGGTTGATTTTCATAAATGTCATGGAAATTCTGATCAAAATAGCTTCACTACATTTTTTCAGTTGCAAACTGGATCGAACTCTGAAGACGACACCTCACATACCTACCTTTATTATGGAAGCGTTTTAGACCGTGCGCAGATAATTTTCACTTGAGCTCAAACTCAAAGAAGTAAACAAACTCGGTGTGTCTGAAACAACATCTGATTGTCTTTTTCAGTATATTCCTTAGGTCATATTATAAACAAGTAACATCATGAGTTTTACGTGATATTTATCACTCGCTGTCTGCGCTGTATTTATGCCAAAATATCACTAAATAACCTAAATATGCGTTTATAACTTAGCTTAATTCGTTCTGTATACATCACACGCTGCTATAAACACGAAGTGTTATGCAGAGTAAACGGGAAAATAAAGGTTACAAAGGAAACCACAAGTTCTGGTTATGGAGTTCTGGTCTTTCCTGAACATGTGGTGCTCGCCAGTTCTTGTTATAAATGAGAAATATCTGATCATCGCATCGCTTCGTCCGCCAAATTATTTTCGCATACATAATTAGGTGTACAATATTACAAACAAAGGAAATCGCTGTCTTAGCCAATCAGGTGGTGCAGATAAAATGTCGAAGAATATGCTTGGCTGCGGGATGGCGAGAAAAGCTTTCTATAAATAGACTACTCTGTAAACTGATGGATCAAGACATAGTGTAGGAGTTGGACACTTCTGGTATGAACTTCTGGAGGAACTAATTATAAAATGGATATTGTGACATCATTAAAATGTTCGCGTTCACACCTAAACCTAGCTCTCCTAAACAAAACAGTATTGTACTGTGGAAAGTTTTGAAGATATAGACAAATAAACCAACTATGGCGACTTTGTGTTCAATTATGGCCATCGTGAATAAACGAGTTATAGTGTGTTATCAGGTTTAAAAACACAAGGGCGCAGCACGAGTCTTTGTGCTTTCTACTTCTGAAGGATTCTATTTCCATTTTCTCACGTCTCGTCGTTCCAATCTGGCTTGTTCCTGTTCGTTCCTCATGACATCAGCAAGCTCTTCTCGCTCTCTTCGCAGTTCCTCTTCCATTCTTTCTTCTTGTGCCATTAGGATCGATTCCTGATTGAGTGTCAGTTCCGTTATCTGGGAAAAGGGATCACTGTATGAGTTTTTACTGCTTTCATCAAGCTCTAATTTCGAGTTGTTGGTGTGTTGATTTGCCGGTCAGTATATAGGCTTTGTATGGAAACTACTATAAATGGGAAAAATTATAAATTTTACCATTATTGTAAGTTTATTTCATTTTATTTTAACCTATCAATAATGGTAAAATTTGTATTTTTCCCGTTTATAGTAGTTCCCATGCATACAAAGCCTATAAACTGACAAATAAATACAACTCGAAATTAGAGCTTGGGTTGCCTGTAGTTTCATATAATTAAAAATTAATAAGAATTAAATATTTTGCAGTTTGATATCTATTGATTAACATAGTTCAACAAAAAATAATTCTTGAAAAGGTGATGGCATAGAAATTTAGAAGTGGAGCAGCAGCAGTTCAACCGTTACACCAAAGAGGTCTTTCTATTTCTGATACCAAACGTCCGTAACAAATGACCTATAACTGCACATACATACATACTTTATTTATACACGTAAGAAATCATCAGTAATAGCATAACATTAAAAATCAAATAAAAAATCGTAAAAAGAATGCCTACTGCTTTACATGTTTGACGTGTCTTATAAGATTGTAATTACAATATTGTATGTTTACGAAGTAAAGATAATGTATCAGATAATCTGATATCCTCAAGCAATGAATTCCAAAGTTCAGCCCCGTTGTAGCAAATTCGTTTTTTGCCAAAGTTAGTCCGGGGTTGTGGCATAGATATTTTGGAACTCGCACCTCTCAGATCATATTTTATGGCTGAGTTTCGTCTTTCCAACTTCTTAGTCAAGTATGCGAGACAGACCGTGCAGGGCTTTGTACATTAGGATAGCCTTTTGGGTGGCTCTCTGACTTTCGAGCCTTTTCCAACTGAGGGTGCCCAAGAGATCATCGATATGAGTCTGGAATGGGAGATTTGTCAGTATGCGGGCTGCACGAATTTGTAGTTTCTGAAGTTTGTCTGCCAGCCCTTTCTTTAAGGTACCCCAGATGCAACTACAGTAGTCAAAATGAGATTGAACTAGGGATTTGTATACACTCATTAATGCCGAGTATGGAATGAACGGTCTTAGGCGTTAAGGGCACCAAGGCCAGACGATATTTTTTAATAAGCTTTTCAATATGAGTGTTCCAAGAGAGCGAATCGTCAAGGTGTTTCCGAGATACTTAACCGACGACACCCTCTTAATATCCCTATCACCAACCGAAAACACCATATCCGAAGGAAGACCTTGTAGCTTTTGTTTGGAGCCTATAAGCATGATAAGCATGATGTGTTCAGTGTAAGCTTATTGGCACCAAGCCATTTGCTCACCTCTTCAAGGTTTTCAATCATTTTCAATAATAGAATGTTGGATCTGGTCATGTTCGGTTCCGGTGGTGGTAAGGATCGTGTCGTCAGCGTACATTCGAGTAGTTGCATTGGGTAAGCATTTAGGCAAATCGTTAATATAAATTTAAAACAATACTGGTCCCAAGATAAAACTGAGGGACGCCACATGTTACGGCTTTGGTACTAGAGGACTTACCATTGACGTGGCAATTTTGTTGTCTATTATATAGATATGTTCGAAACCACTGTAGTGATACACCCTTAATTCCATACGATGAAAGCTTTTGTAGGAGTATTTGATGATTTACAGTGTCAAAGGCTTTTTGGAGATCTAGAAATGTAACAGCGTTAATAAGCCCTTTATCGATATTTCCGTACCAAGCATCGGTCGCCTCTAGCAACCCCGTACCTGTTGAAAGTAGCTCCTGGAATCCGGATTTACATTCCGTTAAGAGATTTACTGAAAATAATCGTAAATCTGGTCAAAGATTAAACGTTCAAAGACCTTTGAAATAGCCGGAATAACATAAATTGGTCTGTATTTTTTTTATAGCAGTTACGCTTGCTAGATTTCACTCGTTCGGGAAGATTCGTGATCTAATAGAGGTGTTAAAAATATCCGTAATAGAGTTACATATTAATTCAGAGGCTTCTTTAAGAATTTTGCATGAAATGTTATCGAGGCCGGTTGCTTTGGTAACACATAACTTTTTTAGATTATTTAAGACTTCTGCGCTACCAACCGGCTTTATTACAAAAGTACTATTTACTCTATCAAGATAAGTTTTAAACGATATTCTGCTATTAGGAATGGCATCAGCTAGTTCTGGACCAATATTAGTAGACTGTTGTTGTACTTAAAGTGCATATGAAGCGAAAATTAAGTTGATCTAATTTTAAAATGCTTTCGAAATGAGGAATAATAACATTTTCCGTTTGTCAACATTTCATCTCGTTTCAGAGATATTCAGGTTTTTGTAATATGCAAATGAGATGATCTATGACGTCATATTGTTGCACAGCCTGGAGACAAATCACAAAATGAAGAATATCTCTGCTGATATTGAATAAAAATTACTGAAACTTTGCACATGTATGACACTATGGAAAGTACACATCATTGTGCAAATTATGGTGTTGCCATGGAAACTCTCATGGCCCCACGCACCTTTCACCCTGAGCATAAAATTCCAATTTCTTTCCTTGTTACAAAAAATAAGTTGTTTAAACTACTCACAATACAATGCCTACATTATTCCAAATCTTATTTTGGACCTACACAAAAACACATTTAGTTTGACAAAGGAGAAATTAGGGAAGTTTGTGTTATTTGTAGTGGAAGCCTGGGGCCAGAGTGTTTCCATGGCAACATCATAATATGCACAGTGATGTGTATTTTCCATAGTACCACATATGTGCAGAGTTTAAAAAAAATGTATCCAATATTTGTAGAGATATTCTTCATTTGTGATTTGTCTCCAAGGCTGTGCAAACAATATGACATCATAGGTCATCTCATTTGCATATTACTTAAACATGAAAATATCTGAAACGAGATGAGATATTGACAAATAGAAAATGTCATTATTCCTCATTTCAAAAGCATTCAAAAATTAGCTCTTTGAGCTCATTGATAACATGCAGTCGCGGGCGACTTCCTCGAGGTTAATTCGTTCACGATTTTCAACATTCTCGATTGGTCGCGACCGTTTGTATCATTTATACAAGTGTTGTAGTAATCTGCCTTGGCCTTTCGAATGTGGTGATTGACGATATTCCGAGCGTTTGTATAAGCCAGCCAGTCATCAGATTGGTTTGATTTAATGGCATGTGCCTTAAGGTTATTCCGATTATACATCTCTAACTTAAGATCGCGGTTAATCCAGGGACTACTTTAGGTCTAACTCTTCGTCGTTTTGTGGGAGCATGTTTGTCGACAATGTTTAAAAACGTTGATTTCCATGTTGCCCACATGGCATTAGGATATGCCGTTGCATATATCGCATCCCATGACTGGTTGTTGAGATCAGTACCGAATGCAGAGGAGCTGAATTTAAAAACGTCACGGTACTCAACGAACCGCTGACTAGCCCTCGAATTAGTTTTTAATTTACGATATGCATTGACTAAGTTGTGATAACTAATGCCAAGTGTTAACACCCCAGAACAGCTGATTATTACCGGGGAATTAGTGATCACGTGATCGATGATGGTGCTAGAATGTTCGGCGACGCGTGTTTTCTCAGTACAGGGAGTTCTAGCTTATATTTTGGTTTTCGCGACAAGATGAACGGGCCGGGGCGAGGGGATTTTTTCCCACAAGAATATGCGCGGGACTTAAGCTGTTGGACTCTCGAGGAACCACGCGAGGGAAAAGCTAAATTTAAACGCAACGGAAGTAAAATTACATGGAACGAAAGTAAAATCACAGAAAATCGAAACTATGGAAATCAGAGAGAGCCGGATTACATAATTCATATCCACACTTACAGAATTCAAACGATTTCGGTTCGGTTATGGTTAGAATATTTGTTTATAGCTATATCTATGCGTTTGTTGCGTTGAATCGGATTTTAGTACGTATGTTATATATAAAACAGTTCTCATGACTTTGTCGTTTTTTAAGACTTTATACATCTCAAAGAATAAAATCAGTCAGTTATAATCACGCTAAGGAAACTATTGAAGCTGAAAATGAATCCCAGTTCTAAAAGCATTATATTCAAATTAGTATAAGCATTTTTCTTCAGGCAACTTAGAAGTAATGTTTCAAGGCCGACAATAAGGACTGGACGGGCTTTCAAAGTCTGCGCAGTTAGTTCCAGTCCGAGGCGCAGCAGAGGCCTGGAACCAATAGGCCCTTTGCAGCTAACAAATCACGTGGTTGTACTGGATAGAAAAATATATCTGACCATTTATTTACAGGCCTTGTACGAGATCGGTGTTGTTATCAGCAAAACCTGTTTGTAAATGCTATTTTCCACCTCCAATCGATTGCCGATCTTTCTAAAACTGCGTTTTTGAAGATAGCTTGCTCTCCAGTATTCATGGCAACGCCTTTCCCATGGGGATCACGAGCTCAATTCATTCGTTAATGAAGTATTATATCAGCACGTGACTGTTAGCTGCAAAGGGCCAATTGCGAGGACATTGAAACCCGGTCCAGTCCGAATTGGAGGCCTTGAAACGACTTCAAAAACCTACTTAATAATTTCATGCTTGTTTCGTTTTTGTGGGATAAACAACAAAATGATTTTAAAACTTCATGCGTTTAGAGTTTCGATGTTTCAGGCTTGAAGGGTTTACTTGCGTATTTACATATAGTTGTTTTGTTTGACTTAAGTAATCAAACGTCCATTGTTAATATAAAGAGGGAATGTTAACAATTATGCGCTTGTTCTCGTGGGAGTACGTATTTAAAACCTGGCGTGAAATTTGATGACAACATAATTTGGCGCTGTAGTTGTCGTCCCGGGCATGCGCAGTGTCAGGGCAGTGTGCAAATAACTGATCCCACATTGGAGAGACGGTCTGTATGCATCAAGACCAGTATTGTAACCTTGATATGTTTTACCGCCTGGGGAAGTTGGTGACCAATCGTGAGACCTCCCTCTGTTCAAGGTATTTGCCTATAGTACTTTGAAATTCTTTTCTTTTCTGAATATTCACCACAGATTTCTCAAACTCATTAATAATTCATGACTTTTTAGTCAATCAGAGGGCTGCATTTGGTCGCATGCATGAATCTTGATACCCAATGGTGTTTCAATCTTGGTGTTTCAATGGTGTATCAAGATTCATTAAGCTACAAGGATTACAGCGTAAGTATGACTTTACACGAAAGGAAGTGAAGGAGAATATGGAAGTGAAGGAGACGATGGAAATAAAAATCGGTGTCCAGAGTGTGACTCGAACCATCATCCTCATGGCTGCTCCCGACTACTAGTCCACTGTCTTGTCCACTACGCTATCTGGCCGTTTGCTGAAATGACCATGAGAAAATAACAATCACAACCTTTGTAGTCTATAATTGCATGCAATAACATTCCAGGCAAACAATACTTTCTAATGATTTATGAATGCAGGTATTGTTTTCGCTTGAGAAGTCAGAACATTCGTGCTTTCATCTTTCTCGGTGTTTCGATACCCTGGTAAAACACTAGCTCTCGTTTTGGATCTATCACTTCAAAGTACCGTGGAGAGTACTTTGACGGGGTTTCAAAGTACTGCACGTGGTACAAATCGGGACCTCTGCTCGTGAATTATTAAGTAGTTTTTGAACACGATTTCAAACGCTAACCGTTCACCATGCGATCGAGTTTGCAAGGATATCATGTCAATGGATCGTAAACAAGACAATTAAAAGAACATTCGAAAGCAAACTTGGTATACTTAGCAGGTTTTTTCTCCTTCTATAATCTCAGCAATTCCTTGGCAGGTGTTTGAACGAGATGAATGTGATGAATTTTTGGTTCCGATTTCAGTTCATTCATTGATTCAAACTTCATCATCGGCGAGTCAACCAGTTGGTCACTCGAAGACTTGAAAATCACATTAAACTTACTCAAATATTATATACGATATTCCACTAGAAGAGGCACAGGTGATCAGTTTATACATAATAGTACGATAATTTAAATTCTTCCTAATTTGCGAACATTATAAACCCCAAAAAACTCTCGTCATGCCTCATGTTTTGGTTTTGTCGCCTCCGGCCCAGGGAAATACTGGTAATCTGACTCTACTGACGTCACTAATCTATTGTTCAAGGTTGTCAGTTATCCACAATATTTTACTAGCAGAGGCCTGCACGCTGGCACAGATGATCAATCTACACATAATAGTACGATAATTGGAATTCTTCCGAATTTGACATGACAACATCATAAACCCCAAAAACTCTCTTCATGCGTAATACACAGTTTTGCTTTTGTCGCTTCTCCCAGGTAAATGTTGGTAATCTGACCCTACTGACGTCACTGATCGATTGTTCAAGGTTGTCAGTCATCTGCGCGAAATTACTTCCATTCCATGTAAGTCGAACATTGAGCCAACTGTCCATAAGTAGTGTACTTTTCTTTTTGTGTTTTGAAATATCATCACAAAATCGACTTGTTTTCCTTCTTAGTTAGAGCCTCTAGCCCGTGCATGCGGGCTCTGAGCCCAAATCGATCAGCCCGCGTGTGGTCTAAGCCCTTGTGGGGTTGGTTATGCAGCGTTCGAATGAGCGATCGACTAAAGATCGAATACAGATCGCGATTCTGATAATTTCTGTGTTAAAAAAGAGAACATATTACGGTATGTGTATTAATTTAGAACTCCCTGTATAACTGTAAAAAAAATGGAACAATCAAAAGTGGCTACAACTACACCATATACCTTTTCAAAAACGTTCGATGTAATTAACAAGCAACAAGTCAGGATCGAAATAAATTAAAAGGGGTCTGGTCTTAAAGAATACAACATTTTCCAATGTGAAACACCTTGATCAAATGCAAAACTATTTTTTTTTTATTAATTAGTACAGGCAATCATACGGTTTCGAGTTCAATTTGGGATTAATTCGCACGAGTATGTTTTTCAAATATCTCAAAATTCGTTGAAATTGTAAAATATTTATTGATTTGAGTGTTGCGTGTATGGTTTCATATTTCGTAAATGCTAATGACATGATATAAAACATATGAATAGCATTTCTGTGCATTTTATCCTTGTGAATGCAACTATTTCTGATTTGGACAAAATTTAATATTTAGTAAAATTACTGATATAAGTTTCAAATATAACATGGTTGTTGATAAAGGGTCATTCCTCCGACATCGCTTTTTGAAATACAGTGTAGTTGTATACAATGTAACATGAAGTGAGACTCCTAATTAATCTTACCTCAGTTTCTATTTCTCTGATTTGTCCTTGGGTTTTCGTGTTGGCTGCCTATATATATATATAGCCGGGAGGAAGAACATATTCAAATGAGAGGTATCTCTTTGTGTTGAATATATGTATAGAAATATATTCTATTTTTGGAAATACTACGTACTACCAATCTAGCTCCATTATTTAGACAAAGGGTTGAATCGTTGTTGCTAGAAAGACTGATTTTGGATTGAATCGCATAGCATAACGCAATTCAAACACACACGATTATTGGCTAACGAATGGTGGCATTCAGAGTAGGGTACACAGCTCCCGTATTCTCACGGACGAGCTGGAAAGAGCACTCAAACGAGGCTGATGCGGGAGAATTCGCTAAGAGCTATTTAGCAGTAGAAAAGATGCCCCTGTGTTTGTTTGTGTGATTGCTCTTTCCAGATCGTCCGTAAGAATAGGAAACTTGCCTATTGCATGGTTTGAAAAGCTGAATTGCATGCTATTGCACACCGCACGTTGATTTTATTTATTTTTAGTATCGCGAAGGGTTACACTTTCCGTGGTAAAACGTCCAAATCAGGATATCCATAAAGTCCTCAGAAGCAACAGAGGGCACATAATTAAGCGGGAGTTATGAAGGATAACCTTTATTTCGCTAAGATCCCAGTGAATTTAAATATATTGCTCATTAGATATTCAAGGCTTTTATATGGAGGTCGTTATATGGTATAAAGACCTTGAATATCTAATGAGCTATATAAAGGCTCTAGAATACCTAACCAATCTTCACATTGAAATTCACTGGAACTGTTAGTGAAATAAAGGTTATCGAATAACATTAAAATAAGCCAGTTAAATACATTGGTTCTGGGTACGTAACTCTTACATAAAAGCTAAAGGGAAGAAAGCGAGGTCACGCGATGATTGGATGACCACTGCACGATACATGGAACGGAAATAAAATTACAGAAAAAAAACCACTTCACTTTCGATTGGAGAATTTAAACTTTTTTTCGGTTCGGTTAAGGTTAGAATATTGGGCTCAATCCCGGTTTCTGGAAAACTACCCACCCACCCCTCCCTTAGATATGCATCGTTCGATTAATGATTAACCATTAAAGGTTAGGGTGAAGTGTGGGGGAGGGGTTGGGGTTTCCCAGAAATCGTGATTGATCCAAATATTGTTTTATAGCGATATCTATGCGTCTATTTCGTTGAATCGGATTTTAATATGTATATTGTATAAAATACCGCTCATCGTGGTTATTTCAAATCTCGGTTTGTAACTGATTACAAGCCGCAAAGCAGTGAGTGATATTATGAACATCTCAAAGAATAAACTGCAGTTATAATAGCCGAAAAGAAAATTAAACTGAAACTATCGCATCAGGAAATCAAATTCAAGATTTAAAAGCATTGAAATTTAATAGTAAAAGCAAGGAATTTTCTTCAAGCAACTTTGAAAACGATTTCAAACGCCAACAGCTCACCTGCGATCGAGTTTGCAATTATATATTGCCAATGGGTCGTAAACAAGACAATTAAAAGAACATTCAAACGTAAACTTGGTTTATTTTGCTGGTTTTGTCCTTGTATAATCTCAGCTATTCCTGAGCAGCTGTTTTCATTGAGGGAGATCAAGATGAATGTGAATTTTCGTTACCAATCGAGTTCAATTGCCCACTTTAGAAACAAGTAGGGGAATGGGGCGAGTTCGGTTTCGCAAAGGTGCTTGGGATCGTTACTGGGGACAGTTAATTGCGATATTTGCCATGTTTCTTTGTATTCTGCAATTAGGGTGTCCCCAGTAACGATCGCAAGCACCTTTGCGAAACCGAACTCGCCCCAGACCCCTACTCGTTTCTAAAGTGGGCAATTCGTTCATTGCTTCAAAATTCCTCGAAGGCGAATTAACTGGTCACTCGAAGATTTGAATTTCTCAAATCACCCCGAAATCCACTAGCAGAGGCATCAATTATCATTCTATACGTAATAGTACAATAATTGGGATTCTTCCGAATCTGACAACATCATAAACCCCAAAAAACGTTTCATTCGTATCCTTTTGTAGCTTCAGACAGGGAAATGCTAGTAATCTGACGCTACTGGCGTCCCTAGCCGATTGTTCAAGTTGTCAGTCATCTGAGCGAAATTACTTTCGTTCCATGTAAGTCGCGCTGAACATCGAGCCATTTGTCGATAAATATTGTATTTTGGTATTTTTAAATAAATAATTTCACCACAAAATTGGCTAGTACCCATGTTCTGAAAAGGAAAAGATGTTGGTGGCAAAAAAATCTAATTCGTTGAAACCGGGCTCGGTTATTTCGAATTCAAATTATCACGTGACTCTCCTTCCTCCCTTGTTATGTTCCTTGTAGTTAGGGCCTCTAGTCCGTGCGTGGCCTGAGCCCGAGTCGCTCGACCCGCGTGGGGTCTAAGCCCGAGTTTAGGGGTGGTTACACAGCTTTGGAACAATCCCAGATAACCAATTCAAACAATACGGGATTCTGAGAGTTTCTGTGTTAAAAAAAGAGAAATATTACTGTTACCATATGTGTATCAAGTTAGAACTTTTAGTGAATTTTAACTTTTTGAAAATGCAAGTACATCAATGAAAACACCCATGACAATTGCATTCTAGTGAAACATCCCATGAAACTCCCATGAATTAAGCTCATGAATAGTAGGTTAAAATGGTTAGAATTTCATGGGGTTAATTTCATAGGGTCCCATGAAATGTTAACCATTTTAACCAACTTTCCATGGATTTTCATTGGATTTTCATGCGAATGACGAACAGTAGTATAGGAAGCAATAGTATCTTCATGTTTCCTCGCAAGTGGGGGATTTAATGCTGAATAAAATCGTAAAAGAACAAAATGTAAGTAGTACAGGTGACATTAAAAATAAACAACACCTTAAAATGCTCTTTAAATGTTAAGAATCGCACCTCACGTCGTCTTGTCTCGTCCTTTTCTTCCTTTTTTGCCACTTCATGTGCCACCAATTCATCACGATGATAACACAGACGCTCCACACAGCGAATCTCATCTCGTTTTTCTTTATTAAGTTCCTTAAAAGTGGCCAAAAGAAAAAAAATCCGCTTAAAAAAGAGAAATGACAATAGTGAAAGTGCTTTTCAACTTGCTTTTCGACTATCTAGACCTTTCTCCGTCGTTGAGCCGGCAGTGCGGAATCAACTTTTCTTAGCCGCATGATCACACTAAGTAATATCATAAGTAAGAGAGGGAATCTTTTAGCGCTCGATGTGCGATGACAATGTCTATTATAACCCATCAAATATTTTCTTTCGCGCGTGATTGGTCGAATGCGTCACGTGACCCGATATTTTCTATCCGTGCGCGGGAAATATCAGCGAATACACCCCCTGTGAGGGTATAAGCGCGCATCAGAGAAAATATTTGAAGCATGATAACAACAATAACCTACATTGTGGCGTCGAAATATGCCTGATATTTGTCCTTGGACATTATCTGATCCTCGAAGCTCACAGTTTCCCTCGGGTTTCGCTCTCGGGAACTGCTCTCTTCTCAGATCAGATAATGTCTGCGGACGAAATATCAGGGCATCTTTCGACGCCGCAATTATAAATATATTTCAGTAACCGGAAGCAGCTGAAGCAAAGTGCGCGAACGGGCGACAACAATCTCATGGCGCCAAAATATTTTGTTGTCGCGCGCTCGTGCACTTGTTTCAGCTAAACTGCTTTCGGTTACTAAAATATATATTTTATTAGACTTTATCATCGCACAAGCACGCGAATTGGAGATTCCCTCTCTTACTTATGCTTTCTTGGCAAAATAGAAGAACATTCAGTGTAACGACAGATTCTTATCATTTGAAAAAATCAAGCAGCATTCCACTGTTTGTTGTTATATTTATTTGCGTGCTGAATTGTAAAACAAGAATGACATCTTACCGTCGCTTTTTATGACCTGAACCCATTGCAACAAAGTCGGTTTAAACAGCAAACTCTAGCTAACCAAAAACCGGCCATCTTTGTACGATTTGCATAAATTGAAACATGAAGTAGCCGGGTTAGCTCGTCCATTGATCCACCATAGAGTATTTGTTCCTCAAATTGTACATACACATAAGTTTTATTTTAACCTTAAAGTTGATGTATAATGATGGCATAGTCGAATTTCGCAGTCAGACAAGCAATTACATTCTTCCTTATTTTTCCCCTCTTTTCTTTTCACTCCTTTTACTCTTCCTTCCATGAAGTCTAAGATCTCAAGGATACGTAGGTCTTATCTTTTAGACAAATTAGCTGGCTGTAATTTCATATACCAGAAAATATACGTTAAAAGAATATATTATATATTATCAACTGTTTATAAAAAAGGCCTACTCTGGGATCTTAACTCGCCGCAAGTTAAGGCGAGGTTGCGCGAGTTAAGGCGAGGTTGCGCGAGTTAAGGCGAGGTTGCGCGAGTTAAGGCGAGGTTGCGCGAGTTAAGGCGAGTTAAGGAAAATACATCTGTTTTGCCTGTGCGAGTTAAGGCGAGATAAGGCGAGTTAAAACAAAAAACTGAATTTGTATTTAACAAAATCAAGAAAAAGCATATCCTCTAGTATCATACACTTTAACATACTGCATTAATCCACATTAAAGAAATATTATACAAATGAAGCTATGTTCACTCATGTGCATATATATTTACACACCTAAGCAACTACATGTATTTTCTGTACTGTAATATATACACTGAAACAAAAAAACTCTGCAAAAGACTTACATATATCATATATATATATCCTTTATATTTCCATCAAATTTTCTTGACAGGTGTTGCTTTGGTAGACACAAAGAAACATAATAGGCTTTGTTTTCCTTTGTGTTTGACGGTAACGAAGTAGCAAGTTCAACCGTGAAACTCTGCCATTTTGGCCTGCATGCAATGTTTTGATCACACATTTTCAATAGCAAAAGCGGTAGCCGGTCAGTCGCCTTTCTTTAGTTGCTCAATAATCTAAGGGCCGGTGTACATGACGCGTTTACTGCTCCCGGGGCAAAATGTGTCACGAGATGGAAATTAATTATTTTGTGTATCTTTTTATACAGAAATGACTTTAAATTATATCCGAATCGTTATTGCAAGAAAATTGCGGCTTTTGAACTGATCCAAAATAACCGTGTTGAACCTAAATAATTTGTTTTGATTTTTTTTATTAGTACGACCACACTAATTTGTGCACCCATCTACCCATGGGTTAATAATATAGAAATGAACGAAGGATATTTTGAGAGTAGTTTAGTTTTTTATTTCGTTAAAAAACGGTGCAGCGTTTAAGGCGTCTCGATTGAAACTCCGAAGCCACTTTGTGAATTTTTGCCTGATTCTTCTCAAATCACAAACAGTACACAATTTATTGATACAACTGATAATTTCGAAATCTTGACCTGGATCACACATACAATTGACGTAATTGTGATGTAAGTTAACCCCACTTTTTTGACATTTTGAGCTATTACTCGAAATCTAGTCGAATAATTTCTTTCTTGAAAACAACACAAAATTGGTCTCCCATTACGAACGTTGTCAAAGTTGAATTGACCGTAGCTTTCTGTCAATAGAAGTGATTAGAATCCAAACTGCTTAAAAGCTTACAAAATCTTGATGCCAAATAAAATTGTACTAGCGTAAACAGAAAAAAGGTTGTGAATATTTATAGTTTGGAGAGAGTAAAAAAGTCGAAAAATGGCATAAATCTACAAATTTCAGGTTAAAAAAATATTTTTTTAAAAAGGTTGTGAGCATTAAATTCAATCATTCTTAAGAATAATACACAAAATCCTATCGCTGAAAATGACTATAATTGGATATATGATTTTTCAAAGTGGAGAAATCAGAGCAAAACCAAAGGTTTTGGAGAATATAATGTGTTGTTTACATCTGAGCGGCCACGGCTGACTGACGGAATATGCACGTGCATTCAAAAGTTTACAAATTATCGTAATGACTAGGAGGTACAATGCACAACCAGTTTCTAACAATCTATACATATTTTTACAGAAATTAGTTACACTTGTATTATGATAATTTATCGACTTTTGAATGCACGTGCCTATTAGTCAGCCGACTGGCCGCTCTAGATGTAAACAAAGCACTATGTATAACCTCGGCTCTGATGTGCTCCTCTTTGAAAAATTATATCTCCAATTGTAGATATTTCTCAGCGATAGGATTTGGTGTATTATCTTATGAAAGATTGAATTTATAGCTTAGAAACATTAAACAATTCTCTTGAGCGGCTTTTTTGAAAACCTGAAATTTGTAGATTTTGAGTTTTTGCAATTTTTCCTCTTTTCTACTCTATCGAAAGAAATATTCACAACTTTTGTTTTGTTTTTGGTAGCACAACTTTGTTTGCTATCAAGATTTACTAAGCTTTGGGAAATACTTTTAACCAGCTTGGATTCTAATCATTTTCGTTGACAGAAAGATTTTGGCAACCGTTAGTAAGATGAGAAATTCAGAGCCCAAATTTTGGCCAATTCCGCCCAAGGGATTTCGATAAAATGTTCACTGTGTATTTGTGTTGAACAGTTTTCAGTTGTTTGAAAAAAAATCGTCAGACTAGATTTCGAGTAATTCCGGCTCAAAATGTCAAAAAAGTGGGGTTGAATTACGTCACAATTACGTTATTAGTGTGTGTGATCGGGTCAACTTTTGACATTATCAGTTGTATCTATAAATTGTGTACTGTTTGTGAACATTTGAGCAGAATTTGGCAAAAATCTTAAAAGTTATGACATTTTGTTTAAATTCACGAAGTGGCTCGGAGCTCGAGTTAGGCCCGATTCAAACGTCGAACTTTTCATGCGCCGAATGCAATTGAAACAAAAGACAATTAAGCGGCTTCGTTTGATCTAATTAGGTTCGGCGCATGAAAAGTTCGACGTTTGAATCGGGCCTTAAAGTGCCTATAAGCCGTAGCCAGAAATCATTTATTTGGGTGCAGTAAAGTGTCTTAAATCTTGTTCAACCATTTTTGGGCGATTTATGGTCATAGTATTGCTATAAAAAGCATTACAAACCTTGAAATGACGTCATTTAAGGGACGTTATGCAAATAAGTTGTCCTAAACTCGAAGAAATGCTAGTCAGCAGTACTCATCTAAGGATCTGTTTACATGACACGTTTAATCCCGCGACGATATTTCTTATCAAATTTCTTTATAGTTGGATTATGATCATTCCCTGTAAAAAAATGTAATGTTATGAGGGATAAAAGACAACTCATTTTCATCTCGTGACACATTTTGCCCCGGGAGCAGTAAACGCGTCATGTACACCGGCCCTTAGATTATTGAGCGACTAATTATGCGTAGTCCATACGAGCAAGTTTTCCTTGACAAGTTTTCCTTGACAAGTTTTCCTTGACAAGTTGCCTTGTTCAATAACTGGCACGCCAGTTTTTCAACAAGGAGACTTGTCAAGGCAAAACTTGTCATTTTTCGTCGTCTACACGAGCAAATATAACTTGTCAAGGAAAACTTGCTTGTGTGGACTACGCTTAAAGAAAGGCGACTGATCGGCTACCGCTTTTGCTATTGAAAATGTGTGATCAAAACATTGCAGGCCAAAATGGCAGAGTTTCACGATTGAACTTGCTACTTCGTTACCGTCAAACACAAAGGAAAACAAAGCCAATTATGTTTCTTTGTGTCTACCAAAGGTACACCTGTCAAGAAAATGTGATGGAAATATAAAGGATATATATATATGATATATGTAAGCCTTTTGCAGAGTTTTTTTGTTTCAGTGTATATAATTATATATATATATATACATACACGCATACAATTTACATATAATACTATAATTTATAGTAATTAGGTTATATATATATATGCAATTTTCATATATTCTGACCCCCTCACCATATATAAATATATATCAAACATATATCTAACATTATGGGTTGTCATTGCTGATATTATTTTCAAGTTGCCTATAATCAAGGAGTTCTGAAAAAAATATAGATAGAGGTATCCTATAATGTTTGATATATATTATATATGGGAGTCAGAATTTATGAAAATCGCTATTATATAAAACCTAATTACTATAAATTAATAGACATAAATATGTTAGGCTGTAATACTTGCATACATGTCTATGTGCACATGTATGCCCATATACTGGGAAATACACTAATACATTTGACAAACACACTGAGTAAAATGTATATATCTCCACCCAAATATACAGGTACATGCATACTTTTTAGTTTGTAGAGGTGTACAGAGCTTACCAATAATACACACACACATATAAAATTACACAGAAATTTATATTATTTCAATAACTCAAGTTAGTGGATGACTATCGTATAAAGCTAGCTTTATGTGAATAATTAAATAATTAATGGCTAAAGATTTTTTTTGTAATCTTCAAAATAGGCAGGTTAATGTTAAAAAGTCGGTCGATACGAACTGACCCGTCAAGTGTGGCTTTGCACCTTGTGTAGTTCATCAGCTAGATTCTGTGCTTTTTCAAGATTCTGATTCTAATGTTAGGTATTATCCTAGCTTCCAACAGTTAATGGAGGAGCTCAACAAAGATGATACTGAGGCGCTGCAAAATCCAACTAGCGGTCAAAACGAAAGCTATACATTCTAATTACTGGAGACATTGTATGACTACCCAAGAGGCAAGAGTTTTGCAATATTAATTTAGGAAAACTCACCAGTACTCAGTAGCGTGGCACGGCAGTAACCCATTTTGCATAGAACCAGATAGAAGCTATTTTGGCTTTTCTTGTCTGTAGATGACTGAGTCGTACATGGGCAAATACTTCATGGTAGTGTTTCGTTCCATATAGTCTCCTGCATAATCATTTTCTGTTTTACACTATCATGCAGGGCGACTAAATAAATATGGAACGAAACACCACCATGAAGTATATACCAGTACATGCTTGATTGGAACTCCCGGCCCATAATTCCTCGCGCTTTGCGTTCTTCCCATGTCTCATCACGCTCCTCCGATCCATAGTCGTAAAATGGCGTGTTTTTATGTTGTTGATGTGAAAATACTAGAGAATCCATGTTTGGTAAGCAATATATGCAAATATAGGTAAATTTAGATTTGAAGTAACATATTGTGATATTCATATATTATAGCAACCTGTGGTTATTCTCTTGTGATTATAAATATGTTCACGTTTTTAGTTGTACATATAGCAGTTGCATGTACATGATTGAATCATTGAATGCACGCAGGTAAAAGACTAAGGGCACTTTCTTTTGGGATGTTCCGGCTATTCTTATTCTGAAATAGTCCTCAACGAATGTGCCCTTAAGTTGTTCGGTGTATTCCAGAATATTCATGCACTTGTTGCTAAGAGTTGTCCCATATTCATATATTACATGTTAACATCAGCCAAAAATGAAATTCAGTACCATATTTTGTACACATTTTCTCTTAAGATTTACAATTTTACACCTTGGATTAATATTTTAGTCCTTATACTCTAT
Source organism: Actinernus sp. WN-2022 (assembly GCA_030867875.1). NCBI lineage: Eukaryota > Metazoa > Cnidaria > Anthozoa > Actiniaria > Actinernidae > Actinernus > Actinernus sp. WN-2022. The sequence continues at coordinate 129,866,430 of JAOWCC010001634.1, read as the reverse complement.
CTTCACATCATATGTGACTATAACTTATAACATTCAACTTACTGATGAAGCGATATGATATTCTAGTCATTCAAATAAACCTTGATACATGTAGTACTAATAATTATGATGCAAAGAATGACAAAAAGAGCTAATGTCTTAATAATGTGTGATTATAAAATAAGTAATGCACAGGTTTATTAAATGTAAATAATGACTCTAAACTATTTATTGAGTGACACTTTGATTAACTACTTGACTGATACATACATTTGTAGGAACACTATTAATCCAGCCACTAAAATCTGGCCACAGTGTTTTGCTCTTTGCCATGTAGAAATATATGATAAAATTATTATTTAAAAATGAATATATACTTTCAATGTCTTAGAAGTTATCACAGTTAACTGAAATATGTGTTATTGAAGACTAACAATACAAAGCCAGTAATTGATAGAAGTGCAAACACAACTATGTATCAAATTTTGCTTCTTAAAAGTACTCCCTTTATAGTCACAAGTTATGGCAAATACAATGAAATAATAATTATCTGTGAGTTAATGCGATTTAAGGAAAATTGTCTATTTTCGGCTTTGCGAGTTAAGGCGAGTTAAGATCCCAGAGTAAGCCTTAAAAATTACCTCTTCCTTCAAAACTGCAAGATTCGCACAAAGCTCTTTGCATCCTCGGCACTTGCTTCTAAATTCAAACATAAGCACGTCATAAGCACTTTCTATGCACTTCACAGCATAAGCAGGGTCCTGCTCTTCGTCTGTACTCCAGAGTACCTTCACGGGTTCCACAATGTCATCTTTCAAACGGATAAACAGATTGGAGCAGAATTCTTCCGTAAGGCGGTCGTTTTCCCTCAACCAGTCGGATTCTATGTTTTCGGCTTCAATCTGTAAATCATTGAAGATGGCAATTTGTATTAAGTTATGGCTTGAATATTTATATTGTCGCTTACTGAAGCTCAAAAAACGTATCTGTTCTGAATAAACACATTCAAACATTCAACAACAACTTCTTAAACTCGTGAATATTTAATGAGGCGAGCAGCCAATCGAGTCCTCCCATTTTGGTCAGGTGGATGAATCTTGATACCTAATGAAACACAGGTGGAAATCTGATCCAAATCACTAGTGATCTTCCTATGGCTTTCTAATGGGCATTAAAATTGATGCATATGATAGACCTATTTAAGCTACAATAATTACATCATAAGTATGATTTTACATGAAGTGAACTGCAGGAAAACTGAGATGTAAATAAAAATCGGCGCAAGGAGTGTGGCTCGAAAAACATATTGCAAGGTAGCGTCTGGGAATTCTTCCTTGTTATTTTCCATTTTGATTTCATTCAAAATCGCGTGCCAACACCAAAGCGAAATGGCGCGTTTTCTCTGGGTTACTTCAGTTATAAATATAAAGGAACTACAAACATCAAGTTAGCTGTGTAGTTTCTATAGAACTACATATATCCATTAACAATAATACTTGCTTACCTACATACATGTACATACAAAAATAATATTAAACACAGGGTTAGTACCAATCCAAACGCAGATTCGCATTACATGGATCACTATAAAACAAACTCCATACAGTATCAGCTACAGAATACTAGAATGCAAATTAAGCTAAGTTAGTATATGTTATATTAGTTACAGAGAATATTAACTAAGCTATAGTGCTAGTAGTTAAAGTATAGATATCGCAATGGCAATCATGGCGACCTTGGATTGGTATACTGTAAATATCCATACAATTAATGGGCTCATATTTTAACTACAATGGCAAAAATAATACACATCCATACCGTAAGTTCCTTCTTGTAATCCCACAGCTTTTCAACCACAATCCCAACAGTCTCGTTTTCAAAGAACTTCATTGCCTCCTGGAGCGCTATCTTGTACATTCCTCTGATCTTTCTCGCATCACACGGAATGAGGCGTTCTAGGTAATCCCTCATATGCACGAAGTAAATGGTCTTCGCCGACTTGAGTGTCTCGGCTGCCTTGTTGCCTATATAAGTATCCCAGGCGCCTGCCACTGATAGGACAGCCCCGGGAGTGTTAAGGGCCATGACGTACGTCTCTAGCATGGTCGCGAGGGCTGTTGTAGGATTTGAATTCAAAACAAAATAGTAAACCATCAATTAAGTAGATGCCATGTAAATTATCGTGGAATAAGTATTCCTGCCGTAATTCATAGTTCTTGGACATATTTGACATTTCTCATATATACAGCGAAAGACGCAATTCAAAAGAGGTATTTCTAAATTATTTCCCTGTAACAATAAAATACAATGTAAATGTCCAATTAAAGACACCTAGAATAAAAATGTAGACCATAGAAAAAAGGAACGATTATAGGAACGTGCAAGTTTACGATATACATGTTCTGTATTCTAACAACCCACTCTCTCTCCAAAGCGGATCGTTTCTTCTTGTACTTTTATCATACTGTATGAACCAGCCGCCAGGTCAAATTCTCAGTAAAGCAGAAAGCGCTGCTGAAACCTTACATTGTTATTTAGCTGTTTTCCTATAGCACATTATAATGGTAATGAAAACAAACCTTCCCCGGTCACGAATCCCTTTCCATCTGGTGTTCTTTTCGGGTAAAGTCTTGTGTGTAATATCGTCTTGAAGTCCTCTACGCCTCTCAGGAAAAATCTATTGAGTTGGCTTCTACTGGATAGTGAGTTAATCTCTCTAACGACTTTCGGATCAGTTGCAGGCGGTGGAAGAGAAAAGGCATCGAAGCTCGGAAAGCATTGCAGAATGCTGTCAGTCGCTTTCTTTGCTTTGTCGTCGGTAATAGACGATGCTTTGTCCGCTTTAAAAACCTGATGTAGAGATCGATTTAGATACGAATAAACGTAGCACACATATATAGAATAGGCTTACACGTTCGAACAGCATCGTGACATAGTATTATTGTATGTATGCACTTTTGACAAGTCTACTAATCAACGCCAAACTCAAAGAATTAACGTGTGTACACCTCGTTATGAATTACAACCAAATTTATGTCTAAAATCAAAGCACATTTTCCAGAAATGTAAAAGTCCATTTTTCTTCACGTACCACCGAAAAAAACTATTGAAAAAAATGCACTTCCTCCACGACAATCACAATTGGGTAATTTTGTGGAGTATACTATACTCTATACTAAATGTGTGTGTTAAAGAATGCCAATCAGGATAAATGCTTTGCGAGCTAGAACAATAGAAAACAGTTACAATCGCCATTTTCGTACTGTACGGAAATGGCGATTGTAACGGTTTTCTATTGTTCAAATGTAAACACGGCTCGCAAAGCATTAATCCTGATTGCCATTCTTTGACATCAGTAAACTTGTGACCCTTTCATTTTGAGGGAAATAATAAAAATATAACGAACCCTTTTGAGAAAGTAATCCATCAGAGTTTCGCAGTCACTTGGTATCAGTTGCGTAACATCCCTTAGAAGCCAGATGAACGATGGGAACACCAACTGCGCATGCTCGTGTTCTGTATTTTCTCCAGCAAACACTTGGATTCGCTGAGATAACTTGATCACGTGGCTAACTACAGTTAAGGGTGCACATACGTTAAACAACTCATTTTAGTATATACCACACCAGTGAATATCACTTTTCGCGCGCTCTGATTGGCTACTGAAACAGTGAATATGATTTCATATTCACCTCCGAGCGAAGCAGCGAGCACATCGCGCGAGTTTTAATTTTGTCCATTTGACAGAATAACTTTTGGTGATGGCTATTCACCTGCCGTGTGGTATATACTGAAACAAGCGACTCGGTAAATATCCACCACTGTTCCCCGAACATTCATTCGCGTGCTTCACTTGATGCATAGAAGTATACAATTTGTAAAATTAGATAGATAGGTAGATAGGTAGATAGGTAGATAGGTAGATAGGTAGATAGGTAGATAGGTAGATAGGTAGATAGGTAGATAGGTAGATAGGTAGATAGGTAGATAGGTAGATAGGTAGATAGGTAGATAGGTAGATAGGTAGATAGGTAGATAGGTAGATAGGTAGATAGGTAGATAGGTAGCTAGGTAGATAGGTAGATAGGTAGATAGGTAGATAGGTAGATAGGTAGATAGGTAGATGGATGGGATGAAGGGATGGATGGGTGGATATATAGATATATCAAACTAGATAGTTCGATGGATTAGATTGTGTTAAATAGCAGCACGCTTTATCGACTTAGAACTAAAATACCATTTAATGAATATCGTTAACAATAAACATTCCTTATTACTTTCTATGGTATCTCCTCTAAAAGGATACTCTAAACCATCCAAATCACGTCTCGTGGGAACACCAGCTGAATTGTAAATGAGCACAGAGCTGAGCAGTACGGTCAGTGTGAATATGACGTCATCATCCCTTTTCTTTGATAGCACTAAGTCAGTCCCTTCAGAGTCCAGCAGCACTACAGTAAACGCGTCTCCATTTGAGTCATAAAATGTTTCCTTTACGACCCAAAGCCACAGTCCCATTGTCTCAGGATCCATAAGATGGCCCAAAGGAAAGATCTCCCGATCATCAAAAGCTTTGGATAAGATGTACGATTTTCCTTTTCTGCATGGCCCAGCTATTGCAACCACACAAACTGGTCCATAGATTGTTCTGAGTTTGCGCGTAGCTGCGTTGATCATTTGAAGGTGAGATCGCTTAACGTCAGGGAGGGTAGTATACTCGTTGGTATCCTCGTCCCATTTGCAGTTGTTCGGAAGACACAGCGGTATCGCCAGGGCCGCCATTATTATGTTACTCAGTCGATAGTTCGTTGTTTCGTGTATCTTAAAAAGATATATAGAAATGAAAAGTGTAGCTCTGTCTAGCCAAATATTAAAAGAAGTAACAAAATATTTCCTACAATTTTCAGCAACATTTACTTTCAACATACTACCATTTTATGAAAACATGATTGAATTAAGGTCTAACGGATAAGGAATACAAAATAATTAAAGTACAATAAAGCAACCATTAATTTTAAACGAAATTGTTCTCTTACTAGATATTTGTATAGGTAATCGCATGGGGCCGAGGGAAAGTAAGGTTTATTTTCACGCGTGTTTTCAAAGTTTCAAAATTGCCTGTCAGTCGCTTCAACGAGGGCAATTTTGAAACTTTGAAAACACAAGTGAAATTAAACCTTAATTTCACGAGGACCCACGCGATTACTTGTTTATAATATTAGAGGACAAAATTTTCCGAGACAACTGACATTGAAAACAAAACCGTACGGCTACACTACGTGTGCTCGATGAAAAACCTAGTCAAACGGATGACTTGTCATTACATTCGCTTCATGTAATCTCGACGGCAGAAAAACACAGTATTTCAAATTAAATTATATTTTAATTACTATACTTTTTGCCCTTACAGAGATTAAAGCGGAAACGAGGAACTTCTGGACTTAGTTTGTCAGGCAAACAAACTCACTCAGTCACTGCATGTCAAACGATCAGTGACGAAATAATTTGACGACAATTAAGCTAAATACCACAGTATTCACTTCAAAAATCCTTCATAAAGTTGTTGAATAACACTTAACAGATTAGCGGACTCACCTATAAACTTTATGCTGTCATTAAAGGCTTGATAAATCCTTATTTGTTCGCTTTTTGGAACACAGTACACTCGAGCTGAAGGCAGCACAAATTTTCGACAAACTTTGACAGCGCAAAGCCTGTTGCTAGGTAACAAATCAACCAATCGCGTACAAGTAATACTGCCCTCCATTAAGAAAAAAAGCCCTCTCTCGTTAGCCAATCAGAGTTAGGTAATTTTGCCCTCTATGTTATAATAAATGTAATGATTAGCTGGAACAACGAACAAGGTGAATAATTTTTAGAAATGTGGTCGCTCAACAAGGTTAAATACATACATTATTTGTTCGATGTCCATACATTCAAACACTAACTCAGAGATACAAAAGCATTGCCCATAAATCCAAGTAATGCAACTTAATATTAATATATTAATATATTCAAGTTTCTGTTGTTGAATATTAACCGAGACGAATTCGAGGTAAATATTCAGCAATAGTCACTGGGACTGAATTGAACAATTGTTTTAATATAATTTTAAAAGTGATCGATACCAGAGAAATTTAAACATTTACACTACGGTTGATTGCACAAACCAACTCGACTCGCGACAAGAATGGATTTTCTAAAAAAAAAAAACGGAAACAATCCAAATGCACACTGACTAGAATTCAAGTTAAGCAGTAGTCTTCACTTTTGAGACCTCGTACCATTTGACAAAGAGAAGAAATACAGCGAAAATGGAAATATGCAAAACTAAATTTGTTTCTGCCACGATGAGTGCAATCGACAGGTGCCACGTTCATGCGGTTTAAAGAAAGGACCATGAACTTTGCTGGAAACTACGAACTAGTTTTGTGGATTATAGCCACCGGTGAATCAAAGAAAATGGTAAACCAATTGACAAATAAATTCAGTCAAAGCTAAGGCTTGATATCCGTTGATGCAAACACACGAAGGGTGGCGATAGAAGAGCATTCTAGTTTCATTCACATTACGACATGCGCTCGGTGTAAATGTTTCTTTAAAGAATGCCAATCAGGATTAATGCTTTGCGAGCTTGAACAATAGAAAACCGTTACAATCGCCATTTTCGTACTGTACGAAAATGCATTAATCCTGATTGGCATTCTTTAACTATTGTTTTCATTTTCTTTTGTTTTTATTACGTCACGTGACTTTAGCCCAGTTATCACTGGGTTAGTTAATGTGTTCAAAAAGGCAGAATGGAGTCACACCTAGTCCCAAGAGGGTCCAGATGAATACGGCTTAATTTGAGAGACAGGCTTATTTGAGCGTGTAATGAGTTGAGCCAGCCGTGGAGAATCCGGCTGAATGAGTAAACATGTCACACATTTTACACTGTTTGCATTTTGTCGTTTTAAAACACTTGTCTTTCACGATCTGTCTCCTTGGTTTAATTTATACAGACGTTACTCAAGTAACCGTAACCGTAACTTAATTGGTCTTATAAACACAAACATTCAACGAGTTTTATACAGTTCAAGAGTCTTAGTTTGTTGTTCTAGTCAGTTTAAACACACAAATGCCCGTGTTAGCGGTCGCGTCTCGATTATTTCTTACTGCGCATGCTCGACGAAATCGTAAGGCCTGGGAAACTCCACATATGCAAATGAGGGTTGTAGCCAAAATCTGGCTACAGTCCTCACAGCGCATGCTCAAAACTCCAGAAACGAAATGGCGGACAACTAGATGTTTGAACTGGCGTTAGAGTATGTTAGTAGAAAGGCAGGGAAAGACTTTATTTTCAATAGTTAGTATAGGTAAGCAAATGGGGACGAGTGAAATTAGGGATAAATTTCACGCGTGTTAGTCAAAATCGAAGCAATTTCACAAGTGAAATGTATCCCTAATTACACGAGTTACTATTTGATTACCATTAATATTATGGAGTGCAAATTACGATCGCGCGTAGGCGGCGTGAAATACAAATTACGCGTGAAATTTCAAGTTGAAATTAGGGACAATTTGTCCTCTGTGGTATTAATTGAAATGTTCCGGTTACTTGGCGAAATTATTTGACATAACTTCAGACACGCTTGTGTTCTTCCGACATTTTGCTTTCTTCTCTTCAAATGCAAATAATTTATTTTCGCACACGCGTGCTATGTCGTCATCTGTATTGTTTTATAAAACGCCAATCAGGGCTCTCTGAATTCTGGAGTTTCCCAGAGCCTTACGATTTCGTCGAGCATGCGCAGTAAGAAATAAGAGCAGGGTCTGGGGTCGAGAATGACAAATCGCTGTGTTAGCGGACCGCGTCTCGAGAAGTTTATTCTGAACCGTTTGTTGTTCTAGGCAGTTTAAACACACAAATGGCTGTGTTAGCTGTTACTTGTCCACGAGGAAAATAGCCCAAGTAAGTGCACTCGTTTTGTCTTTTCGAGTCGAATGGCTCCCAAATTGGTATGTAAAGGTATATCTGTGTTATTTATTGCTCTAAGTCGACGGTATTTCCTTGTGGAAGATTGTGATTAATGAGGACCAAATAAACTCAAACACAAACCCGCAACTAAACGGTAGAAAACGGACAAATTCACGTCATCCGGCTCGGATAGGAAACTATATATCAAAAGCCCCTTGGAAGTGATTGGAACATCTGCCATATCTCCGCTATAGATAACAATACTCTGGCAGAATTCTGTGAGATAGATTGACAAGGGGACTCATGCCATGGTTTTGGGATCTTAAAGATATGCCTAGATGTTGCAACACTGAACGCAAAGCAGAGAATCATCAGTTGGGCCTTATACAGGAAACGTAGCCGCAAGTATTCACAGGCGTGGGCAAGCTAAAGGGCCAGAAAGTGCATCTTCGCATGGACCCGAAGATGAATCATGTAGTTCAATCGATCCGGAGAACCCCATTCAGTCTGATATCTCACGTACAAGAAAATTTAAAAGAAGTAGTGAATATGGTTAATGTATATGAATATCACAGAGTCCATCAATGGATTATATCCCTTGGATCAACCCAGTGGAAGCTGTTATGGTATTTGTAAACATAAAAAAATGTTTAAACAATCTAGTGCCTACTTATTTAACCAACACACTGTCTAGTTCCGTAGTTATGAGTTCCTGATCTAGTAGGTATAGTAACTTCCTAAGTATCCATAATAATAATAATATAATTTATATAGCGCACATGATCTGAAAGTTCTAAGGCGCTTTACAGGAATATATATGTATATAACAATAATAAATCTAAAATATAATTAAGACATTAAGATATCAATTTAAAATATACATTAAAAATATACATTAGGAATATATATTAAAAAAAATAATAGCTGGACTAAATGGGATAGGTCTGACGGAATAGATATGTCTTAAGATTACTTTTAAATGATATTAGCTCGGTCTCAAGTCTCAAGTGTCCGAGTAATCCATTCCATAGTTTTGGAGCGCAAACAGAGAAAGCTCTGTAACCATAAGTTTTGGAACTCGACCAGGGAACTCCCAGAAAGCAATGAGAGGACGATCTTAATGATCGTGCAGGAACATATCTCGCGAGTAAGTCAGTAATGTACTTAGGCGCTAGTCCACTGAGTGCTTTGAACGACAGTAACACAATCTTAAAGACAATATTAATATATTAATAACGGAGTTACATTGTCATATTTCCTTTTGCAAAATATAAGTCGGGCAACACAGTTCTGTATAAGTTGAAGTCTATGAGTAAGGCATTGAGGAAGACCATATAGTAATGAGTTACAATTATCAAGTTTACAAGTAATAAAAGCATGAACTAAAGTCTTGGTACTGTCAACAGACATGTATTTACGAATGCGAGATATATTACGAACATGAAAAAAAGAAGACTTGAATATAGCAGTTACTTGAGATTCAAAGTTCATACAGTTGTCGAAAATTACGCCTATATTCCTAGCTGAGTCTGAAGCCCTGATCTGGTTACTGCCAACATCGAGTGGAGGAAGCTGGATCCTGGGACGATGTGGAGACCCGATGATAAGTAGCTCAGTCTTGTCAGAATTGAGTTTTAGTTTATTGGAAGACATCCAGTCACTAACATCCCTCATACAAGCTTCGATTCTAGAAACAATTGGCGCCTCAGGTGTATTAGAGTCAAACGAAAAATAAAGTTGCGAGTCATCTGCATAAAACTGGAAGAGCAAGTCATGTTTCCTAACAATGTCTCCTAAGGGTAAGGTATAAAGCAGATATAAGATCGACCCAAGCACTGGTCCTTGGGGCACACCATGCAGTACACTACAGCGTGTCGAGCTTTTTCCTCGCACAGATACATGCTGACTGCGCCCGTTAAGGTAGGAGTTGAACCAAGCAAGGGCTTTGCCTTCGATATACCAATGGACGCTGATACCATAATGGACGCTCATGCCTTATTGTTTTTGTTTCACTCACTTTTACGTGTATTGTTGTTAGAGTATCACGTTAAGCGTGATGACCAAAAGTGAAGGGATGAAGTGTCATTATTAATATTAGTTTGTTCATATATGCTAATGAGCAAGTGTCGGGACGACAAGCTGGATATGATGAAGCACATGTACGTATCTGGACGTCACTCACTTGGTGCTTAACGTTCAGTTACCTGGGAGAATGTGTCACTATCCTTCGGCTCCAATCATTCCGAAAATTAAACTGTATGAATATGACCTTGCTGCTAATTTTGGCAGCAGCAACCCCAAATGCTAACACTGAAACAATGGAATATGTCGTCCATGTTGAAGACAAAATCAACATCATCAATGAAGTTCCCATTTGGCTTCTTGACCAGTTGCAGATTACACCTTAAACGCTTCTTATAATGTAATTATGTTAATCTGAAACGGAAAGCGTCCATCTAGCATCCCAAATAAATCAAACTCAAAAAATTATTTAAAGCCTTGAAAATGCGACTTTCTTATTTCCCGCTAAAAAAGGCGCAAAAAATGATTGACATCTACTGTCATTCACTGGGCATGTTATTTCATTCTCGCTATCCTGTGATTTTCTCCGCTACTTTTCGTTCATAAAGAATTACAACATTTATAATGCAATGCCCAAAAGTGTAAAAGTAGATCTTTCTTGGTGCCGTATTCAAAAAAGAAGAAGAAGACGAAACACAGCACAATAATTGTGAGTAAATTTGGAAGCGGGTGTAAAGTTCTTAGGACAAACAATGGCTGTTAGAATTCATCGAAGACTCGAACTCCACAAAGAATGAAGCAATAAAGTTTTTTTATCTTTATCGGTCAAAAAATTAAAGATAATTCAATGCAGGAAGCTAAGGTTTGCTGGTTATGTTTCAGCACGATGAAAATTTTTAGAATGACATAAACAGTCTACCGTGTACATGGTGTGGATCGAGCTGCGCTTCAGTGGTTTTCCCTGCATGATATTAATTGTTTGCTGACTGTGGTGCCATTTTTCTGTACTCCTAAAAGAGTGTTTCTTCTTGAAATTAAGCTGGAATCGACACTATAGCTAACTAGTTTCCGTAGAAGTATTGAGCATCGATAAACTGTATAGCTTTCTCTGTTCTGCGGCTCATCTGAACTTTGTAATCGGCCGAGACTGAACACAACATGAATCGCTCTGATTGGCTAATGTTAATGAGATTACCCTTGGAGGCGGGACTTCTTAGTCAAGCGTGAAATGAATCGAAAACTTTTATCGGGCTGTTTGTCGGCTCTTTTTTTTCGGCCAAAAACAGAACTTTGTTGAAGTCCAGCCTTTTAGCGTTTTGTCCAATTTTCCTAAAAAAAAAATCACGAGTCGTAGAAAACAGTCGTTTCTCAAAGACCGTCTCGGGGAATTTTGAAATTATTTTTCGTTCAGGTTTTATGACCTGGTTTGTATAAAAATGGGATGAAAAACTACTTTTTCAACTTTGAAAAGGGATAAAATCTGTAATACGCAATATATAACAAATGCCACATATAGTATTTGAGTCCATTTAGTTGGGATTCGAAAGAGCTAATTAAGAAAAAAATTGGTTCAAAGCCTGAAGGGCTTAACTCCTTCTGGCGGACGGAGTCATTTCGCGTAGAAATATATACAACATCTACGCTTTTAACTTTTGTTCAAAACGGATTTAATATATACTTTCTTCAATTCAAGACCTTTAAAGCGGTATATAGTACGTCTATGTGGCTTTAATTCCGACGTTGCAAGAGCGTTTTTCCGAAATGACATGTCGAACCTTTATCGAGACCTTAATTCAGCCTCAAATTCTAAACAAAAATTAAATATATGAAGAAAGAGTGATTTAAACAATTATCTAGCTGAAAATACGTTTAATTATATTTTCACATCGACGGAAAGTCAACTTTGGAGCTCGAATTCCTAATGAGGTGACATGTTTTCTTTCAGGACCAATAACCGAGTACGCTCCACTACCAGGCTCTTTTCGCAAACAATTTTATTTTAAATAGGAATGGTTTGTGTTCTCAAAAACTAAATTTGAACTAAAAATGACGGTCGATAAAGTATATTTATATTCAATTGAATAGAAAAGGAGGTTCGAATAAAAAAACAAATAGGTGAAGTGTACTTGCTTCGCATGTTGGTATGCAACTTTCTGATTGACTTCCTAGAGATGTTTGACACATGCAAATAATTAATCATTCAAGATATTCCTTTTCTCAGAAACACACCCAAGTATTCAAATGCAAATTTATATAGGTTAGTATTGTACTCAAATACGTGCATAGATAACAGCCATCATCTTACATATGCGTCTATCTGTATGATGATCATAAATACTTTAAATTTTGAGATCTTCTAAGGTTTTTCTAGGTTCTCTTCGTAATTCATTAGGAAACGTTTTACATAACACAATCCTAACTGGAAACAGATAACCTAAAACTTAGTGTTCACGAAAATACTTTTGAGCTATGGAAAGGTCACAACCTCGATTAAGTGCATTAAGCATCAGTTCTTTGAATATGACAGTTATTAACTCCTCTTGTTTCTATTCCGCCCATAAATATCGCTATGTTGTTCTCCTCGATACATATTCTCTAAGCCATGAGGAAGATCAAAATTGCGAGAGTGACTGTATTCACTTCAAGGGAACCACTAAATACTGATTAAATTTGGATGTATATTTAAATATATATTGAGTATATCTATAGTATTACAAAATCAAGCTATATGTTGAATAAAAGGGGTAACACTTGTGAAACTCCTTACATTAGAATTGCATATGTAACAAGCCTTAAGTTATGTTATTAAGATTATTTTATTTTGTTTAACTTCCAAGAAAACGATCAAGACATTAAACATGCAAACGCACACCATAAACAAATATATCTAATACTTTGAACGTTTCAGTTTGTAACTTTAATATATCTACAAGGAAATACTCTAAAAGTCAACCTGTTACTAAAAAGAGCGTTAAATATTCAATAAAGCGGCGACTCACTTAATACATGCAGGTTCTTCATGAAGAAAGAGGTAACACGGACTAATGATGGAAAACTAATCCTCGAGAATCGATATGCATGTAATAAAACTGACTTTGCATAATTAATTACGTGACTGGTTTCACTGAACAGAAAATCAAATTCAATTTAAAAAATATATTTTAAAAATTCGAAATCCAATTCAAAATAGTGTGAGAATATATGGTCGAAGGACTCTGGTCCTGACCACAAGATACAATTAATAATTATGCTACATACGCTGTTTTGGTGGTCACTCACTTGGTGCTTCAGTGTCAGTTACCTTGTGGAATATGTCACTATTGTTGAGCTCGAATCGTTCCAAAGATACAAACGACAATGCCATTAAGCTGCCAGCTGCCAACAATAAAATCAAATATGCTAACATTAAAACGAGGACATAGCTAGCCATGCTGAAGAAAATACGTCAACTGGTCAAATAATTAAAGTTCTCATTCATGCTTTTTGACCAGTTGCAGATGACACGTGAAATACGTCATGGTATGCAATTTTGTTAATCTGGAATGAAAGATCTCCAAGCCACTGAAATTTCAACATGAAGACACGTTTTGAAAAGGTTTATATTTTATTCATCAATTCCAAGAAAATTAACAACAGAAATTTCACATGCAGATAGGAAATGTCAACAATCGATTATTTTTGAAGAGAAAACTTTAAAATCAAGATTTATTTCAGCCTCATATCGTCATATTCTGACCAATCACTAAACTTTGTGAAGCAAGGTGGAATTAAAAATTGAAAGTATTAGGTACAGATAGATGGAAACAACTTTTGATTTTCCTATCCACGATAGGGCAACTATGAGCTCGCATACCTAATGAGGTGACAATCGTTTCGCTTCAGGACCCACGACCGAATGCGATCCCTTATCAAACACTTCTTCGCAAAGAAACCGTCAAGAGAAGAACGATTTTGTTATCAAAGACTAATATGAAATGAAAACGATGGCCAATAACTTATGTTTACATTGAATAAAAAAGGAGAGTAAAACAAATAGCTTAACAATAACTCCTTTGGATGTTAGCAACTATATATTTGGTTTGCCGTTATCTTAAAAAATATTCCACTCCACACGTTTTACACATGCGCAAAAGACTTTAATGGACTTTATTGGTCAGAAAACAAACGCAGGTAATAACATACAACTTACTATACCGCGGTGTTAGCTGTTGAGAGACGCTTTTAAGAAGTAGGAAGTCGAATTATTTTTTTAAAGAGGATTCCACATCATCTCGAAGGTACATCTATCTTTGTTATTATTCATTGACTTTTTTGATGTCCTTTTGATGTGTTTCTAGGTTTTCTTCTTACATTGACGTGTAGTCTGTTGAACACAAACTATATTTTATTCAGGCAAACTATCCCCGACTTCGTAAGCGTTTACAGTAGAAGAATATACCGATTTTGACCAGAAATGTAGGTCCAAATTTAATATTTATCGCGCTGAGTCATAGATTTTTCCCTGCTTTCACTAGTTCTGAAAATTCGTTAGCAAGCTTGAGACTACACAAATCCGCAATACACCGTCAAACACTAGAAAACTATATCGGATACAATGTTCCCGCGGATTCACGATACCACTTACAACCCGGATTCATTCTTATCCCGGCTTCATCGAAAAGTATTGGAACTCGCTCGGAGACGGTATTACGAATCCGGGATAATGGTACAGGATTCACGACGAACATTGGCAAGTTTAGTTATTAGTCCTGGTTGATAGAATTATCTTAAAGAGCGATGGGAGTTCGTTGGTCCCATAACAAGTTTTGTGGACAGGTTGTTTATCCGCTCTGGGAGTAGAGTATTCCCAAACTGATAACCTAGAAGCCAATAACAAGCGCTTCACCGTTAACTAATCATGCATATCATAATAATGCAGCCCAGAACCACCGTAGGGATAATAAGATATATATAAGTTATGTCGCCTGAAACAATAGGATTGTGCGCGATGGACAAAGGGCCCCTGTTTATCGCAAATGAGTTCAAAGCTTTTCTGGAACATCAAGGAATCAGACACCACAGAGAAACATCAAAATGGACTCGAATGAATATTGAGATTCAGCGAAAGAATCACTCAATACTAAAGAACAAAAGCTGAACACATACTGGGTACAAAGGTCTACCACACCCAGCCACTGGAGTAAGCTCATCGAACGTCTATGCGGGCGAAAGATACGCAACAAAATAAACATCCTAGCTGACTTCAATATGGATCAAGATGTAGGTGATAAAGGCAAAGCACACTACCAAGGTGTATGCCGACTCTAAGAGGAATGCCCGCTATTCTAGGAGCTGCTAGGCGACCAGGTGCTTGTGCAACAACAGAAGGGGAACACATTACCAACTGAGTTTCACCAACACCATACACAGCTAGTGGTAAGCGCAGTACTCTCGCAACACATCACTCGTAAAGATATGGCAAGACAGTCAATACAGCCCTCGGACAGTCATTTATGTATGAAATACCCTATAACTTTGGAAAAGACGGCAATCGTGTGTCTTAACATTTAAAGATCGGTATTTTGGTATTTTGTAGGTCACGTGACGTTAAGGCTGATCAAACAAAGAAATCAAAATGGGGTGGCGGAAGTTATTGTTTTGTTTCATATTTTCGGTTCGAAATGTTAATCTTGTTATCGGAAATGAGACTGTGTCCGGAATGGTTGACTTTTTATCACTGAAGAGGATATAAATGGCGAAAAATGGTTACAAAGAATAGGTCACGTGACCTGTTTTCTATATTTTCGCCTTAACAGTCTATCAGGGTCAACCATTCCGAACTGGTCTTTAAAGTCAACCACAAGTGTAATCAGATAAACACAAAATCGTTACTTAAAATATGCGATGTACCACCCCGTTTTTAGTTTAATTTTCAACATTTTGTGATCACGTGGTTGGTCACGTGATAGGTATTTTACTAAAAAATTATATTAGGACGACCGAAAACGCTGAGATTAGTTATAACCACCATTGTTCTAGGATTTGAGCAAATTCAAGTGAGTCTATTCAACAACATAACTATAACCTCGTTTTCATGTTCAAACCATGCCTTAACATGCTTGAGATACATTCCAGTTCCTAGTATTCACAATAATAAGTACACTCCATGCAGTGTAGAACATAAATTATATATGCATTGTGTATAAACTACACCCCATGCAGTTCCTTCAGAGCATTCACATTATTTTTCAAGTGAGAACAAGGTTGACTGCAGAATATTGAGTGCCATTGTTAGTTGCAGAAATATTTATGGTCAATGTTGGTAGCCAGGTCCTGGCTTTTATCAGCCTTGTTTCAGGTCCCGTTAGAAATTCAGTGTAGAGTATTAATTGATTAGGGAACACAGCAATAAATTCAGTACTTTAAATTTCCCTCACCTTGTACTATGTTGATAGTCCAGTTCATTGGCATATCAACGTGTCGCTATAGATTAAAGTGCACCTAACCCCTTTTGCAATTGTTATGCATATGAAAGGTTTTGAAAGGTTTTGAGTACTTCTGTGAAGAACGTTTTGCCTTGCATTGGATACTCTATGTTCTATGCTTGTTTGAAATGGTGAAAATTTGACCTTTCCTGACCCATAACCGCGTTAGAAAAAGACTGGGTCGATTCTTGATCTTACGTCACCTCATTAATACATTATTCTCCATGGCGCCTTTATATCACAACACCATCAATATATATAGAATATACACAGTCTGTGAGTTGTTAGTAAAGAAAACAGTTATTTTAGACAAAATGCTAAATATTTATTCAAATTATTGCAAAGTGGAATGAATTATATGACGTAAGATCAAGAATCGACCCAGTCTTTTTCTTACGCGGTCATGGGTCAGGAAAGGTCAAATTTTCACTATTTCAAACAAGTATAGAACATAGAGTATTCTATGTAAGCAAAAACATTCTTTACAGAAGTACTCAAAAACCTTTCAAAGATGCATATGTATAAAACATTGCAAAAGGGGTTAGGTACACTTTAACTCTCTACCTGAATGTAGTGTTAATTTGTATAACGTAGATGTACACATGCATGTGTCACTGACGTGTAGTGTCGCAACTCGCACAAGTCACAAGATACGGCGAAATTCGAAATTAGTATTAATTTATCTAGAAAATTTAGACCTAGATTTCTCTTCAGCCAGACCATCTTACTGTTTGTAGTTTTGGTATCTGTATGTACAGGGAAAAGCAGAAACCAATACAGCGAGCAAGCCAACATAATTCACTCGGTGTTACTGGATAGTTCAGCACAAATTATGGCCGAGTTGATTTGACTGTTCTGTATTCAACTTCGCTAAAGGAATCATTCAAGTAATTACACCTCACAACTGATACGAAGGCATTTGCGCTTCCTGCTTGGGTTTCGTGTGGTCACATATGTGGATTCAGTTTTGGTGTATACTTTGGTTCGTTGGTTAAACACTCTGCATGAATCCAGGCCGTTCATGATATCGAGGCTTTTTGTAATACGTCCACGAACTGAACGCAAACACGTCACACACAGGCACAGGGAACTCGTCACCAGATTAGGTTGCGTTCGACGAAGGAGAACGCAATTAGTGTGTTCATATATACTAATTACAAGCATGGGGCGACAAGCTGGATAAAGCACACGTAGCAATAAAGTTTGTTTGTTAATTCAATCTGGTCTCATACTTCTATTGGAATGCTAATTGGGTTCGATCGTGACGCAACTAAGTTACCTTTCGATTGAATATGTTAAGCTTTCTTAAGCCTAAACGTGATCCTAATTCCGAGCGTAACTCTGTATCCACAGCGGGAAAACTACTATCCCATGATTTACCTTAGATAGATATATTGAATATTTCGTATCTAGTATTATTTGCAAAGAATATTATTTGTTTAAAGACCCTGTGTCCGAGCAAATTTGCAAATTTTGTCTGTATATATATATACACCCGATCAAAAAAAAGATGACACTCCAAATTATATATATATATCCCCATGTGTGTGTTTGTTTTTCCTGATAAAGCAATACCATAGGGATCGGTACGAGTACAATGCGCAAACAATCGCTTTGTTTAATGCCTAAATGCCTAACAATTTTTCTTAGCGCCAGTTGGACTTGAAATCAACAAACGTTCAAACGTTAGAAACAAAGGAAAGTTTAAGTGTTTATAGTGCATCATTTATTTTCATTGTTTGGTTTTCTTTTGGGGTTTAAACACCTATAAGCAAAAATCATATAACACGGTTGAACCAACTGCGCGTAACTTATGCATGAGATATAATGTACTTTCGTATCTTTTTAATAAATCAATTAGGGGGTTTAGTCACCTAATCGGGACTCTTAAAAACTCTCAATACTCCGTAATAATTACAAACAATTTTCGTTATATTAAGAAATCACTAAAATAAATTGCTCGGAATCGCAGATATGATAGATCTGTGAAACAAAAATATGTTGCTTACTTCAAACTTTAAAAACAAAACTTTTTGTTTTCTTTAGTAGCATGACCAACGTAAACAAAAAGCCGCCGCGATTCTTGTCAGGTGAACAAATAACCGTGTCCGACAGAATGAAAAATCCGCGCGTGTTATCGGCCAAAACACACTAGTTTACTGAATAAACTAAGGAAGCCGTCAAAAACAGTTTCCTCGGTAAAGCACGCGGCTGACAGTTATTTTGTTTAAAGATTTATAGCGAAATTTCTACCACCTTTGTTCACTGAAAACTACCGAAGTTAGTAGCAATACTAGATCCTATTTTAGCTACATAACCTAAAAAATTACGTAGTTTTGCTTGAATCCTAGCGCGGAAATTAAATTTTGCTCAGACCGGTGAGCGATGATCGATTTCACTTCAGCCTCTAGTTCTACAATTCAGTACTTTATAAAAGAGAACTGATCCAACATTATGTTCAGATTTTTCGAGAAAATATATAATTATTTGGATGTTCAAAAACTACTATCTCGATCACGTTCTGTCCAACCGATTTCGTTACTTTAAAAATGATTTTTTTTTCAGCACAGTAAGGAGAAGAACATTGATTCAATTTCGATCTAAGTTTTTAAATAATTTTGCCGAAATCCCCTATATTTTCCTTCTAGTTGATCATTTTCCTGCAGCAACACCGTGGCGCAGCAGCATTTTACTTCTTAAAGACGAGGCGCTACTACTGATAAAATGTTATAGAAAACAAAATCCTTTACAATTTCATGGCTTTAGTATTTTGTTCTAATTTGATAAAGATTTTCAAATTTCTAATTCCACTCCTGTCTTCTTCGTAGCCGTGCAAAGGGTCTTCACGTAACGCTAGCGTTACTGAAGCGAAGGAAGGCAAACATTTCAACATGACCTTTAAAAAATGGTAGACATTTCGATACACAACCGCGCGTGCTCTACTGAATAAACTACCGTAGAAATTTATGTTTATTATCAAACAGTAATGTTTCGAAGTCTGCTAATATTTTATGGATCCATAAGATGAGCAAATGTTTCAATTTTTATCCGCACGGTAATTCCTGCACTTGACGAGATTGGCAGCCGCGTTTTGTTTAGGTCGAATTATGCTCTGTTGAAGCTAATAGGGGGTTTAAGCAACCAGGACGACGACGTCCAGGACGACGGCATAAAACAATAGTCTTAATTACAAAATACAATAATTGCACGTGAAAATGCACGCAGTCAACTACATTTTGACCGTTCTCTTAAAAAACAGAACGTGAAAACAACAAAGTTTTCGTGCAAATGAGAACGCGAACGTAAGAAAATAAATCACACCGTTTATCGCTCGGCCTGAACGAAACTCTGTCCCGATCACATTTTTCGAAAATAAGGTTATAAAAGACACTTGAAGGCAACTAAAGTTGTGTTTAAGGCTGACAAGTTCCATACAAAAACACACACAGCGAATCTTTATAGCACTAGCTCGGTAGTCGCCTTTTGTTGTTCGTTGATATTCTCACCTTCCACACGCTTTTCTTCATCCTCCCAGTCTTCTGAACTTCTCTCGAAATATCGTCTTCATCATATTTTTGTTCTAGTACGAAATTGCTCAGCCATATCGATGAAAATGTACTCTAATTCCGAGCATGTGAAAATTCTGCAAAGAAAACAAGTCGCTACAAGTTAGCCGCAAGACTCCGGTGGGACGAAGTGACGTAAAAAACGTCACAGGAATTAATGTAAACAAAATGGCGGCGCCCAGGTCTTCGCGGGGCCAATTTTGAGGGGCTCGTTCTCAACTCTGAAAAGTTTTATCAAATTTTAATACATTTTCTGAACAAAGTACATCTGAAAGATGCTTTTGAGCCCAAATGTGTTTTTCACTCGGGTATCCTTTAATATTCTTTACGAAGATCTTCTCTTAGATTATTCTTTACATTGCTTTTTGTTCAAAAAATATACTAATATTTAAAAAAAGTTATAATAATCATAAGTCATGCTTTGACTGATAGGTGTTCCCACTGGGTAATCTTATGGATCCCGAGACAACAGGAATATGGATGTGGGTTGTGGAAGAGAAGTTTCAAGACAGTACAGACCAGGAGTTCACTGTGGTGTTGATGGACTCTGAAGGAATTGACGCCGCAGTCAGTGATGCCCAGGCAACAGACGATCACAGGATCTTCACTCTTTCTGTTCTCTTGTCATCAATCCTGATCTACAATTCGAGGGCTGTTCCAACCAGACACGATCTGGAGGGGCTTGAGTATCCTTTTAAAGTGCCATTATGACGAACATTTATAGGTCAATCAGTGTTAGAAATATCCAAATTAGTAAAACAAATATACCCAAATGCGCATTTGAAACCACAAAATTTAAGGAGGGTTCACCGGTAAAATCCTGTCCGCAAATACGGTAAACCTGCAATCATGCCCTCCTTTCCTATGAATCCATAGCGCGCGCGCGGAGAACAGAGAGAAGGGAAAGGAGGGCCTGATACACATACTTGCCGAAGCGCGCGTAAATGTACCATACGATGGTATTTTATCTGATTGGTCGAAAAACCTTTTTATCAGTCTCATCCTCCTTTTTTATTTTTTTATTTTGTGATAAAGAAAGAGCCTGATCACAGGTTACCATTACGGATGTGTGTTGCCGTGAGCCTGGTTTTCTGTCGTGACGTAATACGCGCAACGCTCGCCTGCACAATACAACGCCTTGGAGGCATATTTCTTCTAAAACTCTCCTTTTTCTCTTTTCTCGTACACCAGACGAAATTTATATTTAAACTTGCGAGGTTCGCGCGAAATAGTGTTCATAACAAAGTAGCCACGCTGGTTGTCGTGTTGCGCGTATGACATCACTTCCGTGGAACGGCCTCCCGTAATGGCGGACGTTTAGATTTAATACTCGGAGTTGCAAAACTCTACTTTTATTATGAATACGCAAAAACTTTGATATGTCAACATTTGATCGTAGTGGCACTTCAAGGACTATGAATATGATCATGTGTCGTTAGTGGATCCAATCCTAACTAAATATTCAGCATTACATTGGACTATTGGTAGTATGGATAGCATTTTAAGCCTTAATAACTTTACCAGCTATATTGTTAAGCTATCTCAGCGTATCAAACTTCACGCTGACCAATCAAGCAATGTCAAAGACGACAGTCATTTCTACAAAGCATTCCCTTACTTCATCTGGCTGCTGAGAGATGTGGTGCTAGACTTACCTCCTGATTGCGACGATATCAAGGAATATCTTTTGAAGAAGGTACTAGTACGTACACCGCGAGCAAGATAAGAGCACATATATTTCTTTGTTTAATCAATATTTTCATAAATTTATCTAACTTTGTTTAAGATCTTTTGTATGCTGACATCAAATCTCAAAATATCGTCATGGTTCTAAAAAAATATGACTGGTTTGTAATGATAAAGTAACACTACTATTGATGCTGGTGAGAAAATAACAACCAAAATGTTTTCTTTGTGACTTCTGCTTGCTCACTTTTGCCATATTTTATCCCAGGTCTTCAAAGCTAAAAGTGTTGGACCAGCTGACAAAGCTCAACAGGCCGCAGAGAGCATTCTCAAGTTCTTTTCTGGATTCGATGCCTTCACGCTTCCAATCCCAGCATACAAAAAGGAGGTAATCAAAAGCTTGAACGACGAAGGGTGAAAGAAAAGATCAACCCAGAATTCTTTGAGGGAATTGAAGATCTTAAAAACTTACTGACACCGAAGCTGGCTCCTAAGGCTTCTTTCAATGAGGGAGAGTTTGTCACGGGCGAAGGTGATTTTCCACAGTTTTTGCAGTTATAATTTATATGAACAATTATTTTTCATGTTTCCATTTCAGGATTGATGTCTTGGTGCATACATTGGTCTCTAGTATTTGTCACGGCCGTCAACTATCTCCACAATACAAATTCCTCGAAGTACCTACATCATATGAACACCTTTCGAGTTTTTTAATACTTGTTATATAAACTAAAGCTGTTTAATTCGTATATAGTTTAGTACACTTTTCTCATCTTCGTGGCTTGCCGTATTTGAAACGTTATTTTATTACATTTATTCAATATTAGTGCTATATTAAAGGGGCACTGTCAATCGAAATGAACATTCAAGTTTCTTTAAAACCAAACTACAAAAATAATAGAGATTGGCAGAGGACTATTTAGCACGCACACTTATGGCTAACTGAGCAAAATATACCCCGATACGGAACTATTATACATTTTGAGTTTGGTCCTGTGGTTGCCATATCTTTTATTGTAAAGAAAAACTGATATGTCCTGATATGATTTTGATTTTTTTTGGATAGCGGATGACACAGATTAAAGTGGAGTACAAAAGCTTATTCTATAAATTCATTTCGGGATTAACACTCCTTCCAGCAGCAATTATACCTCTTCTAATTCAAGCGTTCATGTTGATTAGGAATGAAATCCAATAGTTTTAATATCAGAAATGTATTTTAGGTCTAGCAGCACTAGTGGAAATCTATGTGAACGCCTTGAACACTCCCGGTGCAGTGCCCAACGTCCAAAGTGCCTGGGAAACGTTTGTGCATACCAAGTGCACCGAAGCCAAGGCAGCCGCCCTTCACATCTATAACGAGACTTTGACGTTACAGATCCAGGGTGCCCTCCCATGTGACGCTGATCTCATCAGGGGAGCTCATCTGGAGGCACTGGGACTGAGTCTTTCAAAACTTCGTGATGATACGTACGGGATATCAGCCCAAAGCGTCGAGAGATACCTAAAAGAACTAACGGTATGAACATTTGTGACAAAATCAAAACTGTCTACATGATATGCTGGAGTTGAGCTCGCTTGTTTATTTTCTTGTCTGTCGGTGAATTTATCTTTTGGCCGACTTTGTAGATATAATAGAGTAAAACAGGATGATTGATTTTAAATTGGCTTCTAGTTGGAACAAATAGATATCCACGGCGGGAAGTACCCCCAAACACCCTGCAACTTCAATTAGCCGGTTCACAATAAGTTAACTCCCACCTCTCCCCCACACTTCACCCTAACCTTTAATGGTTAATCGTTAATAAAACGATGCATATCCAAGGGAGTCTTCCAGAAACCGGGATTGAGCCGTTAACTCGATATTTTTCTTTATTTTGGTACATTTAGGAGGCGGCTGAGAAGACTTTAATTAGGTGGTTGGAAAAGAACTTTCAACAAACGAAAGAGATCTGCTATGCTCTCCTCGTGAAACTGAAGGCTCAATACATGGACCCAGTTCTCGCTCGTCTTACAGGGTCGGAGTGCGCCAAGGTCGAGTTTGCTGATATCATGAAGGCGTACACTGCCATTGAGAATGGATATAACGACACATCCAAGGGAGCCAAAGATGCCTGCGCCACCGTTTTTCTCGACTTCCACCGGGTTAGTGAAAACGCAGTCAAATAACTTAATCATAATTTCCCCTAACCCCATTTTAATTTTAATTATTTCCAAAGGCTATATGAAACCTGAGTTTTAAATCGTGATTAGAGTACCGGAAATATGTTTCACGACCGCGCAGTTTGGGGTCTTGGTCGAGTGACTTAAGATGAGGCAAAAATCCATTGTTCACTAGCACTTGTTGTAGTTTGTATTGCACAATGTACTACTGAGACCAATGCTTCTAATTTGTGTACTGCCGCTCGGTCGTGAGGAGCCATGCAGGCAACTTAAAGCCTTTTTTTCCAACTTCAATACAATGTAGGTCGTAGACAATCAATGTTTCACGCAAAAATAAAACTTTGTTTTCATAGAATTACTCTAAAGATTATGAGGATTTAAATAAGTAAGTAAAGTAAGTACGTAAGTAAGTTGTCAGGGAGACTTTACCTGAGCTGAGGGGATTCTCAAGCATGTTAAGGCATGGTTTGAGCATGAAATCGAGGCTAAAGCTATTTTATTGAATAGAGTGGCTTATGTTTGCCCGAATTCTACAAAAATAATGGATGTCACTAAGCTCAGCGTTCTGAGTCGTTCCAACAGATTTTGTTGTAAAATGTCTATCACGTGACCAGCCACGTGATTACAAAATCTGGAAATTTCATCTCAAAATGGGCCGGTTACACTGCATATATAAAGTAACGGTTTCTTGCTTATGTGATTACACTTCTGGTTGTTTCTAAAGATCTGCTTGGAATGGTTGACCCTGATAGATTGTTAAGGCGAAAATAGAGAAAACAGGTCACGTGACCTGTTCTTGGAACCAGTTTTCCCCAATTTTCTCACCTACGATGGGAAAATGTCAACCATTCCAGACAGAGATTTACGGACAACCAGAAGTGTAATCAAATAAGCCAGGAATCGTTACTTTTAAAAGGCACTGTGACCGGCCCATTTTGAATTCTTTGTTTTATCAGCCTTAAGATCACGTGACCACCAAAACACGAGAATACCTAACTTAAAATGTTGATACATATGATTGCTGCCTAATTACCGATTTCTATGGTATTTCATTGAAAAATGACAAAGTTAGCGAATTTAGAGTGTATATAACAGAATTGCTGAATAAACCATGCCTTAACATGCTTGAGAATTCTCGTAGAGCTTGTAGCGACAACAACCAGGGTTGGATCTTAACGTACTTTATTACTGGTCTCAATGACTGGCCATGACTAAGCCATTGAGGCTGATCATGAAGAATCATGAACGCAACATGACTTCTGTTTCTTCGGCTATCTTCTCTATCTTCTCTATGTTACAATATATTCGTTCTGTATTTATGTCATTTACAAACAATAGTTATTGGGAACCAAACAGGTGTTTACATGGACCCTTGTTGTAAGTAGGGTCTTTGTCCAAAGAAAGCAAAACTGACCTTGAAAGGAAGGTGCTTCAACCGATCGACAACATAAATGAGATATGTCAAAGGTGAAACTAGAAATGAAATATCATAGCTTGAGCGTAAAACATTATACGAGTCTTTAGATATGTTCCATAGAAATCCAACTTGAAGTTGGTGACTAATCTGCATTGACGGAAAGTTCAATGGATTTGGTACCTGACAAAGTACGGAACTGTAATTAGGAATACTCAATTCTTATTGGCTTGTTGTCGGGATCGCTTGGTACCGATAGCTTAAGATATAATCAATACTTAATTAGATCCCTGTAACAACACAGGTTGTTGTAAATGAGTTCTATTCAATGTTGTCAAAGGATCGAAAACGACCTTAGTAAATACAGGCTCGTGACCAAACCGAGATTAACAAAAGAACGTTTTAATTAAAGTAACTCAACGTTGGATACGTCGAGCACGGGCTAAACTAGAACTTGTTAATTTATTATATGTTTCTCCTAGAGTAGGATTTTGTCTAAAATCGTAAGATCCTTTATCTTAACAAAGTAAATAAGTAAGTAAATTAGTACGTAAATAAATAAAATTGGTATTAGATGCACTTTAAATGTAGTTGCAGAAAAAAAATGTTGCAGACAAATATGCAAGTAATCTTAAATCCTCAGTAACGATACAAACAAGTGCTTTGGAGGTTTTACTTACGAGAAGCCACATTTTCAGATTTAAAAAAATGGTTTCTAATGGCAAATGGGCGAAAATGTTACTCGCAATATATATTATTTTGGTATACCAAATAATATAAATTTGAACTGTTTGAAGGCAAATCTTTGTCCGTATTCAATAAAAAATCATGAGATAACCAGTAATTATAGAGGCAGCTTTCGAAATATACTGATAACGCAAGTTGCAAACTCTCTGAAGAGTTTGTAAATAACCATATCATCTCAAAAACACATATTTTTGGTCTTCAAAAAGAGAGGTGAGACTTAAAAAAGCCATTATGAAAGAAACCTTCTTTGAATTTTTGTATAGCCATTCGGTCGTGAATGGCGGAATGCATTCGGATTGGCTGAAAACGAAATAGCGAGAAATGCCCTGCATTTTGATTGGCTTCATCTAGCCATGAAATGCCGGCAAATTTTGTTATATTTATGTCATTTAATCTAATAAGGAAATCATAAAAGACATGGAGAAGAATATGGAATTCCTGAGACGTTTGAAAGACTTCGACAAGAAGCTGGCAGCTGAAAAGGTCGCCATCGCCGCCGAGAAGGACAAAGGGATGAGAATTCAGGTAAAAATAGAAGTACATTGAGGGTTTGCATTCACCTCTCAGAGCAATATACATCATGGGATAGCGGAACAATATATACCCCTTACCGAAAAACAATAAGTTGACGCAATAACGCGGATGTCGTATGAGTGGAACAAAACACGGCATGTTCGTAACCTTACCATAAGCATATTGTAACTATGTAATTTGATAGAATGAGAAGGACAAAATATAGGGAAACCATTTTAATGTCACGGTATGCCGTACGGTAACAGTCAGTGCCTTACTGAACTTGCCACTCATACGACATCTGCTCTATCACCAACGACATGACGAGCTCCCAAATGCAAAACTATTTCTTCTCGTTATAGGAAAAGAACGCTGCCTTTGATGAAGAAATAGAGAGAAGACAACGAGAGGTAAAGCAAACAGAATTAAAATAAAGTTAACGCCCTATTTCGCAGTAGCCTGCTTGCGAACAGGCTAATGGGAATGGGGGAGAATCGGAGGTGGAAGAATAGCCTGCACGGACGCTATACAAATTTTGAATTACATCCCTACATAGACCCATTGCATAATTGGCGTCCAATTTGATTAACTATCCTTAGTGACATTCATGTAAAAACACTTGTGTGGTTACGTGAACACGAGACTCAAGTCTCCAGGAAAATACCTATTTCATTTTGAGGCCATTTTTGCAATGAGTATTGATCCATCATTAGGCTTGTTTCAGACGCCGCGCTAATTCGTGTGGTGAATCAAACAAGGAATAATAATTGGGCGGCTTTGCTTATCTAATTAGATTCGGCACATAAGTGCAGCTGCATCTAAAATAGGCATGAAAGAGAAATATTTAACATATTATGTGAAAATATAGCCTCCTCCGCAGGCAACTCTTAATGACTTTTTAGATTTGACGAGCGGCGAAGCCGCGAGGGGATCAGACACTTGCTCTTACCACAGGAAGACCGGTTTCACATTTTTTTCTCAATTTTTTCCTATTATGATTAGGAGTTGCCTTTGGAGGAGGCTAATGAAAATGTGGTTCGCCGGCGAGGACTCCAACACCTCGGTCTCCCGCGTCCAAGGCGTACTACATCTTTATTCATGGCAAATCATCAGTTACATACATAGATAAAATTAAAAAACACTAAAATATGAAAATGTTTTACATGAAAGCCATGTTGCAGGGATGAATAAGAAAAATAGGAATGTCATATAAAAAAAAAATATCTTTAAAATAACTCGATTTGGTAAGGTTACACAAATAAGTTTTTTAAATTAGTTGATTGCCTTACATCCTCAGGCAGTTAATTCCATAACTTTGCCCCACTAAAGCGAAAAGCCTTTCTACCAAAATTGTTTCGTGGCCGTACGAGGGTTAGTTTGTTGATCATGATGAGCCCATCAGATTGTAATTTGTAGAGGCTGAACGTGGTATAATTTTTTAGGATAAATATTCAGGAGACAGGTTATTTAAAGCCTTATAAATCATTGTTGATTTTTGTTTGATTCGTCGAATATATAGTCTGTCCCAGTTTAGAGTACTAAGGAGCTCATCAATCTTAGTATCAACGGGTAAACCGGTTATTATTCTGGCAGCTCGGTTCTGCAACTTTTGTGTAGATTCTCGGCAAGTCCTTTGTTTAGGTTTTCCCATACAACACTGCAGTAATATAAAAATATCTGCGTTACGCAGTTTAGCAGGTATTTGTTTTCTGCACGTTCCATCATCGGAATGTTCATTATGCACATTGCGTTGTTCAACAGTTACGTAATAATGCGATTGCATATGAGTATATAAGTAGCTTAACGAGTAAGTGTTCTTCCTTCGGTCTGTGAAAGCAACTGACTCCATACTTCAGTTATTTAATTTCAAGATGAGCGACGGAGAAGACCAACATCATAGTCCTAACCACGATCGGAGACATGGAATCCTGGATACAGCTACCGATATCGCTATCCAGTCTGCTATTAGTTCTTCAATAAGTGCCTTAACGGATAACCTGACGCAAGTTATTGAGTCTAGACTAAATAGCTTCGCTAAACGTTTTTCTGAAGAGACTTGTTCGACGGTGGAACACGCGGTCAAAAGGGCTCGCCTAGACAATTACAGTTGTAAACGTAAAGGAAACCAGCACCAATTCGACCACGCTCAACAAGTCTTAGGCCAGCTCGACGAAGCCTCTCAGGCGCTGAAGGTTAAATCTTACGAGAAAGTTAAGCGTGCATTGGAAGAAGGTACGGAGTTAGTAGTTAAGAGAATCAAAGCTATTAAATTGGCTGATAAAATTGAATTTGGGTGGCTAACAGTCGACGAGTACTTGTCGGACGAGTTGGCTTCAGATACCGACGACGAGAAAAGAATGTATCGTTCAGAGAGGAGAGCGGAGAAGAAAGTGAAAGATAAGAAGCGTATTCGTTTCAACCAGAAAAAAGGGAGAGCTAGTTCTGCCTTTGCATCTTCACCGAGGTATCAAGATAACAGGCCAGCTTATCGCACGGATAGCAAGCCAACGCGTCAGATTGGGCCTTGTTTCAAGATAAGTATTTTACTCTTGACTTATCACTGCACTTTACAAGCTTTGTTTAACCTTCGGAATTATGCGTTGCTGACAGACCATAATCCAATATACTCAATGAATCAGGTCTATTGTCCTTATCATTTCGTAGTTAGTGCAGAATATAAAAATATCTGCGTTACTCAGTTTAGCAGGTATTTGTTTTCTGCACGTTCCATCATCGGAATGTTCATTATGCACATTGCGTTGTTCAACAGTTACGTAATAATGCGATGTGCATATGAGTATATAAGTAGCTTAACGAGTAAGTGTTCTTCCTTCGGTCTGTGAAAGCAACTGACTCCATACTTCAGTTATTTAATTTAATTTAATATAACTTTGTTATATATTTATTCCTTATATAGTGCGGAGAGTTTGGACACTTAAATGCCACATGTAGAAGAACCACTACTACTGCCAGGAGTAATGGCCGCCGCCTTTGACTAGAAGCTGATTCGTCGACCGTGGAAGATTCACAAAGTCAAGTTGAGTGTAACTTAGACTTGTTCCATTCTTGTGATTGTGACGAATTCAGTGTTAGTAACA
The DNA here is from genome assembly GCA_030867875.1 of Actinernus sp. WN-2022. NCBI lineage: Eukaryota > Metazoa > Cnidaria > Anthozoa > Actiniaria > Actinernidae > Actinernus > Actinernus sp. WN-2022. Next base: position 129,836,818 of record JAOWCC010001634.1, on the reverse strand, counting down.
CTAGTCAAGGTGTTAAAGGTCGTTTGATGGCCTCTGTAAATGAATGGCTCGGATTCGTAATTAATACCATTTCAACGAAGTTCCAGATACCTGAAAAGAAAGTTTCCAAGCTTAAGAGTCTTTTAGATGCAGCAATACGAGACGGCCATTCGACATTCCGAGATTTAGCCAAGATTGCAGGCTCTATTATATCAGTGGCTTTAGCAGTCGGTCCGATTTCTCGTCTTTTTACAAGGCAGATGTACCTTTCTATCGAATCTAGATCAGCATGGGACCATAGCCTGCATTTTTCACCAAGTCTCTTAGAAGAGCTAAAATTTTGGTATCAGAACATTGACTCGCTGAACGGCTATTCTCTTAGACCTCCACCTGGGGCCCATACAATCATATTTACTGATGCTAGTGACATAGCATTTGGAGGATTTTCGGCTTCATTAGACGGTACTGTAGTTAGCGGCATGTGGACAACTGATGATATTGGCCAAAGCTCGACATATCGAGAACTGAAAGCTATTTATAACGTATTATCTTACGTCAAACAGTTGCAACACACAAGAGTTAAGTGTTTACAAACAACCAAGGCGCCGCTAATATAGTTTCTATCGGAAGCTCCAAGGTTGAGATCCAGTCGCTCGCCTTGGATATTTTTTATCTTTGCTTAGCGAACGGTATTGTTCTTGAAGCGCAGTGGATCCCTAGATCTTGCAATGACAGAGCAGATCTTCTCAGTAGGTTCATCGATAAGGACGACTGGTCCGTCAATCCATCTGTGTTCCGAGTGATAGATGCGAAATGGGGTCCCCACACTTTCGACCGGTTTTCGGCGTATTACAACGCGCAACTCGCAAGATTTAATTCTAATTTGCGTTTCCGGGTTGCAGCGGAGTAGACGCCCTGGCTCAAGATTGCGGTGACGAAAATAATTGGATTTGTCCACCAGTAAATCTTGTAGTTCAATCAGTTCGAGCTCTCGTGTCCTGCTCTGGACACGGTACTTTGATTGTTCCTGAATGGCCATCGGCTTATATTTGGCCTTTTTTTTTTTTTGCATAGCAGTTCAACTCAATTTCAGACGTTCGTTAAAGAGGTATTCGTGCTCCCTAGGATCAACGATCTGTTGTTAGAAGGTCAAGGACAGAGACAAACTTACCAGACCCATCCCTCCGTATTCTGCGGTTGCCCGAGATTTAACATGCTAGCTCTTCGGCTATTATTCCGGCTTATAGTACGCGGTACCGTGACTTTACGCAATTTAGGTACCTTTTTTAGTACGAATTTCACCAATTTTGGCGCGTTACTTCACGCTAGCTGTCGCCTTCCGACATACCACTTGATGCGTTATATCGGCTATTTAAGTGTGAAAACTATATTTACGTTTTTACATACGGTCACACCTTTTAGGTGAGTAGTACTGATCGGCCATTTTAACGATTCATCATTGGATGTGTAAATTGCTATTGCCTACGGCTGCACCACTTAGGTGCGTAGTATTGGCCATTGTTTATGATGTCACCATTTAGGTGTGTAAATTGTTATTGCCAAAGGCAGCACCACTTAGGTGCGTAGTATCGGCCATTGTTTATGATGTCACCATTTAGGTGTGTAAATTGTTATTGCCTACGGCAGCACCACTTAGGTGCGTAGTATTGGCCATTGTTTATGATGTCACCATTTAGGTGTGTAAATTGTTATTGCCTACGGCTGCACCACTTAGGTGCGTAGGATTGGCCATTGTTTATGATGTCACCATTTAGGTGTGTAAATTGTTATTGCCAAAGGCAGCACCACTTAGGTGCGTAGTATCGGCCATTGTTTATGATGTCACCATTTAGGTGTGTAAATTGTTATTGCCTACGGCAGCACCACTTAGGTGCGTAGTATTGGCCATTGTTTATGATGTCACCATTTAGGTGTGTAAATTGTTATTGCCAAGGCAGCACCACTTAGGTGCGTAGTATTGGCCATTGTTTATGATTCACCATTTAGGTGTGTAAATTGTTATTGCCTACGGCTGCACCACTTAGGTACGTAGTATCGACCATTGTTTATGATTCACCATTTAGGCGTGTAAATTATATTATTCGCAACACCACTTAGGTCAACACATAGTTAAACCCATCTTGAGTTTCTTTTTTAATTTGCAGACGTGTTACAATCCGGAATCTGGAACGAAACGACGTTCTTGGTAGAACCATCCTTGCGGAGCAAGGTCAAAGACCTTTTGGAATTACAGTTAGACTCCAAAGCTTCATCCACGGTTCAGAAGTACGGAGTTGGCTGGTCTAGATGGCGTACATGGGCTACATCCAAGTTGGGCGTTCCAGTTATTCCTGCAAAGCCTCTACACATAGCACTTTTTATTACAGAACTTTCTGAACTTGCAGTCCAAAAAGGGACAGGGATATCTTCTATAGAATCTGTTGTCTATAGTATTAGATGGGGCCACAATTTAGCTGGATTCGAGCAGCTTCCAACTAATCACCCCTTAGTCAAATCAACCTTAGAAGGCGCAAGGAGAAAGCTTGCTCGTCCCATACAGCCTAAGGAACCCCTTACGAGAGAGACAGTAGAGTGCATCGCACATCATTACGCTACCTGCAATTCCCTCGCTGGCATTCGTTTTTTTATTCGTACTCTTGTTAGGCTACGCTGGGTTTTTTCGTATCAACGAAATCCAAAATTTAGTACTGAAAGATGTAGTTATCTACGATGAACATATGTCTGTGTACATTTCTAAGCGCAAAAACGATCAGTACAGGGAAGGACACACCTCTTTATTAGCTAGGTCTGGGAAGATTACATGTCCCGTATCTATTACGGAGAGGTTAATCCAGCTTTTACCGGCTCAACCTAGTCCATGTTTACCAATTGTTAGGCGCATCGTTAAATCTAAGTCTCGAGTTCAAGAAACATGTTAAACCCTTTGTAAGCGATATTGCTAATTATGGCACACATAGCATCAAATCAGGCGCTGCCTCCAATCCTGCATGCAGGAATATAAGCGGCAATTTATTGGATATGCACGCTGGCTGGAGGTGTGGCTCTACTAAGTACAGATACATCCAGCATACAGATAGTGATCGTTTAGCGGTTTCTAAGGCAATCGGCCTATAATTATATTAATTGTACGCATAAAACCGCTAAATTAAAGTTATGTCGGGGGACAACAGCTGTGCCTTGGCCCCGACCCAGATTTCGGTAATAAGTTCATGTCCTACATACACCAATATGTTACTGACGTTCTATGACCGAAACATAATAGAACGTAATTAACCTATTGTTGTATCTAGGACATGAACTTATTACCCAGATTTCCTTCTATTACCTTTGTATTTTCCCCAAGTGGTTTTTAGAAGGTTGGAGGTTTTTTCTGGCCTCCCTGGTACAGCTGGAAATATTTAAGTCCATTGTAACATGTCAATACAATAATTGTATTTTATTATTTAATTTATGTAATTCCTGTAATAAACGGAATTATGCGTTGCTGACAGACCATAATCCAATATACTCAATGAATCAGGTCTATTGTCCTTATCATTTCGTAGTTAGTGCAGAATCAAAATGAGAGAGTGTTCGAGTATCATAGACACTTAGCAGTGCTTTGAGGGGTGTGAAAGGCTTTATACGTCTGAGCGCACATAGGCCTGAAGAGATTTTTTTCATGAGTTTGTTAATGTCGGTTTTCCAAGATAAATGTTCATCTAGATGTACACTAAGATATTTTGTTGAGGTTACTCTTTCTATGACTTTACCATCAATTAGTAAATGATAAATCTTTCGGAAAATTTGTCAATTTCTGGTGTGAAACCACTAGTAACAACTAAGTTTTGGTTGCATTTAGGGTGAGTTTATTAGCACAAAGCCAATTTCTAATAATATGTTGGAGGTCCAGTTCCAAGGATTATTCCATCTCTCTCGGACTCTCGCCGGTTACTGCTAAGTTTGTATCATCAATGTACATCCGAGGAAAAGATTTTAGTATAGGCAGTTGGGCAGATCGTTTATAATATATAGAGTAGAAATAGAGGGTCCCTAGGATCGTTGCTAAGGCACGCCGCAATTGAGAGTTCAGGGACTCGATGTTTCATTATTTATCCAGCATCGTTGCTGCTTGTTAATAAGATAGGAGTCAAACCAGTTCAAAGAGGCTTGATCTTATACATACAATTTAAGTTTTTCAAGAAGGATTTCGTGGTCGACAGTGTCAAACGCTTTTTCCAGATCCAGGAATAACACAGCATTGACATGTCCTTTGTCAATGGTGTAGTACCACTGGTTTGTGGCTTCTAGTAATGCCATCAGCGTAGAGTGGAGGGTACGAAATCCCGATTGGTTATTAGTAAGGATTTTGTGTTATTGAAGATAATCATAAAACTGATTAAATACCGGCCTTTCAAATATTTTTGCAATAGCAGGGATAATTGAGATTGGTATATAGTTATCTAGATCAAATTTAGTACCCTGTTTAAAGAGAGGAGTAACTCTTGCAAGCTTCCTATCTTGGGAAAAGATCCCTTTTGATATAGATAAATTAAATAGTGAGGTTAGAAAGGGGCTGACAATTTCAGCTGCTTCTCCTAGTAACCATGCATGCAGTGCAAGGGATATTATCTAATCCTGTGGCTTTAGCTAAATGGAGCTTCTTTTAGTAGTCTGAGGACTTGCCTTCCTTCAATAGGTTTGATTTGAAATGAGGAATCTACTGTCTTTAGATAAGTTTTGAAAGACATTATTATTATTATTATTATTATTAAGGCGGACGTGATAACCACCACACCATCGGAGAACCTACGGATTGTAGCGGGTGGAATTCCCATACAATTGTCAATTATATCTGAGATCATAATACTCTTTGCTGCCTTACTACTTTCCTACATATTTAGAATATTCGGATCGTTTGTTGATCCTAAGTGTGATCAGTTCCGTCGTGTGCAGTAAGCATAATATAATTGGGAATTGTATGGCAATTCCATCCGCTACTGATCCGTAAGTTCTCCGACGCGGAAGACCACTGTTCGAGTCCTCGCCGGCGAACCACATTTTCACATAGTATAGTATGTTATATATTTCTCTTTCACGCCTTTGCATACTCAGTACCTTTGATATAACAGATCTACTGTGAACCTATGTGAAATAAAGCTGATTGCACTTACTTAGAATATTCTTTGCTGCCTTACTCATCAGAAACAGCCGGCCAAAAGTTATCAAATCTAATTATTAATAACACGAACATATTTCTACGTAGAATGGACCAATAAGAAGTTTGGGTCCACACTTTGGACACAGACATTTACATTTGTATTGCTGGCTCTCCTTTCGCCCTCTTTTCCCCTAGCTTCCCACGAGCCAGTTCGCAGGCCAGTTTCGCAGTGGATAATATCGCGACGGTTGCCCTGCGGATAAACACTGAAGCGAAGCAGTTTCGGACAACGCTCGTCTTTGTTTTCAACAAACTACATGGTACATAGATATGAAACACGCCGAACACATGATTGGCATATTCCACGTAAAGCATCCAGGTTGGGTCAATATTCTATATCATTCCAAGGGCCTAAACTATGGAATACCATTGACAACAAAGCAAGATGTGCTAAATCAATTTATTCATTTAAATAATTTATGAAACGAATACTTCTATCCAAAGTGTGACGGCAGTGATACGAGTCTTCTGCAATTAATATTTTATTGCTTCTTTCAGCTGTAATATTTTTTTGCTACTTTAAGATTACGTTAATCCACAATTTATAAGAACGACCGTTCATAGGGGGTCTATTTGTTTCAAGCATTTCTGCTTTCATAATAGACTCCTCATCACAATTTTATTGTTTCACTATATTATATTGTAATCCTTGTTAAACTTGTGATCGAGTAATACAAGTTGAACGTTGAAAGTAGTTTTTGGTCTGTTTTTGGTCTGTTTAGTAAAGAAACCCGGCCCGAACGTTGCCCGAAATCGCCTCGCTCCCATATTTATCCATTGATACTTTTATATCAAAGAAATAGTCAGTTTGGATTGTGGTAAGCAGATATTTTTTTAGTTCTCAACCTGCTGGTTCACCTGCCTAAAAAGTGTGAAATAATATGTATTTCCAATTAATCCATCGTTTTCAAACTTATGATAGAAGTTTTTGTGTCGAATAAATGTCTGCGCGCTGATGTTCCCTGTGTGTGATTATCGTTATTGTCACGGGCTCCCTGTGTAACTTCGTATAGAAGCTCATAAGAAAAAATGGCGTTTTGTAAGTAAACGTTTGTCTTGCTTGATTAGGTTACAATCCGTCATCAATACTTAATTGCAATCTTACGACTCACAAATACGACAGATGTAACTTTTTTTTTCTTCTAAATATTTAATGATGGTTTTATTTGAGATGAGACTGCTTCAGTTTATTAATTGAATATTAGCTATATATGGTAACCCTAATTGTTGTTTTCTTGCAGAGAGACGTACTTGAGCAGAAACAACGAGATGATATGAAAATAATCCAGAAACATTGCGACAAGATGATGAAAGCCCAACATGAGCAACTCACAAACATGATGAAAGCCAGCTTCGATAACCTAAAAGCCGAAAGAGAAGCGATAAACTCCCAGAACAAGACACTAACAGATATGTTTAAGGCCACGACCGATAACTCGTCTAAGGCCGACGAAAAGATATCCCGTCTTCAGCAACAGGTGTCGGGGTTAGCCTTGCAGAGGCAGGGGGACCAAAAACCCTCGCTTGGAAAATTTGTTGGAAAGGCAATAGATGGCATAGTGTCGACTATTTGCCAAATCTCATAGAGACGATAGCTGTTCCTGATGTAGTATGCAATGTGAGAACTATATCTATGGCATATAAAAATGTATACATGTTTACATGTAAGCTAGAGTACGGTGGACTGCATTATATTAATTAATTATATTAATAGACAAGTGTAACTTTACCGAATGACTGTTATTGACGGTTTTTAAAGCTCTATGTTAACATTGCTGTTGCTGCATGCTCGATTACTTGTGGAACGGCCATTCGACGTGCAAGTATTGTACAAGTAGGAGTTAGAGATCTGGGGTGCTTCTGAAATCCGTAATAGTGCAGTTTTAATTGACTGTGTATGTTGTTACGATTGTAGCAGCTGTTCCTTGCTGTTGTTGTTCTTGCTTAGGAGTTATTAGTGGGTCACGGCCAATTTCTACATGCAACTTTTGTTCCTCGGTATCTAACGAAACATTATTTAAAGATGATATATGCTTCGCCGGTAGTAAGAGGCTTGAACGTATTGCACAAGTACTCAGACCCTAGAGCTAAACTCCTTGCTCTGACTCCATCGTGACAAGATTGAAGTTTAAAAAAATCAAAGTTCGCCTCAGATCTCAAGAGCTCACCAAACCCTCACAGACGGGTATGCTCGGCTCTGCTTCTTGGGGTCGAAATTCTGGTATTCTTTCCTCTATAGCTACCTGTTCGTTTTGTTTAATTTGTTTTGTTTTGTTTAATTACTTATCCAAAAGGTTGTCACGTACATGAATGAAATTAGTTTCTTTCACGTCTGACGATATACATTATTACGTAGGGTAAATTGTATAATTTATGATATACCTTGTTACTGGTCATTTGGCTCATTAACTGTTTTTGATTTTCGATTGAGCATAGAAACACGCTACCAAAATACACATGTCGTATTATCGGACTGAATTAAAGAGTACCCATATACAATGTAAAAACCCTCCAAGTCATTCCTAATACAACCAACGGCTTCGGAAACTTATAGATCCTTGCTCATACAGTGAAAATCGTTCTAAAGTACGACGACCTGATATGGGAGATGAAACATGAAAGCTCCAAGGCTCACTGTTATTCCTATGCGACCGGCCACTATTATGGGACTAAATATTTTGCTTCGTATGCCAACTGTGCATGTCAGTGACGCATGACATAGCTATAAACAAGTATAAATTATTCGCTTTTCATCAATTTCTGAAAATCGTTCTCTTTTAGAAGTAAAGCTTATCATTTGAGCAACAGTACCTAATTTAAAGTGCATTAGGTAAAATTAGTTATACTTGATATCGATTGTACATGAAGTGAATAGTCCAACGATAGAATATTTCTTGATTTGTGTGTTACGTCTACGAGATTTTAAGGTTTATATTTCCAATATGCTAATGATGTGATGTCATCACCGACAGCACTCATTATACAAAAGCATGCTGGTAGAGAAAAATTACCTATTTTGAAATTCTAAGTTATATTTGAAGCTTAACAATTGAAAGTGATTTTACAAAAAAAATATCTAAATTTGAAAATAGCTTAATTCACAAGCATAAAGAAGTTCAGAAAATGTCTGTGACGACATCACTTCATTTAGCATATTGGAAATACAAACGTTTATATCTCTTATACGCAACATCCAAATCAAGAAATATCCTACCGTTGGACTGTCCACTTCATGTACAATCGATACCAAATATAGCTAATTTGGGCTTATATGCACTTTAAGCGGGTTTTGTACGTTTTTTTTTCTGTATTGCGCATGTATGAAAAGAAAATCTGAAAACCTCCCTAACAACCACTGTTATGTACCGACGGCTCACGTCTTGTAATTTGTGACGTAAGGTACGGGGAATAAATTAGTTTTTCAATGCTGTCCCTGGCACTTCTAACGCTTAATTCTCTTACATTTTCTCTCTTATGTTTCACCCACCCCTTCCCCTTATTTATATGACGTCATGTAAGTAACGCGACCATTTTGATATTGATCTCTCCAGCATATAGTTCTACAGGACTCATACAATCCTGTTCAAAAGAGCTGGAACATTTAGCTACCCGCCCATCGCAAATGAATAGTTTTTATTGTATGCAATTTGTCTTTTTTTGAATAGTAGTAGTTTTATAGATGTACTTCAGCTGAGTGTATATGCTTTGCATGAAAGTTAATAAACTTGACTTTTATCAAAGTCATGATTTATCATCACAACACTGATTTGGGGTTGGGGGAAGGGGGTGGATCTTGATAAATGTCTTGATAAATTGTACAAAATGCACAGACGATAGGTAACTAGTTCCTGTAAAAACTAGTGTTGGTCTGTGTCGGCGGGGAAGATAAACACTGGTATATAATCAACTAAAGTCGATTGAGGTATGCTAACTGCCGTGGAAAGCGAGTAGCAGCTTACGTTTCGAGCGCTAGCCCTTCGTCAGAGCAAAAGAGGGAATTATGGGTGGGGAAACGGTTTATATAGTGTTGAGTACATGATTACCGCTGAGGAAACATGTACTCGGATCAATTGGGATCAAAGAAAATTGCGCCAATGCATGATTACCGCTGAAAAAAACATGTGCTCGGATCAATATAATTGGGATCAAAGAAAATTGCGCCAACAATAGAAATGCTAATAGTTGTAACAGGAAGTGTTGATGAGTAACTAAGGAACATGCTGATCTAAATGTGAGTGAACACGTGAATTCTGAAATTAAATGAACGATAAGCGTTCATTAATACCGTGAGGTGCAAAAGTGCCAACTTTGAAAGTAATTTCTATTCTTTGCGTTTACAAGTGTTGGTAGTACCTTGATGCAGAGAAATGCCGCATACAGTGATGTGATTAATGCAATGACCAGGAAATTTAAAGTGACGAGCTACAGGTTTGGCGAGATCCTTGCTGCTAGGTCTAACATCTAGCAAGTGTTCGCGGAATCGATCTCCTAATCTTCGCCCTGTTTCTCCGATGTAGAGTTTGTTACAAAGTGTGCAGGTGATACAATAAATAACATTACTGGAAGTACAATCAAACTGATCAGTGACTTTAAGAGAGCCTTTAGGTCCTGGAATAAATGTCGTGGGTTTAGTGTAAGCACAGGTATTGCATCGTGTCCTAGAACATTTAAAAGTGCCTGGTTGAAGATCAGGCAGTACTGATCCTTTGAATAGAGAATCACGGAGATTCTTGTCACGTTTGAAAGAAATGAGAGGAGACTGCGGGAAATTAGACATCATCTTTATTTATTTAACCACGCTAGCCCCAACAACGATAAAAAGCTGATTTCCATGAGGGGCGTGTCATGAAATTACAAATTGCTAAATATATACTAATGTAAAAACCTACTACTACTATTAATACAATGGATAAAATACTTAAAATCGTATATAATATAAACTAATTGTCTAACAGTCTATTGGCAGAGACTCGATGATCGGCTAATAAAGATAACTACGACTACGTAATTTACCAGAACATGTGCTAAAAGAGTCACAGTCTCTTAAGTCACTCGGCAAGGCATTCCATGTTTTTTTTTCTGTCATAGCTCCAACTTTTCTTCAAAAAGGCGGTCTCTGGATCACTCTGTAAAATCTTAAAGTACCTCTGGATAATTTTCTTGATAGACAGATTAGACGGATGGTAAGTCAATGGAAACGGAATCCTATCCCCAGTTTTCGGTTTGGACGGTAGCAGAGCCGTTCTTCTGTCGATGTCACGGGCGCGGTCCAATGCAGTTGTCACAACAGCGTTAGGATAACCGCGCTCGACAAAGAACATCTCCTCGGACTTTGAATTGAAGTCGGATTCATTGCTGCACAAACGGCGAAGCCTAAGGAATTGAGAGTACGGGATAGAGGTTTTAACATGTGTAGGATGAGTAGATGAAAACAATAAATAAATGTGCGAATCAGTTGGCTTGTAATGAACAGTAGTGGATAGACTATTGCCGCTAACAGAAACATTGACATCCAAAAATGTGATAGAAACATCTGAAATATCCCATGTAAAGTCGAGAGCCGGATGAAAGTTGTTAACAAAATCAATAAACCGCCTAGATCCCGTTTAGTAGAAAAAGTTGCACCGATGCAGTCATCGATGTAACGACAGAAAAAATCAGGCGTAGGACCGTCGTACTGATCAAAAATTTGTTTCTCTACATAACCAACAAAAAGGTTAGCATAACTGGGGCCCATTTTCTTGCCCATAGCTACGCCGTTAGTCTGCTTGTAAAATTTACCAGAAAATGAAAAGCAATTGAGAGTAAGAACGAGCTCGGCTAAACGAATTAGAGTTTCGGTGCTAGGTTCCAGGATAGTTCGGCGGTCAAAAAAGTGTTTAAGTGCTTTAAGTCCCTCATCATTGGGTATGACAGTGTACAGAGACTTAACGTCCATAGTGAATATGAGCTTATTGTCGGTATGAAATGTAAACTGTTCAAAACTCTGGAGTGCATGGTTAGTGTTCTTAATGTAGGAAGGTAAAGACCACAAAAGGAGCCATCTACTTATCCAGGTAACTAGACATTTATTCTGTAGGACAACTATAAGCAGAAACATTAGGGCGGCCGGGATTGTTAGCTTTGTGGATCTTAGGTAAAAAGTAAATGTGTGAAGTTCGAGGAGTAGTAACGATAAGGTTACGAGCAGTAAGCGGGAGTTCCTGTTTAGAAATTAAACCATTAATGGTCTCCTTGACGAGCTTTTTATTAGCCGGAGTGAGATATGTTTTAACCTTAGTGTAAAAATTAGTGTCGGCGAGTTGCCGAAAAGCTTCCTTCTTGTAAAGATCGGTGCGCCAAACAACCACGGCACCGCAGAGTTGGGGATTGTTTTGTTCGAGACAGCATACAAGGTGTTAACTTGTCAAAAGAGTCCCAAATTCTTTTGACCACTATTGTAGCTTTATAGGTAGTACGAAATTTGACCATTTATTTTCTCATTTTTTGTCATGAGGGAATCAAAATTAGTTAATAAGGTTGCCAAAATTACCAAATTAAACCAAACTTACCGTCGATTCCACTATGCAAAAAGCTTATTTGCTGTCGTGACCTCATATTCTCAATACGTCGCTTTTTTGATGGCACATCTCTATACAAAACGTCGTTCTTTTCTATTTTTGTGTGGAAAAATTATAAAATGTATTGCTTTACTATAAGTTCGCGCGAATATTAATATGTGAAAAGTAGCCCCGCGTGATGCACACCGCGGCAAAATGTTATACTCCGCTGGCCGAAACAACGAAGGCTCTGGAGTTCAAGTACAAGTTTCTGAAGGTTTAACCTTTTTAGTAGATAATTTTCTGACTTAGTAAACTGCAAATTACAAATTAAGGAAATGTCAACATGGTTAGTTTTAAAGTAGTTTTGTTGTTCTTGGCGAAACATTTCACGTACGTATCTATCATTAGAACTCGAGTGATTGACTTTGTTTTCTTTCGGTTCAGCGCGCGCGTCCCGCCATTCCCAACCCCCCCTGGGTATCCCTGAGGTGTGGTCAAGCCCTCCGCTAGGCAGCCCTGTTCTAACACTCCTAGCTCCTTCCCATTTTATTCAGTGGATATGCAACTTTCAGGGAATGATCTTAATTGTTAAGTAATGGTCCAGATAAGAACTGTAGTGCTCCACGGCAAGGAATGTTAAAATGTGTAATTTTCTATTATTCTTCCTCGTAATTTCATTGGTTGATAGTTATAAATTCAATAGAAACCCATCGCAATAATGCATTTTCATTCGATATCTTTTTGTAGTTTGAATTTATTTTTGATGAAAGTAACTATGGTTTAATTTCGAAGAATATCATGTGTGGGGAAAGTTCTCAAATTTGCGATTGAAACATCTTTTGTTTTCTCTATATCCGATTGGCTGGATGGTGGCTTGTCTGAGTTATCACTGAAAAAATAGCCAATAGCATAAAAAACGTTTTTATTTTCGAGATGTAATTTGGACTATAGTACGGAAGCCCAGGAGGGTCACTGATGGTTTTTATTTTTGCTTTTCTGTTTTTATTTTTTGCATTTCTCAATTTCAAATCGCTGCTTTTAGATTTTGTTTGTCATGTTTTTAATTCCAAATCGCTATTTTCTGTTTTTGATTTTTGCTTTTTCGTTTTTGTTTTTACGTTTTTCAATTTCAAATTCCAAATCGCTATTTTCTGTTTTTGCTTTTTGCTTTTTCGATTTTGTTTTTACGTTTTTCAATTTAAAATCGCGTTTTTTGTTTTTTGTTTTTCGGTTTTTGAATTTTTGTTTTTCGGATTTCGGTTTTTGTTTTTGTTTTTCGGTTTTTGAATTTTGTTTTTACATTTTTTGATTCCAAATCGCTATTTTTGTTTTTAGTTTTTCGGTTTTTGAATTTTGTTTTTCGGATTTCGGTTTTTGTTTTTCGGTTTTCCAATTTTGTTTTTACGTTTTTCAATTCCAAATCGCGTTCTTCGGATTTTGAATCGCTGTTTTCTTACAATTACAATTTCAAAAACAAAATCGGTGAGTTCAAAAACAAAAACAGAATCCATGAGTTCAAAAACAAAATCGCTGAATCCAAAAACAAAATCGGTGAATCCAAAAACAAAAACAGAATCCATGAGTTCAAAAACAAAATCGATGAGTTCAAAAACAAAATCGGTGAGTGTAGACCATGATGCTCTGCGGCCCGATAGTAAAGATGGCGGACGGAGGAGGCAAAAAAGCGCATGCTGTTACTCCTGGTACGTACAGTGTTTTGCTAGTACATGTAAGTTATTATTATGGATTATGTAATCGATAAGGGTCATTATCAATTCCCAGAGATGCAGATATTCTTAATTGACCTGGTGAAAAAGTCGAAATCAAATGAAATAATAGTGGAATATACGGCGTGGAATTAACTGTTACGTTTACGTAGGATACTATTAAAATCTTGGAAAACTAATGTTCACAGGCAATGTTAATTATCACATATCAATCATTTAGTATTAGCACCTTGAAGAGACGACTGAGGGCCCTTGGTATTCGCCGGCATGTCAACGTGCCTCCGAATGACATAATTCTGGATGCAGTACAGGTCAGGACTCTTACAGTTTTAAGTGATTTTGTAGAGGGGATACATGTATTTCTGGGATATCATTATAAGGTAAACAATTTACAGTTAGGTTCCCAGTTAGAACCCCTCAACAACCCCATTGAGGTTCCCCAGTTAACATTCCCATATTGGATCCCATTTTACTAGTAATAGATAAAAAGCAAGACAGAAATAAGTTAAAAAAATTATTGTTATTAACCCTTTCACTCCCGGACACAGTTGAGCTGAATTGGTAAATGTTGAGTGTAAAATCAACCCTCCCCCCTCAATTCAAGTTTGGCTAGCCCTGGCTAATTACGCACCACTGAACGTTTAAGCCAAGGGCTCGAGCTTCCCCACAATGGCATTTGGGATAATTCTATGGTGCCGTCCAGGTAAGTTTGGATCTGATATAGGGTGTTTAAATGAAATCTGCTCTAATTTTGGACCAATAAGCCAGAGGACATCATACATCCTGATATGTATGAAAAAACTGGTTAAAAAAATACAGAAATGACTTCTACAGTATTAGAATGGTAAAAGGTTGGTTTGGTTTAATGCTTTCAACATCTATTATCTTCTAAATTTTTATTACCATTGTTCTCTCAAGCTTTTAGTTCCTACATGTATATCTTCCTCTAGATATATATTTTTATTTGTTCTCTCTCTTTCGTTTATTATCCTGCCATTTATCTCAGTCTCAATAGGTAGTGGTCAACTTGTAAGCTTTTGCTACTGTACTTTGATCCCTTAATTATTTACTACCGGTACCCCTTTTTATCGTAATATTACTCAGTGTAATCTTAGTCCATCATTAGTGTGAATTAAAAAGACATCTAGAAATTAACTTTATTATGCTTTCTTTCAAGAGTGAAATTGATGGTCCTGGTGTAAACATTGGCTACAGACACATGCATCAGCGATTACGGCTACAACACGATCTTCCTGTTAAAAGGTCTGATATATTTTCATTGTTTGCACCTGGCAAAGGAGAAAATAACATTTCATTCCCTTTTAAAGAGAGTCATCTGTCTATTACTGCTCTAATTTTATTTTCTCCTTTGCCAGGTGCAAACAATGAAAATATATCAGACCTTTTAACAGGAAGATCGTGTTGTAGCCGTAATCGCTGATGCATGTGTCTGTAGCCAATGTTTACACCAGGACCATCAATTTCACTCTTGAAAGAAAGCATAATAAAGTTAATTTCTAGATGTCTTTTTAATTCACACTAATGATGGACTAAGATTACACTGAGTAATATTACGATAAAAAGGGGTAGCGGTAGTAAATAATTAAGGGATCAAAGTACAGTAGCAAAAGCTTACAAGTTGACCACTACCTATTGAGACTGAGATAAATGGCAGGATAATAAACGAAAGAGAGAGAACAAATACAAATATATATCTAGAGGAAGATATATAATACATGTAGGAACTAAAAGCTTGAGAGAACAATGGTAATAAAAATTTAGAAGATAATAGATGTTGAAAGCATTAAACCAAACCAACCTTTTACCATTCTAATACTGTAGAAGTCATTTCTGTATTTTTTTCACCAGTTTTTTCATACATATCAGGATGTATGATGTCCTCTGGCTTATTGGTCCAAAATTAGAGCAGATTTCATTTAAACACCCTATATCAGATCCAAACTTACCTGGACGGCACCATAGAATTATCCCAAATGGCATTGTGGGGAAGCTCGAGCCCTTGGCTTAAGGTTACCGGATACCTTCAGGGTGCGTTTCCAGTCTAAATTATGTAGCGCCTCGAAGAAACATCGTAGATAAATCATCCATGTATCATTTTGAAGCTTGTAATATTGGCTACAAGAATACATAAAAAGTTTTGAGTTATTTGAAAATCTCGAATTTTCCTCTATCCCGTTTCTCCGATCTAGTGAGATGGCTTTCAGAAGCTCCGACTCCGAAAATATTTTAAAGTTTTAAAATCTGTTTGCTTTGTCGCATTTCAGAGGAATCGTATTACAAAAGGGTGTCGGGGAATTTCAAAATTCGATTTAGTCAAAAGTTATCATGCTCTCCGTGAAAAGGCGAAAAATAATCAGAGTAGATTTGCGGAAAACACCGTCAAGAGCTCTATTTTTAGAATTTTCCAATTCCCCGAAACCTTTTGCAGCGGAGTTATCAATTGACATTTTGTGAAAATTTCAAACAAATCGACTAAATTCCTCTTGATTGGGAGCTTTTTTTAAATTCTATTTTGGTCGAAAATCGAAAGCGTAGAAAATAGCATTTTAGAAAATCTAGCCGTCTGTCGTGCGTGAATCTGAAGCCCCGCCTCTCCAACAATTAGCGAGCTCTTGGCCAATCATTTCTCATCACAGTTCAACTATCTGTCAATATTTCCCGCCAATGTTGATTTCCGATCAAAGCTTCGCGCCGCATCGAGAAAATGTTAATATAGTTGGTTGTTCTAGTTTTCTTGTGTGACTTGAAAAATGGGAAAGACAAAAAGACCTGGAGGCACAAAGCCAAGGTGAACACCTAGAGACGCCTTGAATGCCAGCATAGTTAGTAGAAGAGACAGCGATTTGCAGGCGGCTGAAACAGCACGGTGTTAGTTTCAAGTGATTCAGAGTCACCGTCAGACTTTACGTTTCCATCTAAGCTTTCTTGGAAACAAATAGTTTCTCGGCTGGCTCCTATGAATTCTTCATGTTCAGATGTGGGCCACTCGGCACTCTGTCTGAAAGTGAAAATACGAACCCTTGTCGGGTTTTACGAGGACTCCTATTTTCCCATCTTTTTCGCTTTGAAGGTATCCGGTAACCTTAAGTAACGGCGGATTATGGCTTTGCCTTATACTGAAACAAAATTGCATCGTTAAGTAACGGCGGATTTTTTTTTTTTTTAGAATAAATTAATGGCGAAATATTGTTTATATCTATAGATATAATTAATGACGAAATTCGCCGTTACACCAACACCCGGTACGGCAATAGCGAGATCGTGGTGCAACCGATTCAGGGTCACGCCGGATTACGTTTCCATCTAAGCTTCCTTGGAAACAAATATTCTCTCGGCTGGCTCTTATCAATTCTACTTTATGTTCAGATGTGGACCACTCGGCACTCTGTCTGACAGTGAAAATACGATCGCTTGTCGGGTTTTGCGAGGACTCCAATGTAGTCGTATGCATTGTTTGGCCTAGTTTTGCTTTTATTTTTTCTTTGTTTTTCAAGCTAAGGTTAGGGCATCCTGCTTGCTTTTTGTAAGATATAAGGCCAACATCCGATGGAATTGTGGAATCGTGTGTGGAAAAACTTTTCTCAATAAACGTAAACATTGGTATATGAAATAAATTTAATATTATATCTTCACACCGTCGTTACGGGCGAGTGAGCACTTGTCATGTGTTTATATTGATCTGCTGTCAATCAAAAAGAACCTTTCACTTCCGGTTAAAAAAATCCTTTTGGTATTTCTCCGTCAATATTTTTTTTTTTGAACGGAGTTTTTGGTATATGAGACACTACTACTAAAACTACATTTCTGTGTGAAAACATTTTGTCCCCATCTTTTTCGTTTTGAAGGTATCCGGTAACCTTAAAAGTTCAGTGGTGCGTAATTAGCCAGGGCTAGCCAAACTTGAATTGAGGGAGGAGGGTTGATTTTCACTCAACATTTACCAATTCAGCTCAACTGTGTCCGGGAATGAAAGAGTTAATAACAATATTTGTTTTTAATTATTTCTGTCTTGCTTTTTATCTATTACTAGTAAAATGGCATCCAATATGGGAATGTTAACTGGGGAACCTCAATGGGGTTGTTGAGGGGTTCTAACTGGGAACCTAACTGTAAATTTTATACCTTATAATGATATCCCAGAAATACATGTATCCCCTCTACAAAATCACTTAAAACTGTAAGAGTCCTGACCTGTACTGCATCCAGAATTATGTCATTCGGAGGCACGTTGACATGCCGGCGAATACCAAGGGCCCTCAGTCGTCTCTTCAAGGTGCTAATACTAAATGATTGATATGTGATAATTAACATTGCCTGTGAACATTAGTTTTCCAAGATTTTAATAGTATCCTACGTAAACGTAACAGTTAATTCCACGCCGTATATTCCACTATTATTTCATTTGATTTCGACTTTTTCACCAGGTCAATTAAGAATATCTGCATCTCTGGGAATTGATAATGACCCTTATCGATTATATAATCCATAATAATAATTTACATGTACTAGCAAAACACTGTACGTACCACTGAGTAACAGCATGCGCTTTTTTGCCTCCTCCGTCCGCCATCTTTACTATCGGGCCGCAGAGCATCATGGTCTACAGTCACCGATTTTGTTTTTGAACTCACCGATTTTGTTTTTGAACTCATGGATTCTGTTTTTGTTTTTGGATTCACCGATTTTGTTTTTGAACTCATGGATTCTGTTTTTGTTTTTGAACTCACCGATTTTGTTTTTGTAATTGTAAGAAAACAGCGATTCAAAATCCGAAGAACGCGATTTGGAATTGAAAAACGTAAAAACAAAATTGAAAAACCGAAAAACAAAAACCGAAAAACAAAATTCAAAGACCGAAAAACTAAAAACAAAATAGCGATTTGGAATCAAAAAATGTAAAAACAAAATTCAAAAACCGAAAAACAAAAACAAAAACCGAAATCCGAAAAACAAAATTCAAAAACCGAAAAACAAAAAAGAAAAGTAGCGATTTGGAATCAAAAATTCAAAAAACAAAAAACAAAAAACGCGATTTGAAATTGAAAAATGTAAAAACAAAATCGAAAAAGCAAAAAGCAAAAACAGAAAAATAGCGATTTGGAATTTGAAATTGAAAAACGTAAAAACGAAAAAGCAAAAATCAAAAACAGAAAATAGCGATTTGGAATTGAAAACATGACAAACAAAATCCAAAAGCAGCGATTTGAAATTGAGAAATGCAAAAAATAAAAACAGAAAAGCAAAAACAAAAACCATCAGTGACCCTCCTGGGCTTCCGTACTATAGACACCTCCTAAAGCACTAAGGCATATTCAAGCAAAATCGTATGCGAGGGAGGCTCATTGCCGCAGAACAATGGATTCTACTACAGTTCTAATCTGGACCATTTGTGATAACAACTATACAGTGTTGCCTTATTGACACAAAACGTCATTATCGATGTGTTCAGTTGTTTGTACAGGCAACTACTCCTCATAATGTGCTGATTCTAATACATGAGTAGTATATCCGGAGTTAAAATGATACCCGTTTTTTGTTGCACAAGGAAGTCAAAAAGCGAATTCAGAAATCCACTTTTTGACTTCCTTGTGCAACAAAAAACGGGTATCAGTTTTAACTCCGGATATACTACTAGAGATCGTAAGGGTTGAAATTCTCTCACGGCGTCCTAAGGGTCTCTCGCAACGTCCAAATTGTCCCTAGACATCCTTGCACCTAAAAAATCCAAGAGTGTGAACCTATTTAGAGATAATGTTAGCATATGGTATATCGACACCGATTTGTGTGTTCTTCGCCCCGCGACATCGACACGCAAGGTAGAAGATGGTCACCCTAGGAGAACTGCGTGCGCAAGCAAAGCAATTTGGGTTTTGACAATATGCTATTATCCTTGGGAAGAAGATGATGAATCCTACGATTGCCAACATCGATACCATTCCATTTCTTCGGGTTCCGGTTCTACCGTGTTGGCTTGCGGGATTACCGCTTCTAGGTCTATGTCTTGTGTGTACTCCGATGTTAGTTGGTTTACATCCCGCCGCATTGGCTTGGTTAGGTTTTGGGTTGCTGCGTTCCGCAATAATGGCTTTCGGAAATTCACTTTTTGAGTTTTCTTGTGCAAGAAAAAGTGGTATAATTTTAATTCCACCTATACTACTAGGGGGTACTAAGGGTCATCCAAATTGTCACTAGATATTCTTACACATAAAAATCCAAACTTGAGTATCTGTTAGAGCTATCCTAACGTATAGTTATACCGAAGAGAAAATGGCGAGTTCAAAGCTTTTCAACGTAGACGATGTGGTCGAAGCATTCGAAAGGGTCAAAGAAGATGGGCAATCCCATGGATCCGTCATATCGTTCGACTGGACCCATCCTAGAAACGGACCTAACGGATGTAAGTACGTTTCCGTATTCTTCGACATTGGCGATGGACCTCATCCGGCGGTCTTTCGGTTCGAAGGGGAAAAGCACGTGGGACGGATAGCACCATACAACGAAGAAGACGCAGACAAAAAACGTGATCGTCATCCTTGCCTACAATTTCAGAAGTGGAACGACTTTGTACGTACGAAGACCGATGGAATCACGATTAAGAAAAGTGACAATGGAGAATTGGACCTCCCTTCCGACGACAAGCTAAGTCCTACTTTCAAACTAGTCGAACACCTAGATTGGGCTTTTGATTGCGAAGTAAGTAAACTTATCGAAGACAAAAAGATCTGCATGCGCAATCCACGTAAACGCAGTCCACCTGGAAAGGACGACACCATTATCGTCCCCAATAATAAGATAACTCCGATGATCCAAAGGTTCATTTCCACGAACTCCACTACCAATGCTGGATGTCAATTGCCTAATCCTATGATGAGGATGAGAATGAAGTGCGACTACAAGACTGGAACACCTAATGGTCAATTCTTCGACAAAAGTAAGTCGTACTCCGATGGGGACAACACTAAGTACGAACCTCTCGTAGATGAGAACTCTAGCGGTCTTAACATCGACAACATAAGCAAACTCATCCTACCAGGTTCTATTCACGATGGTATTTGCAACGCCTCAAGTATTTGCTCAAGTAGTATGGGACTTTCATACCCACTAGATATTGAGATCGACATAGTACGACAACCATCAAAGAAGAATAGATATGATCAACAAGACGTTTATACCGCCAATGCTAAGCATAGTGCCAGTGTGGACGCAGCCACAGAAGATGAGTGAACGTAGGTAATGAAAAAAAAAAAAAAAAGAATGAAGAAAGTCGTTGCGTGACCCTCTTCATTCTTTTTTTTTCTATGTCCAAATTGTCACTAGACATTGTTGCACCTAAAAAGTCCAAACTTGAGTATCTGTTAAAGGAATGATTATTATACTGTATATCACCACCGAATGGTATTAGTATATATTCTTTATTCCACAATACTAGCCTACGTTGTCATCCTAGTACACATCAACACCATACGGATCAAACAAGTCGAAGAACTTCCACGTAGACGCCACAATGACTGAGGTAGTAACTTGCGATTGGTTGATGAGAGGGAAGGACTCGAAGTTCTGTGCCCAGCACAACTCCCAAATCTCAAAAGGCTGTGCCCAATTCGTGCCATGCTCGAAGTGCGGTAAAGGATGTCGTACTAGTTACGAGCTTTGCTCAAGATGCGACCGTCTCGCCATCAAGAAGAAGTGTCCCAGTGTCTATGTAAAACGTGCTAAGAAGTCCAGCAAGACGCTAGAGGATCCAAGAAAGGAGGAACTTGCAGAGCCAAACGTGGTGGAACCGGAGGAGCCTGCTGAGGTAGCATTGCCCGCGGAACCAAGAGTGCTGGAACCAGAGGAAGGTCTCGGAGAGTCTCTCAACCATGCGCTCAACGAGGTGTTGGCTGCCTTGAGGAGCGAGAAGGACGATTAGGAATAGCCACGAAAAAAAAAAAAAAGAGAATGAAGAAAGTCGTTGCGTGACCCTCTTCATTCTCTTTTTTTTTTTTATATTAAACGTATGACATCTACAGCGTATCATGGACGAGCTAATCAGATTGTTTGGTCCTGGAATTCGTAGAAGCCTGAATATTAAACCACAAGTGGAACGTATTAACACCAGTGAAACATGTTCTGATTGTCTCTGCCCCTTGGAAATACAAGGAACGGAATTCGTGTGTCCCACATGTGGTCTTGTTTCCGAGGTCGAACCATGTGAAGAAACTAAGATCGATATTACTACTACTCGACTGCGTATAGTAGGTCCGGACGGGTTTCAGTATCAAAGTGATCTAGACCGCGCAAAACCAAAGCAAAGCGATAACACGGAACTGCAACGACGAACGCTCCTACAAGAACTACAAGCATACAACACTATTTACAAACAAAGTTATGCCCTATCGTTCCCTATGAACACGTTAGGAATCGTAGCCGACGCATTTATCCAAGTAATGAAAGTTCATCCCAAGCGTAGCGATGCTAAGAGAAATATTTTAGCTGCTCTACTCTACCATGCGTGCATACAATGTGGGTTCGTACGAACTAAAGGTGAGGTTGCTCGCTTCATACAACTAAGCAATAAAGGCATCCATAGTGGAGAGGTCTTTATACGTTCTCTGTGTGACGACGATGAGATCGATGTAGACTTGGATGCCGAGCGCATAGTTCCTCACATTACAACGACTTTCCTTAAACTCGATCCTCAAGGAGTACCTATAGACGTTCAACAAATAGTCCACGAGGTTGTTACTACAGCGATAGAAAGCAATATAGGCAGATCGGTAATTAAGACGAAAGTTGTTGGAGCAAGTTACGAGGTGCTACGTCGTTTAGGATCGTCTATGTCTCTTAACGAGGTCATTGGGCGATGTGACGTATTTAGAAATTCAGTCAAGCGTTTTGTCAAGGAGTTGTCTTCTTACCATTCCCATTTCGAACCAATCTACGCTAAGCATGGGCTAACTAGCGATAGGACTTAGCGAAGTGGAAGTGAGAGCCATGTTCGTTTCTTTCATAGGAAACGTCGATTCTTACCCCACTAAGCTGCCAAGCTTTTCTCGCATTTCCTTTTGCACTTCTTGCTTGAGTTCGGCTCGAACCCGATCCGGACTTTTTTCACCTATGGAAGTCTCACGACGAATTTCAGATCTCATGATCTCATACTTATTCGCTTCGTTCAGGATGAGACTGTATTCAGAGTCGGATACGTTTTCATCGCGTAAGGCCTTCGATACTAGATCGCGAATCGTATTGATTTTCGCCTTTGCCAACATAGTTGTCCTTTCATGTTTAGAAACCTTCATTCCTAACTTCTTAGCTCCAAGGGTCGTAGATGCTGAAATTAATCCACATAGCCCACCAATAACTCCAAGTGGTAGACCAATCACTATTCCAACCCCAGTCAACGCTACGCCCAATCCAGATCCAGATAAGATCACAGATAGACCTCCAGTTACCACTGCAATACCATGAACTATTCCTTGAGAACGTGCATATTTCTTACGCACACCTTCGTAGTGCCTTTCTTGGACTTCGATGTCCGAAAGCGTGTCTCGGATCGTTTGCAGTCTAAAGTTCTTTCCAGTGTCGTTAGTGATCTGTGGATAGATACTTGGTGCTGATGGAAACGGTTGAATCGAATCGCCTTCCATTGTACGTTATACATATAACTTACTCAAGCTTCAACACGTACAGTATGGGTCGACCATGGAAGTCTATCGGATTGCCTTTCTTATCGCGAACTGTCAGACGAAGACTGCTTCGTGTCGTACCTAGAGCTTTGACAGCTAGAGGTTGTAGTGAGGCATACGTCGTTTTCACAAATCTATCGCCTCGGATATGTATTCTACTTAGGACTTTAGATTGCTTTCCATCGAGAATCGAGAATCTGGAATCCACCACGTCGCAGCAGATATACGCTATATCGATTTCATCTTGAATGGACACTTCGTGCATGCCTACTTTTAGTCGCGTAGCGATCCCATCCTTATCAATACCCATCAGTTTGCAGAGGTTTCCACTAAATAGAATCGATTGCTTGACTTCTAGGTTCCAAGACCTCCTATGGTGGGGTTTCTCGATTTTTATGATGTCAGCACCAACTGCAGGCGCAAAGAATTGTCGAAGGCTCGCCATAGTGTGGTTTCCCTTAGGAACGTCGTACGGGAACCCTATACCTTCGGTAGACCACCAGAAGGTAGCATTCTCTGCTAGGTTCCACCAACTATTCTCAATAGTTACCTCGACTAGTGAAATGTTCTGTATGAGAATAGGGTTGTCGAAGTAGACAGTATGGTCAGCCGACGTTGTGGTGATATATAAGAGAACCATCTTATGTGTTAAAGGTATAACTATATATACGTATAGCTTCAACATGACAGACGCATGGCGGCAGTTCAAGTACCTATTTCCAAAGGCTGTACTTAGTTGGTTCGAATCTACTTCCGATAATGTTAATTTCATTGATCGGGGAATGTCTCATCGCGTGTTCACTGAGGAAGGTCCTCCTACTAAGACGGGAGGTGGTAAATTGATGGGGTGGCTCGGTCGCACTGGTAAGGCTCTAGATGTAGCACTTGGTGGTAAGTCAGTTTACGAGAGCGTAATATTCGCACGGGAACACGAAGGTCTTTCCAAACACAATTGGATAGAAGAAAACGATAAGATCGCAACGTTGAATGCAAATCTATTAGCGAAGTTCAAGAAACGATACCTACATACGGATCTTCACAAGTTCTATGCCTCTACGAAAGTGAACGGTCCAGGCAAATATTCGACGAGTATTTGGTTTCGAGATGGAGATTCTAGCTATGTCGTTTACGGCGATGATGTCTCAAAGTTACCTACTACGATTCAAAAACGCATCGATAATGCGTTGTGGGATGTGCATAGAGGTTTCCCATCTACGTTGACCCTAGATAGGAGTGCGAAATATCCTATTACAGCAGTTCCTTCTACTGCACCGGCACAAGATATTGATCTCACTAATCTATGGATATATGCCACCCTGACGAAGAAGTTCAAGATTGGCGTTCCAAATATATTCAAGGAGATCGTTGTAAAGCATACGACAGCAAATGAGTCTCGTAGATGGTTGTCAGGTCCAGATTTCAAATACTGGCCTCAACAACTTAATTTTGCAACGTGGTGTGCAACTTCTGGATGCGGAGTGTCGTTGTTTGACCCCATTTTCAAAACATATCCACCAGTTGTCCAAGGGTTCCTACGATTC
Organism: Actinernus sp. WN-2022; assembly: GCA_030867875.1. Lineage (NCBI taxonomy): Eukaryota > Metazoa > Cnidaria > Anthozoa > Actiniaria > Actinernidae > Actinernus > Actinernus sp. WN-2022. Next base: position 129,812,119 of record JAOWCC010001634.1, on the reverse strand, counting down.
CACGTATATTTCACGATACGAAGAATTCTACACGAATTTGGAACTCCTCTACCTAGTAACCGTGCTTTCAAGCAACGCGACAATCTCTATAGCAAATCAGTCCTTGAGAAATTGTGCATCGAATTCGGCATATCTCGAACGCCAGACTTTCGGTGGGATGGCTTAGGAGACGTCTACGTAAACTCTCATGGAAGAATGGTGAACTATACGGAGAAGTACGCACATAATACTTCATACTCTGCGAAGTGGCCTGGTGGTGACTTTAAGTTTCCTGAGGAGAGTCGTACGGACTATCAGTTTCCTTTATCGTACATTAGCAATAACAACGGTAAACAATACAATTGGTTTACGCCACCAATCGGAAAGGGTTTGACAGATGCTGGATTGGGTAGGTTGAATAGATCTGTCGAGGCTTTTGGATATTGCATGCTTGGTGCTCAAGTCGACTTGAACGAATCCATCATAGATAGTTTCAACGTCAAAGAAAAGTTTAAGAGCTTAGTCGAAGGCGCCATTCTCGTAGACGACTTAAAGTTAAGTTACGATAACTATCATCTTGCTATAAGTAATACGCATAAGAGGCTCGATCTAGCAATAGCTACAGGTGTGCGATTATTGCCAAGCGATCTAGTGTACTATCTTGGTGAGAAAGATGGCTATAGGAATCCAATCCCGAAAGCCACGAAAGATATGTCGCTAGGCGTTAACGACATCAATGCAGAAGTCAAAGGACGCCCACCTCTTCCTATGGAAGGACCACCAGATAAGAAATTGGTGCAACCTCCTCCTATGGAAGGATCACCAGATAAGAAATCGGTGCCGCCTCTCGAGACGCACAAGAAACAAGCCTCTGTATCGAAGGCTGACCCACAACATGAGATTAATCTAGCAGTGACATCCATTGCCGCAGCTGGAATTGCATGGATGTTGTTTAGTAAACGTCGTTTGTATTGCTCTATAGTGATCACCACTATTGCTACGATGAATAACCAAACATTCTGTGCTAGTACTCCCAGAGCTTTACCAGCCATGGTAAATATGAAACTCGCAATCGATCCAATCATTCCAGGTAGGATCTGTCCAAGTCTCTTTCCCATTTCTTTTAGCAACCCCCCAGTCGTTTTCAATCCCTTCTTTACTGCATCTGCTGCTTTATCGATACCAGCCTTTACTGGTTTCGGTACGGATCTCGACAACACGGAAACTATCGTACTAACGATAGCGCCAATAGAAGTTACCACTGCAAGAACGGTCATTCCATGCTTTCTGAAAATGTATTTGATCCTTTCACGTAGCGATGTACGTTCTAGTATGGCTTCTTCTTGACGTTCGAGTAATTCTATTTCGTTATGGATGCGTACTTTCTCTTCCTTAGCCGCTTCCTTCTGGTCCTCAGTTGACGTTGAGCTTAGAAGTATGCTATCTTCTACTTTGAGATGTTCGGCAGCCTTTTCTTGACCTTGGATGACTTGTTCTGCTCTTTCTGCATCCGTAGGCCCTAGGGCAAATTTGAGATCTTTACCCATACTTTGATATCTTTCACCCTTCACTGTGGTCAAAGGTATGGGCTTCTCTTTACTTCCAAGTACGTGAATATAGATTCTACCCAGTTCCTTATTGGCATCCCATATTCCAGTTATCTCAAGGACTCCTCCACGAATCCCTACATCCGCATAGTGTTTCCATACAGTATAGAATAGCATTCGTTTCATTTCATCCGATGTGCCTGTTTTGAAGACTACGCGGCGATCGCTAAATTTCGGATGTTTGATTCTATTCTCATCCATCAATTGCTCTCTAGAAAGGTTCGAGACTTCCAGCTCGGTGAGTTCGTCGATGTAATCATCGTCTACGGTAAACGAGGTTTCCCGATTCTTTGGTTGAGCACCTTCCTTGGAGAAGTCGCGTCTAGTTTTCATTGTGATACTTTCTCCTGGCTCTTCTGGAAACGTCGCTTTCCACTTCTCCGCATCGATAGTATCCTCATCGTCGTAGTCTTCGCCTCCCGTAGCTTCGCCAGGTCTTTCCTCTGCAGCGTCAAGGTCCATGTTAGACATAACTATATATATAGTTATATTCAACATGATCTCATCAAAGTTGGATCCCACACAAGCACGAAGAGAGCCTCATGCACTCAAGGCTCCACGAGACTTGTATAGGAAAACTTTCACTCGATCATCTGCCAATCCAGGTGAGACTCTATACGTAGAAGTCCCAAAGCTAGCAGAAGGCGTAGTACTAGTACCTGGTAGCTTAGCGCTATTGGTCGACATCGTACTATCTGGTGGACATGTGAATAACAGAGTCGTTTCGAACGTTGGCCGCTGCTTGGTCATACGTAGAATCTGTAGGATGGGAGCTGAAATAGTAGAAGACCTTGTCAGGCCAGACCTCCTACAAACGTACTCCGATGTATACCTATCTACGCAGGAGAGAGAGTCTAGAGTACAACAAGGCATTCAATCAGAGAACACGAACAAGCTACGATCGAAAGCTGGTGACGCAAGTACTTCGTCTGCTGCAGACAACGCGCTCCTAGCTGCATGTGGTTCTAAGTATAGGATTCCATTAGATGTTGACATTCTAACACAACATGGAGTTCTATATCCATATGCCTTAGAAAATACCATTACATTCGAGTTGACTCTAGCGCATGCCAACGAAGTCGTAATTGGATCGGATACGACGAAGATAGGTACGTACCAACTTACCAACATCCAACTAGAATACGAAGCAATCAGGGACGAAACACTGGCTAGTAGTGCACTTCACAAATACGAAATAGGTACTGCATTCCTATACAACTACGCTGTTCACTTCAAGACAGTAGATATCGCTAAAACATCCGATACTTTGATATCTCAAAACGTCAACGTTCCACGACGATCCTTTGCTGGACTACTTCTACTATTTATAGATCCACCTACCATTGGCACGCGAGATAGCGAATCATTCTCGAATCCCGATATTTCGAAGGTAGAAGTAGATGTCAACGGGATTCCCAACAGACTCTTTCCAAGCGGCATGCTTCCCCTAGATTTCTGGGAGGCTGCAAGAGGCTGGTTTGGTACACCCAATACTTCCATGACTCCAAAGAAGTTCTTCGAAAATAGATTCGCTATCCTAATCGATTGTCGCACAGCAAAAGATTCCACCGTTCATGGTGATGGCTTGGCACAAACCGGCAGTGGAAAGGACATCGACATTCGCATACATAGAACTGCGAAGGGAAGTGGAAATGTGAAAATGCACATCTATGTCCTTGCGGATGCTCAGGTCACGATATTGAACAGATATCTGCAGAGTATATTATACTGATGGATTCTCTCGTAGAGCACGTGCCGTTCAACGCACTCATAGTCGGTCCAACGAATTGTGGGAAGACTGCGTTTCTCATAGAACAACTTCGTGGATCATTTCGTGGTAAGTTCGATTACATAGTACTGATTTGTCCTACGTATGCCCACAACAAAACTTATCGTGGATTTGCAAATCGAGATCCTCATTTCTTCGTCATGTCACCACCGCAGGATGCCATCGATGCTACTTTGAGTATTTGCGCAACATTTTGGTCAGGTACCAATACTCTATTGATTCTCGATGATTGCGCCGCATCGAAGGACGTCAAGAAACGAACTGACAAGCTAGTGGACTTAGCCTTTTCTGCACGACATATAGGGCTTTCCGTTTGGGTGCTGTCCCAACAACTAACGAGCATATGTAAACCCTTCCGCGAGAACGTAGCTATCGTAGTAGCATTTCATACAGCATCGGCCGTAGATGGCAAAAGGATATTTGAGGATTATGGAGGCTCGCAAGAATGCAAAGAGTTACGAACGATACTCGGATCCCATAAGTTCGCTCGCATGTGCTTCTGTCTACGCCATCCTTTCGAGGTAGTGTTAGAGCTCCCAGCACCTACAACATATTATGACTGATAAGGAAATACTCGAGATATTCGGTGAGGACGTAACAGGCCCACCACCAACCAATCTAGACGTCGTGTCAGACAAGCGCGAATCACTTTCGATCTTAGCTGCAACAGGCGTAACGAAAGAATACCTAGGCAAGAACTTTTCCCTAGAAGACATCTCTAGACTTCCTGAGAAAGAAGTAGACAAGTTGTATAGGAGGTATCAGGCCGTTCTAGCTCAGCAAGTAACGAAAGGCTTAGTCGACGGCGTGACACGTCTAGCTACCCGCCTAGTTGCCTACCTAGTACCAATAGATTCTCAAGAAGCACTGATCAAGGACCTACAAGAAGACCCTCTAGTCCGCAACGAGATCAGTGCTGCAACTGGCCTACTATCGCTCAAAGCAGGTCGCCTTGTAGCTCTAGCTAGCGTCCTATTCCACATATCTGGCCACGTAGTCATTTCTGGTATAACTGTTGAACCTCCACATATACCTACTATATCGAATCAAGATGGAAGGACAGATAACTGCGACGACTGTACCAACTAAAGTAGAAGATCCAAAGCGCGCTACGGTTGGAAAAGAACTACGCAAAGAGAAAGGTTGGTTCGAAAGCGCACCTACTAATACTGTCGTCGCAGTCATCGACGCAGGCGACATACTGGTCGACATGAGCGCTTTCTTAGTTGGCACAGGCGTCTTATTGTTTTATACAGGCGCTTTATTGATTGGTATAGGCGACATACTGATCGAAGCGTTCATTCCTGGTACAACTGTTGAACCTTCACATATACCTACTATATCAAATCAAGATGGAAGGACAGACGGATCAGATAACTGCGAATCCTCCGACGACTGCACCAACTAAGGTAAAAAACCCAAAGCGCGTTGCAGCCGGAAAGGCACTAGCATTAAGCAACAAGCTCGCTAGAGAAGCTCAGAAGAGAGAGTTGACGCGCGAAAGCGAATCGTGCAAAGAAGTCTACGTAGAGAAAGGTCGGTTCGAAAATCTGGCCATCCTCGCAGTCATCGGTACTGGCGCTACATTGTTTGGCACGTACTTTGCGTACAAGAAGTATGTAGATGGCAATAAGCGTGTTGCCGCCGTTAGCACGACACAACCTGCAGCTCCGGCAAAGCCAACGGTACTAGACATGGAGTAACACTTAAAGACTCGAGACCATACTTATATATGTCGAGATGGATAAGGAATTGATGAAGACGGCAACCGATGCATCTATAATCGTTGGACTCGCTTCTGGTATTGGGTGGATCGTAAAAAAGACTACCAAGGAATCTATGCTTAGCGATCCTTCTTCTTCCCTAGTGAATTACGTAAAGTGGACTGCCGTGATACTTGGTAGCTTATACGCAAAGCAATATCTTGAGAAAGAAAAGCTCATACCGTAATGGCATTAGCAGCAATTGGTATGTCGATCTTCGGCGCTGTTTTGAATGCGACGGCATTTACTGGTGGTGGCATACTAGCTAGAATGATTGGAAAGGGTGATGTAGATGCAGAACGAGAGAGACACGATAGGGCCCTCGAAAAACTAGAAAAAGCACTGACAGCGTATAGAATCGAACGTCAAAGACGATACGACTATGCACAAAAGCAGGAAGATATTGAACGCGCCGCATACAACGAGCAAAGAGATACCAACAAAGCCTTCAAACAATCCTACAAGTTACGTAAGGCGCTAAAACGGCTCAAAGAGCTGAAAGAACCCCGCTTATCTGACTACTACCGACCCTCAAACAATCAGAAGACTGGCGAGTTGCTCTACGTTGGTGGTGGAATGCTAGGCGTTGGATACGCTACTAGTAAATGGCTATAGAAACGCACTAGGTACTACTACTACTAAGCTACTACTAAGCTACTACTAAGCTACTACTACGCTACTACTAAGCTACTACTAAGCTACTACTAAGCTACTACTAAGCTACTACTAAGCTACTACTGAGCTACTACTAAGCTACTACTAAGCTACTACTAAGCTACTACTAGCCACTACTAGGTTACTACTAAAAAAAAAAAAAAAAGGAAAAAAGAAAGGAATGAGGCCTGGTTCTTATTCTTTTCTTTTTTTTTTTTTTTTCATCTGTTGAAGGTTAGAATGTATAGATGTATGATGGATTCTAAACTTGCGAATATCTTCTATGGTCCTATGGGCTATTGGAAAGGTCACTCTGCAATCGGTAAGCTATCGGTAGCAGCGAAAGCATCAGAAGACGTAGCTAGGAGTTGGTTGGAAAAGCAATCTATATGGCAAGTATATCTACCACCACCAAAACACATTCCACGACCACATTGGACTGTATCGAAACCAAATGAAGTCCACCAAGCTGATTTGATATTTCTACCACACGATCGTCCTGGACGTGGACGAAAGCTATACAAGTACGCATTGGTGGTAATCGATGTAGCTTCTCGATACAAAGAAGCCGAACCTTTGGCATCTAAAGATAGTGGTGAAGTTTCTGCGGCATTCGAACGAATCTATAAACGTAGTCCACTAGAATGGCCAAAGACGTTGCAAGTAGATCCTGGTAGAGAATTCATGGGACGTATGTCTGAAACGCTAGAACTACATGGTACGAAAGTTCAACGAGGTGAGGCTGGTAATCATAGAGCGCAAGGCTTCGTCGAACGAGCAAATAGAACTCTAGCCGAGAGATTGTTTGGGTATCAGTATGCACAAGAGATGGTACTTACTTCGGAAGGATCAGATGAGCGTAGTAGAGAATGGGTAGTTCGTTTACCAAGGGTTATCAAAGCCCTGAACAGTGAGGTGACTCGACTTACAGGAAAGGAGCCTTCGAATTCTGTAGTGACGCAACAAGTAGATCTGAAGACTCCTACGTATTCGCGCACCGTTGGATTGAGAGAAGAGCGCCTACCATTCGACGTTCTAGTTCGATATCTTTACGCACCAGGAGAATTGGAAGGAGGTGAAAAACGTAGAGCTACTGATCCTGTGTGGAGTTTGCAGATATACACCATTTCGCGAAGTGTAGTATCTTCGGGACAGCCTGTGTTGTACTACCTTGCGAAGCGAGAAGGGGAGAAGAATGCACCCAAACGTGGATTCGTTCATGAAGAGCTACAAGTTGTTCCTAGGGATACGGAACTACCACCAAAAGGAATTCTGTTTGTACCCAAGCGCTAGACAGCGTACTCTATTGGCTCGGTGTGGATTCCATCGGGAAGAACGCGTCTTTTGTCATAGTAAGCCGATAGCCCAAGCTTCTGTTGTTCGTAGGTTGCCATACCTTCTGGCAATAGTCGGAAGCCTCGGTTCTTCGCTATGTCGATACTACCCTGGAGGGCTGCTTCGAATCGATCCCACGAAATGTCGTTGTGCCGCCTAGACATACCTTTGACGGAGTACTTCTTGCTGCCACCCGTATCGACGTAGTAGGCTTTCGAGCATAGGGCAATGGCGCGCTGTCCTTCGAATTCGAGTTTGAAGAGTCCTGGGGTACGACTGCTCCACTTGTCCCAAGCTAGCCATTCCTTCCTTTCGGCTTCGAAATCCTCACGTAGCTCGAGTCTTACAACCTCATCGAGGCTATTTCCCGAGATGGCAATGTACGCACTGTCCGTGTCCATCTGTATATATTCGAAATCCTTGCGATCGATGTACTTGTCGAGGAAGTCGTAGTAGAACTCAAGCATACGCAGCTTTGCGAGCTGGTACACAGCGATACCTACTTGGAAAGGGCGTTTGATTCGGATCTGGTCCTTCCTACTCTCGAGTTCGTATGCCTCGCCAATCTCTTCCAGGTCTTCGAACCAAACACTTCGCAATGCTTTGTCCACAATCTTCTCGTCTTTTGTATAGGTGTCATTTGTTTGGCGTCCCAAGTCTTCGAGCAACTTTCCATAGGCGCTGTTTCCTAGTAGCTTGAACACATCTGCCAGCAAAGCCTCACCTTTGTCTACGTCTCCCATGCGTCGCGCCTCAGTGACTTGGTCCACGAACCATCCGAATATTTCTTTGGGTTCGTAGTCTATCGTGCGGTAGACAGCAGTGATCACTGCGCCATGGTCTAGATACCAAAGTAGAAGAGGAGCATAGAGTAGCAACTTCTTTCCAGAGAGACTCCCAACTAGCTTCGTTTCCTCACTGCGCTTTCTACCAGTCTTCTCAAGGTAGGCCAACATTTGTGGAGGAATTGCTTCCTTGGGGATTTTCTTGCTGTAGAAGAAGGGGGGCATCTCCTCAAATTTCTGCCACAATTCTTTTGGTATCTCGATGTCTACTTCTGCATATCCAAACCACGTTCCACCACGTAGACATTCGACGAATCCTTCGTTGACTGGACCTGGCTCGTCATAGTGCACAACCGTTTCTTTTCCACAAGGCATTTCGAATTCCATCGTGGAAAGATATAGGGCGTTGGCATCGTATCCAAGAATCTTACGACAAATCTTAGTTCCTCCCTGATGACTACGAATCTTAGTCACTCCTGCTTCGTGGCGTCTGGTGAACACTATGCTTGGACCTCCCACGACAGCGCCTTTCAGCATGTGGTAGGCTTCCTTACTTGGAGCATACATCTCAGCTCCCCTTTCTACACTACCTCGAAGCAGTAACTGTAGCGAGACTCCTGGGATGGACACTGCGTCTTTCAGCATGTCTACTCCCTTCTCATGGTAGAAATTGCGCATCTTCTCGAGAGCCTCTAGAAATGGAATTACATCCAAATTGTTATAGTATCGTAGCCAGTCTTCAAAGATCTTCATTCCCTTATCGTGGAAGGTGCGCTTACAATCATCGAACTCTTCCCTAGATAGTAGGTGTTGCCTTTTTAGCTTTGATCCCCACTCTCGATAATCTGGCAATCCGATGTGAGCTAATTTGTCTGGAGAATCGAACCACTCATATGGAAAGTAACTCTTTTGCGATTCGCATCCATATGCCTTGATCCACTTTTCGTAGGAAGTACCTGGGCCAAGATAATTCATAACATCTAGGAAACGAAATTCTGGGGTCAATAGGAACATAGTGGTGTTGGCTTTCTTTGCCACCCGGACCTTTGAACAGGTGTCGGCAATGGTTCCTACGAAGTGCTCCCTGATCAGGTTGAGATCGTACCTGCCAGAGTTGAATCCCAATACTGGAACTTGGCTGATCCATTCGTCGATTCTCATCCGTTGTGCCTTCGATAGGGTGTCAAAGGAGAATTCAGGTGTCTTGGGGCAGAACCGTTCCGCAATGACTTCTCGGATTGCTTTCGCTCTTCGTTGGAGTTCTTCGACAAAGGCGGCTACAAGTTCTTTTGGTTCGCGTCGACAGATGTGGGTTGGCGTTCGATCGTACGTGTCGGCAATTGATACTGATATTGGGACATGGACGTTTTCGATGGTCAATCGGTCCGTTCGTTGTCTTCCTTTCGTTGTATCGAGATAGGCTTCGAAATCGTAACCTATGGCATGTGGATAGGCGGTTTGCGTTGGAGTTGGAATCGGCTTGTTTTTCTTCTTTGTAGAGCAACCCCAAGCCTCCACTACTACATAACCTGCCTCACGTAGACTCTCCGTTCTTTCGCAGGTCTTGAGATAGAGCCTCCTTTCCCTAGGGAAGCATTTCGGGCAGCCATGGAAATAGCATCCATGAAATTGGAAGATGGTTTTCGAAAGAGGTTCGTAGCCGTCGACCGGCGCTCCTTCGATCCAATGCTCTCCACCATGCCCACATGCTCCTTCATGCATGGCAAGGCAGCGCCACAGACATAGGTTGTCACCATATCGATCAAGGGCAAGCATTCCTTTCTTATGGCGAAGCCATTGGGGTAGTGGGCCTGTTCCCAACAGAGGCTGACGATCGATCACGACTTTGACATCCACGTAGATCCAACGCACGAAGGCCCATTGGGTATTTGGTCGATTGATGTTGTCAGGATTCAATCGAGATAGCTCCCTGTCGACCACCCACTCTTCTGCATCTCCTAGGATGTTCACCCATGGAGAGCCGGGGACAGTCTTGGAGAATAGCATCACACGCCCGTCGTTGACATTGCGAATGCGATAGGTGTAGCTGTAGCGCAGGTAGAAGCTGGTGGTTACCTTTGCAACTAACTTTTCCATGATCCTACGGGTCAAATCTCCTGCCACACCTTGGAAGAAGCGCCATCGAATAGTACGGCGGCCTATCTCCACTCCCTCGAGCATTCCATCTCTCTCATCGAGAATAGCACCTGCCTCTCGAGCTAGACTCCGTGGAAGTGGCTCACTACGCGGTCTCGCCATTTTCTCTTCGGTATAACTATACGTTAGGATAGCTCTAACAGATACTCGAATTTGGATTTTTAGGTGTAAGGATGTTGCGAGACAATCGATGTCGATATAACTATATGCTAATCATATCTCTAATAGGGTTCTCAAGTTTGGATTTTAGGTGTAAGAATGTCTAGTGACACTTTGGATGACCCTTAGTACCCCCTAGTAGTATAGGTGGAATTAAAATTATACAACTTTTTGTTGTGCAAGAAAACTCAAAAAGTGAATTTCCGAATTCACTTTTTGAGTTTTCTTGTGCAAGAAAAAGTGGTATAATTTTAATTCCACCTATACTACTAGCGATCCACGATTAAGATGGGTCCCCTCGGTAAAATGCGCGAATGACTCTTCGAGGAAAACGAACGAGGCAAAAGAAAAAAAAAGAACTAAGAGAAACTGTCATTTCGTCTCTCTTCATTCTTTTTTTTTTTTTTCTTATTGCTATTCGAAATCTTCTAGCGAACCTCTATGTCTCTATGAATCTTACGGTCCTTCAATTCTGCCAATACTTTCGAGAAGCAATTCTTGATTTTGCGTTTCTCTTTACTAAGTTCACGTCGTCGTGGTAAACCACACATCGTACAAAGTCCGTAGCTAGTTCGACAACCACGACCGCATTTAGAACATGGAGCGAATGGGGTGCTTCCTCTTAGTATCTGATAGTTGTGCTGAGCACAATATTCTGACACCTTCGAAATCTTCCTTATACATTTCGTGTCCTTGCCTCGCATTAACCAACTACAAGTTATCGTCTCAGACATCGCGCGATGTATACCTTGTACTAGTTTATCTCTAAACGCTTTTTTAATTTCAACCTAACCCTAAATAACTAAAAGTCCTTTGAGAGTGGAAGTCGTATTTACGTTTGGCAGAGCAGCTGCCGTATGTTAATTATGGCTGGCGAAATCGAGGCAGAAATCTACATACGAACCATACATTCCAAAAGGTCCATAGAATTCCGATCCGACCCACTTTTTTTATTTTTAAGATTTTTTTATTTTAAGGTCTCTTAGGATTTTTTTAGATTTTTTTTGGAATTTAGGGTCCGATTGGAATTTTAGGCCGTTTTGGAATTTCGCCGACGCCGATGAAGTAATGTGGTAGACAGAAATTTGCATACGAACCGCAAAACAACACGGTAATTTATACGAACTAAGAGCATCTGTTCTTAGCACAGTAATTTATACGAACTAAGAGTATCTGTTCTTAGCGAAGTTAAAATAGAATCCGCGATGGTTTCTTTCATAGGAGATGTTGATTCTTATCCCACTAGACTGCCAAGTTTTGCTCTCATTTCCTTTCGGATCTCCGAGCGAAGTTCTTCTACGTTTTTTGACCCTCTTTCTTGCCTATTTCTTTGCCGTATTTCGAGCTTGAGCGATTCGTATTTCGATTTTTCATCAATAACACTTCCGAACTCGGCTTCTGAAATATTACCATCGGCTAGAGCTTTTGAGACTTTGACTTCCACGGAATTGGCCTTAGCCTTTGCCAACATAACGGTCTTTTCGTGCTTCGAGACGCGAATGCCAAGTTTCTTACTAGCAATAGACATCGAGGCCGAAATGACGGCACAAACGAACCCAATGCTTCCTAAGGAAATACCCACAGGTATCCCGATTCCCGTAAACGTCAAACCCAACGCCGTAGCAGATAATGCACCACTCAAGCTACCTGTGGCCACAGCAACCCCGTGAACAATACCACGCGCTCGGGCATATTTTTTACGAACGACTTCGTAGTGCTTTGCCTGCCGTTCGAGTTCAGCAAGCGTATCGCATGCTTTTTGTAGCCGAAAGCTATCTCCAGACAAAACAGTTTCAGATGAACGTAGATTGGGATAGATCGGCGCCGTTGGAATTGTTTGACTCGAATCGCTTGCCATCGCATATTATGCATATGACTTACTCAATCTTCAATACGTATCGTATGGGTCGACCACGGAAGTCTACCACGTTGCCTTTCTCATCACGAATCGTCAAACGAAGGCTGTTTCGTGTTGTACCTAGAGCTCGGACAGGTAGTGGGGGCGTTGTAGAATACGTATTTGTGTCAAACCAGCTGCCTCGTATTTTAAAGCTAGCCAGTACATTCGATCGCTTTCCCTCTAGTAGCGAGAAATTGGAATCTACCACATCGCAGTGGACATACATTGTGTGGATATCTTCGATCACCAGATCGTATTCTCCCACTTTGAGCGATACATTACCATCTGCTTCTTCGTTCCCTTCGATACTTAACAGCTCGCAGAGATTTTTACTGAACTTGATTGGTTGCTTTACCTTTAGGGTCCGGCCTTTTCTAGTGGGTAGGTACCTTACTTTAATAATGCCAGCCTCAATTGGGGGGTCGAACGAGGGCCTGATCGAATGTAGAGTATAAGCCCCCGGCTCAATTTCGTATGGGAACATAACACCTTTGATGTCCCACTTGAACGAAGTCTTCTCTTTTAGGTTCCACCAGCTATTCTCGAAAGTGACCTCAACTAGCGAAATATTATTGATAAGAATTGGATCGTCGAAGTAGACCGTATGGTCGGCCGAGGTGGTGATGACATTTAAGATCGCCATCGTATATATTAAAGGCATAAACTTTATATGTCATACTTGCAATAGGCTTCAATAGTTACGATGCCTCTAGTTTTATCAGACGAAGATGATCTATCCGCTGAGGACATGGCGGAGATTGCCAGGGGTGGTCCAAGGCTTTCGAAAGCTGAGCAGACAGCGCTCCTTGTCGATGAAAACGCCAGGATTGCCAAACTGAATACCGATTTGTTGACAAAGTTCAAGAAAAAATACCCACAAGCGGATTTTCACCAGTTTTATGCCTCTACAGACATAGATGGGCCAGGCAAATATTCGACAAGCATTTGGTTTCGAGATGGGAACCACGGCTATGTGGTCTATGGTGACGATGTCTACGAACTACCTGCAGTCACCCAAAAACGTATCAATGATGCACTGCAGGGGGGTTTCCCATCTCCATTCAGAAAGAAAAAGGTAAAGTATCCAGTTCCAGCTGTTCCATGGGGGGGGGGGCGATCCAAAAGACATAGTTCCAATCCTACGAACGCTCAAGATCTACGTAGCAAAGGATCGGTTCTTCACGCTGACGCCGCGAGATATCTTTCAAGAGCTGGTACAAGGTTTCTATACCGCGAAACAGGCGCAGGTATGGTTCGATGCTCAACCAATGAGGCATTGGCAACAACAGCTGTGCTTTGTACTTTGGTGCGCGACAGCAGGGTGTGGAGTGTCGTTCGACGACCATCTTTCAGATGATGCACCAATCATTGACAACGTTAGGAGCTTTTACCGCTTCCATGTGTACTATACGATCAGGCGATTACTTTTCGAATTAGGCGCCCCACTTCCTAGAGATTCGGCTTTCGATAAGAACAACAACGTTCCATGGAGTTCCGTCGTATACGACAGGCTTAGGATAGAGTTTGAAGTCGATAAAGTCGATTTTAACTTTCGTCGAGGGGCTAATGGAGGCTTAGGGGACGCCTACAGATACAACAATGGAAAGCTGGTGAATGCTGAAGATACGTGGGGACGCGACACCACATTCACTGCAAAGTAGCCATCTGGCTCAGTTGAGTTTTCTGATACGAACCACGACCTTCCATTGCAGTTCTTTCGCAACCACGTGGTAAAGAATCAACACAATTGGTTCGTTTCACAAACTGGTCACGGATTGACGAAGGCCGGGCTAGCCCGAATCAACTTATCTGCGATGGTCTACGTATATTGCGTTCTAGGATCCCAGGCTTCTTTGCGCAATTCAATCATAGGGACGACGACCTTATCCCTCAATGTTCAGGCCGATTGTGGTGTAAAGTTGGAAGAGGTCATCACAGAAAAGAAGGTCGATAGCCTTTTACGATATCAAAAAGCTTTGCAGCTAACGCGCGTTCGTCTCGATCTTGCAGTTGCTAAGGACTGTTTGTTAATACCCAGCCGTATGATTATTAACGATAAGAGCGTATTAGGTTATAACAACGAACTACAATTGGCATCCGCATCTAACGTCCACTTTGGAATAAATGACCATATCAACCATAAAGGAAAGCCCCCGAAACCACCACGTATGGAAGGTAGTTCACGAAAGAAAGATCTACCGCATCAAGATGTCGTTGCTGTGAAGCAGCCTATCCCACAAGTAACGCAACCTCGTAGTACCGATGCCGTTGTGACAAAGCACGAGATCAATTTGGGGTTGATGGTTGCCACTGCAGCTGGAGCCGCATGGACGTTATTTCGCTGACTTAAATTGCTCTATTACGAGCACCACCACAGCTACGATCAACATCCAGATGTTCTTCGCTAAGAATCCTAATACCTCGCCAGCCGTGCGAAACAAAAAGCTAGCAATTGCACCAACCATTCCAGGTAGAAGCTGCCCTAGCTTCTTTCCTAGACTTTTCAACGCATTGCCGACCCCACTGGCAACATTAGCAAGCCCCTTAGATAGCATGGAAGCCACGACGCCAATCACGGTGCCTGTCGCAATCGCAATTCCAAGCACTCCAACACCGTACTTTTTGAAGATGGCCTTCACGCGATCTCGCATGGACATACGCTCTTCGATGTTTTCAATGTTTGACTCAATCTCCTGTATTTGGTCGTCTATTTTCGCCACTTCTTTCTTTGCTGCCGTATGTTCTGTCGACCCCTGTTTGGATGACTTCACGGTTTCCATTTCCTTAGCTCTTTCTTCCTTAAGTTCGTTGACCTTCACTTCTTCTTCGCTAACCACCACCTCTGCAGGAGGCCCTAGAGCGTCTGTGATTGATTTAGGCAATTTCCATTAATATTGCCTTTGGCGTCGTGCAGATTGTGGTATTTGGAATTAGATTTGTTCAGTCGCACCACGACATCGTTGTATTTATTCAAGGTAGCAGTGAACTTGGTATTGTCTACACTTGGATACTTCGCATCGAAGCGTTCCCAGGCCTCATCGCGTTGATTGACTTTTTCAGCTAATATCTGTTTCCCCTCAGTGAATGATGTTTCCGCGGTATTGCCGCTTGGTACTGCACCTGGATCACCTAGATTCACCAATTTGATGTACTCAGATGGGCTGTACCCCCATTCATTCCGTTTGCTCCAAAGCTTATCCTGAAAGCTTTTGGATCTTTCTCCTATTCTGGCCTTAACTCTACCCCACCAAGTACTTCGGCCTTCAGTCTTACCTGGACCAAGCTCGTTCCATTCTTTGGCAGAAAGATTTTCTATATCGGCTTGACCTTCCTCAGTCAAAGGATCGAAGTCTGCATTCTCAGCAATGTTGAACAATAACTATGTATATCCACATATTCAACATGATTCCGTCGACGTTAGTTCCTGCAAAATCGCACAGAGAGCCTCGGGGGTTGAAAGCTCTACACAACGTAGATAGAATCACCTTCACTCCATCGGTGGCCAATCCAGGAGAGACTCTCTATGTGAAAATACCAATACTAGGGGAAAACGTCGTCCTCGTCCCGGGTAGTCTCGCGCTCTTGGCCGACCTTACGTTGTCTGGTGGACATGCTAACAATCGCGTGGTGGCTAATGTCGGGCGTTGTCTGGTCTCACGTAGAGTTCTCAAAATAGGAGCCGAAACGATAGAAGACCTTGCCCGACCAGATCTCCTACAGACATATTCCGATCTCTATTTGACCACTATAGAGCGAGATGCGCGCGTGGGACAAGGTATTCAAACAGAGAACACGAACAAGCTACGCTCGAATGCTGGTGACAAAGGCACTTCGGATACTGGAGAAAATTTGCTCCTAGCTGTGTATGGTTCGAAATACCGAATCCCACTAGATGTAGACATCCTGACGCAACATGGAGCTCTCTATCCATTCGCTCTTCACAACACCATTTCAATCGAGTTGACTCTATCACCTGCTAGTGACGTGGTGGTAGGATCAGACACTACCAAGATAGGCACATACAAGCTAAGCAACATCCAGCTAGAGTACGAAGTTGTTGAGAGTGAAATTATCGCCAAGCAAGCGAAAGACGAATATGTCAGTGGCGCCGTCTTCCTGTTCAGGCACGCCGTTCACTTCAAAACCGTACCTATCAACAAAGCGTCCGACACTCTGATATCCCAGCAAGTTGACGTTCCAAGGTTGTCCTTCACTGGACTGCTCCTCCTCTTCGTGGCACAACACACCCACGGCACACGAGACAGCGAGGCGTTTGACTATCCAGGAATCACGAAGGTCGATATCGATATCAATGGAAGGCCAAACAGGCTCTTTCCTGGAGGCATGCTACCACCAGACTTCTGGGAGGCTGCCAATGGATGGTTCGGCGCTGGCAAAACGTCTATGACCCCGATCAAGTTCTACAATAATAAATTCGCCATCCTGGTTGATTGTCGCACAGTAAATGATCCAGTTGTCCATGGCAATGGCTTGAGTCAAACGGGCAGTGGAAAGAACCTCCAGATCCGCATCCATAGGACTGGAGGCAGTGGAACTGTGAACATGCACATCTTCGTACTTGCCGATGCTCAGATCACGGTATTGAACGGAGCACTGGAAAACGTATCGTACTAGCATGGACGCTTTAGTAACTGAAATCCCATTCAACGCACTCATAGTCGGACCAACGAATTGTGGAAAAACGGCCTTTCTCGTAGAGCAGCTTCGTGGAGCATTTCGTGGTAAGTTCGACTATATCGTACTAATTTGCCCCACGTATGCCCACAACACTACCTATCATGGATTCGCACATCTAGATCCTCACTTCTTCGTTATGTGCCCACAACAAGATGCCATCAATGCCGCGCTACGAGTTTGTTCCACCTTTTGGGCAGGAACCAATACTCTTTTGATACTAGACGATTGCGCTTCGTCGAAGGATGTAAAGCTGAGAACCGATACACTCGTGGAGATGGCCTTTTCCGCTCGTCACATAGGCATTTCTATTTGGGTGTTAACTCAACAGTTGACAAGCATATGCAAACCTTTTCGAGAAAACGTGGCTGTGGTCGTGGCCTTTCATACGGCGTCAACTCTTGATGCCAAAGCACTATTTGAGGACTACGGTGGTGGGTTGAAGGTGGACGAGAGGAAAGCGTTGACCTCAGAGCTCAAGGCCCACAAGTTCGCTCGCACGTGTTTCTGTCTCCGCCATCCTTTCGAAGTAGTGTTAGAGCTTCCCGCACCCGAAGCATACTTCAATGGTATACCATGGATGAAAAAATCAAAGAACTGCTAGGCGAGTGCGCCGTCGTTTGTCCGCCGGTCGTACTGGAACATCCAACCGAATCAGAGGATGTCGAAGATCGTAGGGAGGCGCTTAAAATTCTAGCAGCAATGGGCACAACAAAAGAATACCTAGGGCGCGACTTTTCTCTAGGAGACATATCTAAACTATCTGCGAAGGACGTCGCACGTTTACATAGTAGGTACCAGGCCGTAGTAGCAAAGCAAATAACAGGTTGTCTAGCAGACGGAGCACTGCGCCTAGCAACTCGTGAATTTGGGTACGTAGTCCGACTAGACAGCGAACAAGCACTTCTCCTTGATCTACAAGAAGACCACCTAGTTCGCAACGAGATATCTGCTGTGGCCGGCTTGTTGTCTCTTAAAGCAGGTCGCTTTGTGGCTATGGCTAGTGCCTTGTTCCATGTAGCCGACCATGTAGTTCCACCTAGTACACCAAGCAGTCAACCTTTTGAAGACTCGAAGTCTACTGATATACACGATGGAGGAACAACAAGATCGGATAACTGCGGATCCGCCGAAGACTGCGCCTGAAAAAAAGACCAAAGATCCAAAGCGCGTTGCCGCTGGGAAAGCACTGGCGGAAAGCAATCCCCGCGCTAGAGAGGCATTAAGTCGTGAAAGCGAGCGCGAAAAGGAACCCGAAGTTCGGGACGACGGAAGCTGGTACGACGTAGTGTCTGCCAATACTACGCTATCAGCTATCGGCGTAGGCATCGCGTTGGTTGGACTGTACTATCAGTATAAGGGCAGCAACAATACGACACCCCACACTCATTCCGAAGAAATACACGAAGCTGAAAGCAAAGCTAGAAGCAAAGAGTTGCTTTACATGGAAAATAGCATTTGAACATATCGACAATACAGATACGCGTTCGATGGCAGAAAAAGGCAAAGTGGTAGAAACAGTACTCGACGCCGCCACATTGGCTGGAGTAGCAACTGGTATTGGTTGGGTTGTAAAAAAGGTGACAAAGGAGTCTATGCTTGGCGATCCTTCATCAAGCATCTTGAATTACGTGAAGTGGACGGCCGTATTGGCTGGTAGCATTGCCGCCAAAAAGTATCTCGAAGATCAAGGGATCGTACCCAAAAATTCGTAGACGATGGTAACGATCATCGCAGCGGTTGCCTTTGCGGCAGCAAGCCTTGGTGCTAAATACCTCGACCAATATATTTCTGGAAGAGACCCAGAGCAGACTAATATAGAGATCGAAAGGCACGATAGAGCCCTTGAGAAATACAAGGCTGACGTGGCCGCTTACGAAGAACGACGAGAAAAACTATCCGACTGGGTCCAAGAGCAGGAACGTAAGAAATACTATGCTGCCAAGGATCTAACCAATACGGACCGCGCTCTTGTGCTATACAATACAGTACACGTGGGGCTACACCGCATACGTCCACAGGACATGAAGAAGCCTCACTTTCCCGACTACTACAGACCTTGGAGTTCGCAGAAAACTACGGAATTGGCGATCGTAGGTGGTGGGACGCTCGCTATAGGATACATCGCTAGTCGGTTGCTTTAATAAAAAAAAAAAAAAGAGAGAAAAAAGAGAAAGAACGAAGAACGTGGACTCCATTCTTATTCTCTTTTCTTCCTTTTCATCTGTTGAAGGTTAGAATACATAGATATATGATGGATGCTAAACTTGCGAACATCTTCTGTGGTCCTATGGGCTATTGGAAAGGTCACGCTGCAATCGACAAGCTATCGGTAGCAGCGAAAGTATCAGAAGACGTAGCTAGGAGTTGGTTGGAAAGGCAATCCATATGGCAAATATATCTACCACCACCAAAACACATTCCACGTCCGCATTGGACTGTATCGAAACCAAATGAAGTCCACCAAGCTGATTTGATATTCTTACCACACGATCGACCTGGGCGGGGACGAAAGCTATACAAGTACGCATTGGTGGTAATCGACGTAGCTTCTAGATACAAGGAAGCCGAACCCTTAGCTTCGAAAGACAGTGGCGAAGTTGCTGCGGCATTCGAACGAATCTACAAACGTAGTCCACTCGAATGGCCAAAGATGTTGCAAGTAGATCCTGGTAGAGAATTCATGGGGCGTATGTCTGAAACGCTAGAACTACATGGTACGAAAGTTCAACGAGGTGAGGCTGGTAATCATAGAGCGCAAGGCTTCGTCGAACGAGCGAATAGGACATTAGCTGAGAGATTGTTTGGATATCAATATGCACAAGAGATGGTACTTACTTCGGAAGGCTCGGATGCGCGTAGTAGAGAATGGGTAGTTCGTTTACCAATGGTTATCAAAGCCCTGAACAGTGAGGTGACTCGACTTACAGGAAAGGAGCCTTCGAATTCCGTAGTGACGCAGCAAGTAGATCTGAAGACTCCTACGTATTCGCGCACCGTTGGATTGAGAGAAGAGCGCCTACCATTCGATGTCTTAGTTCGATATCTCTATGCCCCAGGAGAATTGGAAGGAGGTGAAAAACGTAGAGCTACTGATCCTGTGTGGAGTTTACAGATATGTGTTATTTCGCGAAGTGTAGTATCTTCGGGACAGCCTGTGCTGTACTACCTTGCGAAGCCAAACGTGGATTCGTTCGTGAAGAGCTACAAGTTGTTCCTAGGGATACGGAGCTACCACCGAAAGACGTTCTGTTCGTACCCAGACGCTAGACAGCGTACTCTATTGGCTCGGTGTGGATTCCATCGGGAAGAACGTATCTTTTGTCGTAGTAAGCTGATAGCCCAAGCTTCCGTTGTTCGTAGGTTGCCATACCTTCTGGCAATAGTCGGAAGCCTCGGTTCTTCGCCATGTCGATACTACCCTGGAGGGCTGCTTCGAATCGATCCCACGAAATGTCGTTGTGCCTCTTCGACATTCCTTTGGTCGAGCATTTCCTGCTACCACCTGTGTCGACGTAGTAGGCTTTCGAGCATAGGGCAATGGCGCGCTGTCCTTCGAATTCGAGTTTGAAGAGTCCTGGGGTACGACTACTCCACTTGTCCCAAGCTAGCCATTCCTTCCTATTGGCTTCGAAATCCTCTCGCAGTTCCGATCGTACGACTTCGTCGATGCTGTTTCCAGAGATGGCAATGTACGCGCTGTCCTTGTCCATCTGGATGTATTCGAAGTCCTCGCGGGCGATGTACTTATCGAGGAAGTCGTAGTAGAACTCGAGCATACGCAGCTTTGCGAGCTGGTACACAGCGATACCTACTTGGAAAAGGCGTTTGATTCGGATCTGGACCTTCCTACTCTCGAGTTCGTATGCCTCGCCAATCTCTTCCAGGTCTTCGAACCAAGCACTCCGCAAAGCTTTGTCCACAATCTTCTCGTCTTTCGTATAGGCGACATTAGTTTGGCGTCCCAAGTCTTCGATCAACTTTCCATAGGCGCTATTGCCGAGTAGCTTGAACGCATCTGCCAGCAAAGCTTTACTTTCGTCTACGTCTCCCGTGCGTCGCGCCTCGGTGACTTGGTCCACGAACCATCCAAAGATTGCCTTAGGTTCGTAGTCTATCGTGCGGTAGACAGCAGTGATCACTGCGCCATGATTGATGTACCAAAAGAGGAGAGGCTCGTAGAGCAGCAACCTCTTTCCAGAAAGACTCCCAACTAGCTTCTTTTCCTCGCTTCGCTTTCTACCTGTCCTTGCGAGGTAGGCTATCATTTCTGGACGGATTGCTTCCTTGGGGATTTTCTTGTTGTAGAAGAAGGGGGGCATCTCCTCGAATTCCTTCCACAACGCTCTAGGGATCTCGATGTCAATCTCAGCGAACCCAAACCATGAGCCGCCTTGTAGACATTGGGTAAGCTCTTCGGCTGCTGGTCCTGGCTCTTCGTAGTGAACAACCTTTTCTTTTCCACAAGGCATTTCGAATTCCATGGTAGAAAGATATAGGGCGTTGGCATCGTATCCAAGAACTTTGCGACACACTTTGGTTCCACCCTGATGACTACGAATCTTAGTCACTCCTGCTTCGTGGCGTCTGGTGAACACTATGCTTGGACCTCCCACGACAGCGCCTTTCAGCATGTGGTAAGCTTCCTCGCATGGAGCGTACATCTCAGCTCCCCGTTCTACACTACCTCGAAGCAGGAACTGTAGCGAGACTCCTGGGATGGACACTGCGTCTTTCAGCATGTCTACTCCCTTCTCGTGGTAGAAATCTCGCATCTTTTCGAGTGCCTCTAGGAATGGAACTACGTCTAGGTCGTTGTAGTACCGCAACCAATCTGCGCAGGTCTCCATTCCTTTGTCGCGAAAGGTGCGCTTGCAGTCTTCGAACTCTTCCCTAGATAGTAGGTGTTGCCCTTTTAGCTTCGATCCCCACTCTGGATAGTCTGGCAGTCCGACGTGGTCCAATTTGTCTGGAGAATCAAACCACTCGTATGGGAAGAAACTCTTTTGCGACTCACATCCATAGGCAGTGATCCAACGTTCATAGGAAGTACCTGGTCCAAGGTAGTTTATCACATCGAGGAAACGGAACTCGGGAGTCAAGAGAAACATAGTGGTGTTGGCTTTCTTTGCCACTCGGACCTTCTTACAGGTGTCGGCAATGGTTCCTACAAAGTGCTCCCTGATCAGGTTGAGATCGTACCTGCCAGAGTTGAATCCCAATACGGGAACTTGGCTGATCCATTCGTCGATCTTCGCTTGTTGTCTCTTTGGTAGGGTGTCGAAGGAGAATTCGGGCTTATCGAACCGGTACCATCTTGCCACGGCTACTTGGATTGCCTGTGCTCTTTGCTGGAGTTCTTCGACGAAGTCAGCTATGAGTTCCTTCGGATCTCGTCGATAGATATGGGTTGGTATTCGGTTGTACGTGTCCGCTATGGAAACGGATACTGGGACGTGGACGTTTTCGATGGTCAATCGGTCCGTTGGTTGTCTTCCTTTCGTTGTATCGAGATAGGCTTCGAAGTCGTACACTATGGCGTGTGGGTAGACAGTTTGCGTTGGCGTGGGAACCGGTTCGTTTGTCTTCTTCGTGGAGCAGCCCCAAGCCTCCACCACTACGTAACCTGCCTCGCGTAGACTCTCCGTTCTTTCGCAGGTCTTGAGATAGAGCCTCGTTTCCCTAGGGAAGCATTCCGGGCAGCCATGGAAATAGCATCCATGAAATTGGAAGATGGTTTTCGAAAGAGGTTCGTAGCCGTCGACCGGCGCTCCTTCGATCCAATGCTCTCCACCATGTCCACAAGCTGCGTGATGGATGTGCTCCTGGATCCTTTCGGATTCGCGTTCCAACCAGCGTAGAGCGGATTTGCTGGCTTTGTTGGAATCACTCTCTGGCCAGAAGGCTTTTTCGTATGCTGACTGAGGTACTGTGATTGCTTTTCCAGGGCAAACAATCTTCGTTTCCCCACGACTGCAACGAGCTGCGTGGCGTTGAAGGTTCGAGGCGTTTGTGAACCGTTGCTTACAGTCATTACATACGTATATGTGCCCTAGCTTTTTGACGTCCTTGATATAGAAGGCATGTCCTTCGTATATCCCAATCGTCATCGTACGCTTGTAGTGGGCTGCCTGTCGCGTCAGATGCCAAACGCCATCCTCCGTGGGTTCGTACACCCAAATGCCGATTCCAAAGTGCAACTCGACTTCCTCCAGCTGGTCTAAGGAAGTTCTGAGAACGTCTTGCGTGGGCGCTGCCAGGTGATAGAAGTCCTGGGCAAGTTTTCGAGCCGAGGCGTTGCACTTGTCTGCACGGGCTCCTTTGCATACAGCAAGGCAGCGCCACAGCCATAGGTTGTCACCATATCGATCAAGGGCAATCATTCCTTTTTTCTGACGAAGCCATTGGGGCAGTGGGCCTGTTCCCAACAGAGGCTGCCGATCGATCACGACTTTGACATCCACGTAGATCCAACGCACAAAGGCCCATTGGGTATTTGGTCGATTGATGTTGTCGGGATTCAATCGAGCTGTCTCTTTGCTATCGATCCACTCCTCTGCATTGCCTAGGACATTCAACCATGGAGAGCCGGGGACAGTCTTGGAGAATAGCATCACACGCCCGTCGTTGACATTGCGAATGCGATAGGTGTAGCTGTAGCGCAGGTAGAAGCTGGTGGTTACCTTTGAAACTAACTTTTCCATGATCCTAGGGGTTAAATCTCCTGCCACACCTTGGAAGAAGCGCCACTGGATAGTACGGCGGCCTATCTCCACTCCCTCGAGCATTCCATCTCTCTCATCGAGAATAGCACCTGCCTCTCGAGCTAGACTCCGTGGAAGTGGCTCACTACGAGGCTCTTGCAGGAATCGTCGGATAACTCGTTGCCTATGAGGCACACGGCTTCGAGGGTTTGCTATAGCCCGTTCTTCGACAGCTTTTGCCCTCAGGCTTGCCGCAACCTCCTCATCCAACTGTTCGGTTTCACGCGCTCGTTGAGCACGTTTGTGTGGATTTTCAGGATCGCCTCGAAGAGCTGGAAACCTACCTGTTCGATCGGCTCGTTCGATTCTATTCTCCCATTCGAGAGCGCGAACCTCAGCTATTGTCTGGGCGAGCTTGGCTTTGTCGAACCCCGAAGTACCTCGCAACCCAAATTGCTTTGCTTGTGCACGCAGTTCTCCTAGGGTGACCATCTTCTACCTTGCGTGTCGATGTCGCGGGGCGAAGAACGCATAAATCGGTGTCGATATACCATATGCTAACATTATCTCTAAATAGGTTCACACTCTTGGATTTTTTAGGTGCAAGGATGTCGCGGGGCGAAGAACACACAAATCGGTGTCGACATACTATATGTTAACATTATCTCTAAATAGGTTCACACTCTTGGGATTTTTAGGTGCAAGAACGATCTAGGGCCTGCGCGCTCTACGATCTTGACCAAGATTTCCCTTGGGAGCCTTCTTTACGCTTTTCCCACCGGCCTCTAGGATAGAATACATCTTCTGTCGGCGCGAATATCTAGTGATCTTTTGGGTGATTTGTTGTCGTTGACGAGCCGCCTAACCATTTCGAGGCAGGGACTCTCAGAGGTTCCGTCTCCTATTCTAAGTCGAAAGCGTTCGATGATCCACTTGACTACGTCGAAGTCGCCCCCTACGACACCTCCTAGAACTAGAATGGCGTGGAGGTATTCGACCTCCATGGTATCGATTTCGAAATGTGCGGTGAGCCACTTGCTTACGTTGCGATGACCAAATTGGTTAGCACAGACACTTGCAAAGATCGCGCCCTCTACGCCGAAGCGAGTGCGATTGACGAGCCACTTAACGATATCGAGGTTGCCACGTCCACTAGCGTAAACTAGCGGGCCGGAACCGTCTTCCTCCTTGGGGACGCCGAACTTTTTGACCAAGCCGTCTCGATCTGCGTCGTCGTGGGCGGTCTCGAGAACGTAGGCGAAGAGTACTCGCGTGCGGAACCCTTCGTCTTCGTCTACGTTTTTGTAGCGCGCGAGAGATGCGGCATCGTTTAGATGTTTTGAAGTCAAAGCAACGCTTGCAAACGATCTAGGGCCTGAATATTCTACTATCTTGACTAAGATTTCCAGAGGGAGGCACGATATGTTATCCATAGTGGAAGAGATCGATATGCAGTATAGTAATCACTTCTCTAATAGGTTCGCACTTTTGGATTTTTAGGTGCAAGGATGTCTAGGGACAATTTGGATGTTGCGAGAGACCCTTAGGACCCCAGTAGTATATCCGGAGTTAAAACTGATACCCGTTTTTGTTGTGCAAGGAAGTCAAAAAGTGGATTTCTGAATTCGCTTTTTGACTTCCTTGTGCAACAAAAAATGGGTGTCATTTTAACTACGGATATACTACTACATGTATTAAGTAATATTTATATGTAGTTTAACCACTGCAAAAATGAAGTGGATCCATCAAATAAAGATATTTATAAAGATATTTGTTACAGTTTAGGTGGTTTCGCAAAATTTGTTATAAAGAGAACTAAACGTTTAAAGTTTCACCACTGCTTTTCTAAGAAGTCAAATACATAGAAAACAAAAGAAAAAACGGATTTCTAGACTTGTTTACGTAAACGACGCCTAAACAAATCCGCTAGCTGCCCTTAGCAACCAACCAAGGAAGCCTTGGAGCATGCAAAAAAAGAGAGTATAAGAGTTTACATTTTCCAAAAAAAGAATCTACAATATTTTTATACAATAATTGTCTGGCCAAGATAGCAACAACATTAGCAACATATTTTTTTTAATCTTCAAATTTGGCCATTTTTGGGGTAGCATACCACCCAAAGCGGGCGGACAGATTTTGATGGGTATAGTTGGTATGGGCTGCTTTAGAAATGTGTTGGGGGCAGGGGCGAGGTCGGTTTCGAAAAGGCGCTTGGGATCGTTACTGTGGACAATTAATTGCAGAATACAAAGAAACATGGCAATCAACTGTCCCCAGAAACGATCCCAAGTGCCCTTGCGAAACCGAACTCGCTTCATCCTCGACATGTTTCTGAAGTGGCAATTGGGAAAGTTTGGTAAATAATATCACAATGCTTTGTTTATGCGTGTACGGTCGGTTCAACACCAGGTTTGCGCTTTGGCTTTTGGCTTTGATCCCTTTGGCCCTCGACTGGCTCGATTCCTTTTTCTTTGCTCTCCTAGAAAATTAGTTTAATTCAGATTTGCATTACAGGAAAGGGAACTGATAGCTTGGGGTACGCAAAGGATACTGGTTAAGACGGCCCTTTAGTTGATAAAGGTATGCTAACTGCCCCCTTCAATACAATACGGGGAGTCTCTTCCTAAAGGAGCCCTATTATTGCTTGAGATGTTTCAGAGAGTAGGGAAATTTACTGTTCTTTTTAAGGGGAACTTCCACTGAAGAACAATGTTTGCTCTCAAATGTTTGCTATGGATATCTAAATCTAATTGTGTGTTTGTCTCCTGTAAATTCTACAATAGGAGTCATTTATGGACCAATTTTCCTGTCCGTAAACTCATTTGAACTTCTCGGGCGGCTATTTTGGATCTTACGAGGTCACACAATTGCCCCAGTTGACAGAAAACAATGGCTTATTGCTTGTTTAACAACAGGGGTAACCGTGTGACGTCACAATCCAATATGGCGACGCCCGCGAAATTCAAATGAATTTTATGGACAGGAAAATCGGTCTATAACTGACATCTAGTGTACAATTTACAGGAGACAATTATATTTAAGTATCAATAAGAAACGTTTGAGAGTATGTATTGTTTTTCAGTGGTGGTTCCCTTGAGAGTCCAGTGGAGTTGAATTGAAGACCCTGTGTCCGAACCCATGAATCGTCAGTGCGCGCGCAACTGATTTTCGGGGGTCACAAAAATCAGAAAGATGGGCATTCTTGTTATGTGAATATCAAATCTTTCGAAATCTATCTCTATTTTGGGCCATCGTTGATTTACTTTCACAAACATATGTTTAACTGACTTTCTTTAATCGTAAATTTTGTATATATACCTTTTAAAATGAAACTTTCGTCGAATATGTCTTCGAATCCCGGTCTAGAGTGGCGAGCAGAGGAATTCCGAAGAAAGAACAGTCAGCGAGAGGAAGCGACTCAAAAAATAATCCTTCAGCAGTCCACATTTTGCTTTCTCTAGGTCTACAAGAGAACACATGCGGTTCAAAAGGACTATTACGTGAGTTTCCCGGGGATTTCAAGTGCTGCACTAAGAACCCTCGGGTTTCTTTGGAAAGACAAAGCAACGGTACCACAGTACTAAACTGTCTAATTTCGCACGGCTCAGCTCCACTGACGTGTTTGACCACTTCAGATTTGCATTTTTATTAGCAGAAAAAGCAATGGCCTTGACCTTTTCCCCTCCCCAAGTACGTCCAGAAAGTCCTGCTACCAAAACTACGACTGCAGGATCAAACTCCAATCTGCCGAGTTCAACGTTATCTGTTTCTCAGTCGCTGTGAGTGTGACTTGATTGAGTGCAAGACGACATTTGCTCTCAAAATATCATTCGCAAGGAAAGTAGAGATATCGATCTTCAAATACAGCTAAACAATGCTTGCTTGGGAAACCAGCCGACTCTTATCGCTCCCCCACTCGCCATGACGTAGCAGATAGCCGTTTCACGATGCATCAATTATGTACAAGCTCAGAAGATGAATGCGAACAACAGAGTTCTTTTCAAGGTATATATATATATATAACTACCTAGGCTGCTCGTTTGCTTGGCAGTGGATCACCGTCATGAACAACCATGAAATTCAAGCCTATTTACTGTGTGTTGGTAGCTCGTTTGCGATAAGAGCGATAAGAGTTGGCTGATTTCCCAGGCTAAAACAACGCTGGGGACATGAAAACATGCTATCAAGAGTATTTGTTGGCTTATAGAGTTGTGAAAAGTCGTACTCGTAAACCGAATTCGAATCTAAAGAGAGTTTAACTGGCTTCCTGCCGAGTACTGTTCAAATCATATTCGCAGTATGCGGGAAAAATTCATGGGCTCGATTGGATTTTTAATTAATCCGGTAGAAATTATGAAATTAGTTACCCGAAGTGTATGTGAACTTCCTTTATGAAACTAATAAACAATCGATAACATTTTAGTTCGACTAAAAGCTAGCCTTTATTTATACAGCCGTTGATAAACAAACTATTCAAAACATTGACACAAATCACCATGGCTCGGACACAGGGTTTTTAAATTAGTTTTACATAATGACATTATTGTGACGTCTGAGAGTTAGCTCCTCTTTTGGTCAAATTCCTATTGAAATAGACATTTAAATTAAAGTATGCTATAACGAAGATATGGCGATGCGTTTTTATTTGGCACAATTTTGAAGTCCTTCGTATTTTCATGACGTCATATCTGTGACGTAATGTGTTTTACATAAATGGGCATTTCTACTTTAAAAGACAAACAAAACCTCGATATTTCAACTACTTAGTGTGTTAGAAGGGCATTCCTCAAAAACAAGTATAGATGAAATGATCACTCATCTATATTTAGAGGACGTTTTCAATACTTATGACGTCATAGCGACGTTTATGGAGTTTTTTTCAATGTAAGCTTGAAAGCATTTACACATTAAAAAAATTACCGGGTCCAGGTTTGAGATCAATTTGGCAAACCAAGTCTTGTTTTGGAGCAAATCAACTATCAATTCGGGTTGATTTTCATAAATTTCATAGAAATTCTGATCAAAATAGCTTCACTACATTTTTTCAGTTGCAAACTGGATCGAACTCTGAAGACGACACCTCACATACCTACCTTTATTATGGAAGCGTTTTAGACCATGCTTAGAAAACATGACTATCATGCAAAGATAAGGATATATTAAGGGTGCAAAACGTCACGTGACCTATTTTTCATATTTCCGCCTTAATAACTCGTTAACGAAACATTGTAGTCATCTTTTCTATGCTGAAATATTTAAATGGCTTTAACCTTAACCACATCCACTCATTATCCTCACTGTTTCTTTTAATTTGATTTACTGATTTCGTGGTCTAGGTCACGTTACAGAACACGTGACAGGTTTTACTGCACACAAACCAGTCAAGAATGACGATCTGATCTATTATCCTGAGAAACTTGATGCACTTGCCGTACTCGGCTGTGCTCAAATAAGGAAATAGTTGCTGTCTTTCATAAATCAGCGAAATGACAACTGTTTCGTTCAGTTGATTGTGCTCGATGAACTGCTAGAAATCAAACTTCGCTTTTTGCTAGTGTCAGTGTACCAGAAATTGACCTTTTCACAGGTTATAGCTATTTTCTCTGAGTTCCAGTCGATTATTAAGCCTTTCTAATTTCTTTGAGATTTGCCGGGTTGTTCGATTTCATAAACTAAATTATCTGCCAAGCGCAGATAATTTTCACTTGAGCTCAAACTCAAAGAAGTAAACAAACTCGGTGTGTCTGAAACAACATCTGATTGTCTTTTTCAGTATATTCCTTAGGTCATATTATAAACAAGTAACATCATGAGTTTTACGTGATATTTATCACTCGCTGTCTGCGCTGTATTTATGCCAAAATATCACTAAATAACCTAAATCTGCGTTTATAACTTAGCTTAATTCGTTCTGTATACATCACACGCTGCTATAAACAGGAAGTGTTATGCAGAGTAAACAGGAAAATAAAGGTTACAAAGGAAACCACAAGTTCTGGTTATGGAGTTCTGGTCTTTCCTGAACATGTGGTGCTCACCAGTTCTTGTTATAAATGAGAAATATCTGATCATCGCATCGCTTCGTCCGCCAAATTGTTTTCGCATACATAATTAGGTGTACAATATTACAAACAAAGGAAATCGCTGTCTTAGCCAATCAGGTGGTGCTGATAAAATGTCGAAGAATATGCTTGGCTGCGGGATGGCGAGAAAAGCTTTCTATAAATAGACTACTCTGTAAACTGATGGATCAAGACATAGTGTAGGAGTTGGACACTTCTGGTATGAACTTCTGGAGGAACTAATTATAAAATGGATATTGTGACATCATTAAAATGTTCGCGTTCACACCTAAACCTAGCTCTCCTAAACAAAACAGTATTGTACTGTGGAAAGTTTTGAAGATATAGACAATTAAACCAACTATGGCGACTTTGTGTTCAATTATGGCCATCGTGAATAAACGAGTTATAGTGTGTTATCAGGTTTAAAAACACAAGGGCGCAGTACGAGTCTTTGTGCTTTCTACTTCTGAAGGATTCTATTTCCATTTTCTCACGTCTCGTCGTTCCAATCTGGCTTGTTCCTGTTCGTTCCTCATGACATCAGCAAGCTCTTCTCGCTCTCTTCGCAGTTCCTCTTCCATTCTTTCTTCTTGTGCCATTAGGATCGATTCCTGATTGAGTGTCAGTTCCGTTATCTGGGAAAAGGGATCACTGTATGAGTTTTTACTGCTTTCATCAAGCTCTAATTTCGAGTTGTTGGTGTGTTGATTTGCCGGTCAGTATATAGGCTTTGTATGGAAACTACTATAAATGGGAAAAATTATAAATTTTACCATTATTGTAAGTTTATTTCATTTGATTTTAACCTATCAATAATGGTAAAATTTGTATTTTTCCCGTTTATATTAGTTCCCATGCATACAAAGCCTATAAACTGACAAATAAATACAACTCGAAATTAGAGCTTGGGTTGCCTGTAGTTTCATATAATTAAAAATTAATGAGAATTAAATATGTTGCAGTTTGATATCTATTGATTAACATAGTTCAACAAAAAATAATTCTTGAAATGGTGATGGCATATAAATTTAGAAGTGGAGCAGCAGCAGTTCAACCGTTACACCAAAGAGGTCTTTATATTTCTGCAGATACCAAACGTCCGTATAACAAATGACCTATAACTGCACATACATACATACTTTATTTATACACGTAAGAAATCATCAGTAATAGCATAACATTAAAAATCAAATAAAAAATCGTAAAAAGAATGCCTACTGCTTTACATGTTTGACGTGTCTTATAAGATTGTAATTACAATATTGTATGTTTACGAAGTAAAGATAATGTATCAGATAATCTGATATCCTCAAGCAATGAATTCCAAAGTTCAGCCCCGTTGTAGCAAATTCGTTTTTTGCCAAAGTTAGTCCGGGGTTGTGGCATAGATATTTTGGAACTCGCACCTCTCAGATCATATTTTAAGGCTGAGTTTCGTCTTTCAAACTTCTTAGTCAAGTATGCGAGACAGACCGTGCAGGGCTTTGTACATTAGGATAGCCTTTTGGGTGGCTCTCTGACTGTCGAGCCTTTTCCAACTGAGGGTGCCCAAGAGATCATCGATATGAGTCTGGAATGGGAGATTTGTCAGTATGCGGGCTGCACGAATTTGTAGTTTCTGAAGTTTGTCTGCCAGCCCTTTCTTTAAGGTACCCCAGATGCAACTACAGTAGTCAAAATGAGATTGAACTAGGGATTTGTATACACTCATTAATGCCGAGTATGGAATGAACGGTCTTAGGCGTTAAGGGCACCAAGGCCAGACGATATTTTTTAATAAGCTTTTCTATATGAGTGTTCCAAGAGAGCAAATCGTCAAGGTGTTTCCGAGATACTTAACCGACGACACCCTCTTAATATCCCTATCACCAACCGAAAACACCATATCCGAAGGAAGACCTTGTAGCTTTTGCTTGGAGCCTATAAGCATGATAAGCATGATGTGTTCAGTGTAAGCTTATTGGCACCAAGCCATTTGCTCACCTCTTCAAGGTTTTCAATCATTTTCAATAATAGAATGTTGTATCTGGTCATGTTCGGTTCCGGTGGTGGTAAGGATCGTGTCGTCAGCGTACATTCGAGTAGTTGCATTGGGTAAGCATTTTGGCAAATCGTTAATATAAATTTAAAACAATACTGGTCCCAAGATAAAACTGAGGGACGCCACATGTTACGGCTTTGGTACTAGAGGACTTACCATTGACGTGGCAATTTTGTTGTCTATTATATAGATATGTTCGAAACCACTGTAGTGATACACCCTTAATTCCATACGATGAAAGCTTTTGTAGGAGTATTTGATGATTTACAGTGTCAAAGGCTTTTTGGAGATCTAGAAATGTAACAGCGTTGATAAGCCCTTTATCAATATTTCCGTACCAAGCATCGGTCGCCTCTAGCAACGCCGTACCTGTTGAAAGTAGCTCCAGGAATCCGGATTTACATTCCGTTAAGAGATTGACTGAAAATAATCGTAAATCTGGTCAAAGATTAAACGTTCAAAGCCCTTTGAAATAGCCGGAATAACATAAATTGGTCTGTATTTTTTTTATAGCAGTTACGCTTGCTAGCTTTCACTCGTTCGGGAAGATTCGTGATCTAATAGAGGTGTTAAAAATATCCGTAATAGAGTTACATATTAATTCAGAGGCTTCTTTAAGAATTTTGCATGAAATGTTATCGAGGCCGGTTGCTTTGGTAACACATAACTTTTTTAGATTATTTAAGACTTCTGCGCTACCAACCGGCTTTATTACAAAAGTACTATTTACTCTATCAAGATAAGTTTTATAAACTAATTGAGATTTTGAGATGCGATACCGAATTATATTGCCGGCCAGTTGGGAGAAAATATATTCCGTATTGGGCGGAGTCGCGCAGAAGAATATATTTTCTTCCAACGCCGGCAATATAATTCGGTATCGCGTCTCAAAATCTCAATTAGTTTTGTATCGCGATTCAACAGTTAAGTCGGGAATTGTTAAAAGAAAGAAGAGAATGAAGCACCAAACTTATTCTGATCGTAATTGCGCCTAGTATATCTATGGCAACGGTTTCACGGCTTGAGTGGCGAAAACTTTCGCGACGTGTTTTGAAATCTCTTCAAAAATTATGAAAATTGTACTTTTAGCGAATAAGAGTGTTAGATTTCTGACGGAAACTACAATGCCAACCTTACCTTTAGGATTGAATGATGCTTATCTTGTAATTTACAGTGTTTTGAAGGTGAAATTGTAGAAATCTTGCTGTTGAACAAACGACTTTTGACCTTGACCTGGAACCCATGTAACTGCAAGGGCTCGCGCAAGAGCCAATCAGAGGCTGGTATTCTGAGACGCAATACCATGTTATATTGGCGTCTCAAAAGTAAACAAAGTGATCAGTGAATCGTGATACTAAACGATATTCTGCTATTAGGAATGGCATCAGCTAGTTCTGGACCAATATTAGTAGACTGTTGTTGTACTTAAAGTGCATATGAAGCGAAAATTAAGTTGATCTAATTTTAAAATGCTTTCGAAATGAGGAATAATAACATTTTCCGTTTGTCAACATTTCATCTCGTTTCAGAGATATTCAGGTTTTCGTAATATGCAAATGAGATGATATATGACGTCATATTGTTGCACAGCCTGGAGACAAATCACAAAATGAAGAATATCTCTGCTGATATTGAATAAAAATTACTGAAACTTTGCACATGTATGACACTATGGAAAGTACACATCATTGTGCAAATTATGGTGTTGCCATGGAAACTCTCATGGCCCCACGCACCTTTCACCCTGAGCATAAAATTCCAATTTATTTCCTTGTTACAAAAAATAAGTTGTTTAAACTACTCACAATACAATGCCTACATTGTTCCAAATCTTATTTTGGACCCACACAAAAAAACATTTAGTTTGACAAAGGAGAAATTAGGGAAGTTTGTGTTATTTGTAGTGGAAGCCTGGGGCCAGAGTGTTTCCATGGCAACATCATAATATGCACAGTGATGTGTATTTTCCATAGTACCACATATGTGCAGAGTTTAAAAAAAATGTATCCAATATTTGTAGAGATATTCTTCATTTGTGATTTGTCTCCAAGGCTGTGCAAACAATATGACATCATAGGTCATCTCATTTGCATATTACTTAAACATGAATATATCTGAAACGAGATGAGATATTGACAAACAGAAAATGTCATTATTCCTCATTTCAAAAGCATTCAAAACTTAGCTATTTGAGCTCATTGATAACATGCAGTCGCGGGGGACTTCCTCGAGGTTAATTCGTTCACGATTTTCAACATTCTCGATTGGTCGCGACCGTTTGTATCATTTATACAAGTGTTGTAGTAATCTGCCTTGGCCTTTCGAATGTGGTGATTGACGATATTCCGAGCGTTTGTATAAGCCAGCCAGTCATCAGATTGGTTTGATTTAATGGCATGTGCCTTAAGGTTATTCCGATTATACATCTCTAACTTAAGATCGCGGTTAATCCAGGGACTACTTTAGGTCTAACTCTTCGTCGTTTTGTGGGAGCATGTTTGTCGACAATGTTTAAAAACGTTGATTTCCATGTTGCCCACATGACATTAGGATATGCCGTTGCATATATCGCATCCCATGACTGGTTGTTGAGATCAGTACCGAATGCAGAGGAGCTGAATTTAAAAACGTCACGGTACTCAACGAACCGTGACTAGCCCTCGAATTAGTTTTTAATTTACGATATGCATTGACTAAGTTGTGATAACTAATGCCAAGTGTTAACACCCCAGAACAGCTGATTATTTCCGCGGAATTAGTGATCACGTGATCGATGAGGGTGCTAGAATGTTCGGCGACGCGTGTTTTCTCAGTACAGGGAGTTCTAGCTTATATTTTGGTTTTCGCGAGAAGATGAACGGGCCGGGGCGAGGGGATTTTCCCCCACAAGAATACGCGCGGGACTAAAGCTGTTGGACTCTCGAGGAACCACGCGAGGGAAAAGCTAAATTTAAACGCAACGGAAGTAAAATTACATGGAACGAAAGTAAAATCACAGAAAATCGAAACTATGGAAATCAGAGAGAGCCGGATTACATAATTCATATCCACACTTACAGAATTCAAACGATTTCGGTTCGGTTATGGTTAGAATATTTGTTTATAGCTATATCTATGCGTTTGTTGCGTTGAATCGGATTTTAGTACGTATGTTATATATAAACCAGTTCTCATGACTTTGTCGTTTTTTAAGACTTTATACATCTCAAAGAATAAAATCAGTCAGTTATAATCACGCTAAGGAAACTATTGAAGCTGAAAATGAATCCCAGTTCTAAAAGCATTATATTCAAATTAGTATAAGCATTTTTCTTCAGGCAACTTAGAAGTAATGTTTCAAGGCCGACAATAAGGACTGGACGGGCTTTCAAAGTCTGCGCAGTTAGTTCCAGTCCGAGGCGCAGCAGAGGCCTGGAACCAATAGGCCCTTTGCAGCTAACAAATCACGTGGTTGTACTGGATAGAAAAATATATCTGACCATTTATTTACAGGCCTTGTACGAGATCGGTGTTGTTATTAGCAAAACCTGTTTGTAAATGCCATTTTCCACCTCCAATCGATTGCCGATCTTTCTAAAACTGCGTTTTTGAAGATAGCTTGCTCTCCAGTATTCATGGCAACGCCTTTCCCATGGGGATCACGAGCTCAATTCATTCGTTAATGAAGTATTATATCAGCACGTGACTGTTAGCTGCAAAGGGCCAATTGCGAGGACATTGAAACCCGGTCCAGTCTGAATTGGAGGCCTTGAAACGACTTCAAAAACCTACTTAATAATTTCATGCTTGTTTCGTTTTTGTGGGATAAACAACAAAATGATTTTAAAACTTCATTCGTTTAGAGTTTCGATGTTTCAGGCTTGAAGGGTTTACTTGCGTATTTACATATAGTTGTTTTGTTTGACTTAAGTAATCAAACGTCCATTGTTAATATAAAGAGGGAATGTTAACAATTATGCGCTTGTTCTCGTGGGAGTACGTATTTAAAACCTGGCGTGAAATTTGATGACAACATAATTTGGCGCTGTAGTTGTCGTCCCGGGCATGCGCAGTGTCAGGGCAGTGTGCAAATAACTGATCCCACATTGGAGAGACGGTCTGTATGCATCAAGACCAGTATTGTAACCTTGATATGTTTTACCGCCTGGGGAAGTTGGTGACCAATCGTGAGACCTCCCTCTGTTCAAGGTATTTGCCTATAGTACTTTGAAATTCTTTTCTTTTCTGAATATTCACCACAGATTTCTCAAACTCATTAATAATTCATGACTTTTTAGTCAATCAGAGGGCTGCATTTGGTCGCATGCATGAATCTTGATACCCAATGGTGTTTCAATCTTGGTGTTTCAATGGTGTATCAAGATTCATTAAGCTACAAGGATTACAGCGTAAGTATGACTTTACACGAAAGGAAGTGAAGGAGAATATGGAAGTGAAGGAGACGATGGAAATAAAAATCGGTGTCCAGAGTGTGACTCGAACCATCATCCTCATGGCTGCTCCCGACTACTAGTCCACTGTCTTGTCCACTACGCTATCTGGCCGTTTGCTGAAATGACCATGAGAAAATAACAATCACAACCTTTGTAGTCTATAATTGCATGCAATAACATTCCAGGCAAACAATACTTTCTAATGATTTATGAATGCAGGTATTGTTTTCGCTTGAGAAGTCAGAACATTCGTGCTTTCATCTTTCTCGGTGTTTCGATACCCTGGTAAAACACTAGCTCTCGTTTTGGATCTATCACTTCAAAGTACCGTGGAGAGTACTTTGACGGGGTTTCAAAGTACTGCACGTGGTACAAATCGGGACCTCTGCTCGTGAATTATTAAGTAGTTTTTGAACACGATTTCAAACGCTAACCGTTCACCATGCGATCGAGTTTGCAAGGATATCATGTCAATGGATCGTAAACAAGACAATTAAAAGAACATTCGAAAGCAAACTTGGTATACTTAGCAGGTTTTTTCTCCTTCTATAATCTCAGCAATTCCTTGGCAGGTGTTTGAACGAGATGAATGTGATGAATTTTTGGTTCCGATTTCAGTTCATTCATTGATTCAAACTTCATCATCGGCGAGTCAACCAGTTGGTCACTCGAAGACTTGAAAATCACATTAAACTTACTCAAATATTATATACGATATTCCACTAGAAGAGGCACAGGTGATCAGTTTATACATAATAGTACGATAATTTAAATTCTTCCTAATTTGCGAACATTATAAACCCCAAAAAACTCTCGTCATGCCTCATGTTTTGGTTTTGTCGCCTCCGGCCCAGGGAAATACTGGTAATCTGACTCTACTGACGTCACTAATCTATTGTTCAAGGTTGTCAGTTATCCACAATATTTTACTAGCAGAGGCCTGCACGCTGGCACAGATGATCAATCTACACATAATAGTACGATAATTGGAATTCTTCCGAATTTGACATGACAACATCATAAACCCCAAAAACTCTCTTCATGCGTAATACACAGTTTTGCTTTTGTCGCTTCTCCCAGGTAAATGTTGGTAATCTGACCCTACTGACGTCACTGATCGATTGTTCAAGGTTGTCAGTCATCTGCGCGAAATTACTTCCATTCCATGTAAGTCGAACATTGAGCCAACTGTCCATAAGTAGTGTACTTTTCTTTTTGTGTTTTGAAATATCATCACAAAATCGACTTGTTTTCCTTCTTAGTTAGAGCCTCTAGCCCGTGCATGCGGGCTCTGAGCCCAAATCGATCAGCCCGCGTGTGGTCTAAGCCCTTGTGGGGTTGGTTATGCAGCGTTCGAATGAGCGATCGACTAAAGATCGAATACAGATCGCGATTCTGATAATTTCTGTGTTAAAAAAGAGAACATATTACGGTATGTGTATTAATTTAGAACTCCCTGTATAACTGTAAAAAAAATGGAACAATCAAAAGTGGCTACAACTACACCATATACCTTTTCAAAAACGTTCGATGTAATTAACAAGCAACAAGTCAGGATCGAAATAAATTAAAAGGGGTCTGGTCTTAAAGAATACAACATTTTCCAATGTGAAACACCTTGATCAAATGCAAAACTATTTTTTTTTTATTAATTAGTACAGGCAATCATACGGTTTCGAGTTCAATTTGGGATTAATTCGCACGAGTATGTTTTTCAAATATCTCAAAATTCGTTGAAATTGTAAAATATTTATTGATTTGAGTGTTGCGTGTATGGTTTCATATTTCGTAAATGCTAATGACATGATATAAAACATATGAATAGCATTTCTGTGCATTTTATCCTTGTGAATGCAACTATTTCTGATTTGGACAAAATTTAATATTTAGTAAAATTACTGATATAAGTTTCAAATATAACATGGTTGTTGATAAAGGGTCATTCCTCCGACATCGCTTTTTGAAATACAGTGTAGTTGTATACAATGTAACATGAAGTGAGACTCCTAATTAATCTTACCTCAGTTTCTATTTCTCTGATTTGTCCTTGGGTTTTCGTGTTGGCTGCCTATATATATATATAGCCGGGAGGAAGAACATATTCAAATGAGAGGTATCTCTTTGTGTTGAATATATGTATAGAAATATATTCTATTTTTGGAAATACTACGTACTACCAATCTAGCTCCATTATTTAGACAAAGGGTTGAATCGTTGTTGCTAGAAAGACTGATTTTGGATTGAATCGCATAGCATAACGCAATTCAAACACACACGATTATTGGCTAACGAATGGTGGCATTCAGAGTAGGGTACACAGCTCCCGTATTCTCACGGACGAGCTGGAAAGAGCACTCAAACGAGGCTGATGCGGGAGAATTCGCTAAGAGCTATTTAGCAGTAGAAAAGATGCCCCTGTGTTTGTTTGTGTGATTGCTCTTTCCAGATCGTCCGTAAGAATAGGAAACTTGCCTATTGCATGGTTTGAAAAGCTGAATTGCATGCAATTGCACACCGCACGTTGATTTTATTTATTTTTAGTATCGCGAAGGGTTACACTTTCCGTGGTAAAACGTCCAAATCAGGATATCCATAAAGTCCTCAGAAGCAACAGAGGGCACATAATTAAGCGGGAGTTATGAAGGATAACCTTTATTTCGCTAAGATCCCAGAGAATTTAAATATATTGCTCATTAGATATTCAAGGCTTTTATATGGAGGTCGTTATATGGTATAAAGACCTTGAATATCTAATGAGCTATATAAAGGCTCTAGAATACCTAACCAATCTTCACATTGAAATTCACTGGAACTGTTAGTGAAATAAAGGTTATCGAATAACATTAAAATAAGCCAGTTAAATACATTGGTTCTGGGTACGTAACTCTTACATAAAAGCTAAAGGGAAGAAAGCGAGGTCACGCGATGATTGGATGACCACTGCACGATACATGGAACGGAAATAAAATTACAGAAAAAAAACCACTTCACTTTCGATTGGAGAATTTAAACTTTTTTTCGGTTCGGTTAAGGTTAGAATATTGGGCTCAATCCCGGTTTCTGGAAAACTACCCACCCACCCCTCCCTTAGATATGCATCGTTCGATTAATGATTAACCATTAAAGGTTAGGGTGAAGTGTGGGGGAGGGGTTGGGGTTTCCCAGAAATCGTGATTGATCCAAATATTGTTTTATAGCGATATCTATGCGTCTATTTCGTTGAATCGGATTTTAATATGTATATTGTATAAAATACCGCTCATCGTGGTTATTTCAAATCTCGGTTTGTAACTGATTACAAGCCGCAAAGCAGTGAGTGATATTATGAACATCTCAAAGAATAAACTGCAGTTATAATAGCCGAAAAGAAAATTAAACTGAAACTATCGCATCAGGAAATCAAATTCAAGATTTAAAAGCATTGAAATTTAATAGTAAAAGCAAGGAATTTTCTTCAAGCAACTTTGAAAACGATTTCAAACGCCAACAGCTCACCTGCGATCGAGTTTGCAATTATATATTGCCAATGGGTCGTAAACAAGACAATTAAAAGAACATTCAAACGTAAACTTGGTTTATTTTGCTGGTTTTGTCCTTGTATAATCTCAGCTATTCCTGAGCAGCTGTTTTCATTGAGGGAGATCAAGATGAATGTGAATTTTCGTTACCAATCGAGTTCAATTGCCCACTTTAGAAACAAGTAGGGGAATGGGGCGAGTTCGGTTTCGCAAAGGTGCTTGGGATCGTTACTGGGGACAGTTAATTGCGATATTTGCCATGTTTCTTTGTATTCTGCAATTAGGGTGTCCCCAGTAACGATCGCAAGCACCTTTGCGAAACCGAACTCGCCCCAGACCCCTACTCGTTTCTAAAGTGGGCAATTCGTTCATTGCTTCAAAATTCCTCGAAGGCGAATTAACTGGTCACTCGAAGATTTGAATTTCTCAAATCACCCCGAAATCCACTAGCAGAGGCATCAATTATCATTCTATACGTAATAGTACAATAATTGGGATTCTTCCGAATCTGACAACATCATAAACCCCAAAAAACGTTTCATTCGTATCCTTTTGTAGCTTCAGACAGGGAAATGCTAGTAATCTGACGCTACTGGCGTCCCTAGCCGATTGTTCAAGTTGTCAGTCATCTGAGCGAAATTACTTTCGTTCCATGTAAGTCGCGCTGAACATCGAGCCATTTGTCGATAAATATTGTATTTTGGTATTTTTAAATAAATAATTTCACCACAAAATTGGCTAGTACCCATGTTCTGAAAAGGAAAAGATGTTGGTGGCAAAAAAATCTAATTCGTTGAAACCGGGCTCGGTTATTTCGAATTCAAATTATCACGTGACTCTCCTTCCTCCCTTGTTATGTTCCTTGTAGTTAGGGCCTCTAGTCCGTGCGTGGCCTGAGCCCGAGTCGCTCGACCCGCGTGGGGTCTAAGCCCGAGTTTAGGGGTGGTTACACAGCTTTGGAACAATCCCAGATAACCAATTCAAACAATACGGGATTCTGAGAGTTTCTGTGTTAAAAAAAGAGAAATATTACTGTTACCATATGTGTATCAAGTTAGAACTTTTAGTGAATTTTAACTTTTTGAAAATGCAAGTACATCAATGAAAACACCCATGACAATTGCATTCTAGTGAAACATCCCATGAAACTCCCATGAATTAAGCTCATGAATAGTAGGTTAAAATGGTTAGAATTTCATGGGGTTAATTTCATAGGGTCCCATGAAATGTTAACCATTTTAACCAACTTTCCATGGATTTTCATTGGATTTTCATGCGAATGACGAACAGTAGTATAGGAAGCAATAGTATCTTCATGTTTCCTCGCAAGTGGGGGATTTAATGCTGAATAAAATCGTAAAAGAACAAAATGTAAGTAGTACAGGTGACATTAAAAATAAACAACACCTTAAAATGCTCTTTAAATGTTAAGAATCGCACCTCACGTCGTCTTGTCTCGTCCTTTTCTTCCTTTTTTGCCACTTCATGTGCCACCAATTCATCACGATGATAACACAGACGCTCCACACAGCGAATCTCATCTCGTTTTTCTTTATTAAGTTCCTTAAAAGTGGCCAAAAGAAAAAAAATCCGCTTAAAAAAGAGAAATGACAATAGTGAAAGTGCTTTTCAACTTGCTTTTCGACTATCTAGACCTTTCTCCGTCGTTGAGCCGGCAGTGCGGAATCAACTTTTCTTAGCCGCATGATCACACTAAGTAATATCATAAGTAAGAGAGGGAATCTTTTAGCGCTCGATGTGCGATGACAATGTCTATTATAACCCATCAAATATTTTCTTTCGCGCGTGATTGGTCGAATGCGTCACGTGACCCGATATTTTCTATCCGTGCGCGGGAAAT
Source organism: Actinernus sp. WN-2022 (assembly GCA_030867875.1). NCBI lineage: Eukaryota > Metazoa > Cnidaria > Anthozoa > Actiniaria > Actinernidae > Actinernus > Actinernus sp. WN-2022. The sequence continues at coordinate 129,770,674 of JAOWCC010001634.1, read as the reverse complement.
ATCAGCGAATACACCCCCTGTGAGGGTATAAGCGCGCATCAGAGAAAATATTTGAAGCATGATAACAACAATAACCTACATTGTGGCGTCGAAATATGCCTGATATTTGTCCTTGGACATTATCTGATCCTCGAAGCTCACAGTTTCCCTCGGGTTTCGCTCTCGGGAACTGCTCTCTTCTCAGATCAGATAATGTCTGCGGACGAAATATCAGGGCATCTTTCGACGCCGCAATTATAAATATATTTCAGTAACCGGAAGCAGCTGAAGCAAAGTGCGCGAACGGGCGACAACAATCTCATGGCGCCAAAATATTTTGTTGTCGCGCGCTCGTGCACTTGTTTCAGCTAAACTGCTTTCGGTTACTAAAATATATATTTTATTAGACTTTATCATCGCACAAGCACGCGAATTGGAGATTCCCTCTCTTACTTATGCTTTCTTGGCAAAATAGAAGAACATTCAGTGTAACGACAGATTCTTATCATTTGAAAAAATCAAGCAGCATTCCACTGTTTGTTGTTATATTTATTTGCGTGCTGAATTGTAAAACAAGAATGACATCTTACCGTCGCTTTTTATGACCTGAACCCATTGCAACAAAGTCGGTTTAAACAGCAAACTCTAGCTAACCAAAAACCGGCCATCTTTGTACGATTTGCATAAATTGAAACATGAAGTAGCCGGGTTAGCTCGTCCATTGATCCACCATAGAGTATTTGTTCCTCAAATTGTACATACACATAAGTTTTATTTTAACCTTAAAGTTGATGTATAATGATGGCATAGTCGAATTTCGCAGTCAGACAAGCAATTACATTCTTCCTTATTTTTCCCCTCTTTTCTTTTCACTCCTTTTACTCTTCCTTCCATGAAGTCTAAGATCTCAAGGATACGTAGGTCTTATCTTTTAGACAAATTAGCTGGCTGTAATTTCATATACCAGAAAATATACGTTAAAAGAATATATTATATATTATCAACTGTTTATAAAAAAGGCCTACTCTGGGATCTTAACTCGCCGCAAGTTAAGGCGAGGTTGCGCGAGTTAAGGCGAGGTTGCGCGAGTTAAGGCGAGGTTGCGCGAGTTAAGGCGAGGTTGCGCGAGTTAAGGCGAGTTAAGGAAAATACATCTGTTTTGCCTGTGCGAGTTAAGGCGAGATAAGGCGAGTTAAAACAAAAAACTGAATTTGTATTTAACAAAATCAAGAAAAAGCATATCCTCTAGTATCATACACTTTAACATACTGCATTAATCCACATTAAAGAAATATTATACAAATGAAGCTATGTTCACTCATGTGCATATATATTTACACACCTAAGCAACTACATGTATTTTCTGTACTGTAATATATACACTGAAACAAAAAAACTCTGCAAAAGACTTACATATATCATATATATATATCCTTTATATTTCCATCAAATTTTCTTGACAGGTGTTGCTTTGGTAGACACAAAGAAACATAATAGGCTTTGTTTTCCTTTGTGTTTGACGGTAACGAAGTAGCAAGTTCAACCGTGAAACTCTGCCATTTTGGCCTGCATGCAATGTTTTGATCACACATTTTCAATAGCAAAAGCGGTAGCCGGTCAGTCGCCTTTCTTTAGTTGCTCAATAATCTAAGGGCCGGTGTACATGACGCGTTTACTGCTCCCGGGGCAAAATGTGTCACGAGATGGAAATTAATTATTTTGTGTATCTTTTTATACAGAAATGACTTTAAATTATATCCGAATCGTTATTGCAAGAAAATTGCGGCTTTTGAACTGATCCAAAATAACCGTGTTGAACCTAAATAATTTGTTTTGATTTTTTTTATTAGTACGACCACACTAATTTGTGCACCCATCTACCCATGGGTTAATAATATAGAAATGAACGAAGGATATTTTGAGAGTAGTTTAGTTTTTTATTTCGTTAAAAAACGGTGCAGCGTTTAAGGCGTCTCGATTGAAACTCCGAAGCCACTTTGTGAATTTTTGCCTGATTCTTCTCAAATCACAAACAGTACACAATTTATTGATACAACTGATAATTTCGAAATCTTGACCTGGATCACACATACAATTGACGTAATTGTGATGTAAGTTAACCCCACTTTTTTGACATTTTGAGCTATTACTCGAAATCTAGTCGAATAATTTCTTTCTTGAAAACAACACAAAATTGGTCTCCCATTACGAACGTTGTCAAAGTTGAATTGACCGTAGCTTTCTGTCAATAGAAGTGATTAGAATCCAAACTGCTTAAAAGCTTACAAAATCTTGATGCCAAATAAAATTGTACTAGCGTAAACAGAAAAAAGGTTGTGAATATTTATAGTTTGGAGAGAGTAAAAAAGTCGAAAAATGGCATAAATCTACAAATTTCAGGTTAAAAAAATATTTTTTTAAAAAGGTTGTGAGCATTAAATTCAATCATTCTTAAGAATAATACACAAAATCCTATCGCTGAAAATGACTATAATTGGATATATGATTTTTCAAAGTGGAGAAATCAGAGCAAAACCAAAGGTTTTGGAGAATATAATGTGTTGTTTACATCTGAGCGGCCACGGCTGACTGACGGAATATGCACGTGCATTCAAAAGTTTACAAATTATCGTAATGACTAGGAGGTACAATGCACAACCAGTTTCTAACAATCTATACATATTTTTACAGAAATTAGTTACCCTTGTATTATGATAATTTATCGACTTTTGAATGCACGTGCCTATTAGTCAGCCGACTGGCCGCTCTAGATGTAAACAAAGCACTATGTATAACCTCGGCTCTGATGTGCTCCTCTTTGAAAAATTATATCTCCAATTGTAGATATTTCTCAGCGATAGGATTTGGTGTATTATCTTATGAAAGATTGAATTTATAGCTTAGAAACATTAAACAATTCTCTTGAGCGGCTTTTTTGAAAACCTGAAATTTGTAGATTTTGAGTTTTTGCAATTTTTCCTCTTTTCTACTCTATCGAAAGAAATATTCACAACTTTTGTTTTGTTTTTGGTAGCACAACTTTGTTTGCTATCAAGATTTACTAAGCTTTGGGAAATACTTTTAACCAGCTTGGATTCTAATCATTTTCGTTGACAGAAAGATTTTGGCAACCGTTAGTAAGATGAGAAATTCAGAGCCCAAATTTTGGCCAATTCCGCCCAAGGGATTTCGATAAAATGTTCACTGTGTATTTGTGTTGAACAGTTTTCAGTTGTTTGAAAAAAAATCGTCAGACTAGATTTCGAGTAATTCCGGCTCAAAATGTCAAAAAAGTGGGGTTGAATTACGTCACAATTACGTTATTAGTGTGTGTGATCGGGTCAACTTTTGACATTATCAGTTGTATCTATAAATTGTGTACTGTTTGTGAACATTTGAGCAGAATTTGGCAAAAATCTTAAAAGTTATGACATTTTGTTTAAATTCACGAAGTGGCTCGGAGCTCGAGTTAGGCCCGATTCAAACGTCGAACTTTTCATGCGCCGAATGCAATTGAAACAAAAGACAATTAAGCGGCTTCGTTTGATCTAATTAGGTTCGGCGCATGAAAAGTTCGACGTTTGAATCGGGCCTTAAAGTGCCTATAAGCCGTAGCCAGAAATCATTTATTTGGGTGCAGTAAAGTGTCTTAAATCTTGTTCAACCATTTTTGGGCGATTTATGGTCATAGTATTGCTATAAAAAGCATTACAAACCTTGAAATGACGTCATTTAAGGGACGTTATGCAAATAAGTTGTCCTAAACTCGAAGAAATGCTAGTCAGCAGTACTCATCTAAGGATCTGTTTACATGACACGTTTAATCCCGCGACGATATTTCTTATCAAATTTCTTTATAGTTGGATTATGATCATTCCCTGTAAAAAAATGTAATGTTATGAGGGATAAAAGACAACTCATTTTCATCTCGTGACACATTTTGCCCCGGGAGCAGTAAACGCGTCATGTACACCGGCCCTTAGATTATTGAGCGACTAATTATGCGTAGTCCATACGAGCAAGTTTTCCTTGACAAGTTTTCCTTGACAAGTTTTCCTTGACAAGTTGCCTTGTTCAATAACTGGCACGCCAGTTTTTCAACAAGGAGACTTGTCAAGGCAAAACTTGTCATTTTTCGTCGTCTACACGAGCAAATATAACTTGTCAAGGAAAACTTGCTTGTGTGGACTACGCTTAAAGAAAGGCGACTGATCGGCTACCGCTTTTGCTATTGAAAATGTGTGATCAAAACATTGCAGGCCAAAATGGCAGAGTTTCACGATTGAACTTGCTACTTCGTTACCGTCAAACACAAAGGAAAACAAAGCCAATTATGTTTCTTTGTGTCTACCAAAGGTACACCTGTCAAGAAAATGTGATGGAAATATAAAGGATATATATATATGATATATGTAAGCCTTTTGCAGAGTTTTTTTGTTTCAGTGTATATAATTATATATATATATATACATACACGCATACAATTTACATATAATACTATAATTTATAGTAATTAGGTTATATATATATATGCAATTTTCATATATTCTGACCCCCTCACCATATATAAATATATATCAAACATATATCTAACATTATGGGTTGTCATTGCTGATATTATTTTCAAGTTGCCTATAATCAAGGAGTTCTGAAAAAAATATAGATAGAGGTATCCTATAATGTTTGATATATATTATATATGGGAGTCAGAATTTATGAAAATCGCTATTATATAAAACCTAATTACTATAAATTAATAGACATAAATATGTTAGGCTGTAATACTTGCATACATGTCTATGTGCACATGTATGCCCATATACTGGGAAATACACTAATACATTTGACAAACACACTGAGTAAAATGTATATATCTCCACCCAAATATACAGGTACATGCATACTTTTTAGTTTGTAGAGGTGTACAGAGCTTACCAATAATACACACACACATATAAAATTACACAGAAATTTATATTATTTCAATAACTCAAGTTAGTGGATGACTATCGTATAAAGCTAGCTTTATGTGAATAATTAAATAATTAATGGCTAAAGATTTTTTTTGTAATCTTCAAAATAGGCAGGTTAATGTTAAAAAGTCGGTCGATACGAACTGACCCGTCAAGTGTGGCTTTGCACCTTGTGTAGTTCATCAGCTAGATTCTGTGCTTTTTCAAGATTCTGATTCTAATGTTAGGTATTATCCTAGCTTCCAACAGTTAATGGAGGAGCTCAACAAAGATGATACTGAGGCGCTGCAAAATCCAACTAGCGGTCAAAACGAAAGCTATACATTCTAATTACTGGAGACATTGTATGACTACCCAAGAGGCAAGAGTTTTGCAATATTAATTTAGGAAAACTCACCAGTACTCAGTAGCGTGGCACGGCAGTAACCCATTTTGCATAGAACCAGATAGAAGCTATTTTGGCTTTTCTTGTCTGTAGATGACTGAGTCGTACATGGGCAAATACTTCATGGTAGTGTTTCGTTCCATATAGTCTCCTGCATAATCATTTTCTGTTTTACACTATTATGCAGGGCGACTAATATGTCACAAGTTATGGCAAATACAATGAAATAATAATTTATTGTATGTAAGTAAAGAAAATTATCTGTGAGTTAATGCGATCTAAGGAAAATTGTATATTTTCGGCTTTGCGAGTTAAGGCGATTTAAGGGAAATTGTCTCTTTTAGGCTTTGCGAGTTAAGGCGAGCTAAGACGATTTAAGGCGATTTAAGGAACATTGTCTCTTTTCGGCTTTGCGAGTTAAGGCGAGTTAAGATCCCAGAGTAGGCCTTAAAAATTACCTCTTCCTTCAAAACTGCAAGATTCTCACAAAGCTCTTTGCATCCTCGGCACTTGCTTCTAAATTCAAACATAAGGACGTCATAAGCACTTTCTATGCACTTCACAGCATAAGCAGGGTCCTGCTCTTCGTCTGTACTCCAGAGTACCTTCACGGGTTCCACAATGTCATCTTTCAAACGGATAAACAGATTGGAGCAGAATTCTTCCGTAAGGCGGTCGTTTTCCCTCAACCAGTCGGATTCTATGTTTTCGGCTTCAATCTGTAAATCATTGAAGATGGCAATTTGTATTAAGTTATGGCTTGAATAATTATATTGTCGCTTACTGAAGCTCAAAAAACGTATCTGTTCTGAATAAACACATTCAAAAATTCAACAACAACTTCATAAACTCGTGAATATTTAATGAGGCGAGCAGCCAATCGAGTCCTCCCATTTTGGTCAGGTGGATGAATCTTGATACCTAATGAAACACAGGTGGAAATCTGATCCAAATCACTAGTGATCTTCCTCTGGCTTTCTATTGGGCATTAAAATTGATGCATATGATAGATCTATTTAAGCTACAATAATTACATCATAAGTATGATTTTACATGAAGTGAACTGCAGGAAAACTGAGATGTAAATAAAAATCGGCGCAAGGAGTGTGGCTCGAAAAACATATTGAAAGGTAGCGTCTGGGAATTCTTCCTTGTTATTTTCCATTTTGATTTCATTCAAAATCGCGTGCCAGCACCAAAGCGAAATGGCGCGTTTTCTCTGGGTTACTTCAGTTATAAATATAAACGAACTACAAACATCAAGTTAGCTGTGTAGATTCTATAGAACTACATTTATCCATTAACAATAATACTTGCTTACCTACATACATGTACATACAAAAATAATATTAAACACAGGGTTAGTACCAATCCAAACGCAGCATTCGCATTACATGGATCACTCTAAAACAAACTCCATACAGTATCAGCTACAGAATACTAGAATGCAAATTAAGCTAAGTTAGTATATGTTATATTAGTTACAGAGAATATTAACTAAGCTATAGTGCTAGTAGTTAAAGTATAGATATCGCAATGGCAATCATGGCGACCTTGGATTGGTATACTGTAAATATCCATACAATTAATGGGCTCATACTTTAACTACAATGGCAAAAATAATACACACCCATACCGTAAGTTCCTTCTTGTAATCCCACAGCTTTTCAACCACAATCCCAACAGTCTCATTTTCAAAGAACTTCATTGCCTCCTGGAGCGCTATCTTGTACATTCCTCTGATCTTTCTCGCATCACACGGAATGAGGCGTTCTAGGTAATCCCTCATATGCACGAAGTAAATGGTCTTTGCCGACTTGAGTGTCTCGGCTCCCTTGTTGCCTATATAAGTATCCCAGGCGCCTGCCACTGATAGGACAGCCCCGGGAGTGTTAAGGGCCATGACGTACGTCTCTAGCATGGTTGCGAGGGCTGTTGTAGGATTTGAATTCAAAACAAAATAGTAAACCATCAATTAGGTAGATGCCATGTAAATCATCGTGCAATAAGTATTCCTGCCGTAATTCATAGTTCAGGGACGGCATATTTGACATTTCTCATATATACACCGAAAGACGCAAATCAAAAGAGGTATTTCTAAATTATTTCCCTGTAACAATAAAATACAATGTAAATGTCCAATTAAAGACACCTAGCATAAAAATGTAGACCATAGAAAAAAGGAACGATTATAGGAACGTGCAAGTTTACGATATCCATGTTCTGTATTCTAACAACCCACTCTCTCTCCAAAGCGGATCGTTTCTTCTTGTACTTTTATCATACTGTATGAACCAGCCGCCAGGTCAAATTCTCAGTAAAGCAGAAAGCGCTGCTGAAACCTTACATTGTTATTTAGCTGTTTTCCTATAGCACATTATAATGGTAATGAAAACAAACCTTCCCCGGTCACGAATCCCTTTCCATCTGGTGTTCTTTTCGGGTAAAGTCTTGTGTGTAATATCGTCTTGAAGTCCTCTACGCCTCTCAGGAAAAATCTATTGAGTTGGCTTCTACTGGATAGTGAGTTAATCTCTCTAACGACTTTCGGATCAGTTGCAGGCGGTGGAAGAGAAAAGGCATCGAAGCTCGGAAAGCATTGCAGAATGCTGTCAGTAGCTTTCTTTGCTTTGTCGTCGGTAATAGACGATGCTTTGTCCGCTTTAAAAACCTGATGTAGAGATCGATTTAGATACGAATAAACGTAGCACACATATGTAGAATACGCTTACACGTTCGAACAGCATCGTGACATAGTATTATTGTATGTATGCACTTTTGACAAGTCTACTAATCACCGCCAAACTCAAAGAATTACAACCAAATTTATGTCTGAAATCAAAGCACATTTTCCAGAAATGTAAAAGTCCATATTTCTTCACGTACCACCGAAAAAAAACAATTGAAAAGAAATGCACTTCCTCCACGACAATCACAATTGGGTAAGTTTGTGGAGTATACTATACTCTATACTAAATGTGTGTGTTAAAGAATGCTAATCAGGATTAATGCTTTGCGAGCTTGAACAATAGAAAACAGTTACAATCGCCATTTTCGTACTGTACGGAAATGGCGATTGTAACGGTTTTCTATTGTTCAAATGTAAACACGGGCTCGCAAAGCATTAATCCTGATTGGCATTCTTTAACATCAGTAAACTTGTGACCCTTTCATTTTGAGGGAAATAATAAAAATATAACGAACCCTTTTGAGAAAGTAATCCATCAGAGTTTCGCAGTCACTTGGTATCAGTTGAGTAACATCCCTTAGAAGCCAGATGAACGATGGGAACACCAACTGCGCATGCTCGTGTTCTGTATTTTCTCCAGCAAACACTTGGATTCGCTGAGATAACTTGATCACGTGGCTAACTACAGTTAAGGCTGCACATACGTTAAACATCTCATTTTAGTATATACCACACCAGTGAATATCACTTTTCGCGCGCTCTGATTGGCTACTGAAACAGTGAATATGATTTAGAATCCCATAGCACGACTCAAAATCGCGCGCTGATTGGCTAACGAAGCGTTTAATATTTTGTGGAATTCAACGGTTTGAAAAGCTGTATTCAACGATGTACAGGAAGCCCGCGCGTAAATATTTTGTTTATTTTTATTATCGCGAACAGAGACACAAATCATGTTAAAATTACAAACCAGGATATTCACAAAGTTAACAGTAGTCAAAGAACGTGAAAATTATGTATCTTTTATTTCGTTTTTCACGAGAAATGATATGTTTTGGCCCTTGACTGAACAAGACCTTGACTGAACAAGAGTGACTCTAGTCTAGGAGACTAGCTAATCCGAGGAATCGACAAAAACAACTGCAGCAAAAAGGTGTGATTTTGAACGGAAAAGTTGGACAGGGGCTTCGTGGATTTGCTGATTTAATTCATGTAATATTCACACAGAGAAGCTAAATGACTGAAAACAGTAAAAACAGGACCAAAAGCACGGCTACAGAACGGTACTAAAATCGTGGTACAAGGAAAATTTTGGAAACGAGTGGACTAAACATTCAACAGTTTAAAAACAGGCTTATTTATTGTGAGACAGAAATTGAGCATTAACATTTGGTACTGAATTTGTTTATAAAGTAAGGAACACTGGCTTAATACTTACAAGTTTATGCGTATACTTGTGCAGCAGCTCTTCGGTTTGTCAGGTTCAGTTTAGATTTTCACTTATCCGAGTTATCGACAACTGGTTTCAACAGGCCGCCGGTTTTCTAAATCTTTCACAAACATCCACAATTTTGTCTCCAGTTAATGCACTTTCGCTTTCTTGGTAAAGATTAGATCGAAATTAAGTGTACCTAAATAAAATACAGGTGTTTTCGTGCATAAAAATCCAGTTTTGATGTCGGAAAACCATATTTTGTGAGCAACGACTGCACTTTTAGTTGAACATCGTGTGAGTCTCAGTCTAATTTTAGCTTCATTCCGATTCGCTCGTTAGTTTACCGCACAATGGGTTCCTGGCGCGTGGCGGTAATTTAATTTTAGCAACTTATTCTTTATTTATTTTCGTAAATCACTAGATGCAATGGGATTCAAAGAAAATTCATTGCCTGACGAGGGAATTCCACGTTAAATTTCACTTGAAAAACCGATATCGCACTCATCGCTTCGCGATTCGTGCGATATCGGTTTTTCGCGTGAAATTTAACGTGGAATTCCCTCGTCAGGCAATGAATTTACCTATAATATTCACTTCCGAGCGAAGCAGCGAGCACATCGCGCGAGTTTTAATTTTGTCCATTTGACAGAATAACTTTTGGTGCTGGCTATTCACCTGCCGTGTAGTATATACTAAAACGAGCGGCTCGGTAAATATCCACCACTGTTCCCCGAACATTCGTTCGCGTGCTTCACTTGATGCATAGAGGTATATAATTTGTAAAATTAGGTAGATAGGTAGATAGGTAGATGGGTAGATGGGTAGATGGGTAGATGGGTAGATGGGTAGATGGGTAGATGGGTAGATGGGTAGATGGGTAGATGGGTAGATGGGTAGATGGGTAGATGGGTAGATGGGTAGATGGGTAGATGGGTAGATGGGTAGATGGGTAGATGGGTAGATGGGTAGATGGGTAGATGGGTAGATGGGTAGATGGGTTGATGGGTAGATGGGTAGATGGGTAGATGGGTAGATGGGTAGATGGGTAGATGGGTAGATGGGTAGATGGGTAGATGGGTAGATGGGTAGATGGGTAGATGGGTAGATGGGTAGATGGGTAGATGGGTAGATGGGTAGATGGGTAGATGGGTATATGGGTAGATGGGTATATGGGTAGATGGGTAGATGGGTAGATGGGTAGATGGGTAGATGGGTAGATGGGTAGATGGGTAGATGGGTAGATGGGTAGATGGGTAGATGGGTAGATGGGTAGATGGGTAGATGGGTAGACGGGTAGACGGGTAGACGGGTAGACGGGTAGACGGGTAGATAGGTAGACGGGTAGATAGGTAGATGGGTAGATAGGTAGATGGGTAGATGGGTAGATAGGTAGATGGGTAGATGGGTAGATGGGTAGATGGGTAGATGGGTAGATGGGTAGATGGGTAGATGGGTAGATGGGTAGATGGGTAGATGGGTAGATGGGTAGATGGGTAGATGGGTAGATGGGTAGACGGGTAGACGGGTAGACGGGTAGACGGGTAGACGGGTAGATAGGTAGACGGGTAGATAGGTAGATGGGTAGATAGGTAGATAGGTAGATAGGTAGATAGGTAGATAGGTAGATAGGTAGATAGGTAGATAGGTAGATGGATGGGATGAAGGGATGGATGGGTGGATAGATAGATATATCAAATTAGATAGTTCGATGGATTAGATTGTGTTAAATAGCAGCACGCTTTATCGACTTAGAACTAAAATACCATTTAATGAGTATCGTTAACAATAAACATTCCTTATTACTTTCTATGGTATCTCCTCTAAAAGGATACTCTAAACCATCCAAATCTCTTCTAGTGGGAACACCAGTTGAATTGTAAATGAGCACAGAGCTGAGCAGTACGGTCAGAGTGAATATGACGTCATCATCCCTTTTCTTTGATAGCACTGAGTCAGTCCCTTCAGAGTCCAGCAGCACTACAGTAAACGCGTCTCCATTTGAATCATAAAACGTTTCCTTTACGACCCAAAGCCACAGTCCCATTGTCTCAGGATCCATAAGATGGCCCAAAGGAAAGATCTCCCGGTCATCAAAGGCTTTGGACAAGATGTACGATTTTCCTTTTCTGCATGGCCCAGCTATTGCAACCACACAAACTGGTCCATAGATTGTTCTGAGTTTGCGCGTAGCTGCGTTGATCGTTTGAAGGTGAGATCGCTTAACGTCAAGGAGGGTAGTATACTCGTTGGTATCCTCGTCCCATTTGCAGTTGTTCGGAAGACACAGCGGTATAGCCAGGGCCGCCATTGTTATTTTCCTCAGTCGATAGTTCGTTGTTTCCTGTATCTTAAAAAGATATATAGAAATGAAAAGTGTAGCTCTGTCTAACCAAATATTAAAAGAAGTAACAAATTATTTCCTACAATTTTCAGCAACATGTACTTTCAACATACTACCATTTTATGAAAACATTATTTAATTAAGGTCTAACGGATAAGGAATACAAAATAATTAAAGTACAATAAAGCATCCATTCATTTTAAACGAAATTGTTCTCTTACTAGATATTTGTATAGGTAATCGCATGGGGCCGAGTGAAATTAAGGTTTATTTGTCACCATTCTTCGGCTCCAATCATTCTAATGAATATGACCTTGCTGCTAATTTTGGCAGCAGCAACCACACATGCTAACACCGAACCAATGGAATCTTTCGTCCGTGTTGAAGACAAAATCAACATCATCAATGAAGTTCCCATTTGGCTTCTTGCCCAGTTGCAGATTACACCTTAAACGCTTCTTATAATGTAATTATGTTAATCCGAAATGGAAAGCGTCCAAGCTATTAACATTTCAGTTTGAAGACGTCTGTTTTCAAACTGTTTACATTTTTTTAATTCATCATTTCCTTGAAAAATAACAACAGAAATCCATACGCAGATAAAAAAATGTCAACAATCATTTTTTTAAATCGAGATAGCTTAATGCAGCCTCAAATTCTAAACAAAAATTTAATATATGAAGAAAGAGCGATTGAAACAATTATCTAGCTGTAAGTGTCAGCTGAAAATACAGGAGAAATACGTTTAATTATAGCTCAGTCACATCGACGGAAAGTCAACTTTGGAGCTCGAATTCCGAATGAGGTGTCATGTTTTCTTTCAGGACCAACAACCGAGTACGCTCCACTACCAGGCTCTTTTCGCAAAGAATAAAGTATATTTATATTCAATTGATTACAAAAGGAGGTTCAAAGAAAAAAAAATAGCTAAAGTGTACTTGCTTCGCATGTTAGTATGCAACTTTCTGCTTGACTTCCTCGAGATTTTAAAGAGGATTCCGCATCATCTCGAAGGTACATCTATCTTTGTTATTATTCATTGACTTTTTTGATGTCCTTTTAATGTGTCCCTAGGTCGTCTTCTTACATTGACGTGTAGTCTGTTGAACACAAACTATACTTTATTCAGGCAAACTATCCCCGACTTCCTAAGCGTTTACAGTAGAAGAATATACCGATTTTGACCAGATATTTCGGTCCAAATTTAATATTTATCACGCTGAGTTATAGATTTTTCCTTGCTTTCAGTCTAGTTCTAAAAATTCGTTAGAAAGCTTGAGACTATACAAATCCGCGATACACCGTCAAACACTAGAAAACTATATCGGATACAATGATCCCGGATTCACAATACCACTTACAACCCGGTTCGTTTTTATCCCGGATTCATCGAAAAGTATTGGAACTCGCTGAAACAAGTCTACACGGTATTACGAATCCGGGATAATGATACAGGATTCACGACGAACATTTGCAAATCTCTTAAAGAGCGTTGGGAGTTCGTTGGTCCCATAACAAGATTGATGGACAGGTGGTTTATCCGTTCTGGGAGTAGAGTAGCCTGTGTTCAGCCGTCCGTCTCTCCTCAAAACTCGGGAAGGGACGTCTGTGCTACACTGTCGTTAATCGTGTTCCGGCATAATTTTGCATAAACTACATCTCGATTTCCATTGGCCGAGAAAAACTAAACGGTACACATTGTAGATTTCAGATTGTTCATTTCCTATTGTTAACGGCAATGCAAGAGACAAAGAGGGAGGACGCGCTGGGAAGCGGGGGAATTAAAATAAATTCCCTTCTTCGATAGCCTATACACAGACCTCCGTAATCCCTTCAAAGGAAAGGATTTGGAGATCTTTCTTTCCTCGATGAAGTGGAAGATTGGATGAATTCCGAGAGTTTGAGAACCACGTGAACTCGAGGTTTGAGAAGCAACTCGCCTGACCGCCGAGGCTATTGATATTGCTTCTGGTTGATCGTCTCCCACAGCCATTCGCCTTGTGAAAAGAGCTCTTGAACATGGACTTTCTTTTCGTTTTGAAGAACTAGACGATATCTGAAGAAGAATTTCGTTCGTTCCCTGCAAATTCTTTCAAACTTCCTAGGCACTTTCTGCATTTATGTTGAGGCCGACTTTTCACTTGAAATTCGAGAGAAATAATTTCTCCCCAGACTTGAAATGCAGCACTGAGTTCCATGAACGATATTCTGATCATTTTTTTCTCGATATTAACCGAGCACAGGACACAAAATGACATAGCAATTCGTCTTAATACAATTCCAAACCAGAGTGAATCGAGCTCGGATTTCCCACGGAGCCAGAACTAAGGTCAACATAACCGCTAAGCCAATCAGCACCCGCTATGAGGCACCAGCCAATCAACGACTGGTTACAACATTCCTGTAACTATCCACGTGACCTAGAACACGATTAACTCATCCGTAGTACATACCTCCTTTTCCTTCCTTTGAAGGGATTACGGAGGTCTGTGTACAGGCTAGGAGTAGAGTATTCCCAAACTGATAACTTAACAGCCAATCACAAGCGCTTCACCGTTAACTAATCATGCATATCACAATTATGCAGCCCTGGGCAGCACCGTAGGCTTAATAATATATATAACTTATGTCGCCTGAAACAATAGGATTGTGCGCGATGTGAAGTCCTGATATCAGCTAGGTCTTAGAATATCACGAATTACTACATGTATGAAGCCTCCTTCTTTACTCTGCACATAAATTGCATTATACATTTATGTTCAATATTCTCTAAGCCATAAGGAAGATCAAAACTGCGAGCGTGCCTCTATATTCATCGCTTGAGAACCAATAAATGGTGATTAAATTTAGATATATATTGGGTATATTGTATCTAGCATTCTAACATCATGTTCAGGCCCGTAGCGAGACCAAATGTTTAACTTTTGATATGAAAGCTCGCATACCTAATGAGGTGACAAGTTTCGCTTCGTGGCCCACAACCAAGTAGGTTATGAAAAGAGAAACGATTTTCTTAATGTTAAAAAGCAATTTGGAAGTAATATGTTAGTCAATTATTTTATGTTGTTATGGTTACAGAAGCCGGGTAATAACCACAATAACTGATGATAACAATAATTGATTTGCATGTCAGTTAATTACTACTTGAAAAGGTAACTTAAAATAATACATTCCGACGTTTTACACATGCGCTGAGCCACTAATTTTCTGAGGAATCAACCAGGTCGCGCACACGTTAGATATAATATTTTTCCTTTCTGGTTAATATTTGCGGGTTTGATTCAAAGTGAAACTGAAACAAAGAAGACCAGAATAATTTTGTTGCATATGTTACCTAATTTCGTTTAGGTTGCTTGAACAGTTTTACATTATTTAATATCACACATTTTTGCACATGCGCAGAAGTGATATAGAGTATCGTTTTCTAGTCAAATCCTAAAATGTAAATCTCTATGCGAATCTTTAACAGTAATATTTGGAGAAGGTAGGTAAACATCAACAAAGTTTCAAAAATTAAAGGTACGGTACGTCGGTCTATTTTACTGATTAAAGTTAGTAAGGTTATTGAATATAAATTATGATGTTATTTTAGACTTTCTTACTATAATAACAAAATATCCCCCCCCCCCCCAAAAAAAAAATAGAATTCACTGGCCAGAAGAATAACGTTTGCCAGATTTTTTTTATTATTTTTCATCAACAGAAAACTCGATGAAGTACACATTACTACTTTGAATATACTAACGTTTTGACGTTTTTAAAGCCTCTTTTCTTTACTGTTTCTTCCTGGGTATCTTTTCACAGTGCATAAGCTGGATCTACTGGATGAGGTGCCGTTTTGAGGGAAGCTTGCATAAATAGAAGTTGAATAAATAAACGGTTGGAAGTAATGTAATGGCTGGTGGCTTAGGGTTTCAAAAACGTTTTAACAATTTTATATTCTGAACTTCTACTTGGATTAATGACGCTTTTCGCTCGAATTTTAAATCAGGGGAATCGCGTGCAGGAGAACTATCAGCGAGCACATTGTCCATGGCGAAGGACAATTCAAACAGACCAAATTAGAATTTAGACTGGCTATATACGCTCAGTATTCCATAATTCTACTCGCCTGAAATGAAAGACACATTATTGAGAAAGATCAGAACAGGAAATGTTGATTCAGTTGTTTCTATTATGTTAGTCCTTTTCTACCCCATTTTCAAGAAAAATAAACAATATAAGTTTTCCAAGAAGCTAGAAAATGAATATAAACAATTATTTTCGTTTGGAAAACATTAAAATTGAGAATTAATTTAGTCAAATAAATACAAATAAATAACGAAGCACCAGATTCCCGAAACAAATATGTTATTTAAAGAAAAATATTGTGAACTATTATTTAAGAAAAAGAAATGAGAAAAGCTACACATTTTATTTCATATCCATGAAAGATTAAATAATAAATGAATGTTTGTGCATGCATACTAATTATGTGAAATGTTTCGCTTCTGCGACAACCCGTTATGTATCTTCCTGGGCCCAGTTCCTCAAAGTCAGATTAAGCTAATCCACAATTAAGGGCGATCTTTAGTTTGATTTGCTTACTACGGGCTACTGATCTACTCGGAATCATATAATAAAGAATATGACACATGTTACAAAGAGAACCAAAATTATTGGTTAACATATAATCCAGGATTAATGCTAATCGGGTTTCGAGGAACTAAGAGCACATTTCGCACACATGTAAGGATTATTATAATTCACCATACTAGATCAGCTTAAGATTTTGGGTTCGTCTTAATTTCCATCTAAAACAAAGAAGATAAGAATAAGTGTTTTGCATGTTACACACTTTGCGGTTGGTGGCTTGAGTATTTTTATTATTATTATTTAGTATCAGACGTTGTTCACATGCGCTGAGGGGTTATACGGCCTCGTTTTCTCGCAAATAACATTCAAACCCTAAAATGTAAAGATATATGGGAATCTTTATCTATAACGCTTGGGAAAGGTAGGGAAACATCAACAAAGTTTGAAGGAGGCTTCCACAGTTTAAAGATACGTCGATCTAGGTTACTGAATCTGCTTTTAGAATTTTTATTATAATAGCAAATTATATATATATATCTAAATGAAAATTGCTGGCCTTAAATATACTTTTTTATTGATCAACAGAAAACTCACAACATTGATAAAGTACAGATTACACATCATACGTAGCATATACAAAATTCCTACATTTTTGCATTCCTACATTTTCATTTAAGGTGGCTCGCCTGGATTTGCCAGGGACGCACCATACCCACTTCGAACGGCTGATACTCCACTGCCAGAGCACGGTCGGGCTAGCCACTTCACCCATTTACTAGAAATAGAATAAACTTTCTAAAAATGTAGGTTTGTTTGACATCGGTGTTACCATAGCAACACAGCGTCGACATCATGTATTTTACATATCATCAATGTTCTCGAAATCTAGACCTAAACTTTCAAAACGACCTAGTGTCCCTTGTAGTCTGAATGTAAGCCTTCAAGACTGCAAAGTTTAAAAAAATTGTATGAGAGCGTTTTCGAAAAAAATTGGGTTGAATATTTTCATTCAAAAAATAAACAATTCGCCTTACTTCCTGTTTAGTCGTCGAGAACTGTGTTTTCCGGACCGATTCAAGCGATATTTTTAGCATATTTCATACCTGTGGCATAGGACTACTTCCCATGAAAATTTCATTCCATTTGCTTTATTCGATTTCGGTTTATGGAATCAGAAGTAATGTTATAAATATGCTCATTTTACTCAAAATAGTAACGTATTTGCTAAGGAAGCTGTAATTCGGAAACTAGTCGATAAATAAAATTTTTAATCTTTTCACCTGAAATTCAACATGTACTACCCTGGCCCTGTAAATTTCAAGAGCATTGAATCATTTTAAGGGCGCGAAATAAAAACAAAAACACAGGGAACTTTTACATTCATCCACACAAGCTTCATTGCTGTATCATTTTGTTTATAGCTTGTGTCTTTCCGAAATTTCTCTTTTGTCTAGATTCTACATACTTGTGTGCTTTTGAACTAACAAGTTCACCATGCACGCTTGCTACGCTTCGCTCCTGCCGGAACGCTCGTGCAAATTCTGTTCTTAGTACAATGACATGCAAATTAGTTAACCATGAATATTGGCAGTGCGGGATGATAATGTTGAATAAGTGTGTTTTTAGTAGACCACATTTTCTAAATATCAATTAAAAACGAGATTTTTGTATTAGTGATATTATAAAACCTTTTGTAAATAAATCAGTATTATAAGTTATATTATAACAGCGTTACAACTGGCAGCGTGACTATTGTATTAAGAACATAATTTGCACGAGCGTTCCGACAGTAGCGAAGCGTAGCAAGCGTGCATGGTGAACTTGTTAGTTCAAAAGCACACAAGTATGTAGAATCTAGACAAAAGAGAAATTTCGGAAAGACACAAGCTATAAACAAAATGATACAGCAATGAAGCTTGTGTGGATGAATGTAAAAGTTCCCTATGTTTTTGTTTTTATTTCGCGCCCTTAAAATGATTCAATGCTCTTGAAATTTACAGGGCCAGGGTAGTACATGTTGAATTTCAGGTGAAAAGATTTAAAAAAATATGTATCGACTAGTTTCCGAATTACAGCTTCCATAGCAAATACGTTACTATTTCGAGTAAAATGAGCATATTTATGACATTACTTATGATTTAATAAACCGAAATCGAATAAAGCAAATGGAATGAAAAATTCATGGGAAGTAGTCCTATGCCACAGGTATGAAATATGCTAAAAATATCGCTTGAATCGGTCCGGAAAACACAGTTCTCGACGACTAAACAGGAAGTAAGGCGAATTGTTTATTCTTTGAATGAAAATATTCAACCCAATTTTTTTCGAAAACGCTCTCATACAATTTTTTTAAACTTTGCAGTCTTGAAGGCTTACATTCATACTACAAGGGACACTAGGTCGTTTTGAAAGTTTAGGTCTAGATTTCGAGAACATTGATGATATGTAAAATACATGATGTCGACGCTGTGTTGCTATGGTAACACCGATGTCAAACAAACCTACATTTTTAGAAAGTTTATTCTATTTCTAGTAAATGGGTGAAGTGGCTAGCCCGACTGTGCTCTGACAGTGGAGTATCAGCCGTTCAAAGTGTGTATGGTGCGTCCCTGGAAAATCCAGGCGAGCCACCTTAACTGCCATAAATCGTAAAGTGCCAAAGAGGCATTTTTAGGGTAGCTCTGAGAAAAAGCAAAGTACTATTAAGGGTAAAAGTTGGAAGTTATGTAAGAACCGCGCTTGACGGTTTTCGCTTATATTGTAAAGGAATAGCGTACAAGAGAACGGTGAGCGTGTAACTTTTCCATGATAAAGGATAATTTAAACTGATTTTACAGTATGCCAAAATTCTGATTGTCTCTAATGAAATATTTGTTGGGGGTCTACAATCGCCCAAAAAGGAAATTTGATGCAGTTGTTTTTATTTTGATAGTATTTACATTCATCATTTCTAAGAAAAAGAAACAAAATACATTTTCCATGAAGATAGCAAATATAAACAATTCGTTTATTTTGGAAAACATTAACATTGAAAATTATCTTAGTATAATATCTGCAAAAAGCCAAGAACAGGTTTCATGAAACAAATGTATTATGTAAAATACTTGAACAAATACTATATATTTTAGTTTATATCTATAAAAGGCAAATATGTAATAAAATGCAAATCCCTATCGGCGTTTGTTGTTATTCTGGCCACTGTGAAATCGATATCGACATTTACAGGATATACTGTACTGACGGACGGAGCGAAGAAGAAGATTCGTACATTTCTAAAATACACCTGTCCATTCCATGATCACATGTTCCATGAGTTTTGTAATTCCTTATAATGAAGTTTTGCAATTGGACTAGAGCGGTTTTCGATTGACTGTCGAAAGTAATAAGTGATTACTTTGGTTTTGCGTTTGCTAAGCTTTTCTATTGGCTGTGAGAAATGTTTTCCAGTTATCAGCCAATCTAGTTCTAAACTAAAACAAAACGCAACACGTAATCAGGTTTTGTTTTAGCGATCGGCATTGACGACTGCGTTTACTTTGCCTCGTGATTGGTTCAAGTAAAACCAATCGTGAATTACTTCAGTTCGTGATTGGAATTTTATATTTATCACGCTGAGTTATAGATTTTTCCTTGCTTTCACTAGTTCTGAAAATTCGTTAGGAAGCTTGAGACTACACAAATCCGGGATACACCGTCAAGGGCCATTAACATACTGATTTAAATCGGCCGTTGCTAGAGAAAGTTTGCAGCCTCGTAAAACCCGGAAAATTAAAGGGTGCACAATAATTATCGTCAAAGTGACTCCTAGGGTAAAGTCTTGTAGTCTGATGACGTCATCAAGTGACGTCATAATGACGTCACAAAAATCATAAAATTTCTAAACTCTCCAAGGAGTTTTGATCTACCAGTAATTTATGAGTATTTTCCGAACCTACGAATTAAGGTGCATAAAACCGAGTATGCGTTTGCCATTACGACAAAAAATGAAGATTTTACAACACTTTTCAGTACAATTTTTTTTGGCGAATGAAAAGCCATAACTTTGGCATTTATTGTCGGTTTCCAAAAATGTTTAGGATTTTTAGATACCGGAAGTGAATAAATTAACGCATGTGCAGAAGTGCCTGTTCTGTGGTCGTGAAATAGTCGCAGAACTGTTGTTGCAGTAAACTCTACAATGATTGGTCGAACAGGATGTGTATTTTCTCCTATTTCCTCTGACAATGGCCAGTTTTGGTGCTTGGATGTATACTCCAGTCTGCAATGAACTAGCTTGATTGTTTGCAATGAGCTGTGTGGAGCATAGCACATCATGCCAGGAACCCATTTCGCGGCAAACCAAAGACCCAATAGAAATCAAGCTAAAATTAGACAGAGATTCGACAATTACACTTGAAGTTGAATCTCGTGGCGTTCACAACAGTTTGTTTTCAGACCTCAAAAATATAATTTTAAGGTCGAAAACTGAGTATTTTAATTAGTTGCACTGAGATTCAATCACAACTACCAGGAACCCGAAAGCATTATCTGGAGACAAAAGTGCGCATGTTTGTGGCGGTCGAAAATCACTTGACTTCTTGAGTGGCCGTACTTTTCTTCGTGTTTTTGGAAGCCATGTTCTCGCTGGAAGGAGCCATTTCAGCTTCTGTATCTTTGACAACTATAGATACTATTTTCTAGATGTTCTTTCAATCTATCAACAGCGGGAAGAGCTCGACTACATCTGAGAGTCCACTACATTTGCTTTCTCATTTATCGGCGATTTTCTGACTGATTTCAATTCTTATTGTGTTGGTGGCGCCCGTACGTTTGCCGTTACTTTTTTGCTCGGTACAAATTATCAATTATTTCTCTTTCTCTAGGTTCAGGTACAATTAGGCGTCCTGAACGATTCCTTCAAAATTATTGGATTGAGTTTCTTGTCAAGTATTTATATATTCTTTCACACGATAAACCAAGCTTTCCATTTTCCAGAGACAAAAGCACCCGCCGACTTTTCATTCATTCATGAAAACCTTTCAGGTAATACCACGAATAAAACTTACAAGAATGGGTAAGTATTAAAACTATCAGGTGGCCGGTGGTCACGCATATAACTAGCCTGAGAAAACAGCCAACGAATAAATATCGCCTGAGTCGGCTGTTTTCTCAGGCTAGTATAAACCGGAAGTCAAAATCGCATCTACTCCTGCAAGTATTCACGATCCTACTTACAACCCGGATTCGTTTTTATCCCGGATTCATCGAAAAGTATTCGAACTCGTGTACACGGGGTTACGAATCCGGGATAATGATACAGGATTCACGACGAACAATGGCAAGTTTAGTTATTAGCCCTGGTTGATAGAAATCTCTTAAAGAGCGTTGGTAGTTCGTTGGTCCCATAACAAGATTGATGGACAGGTGGTTTATCTGCTCTGGGAGTAGAGTATTCCCAAACTGATAACGTAGCAGCCAATCACAAGCGCTTCACCGTTAACTAATCATGCATATCATAATTATGCAGCCCAGAACCACCGTAGGAATAATAAGATATATATAAGTTATGTCGCCTGAAACAATAGGATTGTGCGCGACGGACAAAGGGCCCCTGTTTATCTCAAATGAGTCCAAAGCTTTTCTGGAAAATCAAGGAATCAGACACCACAGAAACATCAACATGGACTCGAATGAATATTGAGATTCAGCGACAGAATCACTCAATAGTAAAGAACAAAAGCTGAACACATACTGCGTATAAAGGTCTACCACACCCAAACACTGGAGTAAGCTCATCGAACGTCTACGCGGGCGAAAGATACGCAACAAAC
The DNA here is from genome assembly GCA_030867875.1 of Actinernus sp. WN-2022. Taxonomy (NCBI): domain Eukaryota; kingdom Metazoa; phylum Cnidaria; class Anthozoa; order Actiniaria; family Actinernidae; genus Actinernus; species Actinernus sp. WN-2022. The sequence goes on along the minus strand of JAOWCC010001634.1, from coordinate 129,748,487 downwards.
ATCCTAGCCGACGTCCATATGGATCAAGATGTACGTGATAAAGGCAAAGCACACTACCAAGGTGTATGCCCACTCAAGAGAAATGCCCGCTATTCTAGGATCTGCCAGGCAACCAGGTGCTTGTGCAACAACAGAAGGGGAACACATTACCAACTGAGTTGCACCAACACCATACACAGCTAGTGGTAAGCAAAAATGGTAACAGCGTGTGTGTGCAGTTACAAGAGAGAGCGCAGTACTCTCGCAACACATCACTCGTGAAGATATGGCAAGACACTCAATACAGTCCCCGAACAGTCAATACAGTCCCCGAAATACGCTTACATGAAGAATTTAAAGCTCCATATCTCAATGCCTTTCATAGATATTCCATTTGCCGCGGCGGATTCTTGTATTAGAAGAGCCCAGTAGCTGGTAACCGAAAATTCAGGCCTTTAGGTTTGCAATTGATCTTGCCCTTTTGGACTTAAAAACACTCAAAATCGCAACATTACGAAACTGCCCATCGTTGTGTAAGCGAGCTTCAAGTTGAAGAATCCACGTCCACAAAGTTCCATCGACATCCCTTAAGAGGGCATCCATGTGAAAACCATGCACCCTGAAAAAATGAGTCTACATGGTACATCTCAGATTTTGTTCATATTTTGCACATATGTTACTATTGGCCTGGCATTAGACTTGGTAGAATATTTTGGAAAAATTCCAAAAACTGTAAGAGATATGGGGGTCAGTACGAACTGCCTCGGTTTGAGGGGTATTTCCACTATGTATTTTTAGTCATGTTTACAGAATATTTTTGAACAAACCATATAAGCTATATACACAAAACGTTTCTACAGCATAAACACGACCAATTGCAATTTAATTATGATATAAGTGCCAAAAAATATTCAGTATTCAAGGAGTAAGGCTTTCATGTACAAGTGACTTCCGAAATTATTTTTCAAAAAGTCACATTTTAGGGTAAAATGACATTCGAATACTATCGATGCGGCGAAATTGTAGAAGATGAGAGAGTAATTATTTTGTAGATCAGTCATTTGGAAATACAACTGGGGACTAAAAAGTTTGTAAAGTTTATTCAGCTTAGGAGCAGTGAGGCCAAAGTATTACTATTAACATACTCCCAACGCCCGGGTCCAACGTAAATAAACAATCAACGCCAGATGCAAGCTGTATCGTGTGCAGAATAACGGGACAAATAACGGACAGGAATGAGAAACATAGCCCTAAAATAACTGGGTGATAAATTAATTTGTCACTTATGCCTATGGTTTTGCAATAAACAACAACTAATTAACAATCAACTTCAAAATAAGAGAAATTAGTAATACGAAGGACGAATCAGCGATAAATGCATACCTGATTCTAGCCTTTAGTTATTTGTGCTCTCCTCCCCAGCTCTGTCATGGTCTCGAAGCCACAACTTACGATAATTATCTTCTTGTCGATTTTACACCGAAAGAACATTTATCCATTATAGTTTATACAGATGGCTTTGTAGCATCCGCCATTTTATTTAGGACTAGAACCCAGTCTGCTGTTGTGCACCACAGGTAGCCCAAACACAGATGTGTACATTCCATGTGGAATATTGGAAGAAAAAACTCTCTACCGTTGAATCAGCCTTTCCTTTCTTGTCTATTTATATATATATATTGCTGATCAGATCCCTACACGCTAGGAGATCCGGTGTTTTATCATTTCGTCTGTGGTGCCCAACATATATACCAGAGTGGGTAATGTATATTGAAATATTTATGAATCTCATGAAACAGAACTGAAAATAATCATAATGCACTACTTAATACATCTACATAATTTTGTTTGCAAAACTTTATTTTTTTTCAAGATAATTATAGGTTAAAATTACCCATGATGCACCTGATATATGTAACTGTTATGGGGTCAAATGTTTGCATACATTCATACACAAGGTCACAACAATGAATTATAAATGATTTCTAACATCCCGTGCATATATCCTGTATATTCACACGACCCACATACGGCCATCCCAATAAAATGTTCCGTTTCCAATCGCCAGACCGACCCAATTTTTTTTGGAAAAGTTAACAAAAATACAAAGCTTGACATTGACCCAATTTTTGGGAAAAGTTAAAAAAAACAATTTGAAGAACATACTTTCAACTACACCTCTTTTCCTAGCTCTCTACGTATTTGCATTTTATTGGGATGGCCTAATCAGCTGTGTCGGTGCCGAACTGAAGCGCAGTGCCATCCTGGAAAGCGAAGTTCAGAAATGTCTGACGTATGTTGCTATTGCTACAAACTATCTTAGAAAAGGGTTCAGAAAACATCTGGGTGAACGATGAAACATATTGTGTGGATCGTGACAGACTTTATCCAGACCTGAATTACGCTGGATTTACATATACATGTATGTGCGGGGCGCTTGTTCAGACACACGGTAAGCCACGCAGTTTACAAGCATGAGTAGTTATGTTAGTTATCTTCCCATTAATGCGGCTGACCAACAAGCACTAAGGGTGGTCACTGCCAGATATTTGTTTAACGTCCAAAGTGGTTCCTTAGCGTCCTGTGATACACAGCTGCTGATGAATACGAGCGTCGTGAGATGCAATCTCGTTCCCAGAGCCCGCGATCTTTTGACCAGCGCTAAGATACTGGCCAAAAGATCGCAGGTTATGAGAACGAGATTGCGTGAGACGGGACCGCCATTTTACGTGATCATCCGATCGAGGCACGAGGGATCGAAAAGGCGTAGGCGCGAACACTGCGCTTCACTGTTTCTCTTAATGTTGCCTGGGTGGCTAATTGAACGAGCAGGAAGCATACAAGGAAACGTTGTTGCAGAAAAAAAACTAATGAATGCGCACTGTGTCAAATTGTCTTGCCGGTGGGATCTGGGTTTGTGTTGCTAAGAAACACATATACTGTGTGTCACTGGAGCCTAGTAAACATTGTTTTCCCCCATAGCCAACGTGAAAACATTGTTGCGGAAGCAAATTTTGCCTCATCGAAACAAAAAAATGTCTTTGAAATGCTTCAGAAAAATGTTTTCCTTACTGGAAGATTGATTTTTTTTTCGCAAATTTTCCCGCGGACTTTGACTCGTTTTTACAGACAAATGTATGGAAAACTAAATCCACGGTTGCATGCTTCCCAGCACAGCTACATCCCTCAAATTTCGATCAATTAATCTTTTACCTGGTATCTTAAGTTTGTATCTGAAGAATATTTCAGAAATTCGATTTTACTGATTTTATTTGTCATCGGATTCCCATACAAACACTGTTTCGCGCCATGTTTACACCCCTTTTAGCCTGAGTAACCAGCCCACTCTTATCGCTCCCCACTCGCGAAAGCTATCTGCTACGTCAACAGTATGGCATTTTCTGCCTCACTTCCCAGACGCTGTCTCTTTCGCGAGTGGGGAGCGATACGAGTCGGCTGGTTACCCAGGCTACACCCCTTTCAAAATGTCGGAATTATAATAAACCGCGAACTGGTCTATTACCTTAAAACTGTAATGAAATACGTTATTCTTTGTGTACGAGGTTTGTAGTTTCTCAGCTGTAGGATGTCCGGTGTCCGCGGGGAACAGGATATCAGGACACGTGACTTGTCCCTTCGTGTGTACCGACCTTTACGTCTGCGAGCGGGCGAGGCGCGCGGCGTGATTTTTTTTTCACTTGTGTGGGTTGTTCTTTTATCTTTTGTTTTCCATATTGATTTTCTTTGTTTTTTTATGCAACGAGCTCCACTATAAAGAGGACGAGGACGACAGTAACAAATCGCATACAAGTGTATCACAGGCAGCTTTAAGCAGAGAGTGAGCCATTATGCACTAGTCTAAATAAACCCCCACCCCCTCCCACCCTGTCCCGGGTTGGGGGAGGAGGAGAGGGGGGGGGGGGGGGGGGAGTTACTTTGACTAGTGCATTACCTAATATCAAAAATGAATAAAATACCCTGTCTAGACAGTACAGTACAGGTGAAAATATTTATAGCTTTTATGATAATTTTACTTGACACGCGCCAAGTGCCAAGGCATTTCATACAATTCTTAGTAAGGGGGTCGGGACATGCCTTCAACGGTAATATAGTTGTTGTTCCCTGGTAACGCCGAGAAGATATGCCACATTCCCTCGTTGAATATACACAAAATGAGCACTTGATCAAGTCCAAATCCATCTCGTGGATATGGCGGGAAATACACGTGCAGACGTTACACGCAGTTCCTGTCACGCAATTCGTGAGATATCATTATATCACTGAAGGGATTTCATCTATTTCGGTGATACCACATTTGATTTCATGGATTATACACACATTTGGTATTTCAACGGAACGAACAGAATATTATGCACAAGATTGAAACAAATTGAGTCCGTAACAAGGTAGTAACGACATCAGAATGGCTTCCCGTTGCTGAATCTAAACGGTTCTATAAACTTGGCCAACTATTCGATGAGCATATAATAAAGGGCTTCCAAGAAAACGAAACCATTAGGGTTTTTTTTATTATGAAAAGAAAACATCGTTTCTTTACAGAATAAAAACTAAAAACTTGAATAGAGAATCGGCTGAAGAACCTAAATACGACTGTACGTGCATTTCTACTTGTCACTCAGTCACCCCGCTACAGAGGCTCGCAAAATTCAGAGTGACTCGCCGGATTAGAAGCTGTATTTAAAGCGTAGCGTAGTTTGAAATCCTTTATATATCATATTCAAAGAAAATTCATTGTCTTTGATCCAATCAAACAATTTTAAACGAAGATACTGCCATAAACTATGAGTACCTATTTTTCAGCTTTGACTCCGTCAAACTCGACAATAATTCAGTCACTTTAGACATCTGCATATCGGGTGATGGACTTGGTCACCCTTCAAAACTAAAATAATATTGAAAATAAATGTGCATTCGAATTCTTAAAGCAATTATTGGCAGAAAATCTGTGAAGTTCACCGTATTTTCGATTTTAATCGAAAAAAAATCGCCGTGTCACCATATCGTCGTTTGTTTAATAACTGAACATTGCGGATTTTGAGAGTGCGTACTCTCTAACCCAGCATTAACTTTACAGAGATTTTTTTTACCAGATGCAAAGATCTATTGTAAGTCAATCTAGAAATATTTCTAAATTCAAAGAAAAGAAGGCCGCAACTCTGCAAACGGCCATTGCCAGACAGCATTTATCGTGTTTTAAAAAGACCTATTAAAGTAGCGTTAAATAAAAATTCGACAGAAGCGACAAAATATAAATAAAATTAGTTGATTTTGGTTTTAATATGCTGACGGGACTTAGTACTAAAGCAGGTAAAAATCTTATCTTTCTACTTAAAATCATTTGCGATTGCGACATGTTACAACATAAGGTATATTTTGCTCTGATTTTGAGCATTTCAGGGGGTCAAACAGTTTGATTGTCATATCTCAAAGGCCTTTTACATTTCAGCCAAACTATTTCACATGGGACATTAGCTAGTTAAGATATAAATGTGTGCCAAGTTTAAAGGAAATCGGAGAGGTGCACTGTAGACTCGTCTGCATGGTTTTCACATGGACCCTCTCTTAAAAATGAACCAAATTCAGTCGCCTGTGTTTGATATCAATGTCTTCCTCTATTCACCCTCTGTGTATTCCCGCATAGAGCTTTGGGATAGCTGTTAAACTGTCCATTCAGTCAGAAGTTAAAGCTATGAGATATTTCACTTCCTGTAACATTTTTCGCGCGTAAACCAAACTAATTCACAATTTTCATCTCAGGAGAATAAAACCGCTCTTTTTCCAAATGTCCGATGTACCTTATATTTATAACTGTGAAAGATATAAGTATCGTATGAATATAGTCAGTGTCAAAAAGCCTTCGGTATGTGAAAAATAAGCGTATTCACAGGGAAAACCGCTGACGTACCGCAGACTCGTTATGACCGAAATAGTTGGCGATTTGGAAGATCAGAAAGTAATAAAATTTGAAGGAATGAAGTAACTTCCTAAGTATACAGAATGGACGCTCGTGCGTTATTATTTTTTGTTTCACTCACTTTTACGTTTATTGTTGTTAGAGTATCACGTTAATCCTGTATTGTTTGATGGCCAAAAGTGAAGGGAGGTAGTGTCATTATTAATACTAGAAGTAATAATAGATTATCAAAGTGAGTTCGACTTATCTTTAATTTTGTACGAGAAAGGACTGTGGTAATACAAAAGGCTGAAAGATTGCTGCAATGATATGGACGGTATAAATAATCCTGATCAAAAATGCTTGTTGTTAATTAATGTGAACATTTTGATGTCTTGGCTTATAATTTAATATACAAGGAGATGCATCTGGGTATAAAACTGTAATTATCTTTGTGTAACATGCGATGCTTATATGGCTATATGTAAAAAGAATGTGATGTAAAGTGGTAAGCTGTAGTGCTAAGTGTGCACGCCCTACGAGGGAAAGAGAAAAAATAGCTGACCCAAGTGGGACTCGAACCCAACGACCTCCAGGTTACATTTTCTGGCGCTCTACCAACTGAGCTATCAAGTCAGATGAGAGCAATCGTGGGTATTGGTGCGTTTTATAGGGCCACGGCGATTATATATGTATATGTAGTTATGATATGAAATCATGTTTGCCGCGTAGCACTAGTAAGTATAAAGAATGTGATGTAAAGTGGTAAGCTGTAGTGCTAAGTCTGCACGCCCTACGAGGGAAAGAGAAAAAAACTCTGACCAAAGTGGGACTCGAACCCAACGACCTCCAGGTTACATGTCTGGCGCTCTACCAACTGAGTTATCGAGTCAGATGAGAGCAATCGTGGGTATTGGTGCGTTTTATGCGGTCACGGCGATTATATATGTATATGTAGTTATGATATGAAATCATGTTTGCCGCGTAGCACTAGTAAGTATAAAGAATGTGATGTAAAGTGGTAAGCTGTAGTGCTAAGTGTGCACGCCCTACGAGGGAAAGAGAAAAAATCAATGACCCAAGTGGGGCGTGCACATGTAGCACTACAGCTTACCACTTTACATCACATTCTTTATACTTACTAGTGGTACGCGGCAAACATGATTTCATATCATAACTACATATACATAAATTATATAATCGCCGTGACCCCATGATTCCATGCAGTGTAGAACATAAACTATATATGCATAAACTATATAAACTACACCCCATGCAGTTCCTTCAGAGCATTCACATTATTTTTCAAGTGAGAACAAGGTTGGCTGCAGGATATTGAGTGCCATTGTTAGTTGCAGAATAATTTATGGTCAATGTTGGTAGCCGGGTCCTGGCTTTGATCAGCCTTGTTTCAGGTCCCGTTAGAAATTCAGTGTGGAGTATTAATTGATTAGGGAACACAGCAATAAACTCAGTACTTTAAATTTTCCTCACCTTGTAATATGTTGATATTCCAGTTCATTGGCATATCAAAGTGTCGCTATAGATTAAATTAAAGTGCACCTAACCCCTTTTGCAATTTTTATACATATGAATCTTTGAATGGTTTTGAGTACTTCTGTGAAGAAAGTGTTGGCTTGCATTGAATACTCTATGTTCTATGCTTGTTTGAAATGGTGAAAATTTGACCTTTCCTGACCCATAACCGCGTAAGAAAAAGCCTGTGTCGATTCTTGATCTTACGTCACCTCATTAATACATTATTCTCCACGGCGCCTTTCTATCACAACAACATCGATATATAGAGAATATACACAGTCTGCGAGTTGTTAGTAAAGAAAACAGTTATTTTAGACAAAATGCTAAATATTTATTCAAATTATTGCAAAGTGGAATGAATTATATGACGTAAGATGAAGAATCGACCCAGTCTTTTTCTTACGCGGTCATGGGTCAGGAAAGGTCACATTTTCACCATTTCAAACAAGTATAGAACATAGAGTATTCTATGTAAGCAAAAATATTCTTCACAGAAGTACTCAAAACCTTTCAAAGACGCATATGTATAAAAATTGCAAAAGGGGTTAGGTACACTTTACCTCTTTGCCTGAATGTAGTGTTAATTTGTATAACCAAGATGTACACATGCATGTGTCACTGACGTATAGTGTCGCAACTCGCACAAGTCACAAGATACGGCAAAATTAGTATTAATTTAACGGGTATCTAGAAAACTCAGACCTAGATTTCTCTTCAGCCAGGCCATCTTACCGTTTGTAGTGTTGGTATCTGTATGTACAGGGAAAAGCAGAATCCAATACAGCGAGCAAGCCAACAGAATTCACTCGGGATTACTGGATAGTTCAGCACAAATTATGGCCGAGTTGATTTGACTGTTCTATATTCAACTTCGCTAAAGGAATCATTCAAGTAATTACGCCACACAACTGACACGAAGGCATTTGCGCTTCTTGCTTGGGTTTCGTGTGGTCGCATATGTGGATTGAGTTTTGGTGTATACTTTGGTTCGTTGGTTAAACACTCTGCATGAAATCCAGGCCGTTAATGATATCGAGGCTTTTTGTAATACGTCCACGAACTGAACGCAAACACGTCACACACAGACATAGGGAACCCGTCACCAGATTAGGTTGCATTCGACGAAGGAGAACGCAATTAGTGTGTTCATATATGCCAGTTACAAGCGTGGGGACGACAAGCTGGATAAAGCACACGTAGCAATAACGTTTGTTTGTTAATTCAATTTGGTCTCATACTTCTATTGGAATGCTAATTGGGTTCGATCGTGACGCAACTAAGTATCTTTCGATTGAATATGTTAAGCTTTCTTAAGCGTGAACGTGATCACAATTCCGAGCGTATCTCTGTATCCACAGCGGGAAAACTACTATACCATGATTTACCTTAGATATATATTGAACATTTCGTATCTAGTATTCTAAAATCAAGCATTATTTGCAAATAATATTATTTGTTTAAAGACCCTGTATCCGAGCTCGTGGTGCTTTGCGCGCGCAAATCATTTTCGTAGGCTACGAAAATCAGAACGATCTGTGTTGTTATTATGTGACTCTCGAATCTTTCGAAACCACCTCTAGTTTGGGCCATCGTGTAATTATTTATAGAAATATATGTTTAACTGACTTTCTTTTATCTTAACTTTTGTATATATACCTTTTAAAATGAAACTTTAGTCGAATATTTCTATGAATCCGGGTCTAGAGTGGCGAGTAGAGGAATGCGGAAGAAAGAACAGACAGCGAGGCGAAGCGACTCGACAAATAATCCTTGAACGTTTCAGTGTGTAACTTTAATATATATATACTCTAAAAGTCAACCTGTGTATGTAACTAAAAAAGCGTTAAATATTAAATAAAGCGGCGACTGACTATACAGGTTCTTCAGGAAGAAAGAGGTAACGCGGACGAATGATGTAAATCTAATTTTCGCGAAACGACATGCATATAATAATACTGACCTCGCATATTTAATTACGTGACTGGTTTCACTGAACAGAAAACCTATAACGTAACACGTAACTCAGATTCAATTCACGAACATATGGGAAAAAAAGATCTAGATTTCGAATTCGAATTCTAAATGGTGTGGAAATATACGGTCGAAGGACTCTGGTCTGGACCACAAGACATAATTAATCATTATGTTACATACGTAAATGCTTTGGTCGTCTCGCACTTGGTGCTTCGGTTGCAGTTACCTTCGAGAATCTGTCACTATTATTCCAAATTTCCAAAGATTCAAACGACAATGACGTTATGCTGCCAACTGCCAACACTTAAATCAAATATGCTAACATTAAAACGAGGACATATCTTGTCCATGCCCAAGAAAACAGTTGCAAACGGCATGTTAAATACGTCATGGTATGCAATTATGTTCATCTGGAATTAAAGACCTCCAAGCCACTGAAATTTTAACATGAAGACGTGTTTTCAAAAGGTTTATATTTTTTTCATCAATTCCAAGAAAAATCGCAAAAGAAATATACAGCAATCAATTATTTTTGAATAGACATTTCTTTCAGCCGCATAACTTCACATTCTGACTAATCTCTAAAATATGTAAAGGTGGAATTAAAAATTGATCTGGAGGTATTAGGTACAAATCGTTGGGAGAACCTTTTGATTTTAATTTCCTATCCACGAAAGGGCAACTATGAGTTCGCATACCTAATGAAGTGACAAGTTTCGCTTCAGGACCCACGACCCACGACCCACGACCCACGACCGCACTTATTCGCAAAGAAACCGTCAAAAGAAGAATGTCTTTGTTCCGAAAGACTAATTGGAAATGAAAACGATGGCCATAAACTTATATTTACATTGAATACAAAAGGAGTGTAAAACAAATAGCTTAAGAATAACTCCTTTGGATGTTAGCAACTATCTGCTTGGTTTGCCGTTATCTTAAAAATATTCCACTCCAGGGGTTTTACACATGCGCAAAAGCATTTAAGGGACTCTATTTCTCAGAAAACACACACAGGTAATAAAATACAAGTTACTATACCGCTACGTTTGCTTTTGAAATACGCTTTAAAGAAGTAGGAAGACCACATCATCTCGAAGGTACATCTATCTTTGTTATTTTTTGTTGACTTTATTGAACTCCTTCAATGTGTTTCTGGGTTGTCTTCCTCTAATCAGCAAAATAGAATATATGCAAACTGGCAACAGATGACATAAAGCTTATTGTCGGAAATGCAAATTTCTATAACTTTGTTATTAAAAGACACTTAGGAAAACAACTTACGAAGAGGATGACACATCATCTCTAAGGTGCGTCGGTCTGTATGATGCTCGATTAATTTGTTGACGTACTTGAATGTTTCTTTGTCTTTTTATAAGAAAACCATTGTTAGAATAAATGTCTAACTGATAACAGGCATATTGTCCGAGAGAATGATTTTGATCCAAGGAAAACTCACAACCTACAACGTAGATGAAGTCCTGATATCAGGTCTTAGAATATAACAAATTCTTACATATATGAAGCCTCTTTATTTATTTTACTCTGCACATCAATTGCGTTATATAATTATTTATCTTCCAATATTCTTTAAGCCATAAGGAAGATCAAATATGCGAGCGTGCATCTATATTTATCGCTTGAGAACCACTAACTGGTGATTAAATTTAGATATATATTGAGTATATCGTATCTAGCATTCTAACATCAAGGTCACGCCCGTAGCCTAATATAGATAAACAATACTGGAGACATGAAAACAAGGTAGCAAGAGTATGTGTTTGCTTACAGAGTTGTGAAAAGTCACGTTCGTAAACCGAATTACAATCTAAAGGCAGTACAACTGGCTTCCTGCCGAGTACTGTTCAGATCATATTCGAAGCATCTGTGGAAAATTCGTGGGCTCAGTTGGGTTTTTAATCCGGTAGAAATTATGAAATTCGTTATCCAAAGTGTATGTGTACTTCTTTTGTGATACTTATAAACAATCGAGAGCATTTTAGTTTGACTAAAAGCTAGCCTTTAATTTATGTGGCCGTTAATAAACAAACTAATCATAACATTGGCGCAAAGCACCATGGGCTCGGACACAGGATCTGTAAGTGTATAGCAATGGATATTTAATGAGAGTTTCTACTCTTTTTGATTTCCAGGAAACCAGAATGCATTAACCTACACTAAATACATTTGCCTCATGCAATTAATGACTCACTTTGAAATTTTCAAAGCAATATTATACATCCCACACGTCAAAAAAGAGTTTAATCTTTAATTGATATGGCTAACTGTACATGAACTGTTCTTCGTAAAGAAATATGTATGGCGATCGAATGATGATCGAATTTTTCGAAACGAACCTCGAATACTTAATTAGGTAACTTAAGTTTCACTCAACAGAAAACTTAAAGACTCAATGCTCGAAAATATAAAAATGAAGACATCAAATCAAACTTAAGTAGAATTAATGTGTTCTTAATGGTGTTAGAACATGAACGTACACTAGTATCGATACATCAAATATCGAGGCAGGTTTGAACGCAAGACAAACAAAATCATACGGTACGTACGTGTACGTGTCTGGACGTCACTCACTTGGTGCTTAACGTTCAGTTACCTGTGAGAATTTGCCACCATTCTTCGGCTCCAATCATTCCGAAAATTAACTGAATGAATATATGACCTTGCTTCTAATTTTGGCAGCAGCAACCCGGCCCACATGCTAACACTGAAACAATGGAATCTTTCGTCCGTGTTGAAGACAAAATCAACATCATCAATGAAGTTCCCATTTGGCTTCTTGACCAGTTGAATATTAAACCTAAAACGCGTCATATTATGTAATTCAATTAATCTGAAATAAAATTCGTCCAGGCTATTAACATTTCAGTTTGAAGACGTCTGCTTTCAAACTGTTTACATTAGTTATTTATTCATCATTTCCAAGAAAAATAACAAGATAAATTTCACATGCAGATAGAAAATGTCAACAATCGTATTTTAATCAAAGCTTCATTTAGCCTCAAATTCTAAACAAACCTTAAATCTACGAAGAAAGAGTGATTGAAACAATTATCTAGCTGTAAGTGTCAGCTGCAAATACAGGGGAACTACTTTTAGTTATATTTTACATCGACGCTAGGTAAACTTTGGAGCTCGAAATCCTAATGACGTGACATGTATTACTGTCTTTTCGCAAATAATTATTAAAATAAGAACAATTTATGTTCTGAAAAACTTAATTTGCACTAAGAATGATGGTCGATAAAGTATATGTATATTCTATTGAATACACAAGGATCGGTTCAAAGAAAAAACAAATATCTATTCTTGCTCTGCATGTTAGTATGCAACTTTCTGCTTGACTTCCTCGAGATGTTTTACATATGCAAGAAACATCCAAGATATTCGTTTCTCAGAAAACACACCCAAGTTATCAAATGCAAATTTATACAGGTTTGCTTGAAAGGCATTCGGAAGAGTTAGGAAAACAACAGCAAATTGTCAAAGAGGCTTTAACAGCCATCACTGATCTTAAGGTTAGTCTGTATGTATGATGATTGCTTTACATTTTGAGATCCTTTAAGGTCTTTCTAGGTTTCTTCATCTCATTAGGAACCATTATATACAACACGATCCTGACTGGAAACAGATAACCTAAAGCGTATTGTTCACCATAATACTTTTGAGCTACGGAAAACTCACAACCTCGATTAAGTGCATAGCATCAGTTAGTTGAATATCAGTAACGAATTCCTACACTTATATTCCACGAGGAAAATCAAAATTGCTAGAGTGAATATATAATGTCTTCACTGCAAGGGAACCACTAAATACTGATTAAATGTGTATGTATATTTCAATAACTGTTGAGTATATCTATTATTCTAAAATAAAGCCATATATTGAATAAAAGGGGTAACACTTGTGAAACGTCTAACAATAGAATTGCATAGGTAACAAGCCTTAATGTATATTATTTTATTGTGCTTAATTTCCTAGAAAACGATCAAGACATTAAACATGCAATCTCACACCATAAACAAATATGTCTGTTTCTTTGAACGTTTCAGATTTTAACTTTAATATATATATATCTGCAAGGGAATACTCTAAAAGTCAAACTGTGCATGTACTAAAAAAGCGTTAAATATTAAATAAAGCGGCGATTGACTATACAGGTTCTACAGGAAGAAAGAGATAACACTGACGAATGATGGAAATCTAATTTTCGCGAAACGACATGCATATAATAAAACTGACCTACTCTTTTTGATTTCCAAGAAACCAGAATGCATTAACTTACACTAAATACATTTGCCTCATTCAATTAACGACACAGTTTGAAATTTTTAAAGCAAAATTATACATCCCAAACGTCAAAAAAGAGTTTAATGATCAATTGATATGGCTAACTGTACATGAACTGTTCTTCGTAAAGAAATATGTATGGCGATCGAATGATGATCTAATGTTTCGAATACATAATTAGGTAACTTATGGTTCACTCAACAGAAAACTTAAAGACTCAATGCTCGAAAATATATAAATGAAGACATCAAATCACACTTAAGTAGAATTAATGTGTTCTTAATGGTGTTAGAACATGAGCGTACACTAATATCGATACATCAAATATCGGGGCAGGTTTGAACGCAAGACAAACAAAATCATACGGTACTTACGTGTACGTGTCTGGACGTCATTCACTTGGTGCTTAACGTTCAGTTAACTGTGAGAATTTGTCACTATTCTTCGGCTCCAATCGTTCCGAAAATTAAACTGAATGAATATGACCTTGCTGCTAATTTTGGCAGCAGCAACCCCAAATGCTAACACTGAAACAATGGAATCTTTCGTCCGTGTTGAAGACAAAGTCAACATCATCAATGAAGTTCCTATTTGGCTTCTTGACCAGTTGCATATTACACCTAAACGCGTCTTATTATGTAATTCAATTAATCTGGAATTAAATTTGTCCAGGCTTTTGACATTTCAGTTCGAAGACGTCTGTTTTCAAACTGTTTACGTTATTTATTTATTCATCATTTCCAAGAAAAATAACAACATAAATTTCACATGCAGATAGAAAATGTCAACGATCGTATTGTAATTGAAGCTTCATTTAGCCTCAAATTCTAAACAAACCTTAGATCTACGAAGAAATAGTGGTTGAAACAATTATCTAGCTGTAAGTGTCAGCTGCAAATACAGGGGAAATACTTTTAGCTATATTTTCACATCGACGCTAGGTAAACTTTGGAGCTCGAAATCCTAATGACGTGACATGTATTACTGTCTTTTCGCAAATAATTATTAAAATAAGAACAATTTATGTTCTGAAAAACTTAATTTGCACTAAGAATGATGGTCGATAAAGTATATGTATATTCTATTGAAAACACAAGGATCGGTTCAAAGAAAAAACAAATATCTATTCTTGCTCTGCATGTTAGTATGCAACTTTTTGCTTGACTTCCTCGAGATGTTTTACATATGCAAGAAACATTCAAGATATTCGTTTCTCAGAAAACACACCCAAGTTATCAAATGCAAATTTATACAGGTTTGCTTGAAAGGCATTCGGAAGAGTTAGGAAAACAACAGCAAATTGTCAAAGAGGCTTTAACAGCCATCACTGATCTTAAGGTTAGTCTGTATGTATGATGATTGCTTTACATTTTGAGATCCTTTAAGGTCTTTCTAGGTTTCTTCATCTCATTAGGAACCATTATATACAACACGATCCTGACTGGAAACAGATAACCTAAAGCGTATTGTTCACCATGATACTTTTGAGCTACGGAAAACTCACAACCTCGATTAAGTGCATAGCATCAGTTAGTTGAATATCAGTAACGAATTCCTACACTTATATTCCACGAGGAAAATCAAAATTGCTAGAGTGAATATATAATGTCTTCACTGCAAGGGAACCACTAAATACTGATTAAATGTGTATGTATATTTCAATAACTGTTGAGTATATCTATTATTCTAAAATAAAGCCATATATTGAATAAAAGGGGTAACACTTGTGAAACGTCTAACAATAGAATTGCATAGGTAACAAGCCTTAATGTATATTATTTTATTGTGCTTAATTTCCTAGAAAACGATCAAGACATTAAACATGCAATCTCACACCATAAACAAATATGTCTGTTTCTTTGAACGTTTCAGATTTTAACTTTAATATATATATATCTGCAAGGGAATACTCTAAAAGTCAAACTGTGCATGTACTAAAAAAGCGTTAGATATTAAATAAAGCGGCGATTGACTATACAGGTTCTACAGGAAGAAAGAGATAACACTGACGAATGATGGAAATCTAATTTTCGCGAAACGACATGCATATAATAAAACTGACCTCGCATACTTAATTACGTGACTGGTTTCACTGAACAGAAAACCCGTAACGTAACTCAGATTCAATTCACGAACATATGGGGAAAAAGATCTAGAATTCGAATTCGAATTCTAAATGGTGTGGACATATATGGTCGAAGTACTCTGGTCTGGACCACAAGACAACATTAATCATTATGCTACATACGTTGCTTTGGTCGTCTCGCACTTGGTGCTTCGGTTTCAGCTACCTTCGAGAATCTGTCACTATTCTTGGGCTCTAATCGTTCCAAAGATTCAAACGACAATGACGTTACGCTGCCAACTTCCAACACTTAAATCAAATATGCTAACATTAAAACGAGGACATATCTTGTCCATGTCTAAGAAAACAGTTGCAGATGGCATGTTAAATACGTCATGGTATGCAATTGTGTTCATCTGGCATGTAAAACCTCCAAGCCACTGAAATTTCAAAACGAGGACGTGTTTTCAAAAGGTTTATATTGTTTTCATCAATTCCAAGAAAAATCGCAACAGAAATAGACAACAATCAATTATTTTTGAATCGACATTTCTTTCAGCTGCATAACTTCACATTCTCACTAATCACTAAAATATGTGAAGGTGGAATTAAAAATTGATATCGAGGTATTAGGTACACATCGATGGGAGAACGTTTTGATTGTAATTTCCTATCCACCAAAGGGCAACTATGAGCTCGCATACCTAATGAGATGACACGTTTTGCTTCAAGACCCGCGACCGAATGCGCTCCCTTATTAGGCACTTCTTCGCAAAGAAACCGTCAAAGGAAGAACGTTTTTGTTCCCAAAGACTAATTGGAAATGAAAACGATGGCAATAAACTTATGTTTACATTGGATACAAAAGAAGTGTAAAACAAAAAGGTTAAGAATAACTCCTTTGGATGTTAGCAACCATCTGATTGGTTTGCCGTTATCTTAAAAATATTACACTCCACGGGTTTTACACATGCGCAAAAGCATTTAAGGGACTCTATTTCTCAGAAAACACACGCAGGTAATAAAATACAAGTTACTATACAGCTACGTTTGCTTTTGAAAGACGCTTTGAAGAAGTAGGAAGACCACATCATCTCGAAGGTACATCTATCTTTGTTATTATTTGTTCACTTTATTGAACTCCTTCAATGTGTTTCTAGATCGTCTTCCTCTCATCAGCAAAATAGAATATATGCAAACTGGCAACAGATGATATAAAGCTTATTGTCGGAAATGCAAATCTCTATAGGTTTGCTATTAAAAGACACTTAGGAAAACAACTTACAATGAGGTTGTCACGTCATCGCTAAGGTGCGTCAGTCTGTATGGTGCTTGATTAATTTGTTGACGTACTTGAATGTTTCTTCGTCTTTTTATAAGAAAACCATTGTTAGAATACATTTATAACTGATGACAGGCATATTGTCCGAGAGAATGATTTTGATCCAAGGAAAACTCACAACCTACAACGTAGATGAAGTCCTGATATCAGGTCTTAGAATATAACAAATTCTTACATATATGAAGCCTCTTTATTTATTTTACTCTGCACATAAATTGCGTTATATAATTATTTATCTTCCAATATTCTCTAAGCCATAAGGAAGATCAAATATGCGAGCGTGCATCTATATTTATCGCTTGAGAACCACTAACTGGTGATTAAATTTAGATATATATTGAGTATATCGTATCTAGCATTCTAACATCAAGGTCACGCCCGTAGCCTAATAAAGATAAACAATACTGGAGACATGAAAACAAGGTAGCAAGAGTATGTGTTTGCTTGTAGAGTTGTGAAAAGTCACGTTCGTAAACCGAATTACAATCTAAAGGCAGTACAACTGGCTTCCTGCCGAGTACTGTTGAGATCATATTCGAAGCATCTGTGGAAAATTCGTGGGCTCAGTTGGGTTTTTAATCCGGTAGAAATTATGAAATTCGTTATCCAAAGTGTATGTGTACTTCTTTTGTGATACTTATAAACAATCGAGAGCATTTTAGTTTGACTAAAAGCTAGCCTTTAATTTATGTGGCCGTTAATAAACAAACTAATCATAACATTGGCGCAAAGCACCATGGGCTCGGACACAGGATCTGTAAGTGTATAGCAATGGATTTTTAACGAGAGTTTCTACTCTTTTTGATTTCCAGGAAACCAGAATGCATTAACCTACACTAAATACATTTGCGTCATGCAATTAATGACTCACTTTGAAATTTTCAAAGCAATATTATACATCCCACACGTCAATAAAGAGTTTAATCATTAATTGATATGGCTAACTGTACATGAACTGTTCTTCGTAAAGAAATATGTATGGCGATCGAATGATGATCGAATTTTTCGAAACGAACCTCGAATACTTAATTAGGTAACTTAAGTTTCACTCAACAGAAAACTTAAAGACTCAATGCTCGAAAATATAAAAATGAAGACATCAAATCAAACTTAAGTAGAATTAATGTGTTCTTAATGGTGTTAGAACATGTACGTACACTAGTATCGATACATCAAATATCGAGGCAGGTTTGAACGCAAGACAAACAAAATCATACGGTACGTACGTGTACGTGTCTGGACGTCACTCACTTGGTGCTTAACGTTCAGTTACCTGTGAGAATTTGCCACCATTCTTCGGCTCCAATCATTCCGAAAATTAACTGAATGAATATATGACCTTGCTTCTAATTTTAGCAGCAGCAACCCCACATGCTAACACTGAAACAATGGAATATGTCGTCCGTGTTGAAGACAAAATCAACATCATCAATGAAGTTCCCATTTGGCTTCTTGACCAGTTGAATATTACACCTAAAACGCGTCATATTATGTAATTCAATTAATCTGAAATGAAATTCGTCCAGTCTATTAACATTTCAGTTTGAAGACGTCTGCTTTCAAACTGTCTAGATTATTTATTTATTCATCATTTCCAAGAATAACAACATAAATTTCACATGCAGATAGAAAATGTCAACAATCGTATGTTAATCGAAGCTTCATGTAGCCTCAAATTCTAAACAAACCTTAAATCGACGAAGAAAGAGTGTTTGAAACAATTATCTAGCTGTAAGTGTCAGCTGCAAATACAGGGGAAATATTTTTAGTTATATTTTCACATCGACGGAAGGTAAACTTTGGAGCTCGAATTCGTCACATGCTTTACTGTCTTTTCGCTAATAAATTATTAAAATAAGAAGAATTTATGTTCTCAAAAACTAAATTTGAACTAAGAATGATGGTCGATAAAGTATATGTATGTTCTATTGAATACACAAGGAGGATCGGTGCAAAGAAAAAAAACAAATATCTATTATTGCTCTGCATGTTAGTATGCAACTTTCTGCGTGACTTCCTCGAGATGTTTTACACATGCAAGAAGCATTCAAGATATTCGTTTCTTAGAAAACACACCTAAGTTATTAAATGCAAATTTATACAGGTGTTCTTGAAAGGCATTTGGAAGAATTAGGA
Source organism: Actinernus sp. WN-2022 (assembly GCA_030867875.1). Taxonomy (NCBI): domain Eukaryota; kingdom Metazoa; phylum Cnidaria; class Anthozoa; order Actiniaria; family Actinernidae; genus Actinernus; species Actinernus sp. WN-2022. The sequence continues at coordinate 129,729,233 of JAOWCC010001634.1, read as the reverse complement.
AAACAACAGCAAATTGTCAAAGAGGCTTTAACAGCCATTATCTTAAAGGTACGTCGGTCTGTGTGATGATTGCTTTATATTTTGAGATCCTTTAAGGTCTTTCTAGGTTTCTTCATCTCATTACGAACCATTTTATATAACACGATCCTGACTGGAAACAGATAACCTAAAGCTTATTGTTCACGATAATACTTTTGAGCTACGGAAAACTCACAACATCGATTAAGTGCAGAGCAACCGTTATTTGAATATCAGTAACGCATTCCTACACTTATGGCAGTTACGAATTCCTCTCGTCTCTATTAGGTCCATAAATATCGCTATATTCCACGAGGAAGATCAAAATTGCGAGAGTGACTATATAATGTATTCACTGCAAGGGAACCACTAAATACTGATTAAATTTGGATGTATATTTAAATAAATATCGAGTATATCTATTATTCTAAAATCAGGCTATATATTGAATAAAAGGGGTAACACTTGTGAAACGTCTAACAATAGAATTGCATAGGTAACAAGCCTTAATTTATATAATTTTATTGTGCTTCATTTTCTAGAAAACGATCAAGACATTAAAGATGCAAACTCACACCATAAACAAATGTATGTTGCTTTGAACGTTTCAGTTTGTAACTTTAATATATATATCTGCAAGGGAATAGTTTTACTCTAAAAGCCTTAAATATTAAATAAAGCGGCGACTGACTATACAGGTTCTTCCGGAAGAAAGAAATAACACGGACGAATGATGGAAATCTAATTTTCGAGAAACGACATGCATATAATAAAACTGACCTCGCATACTTAATTACGTGACTGGTTTCACTGAACAGAAAACCCGTAACGTAACTCAGATTCAATTCACGAACATATGGGGGGGGGGGGGAAAGATCTAGAATTCAAATTCGAATTGTAAATGGTGTGGAAATATATGGTCGAAGGACTCTGGTCTGGACCACAAGACAAAATCGATCATTATGCTACATACATGTATACGTTGCTTTGGTCGTCTCGCACTTGGCGCTTCGGTTGCAGTTACCTTCGAGAATCTGTCACTATTCTTGGGCTCGAATCGTTCCAAAGATTCAAATGACAATGACGTTATGCTGCCAAATGCCAATACTTAAATCAAATATGCTAACATTAAAACGAGGACATATCTTGTCCATGCCCAAGAAAACAGTTGCAAATGGCATGTTAAATACGTTATGGTATGCAATTATGTTCATCTGCAATTAAAGACCTCCAAGCCACTGAAATTTCAACATGAAGACGTGTTTTCAAAAGGTTTATATTTTTTTCATCAATTCCAAGAAAAATCGCAACAGAAATACACAACAATCAATTATTTTTGAATCGACATTTCTTTAAGCCGCATAACTTCACATTCTGACTAATATCTAAAATATGTGAAGGTGGAATTAAAAATTGATCTGGAGGTATTAGGTACAAATCGTTGGGAGAACCTTTTGATTTTAATTTCCTATCCACGAAAGGGCAACAATGAGCTCGCACACCTAATGAAGTGACAAGTTTCGCTTCTGGACCCACGACCGAATGCGCTCCCTTATCAAGCACTTATTCGCAAAGAAACCGTCAAAAGAAGAACGTTTTTGTTCCCAAAGACTAATTGGAAATGAAAACGATGGCCACAAACTTATATTTACATTGAATACAAAAGGAGTGTAAAACAAATAGCTTAAGAATAACTCCTTTGGATGTTAGCAACTATCTGCTTGGTTTGCCGTTATCTTAAAAATAATCCACTCCAGGAGTTTTACACATGCGCAAAAGCATCTAAGGGACTCTATTTCTCAGAAAACACACACAGGTAATAAAATACAAGTTACTACACCGCTACGTTTGCTTTTGAAAGACGCTTTGAAGAAGTAGGAAGACCACATCATCTCGAAGGTACATATATCTTTGTTATTATTTGTTGACTTTATTGAATTCCTTCAATGTGTTTCTAGGTCGTCTTCCTCTCATCAGCAAAATAGAATATATGCAAACTGATAACAGGCATATTGTGCGATCGAATTTTTCGAAACGGACCTCGAATACTTAATTAGGTAACTTAAGTTTCACTCAACAGAAAACTTAAAGACTCAATGCTCGAAAATATAAAAATGAAGACATCAAATCAAACTTAAGTAGAATTAATGTGTTCTTAATGGTGTTAGAACATAAACATACACTAGTATCGATACATCAAATATCGAGGCACGTACGTGTACGTGTCTGGACGTCACTCACTTGGTCAGGTTAACGTTCAGTTACCTGTGAGAATTTGTCACCATTCTTCGGCTCCAATCGTTCCGAAAATTAAACTGAATGAATATGACCTTGCTGCTAATTTTGGCAGCAGCAACCACATATTCTACCACTGAAACAATGGAATATGTCGTCCGTGTTGAAGACAAAATCAACATCATCAATGAAATTCCCATTTGGCTTCTTGACCAGTTGAATATTACACCTAAAACGCGTCATATTATGTAATTCAATTAAACTGAAATGAAATTCGTCCAGGCTATTAAAATTTCAGTTTGAAGACGTCTGCTTTCAAACTGTCTAGATTATTTATTTATTCATCATTTCCAAGAAAAATAACAACATAAATTTCACATGCAGATAGAAAATGTCAGCAATCGTATTTTAATTGAAGCTTCATTTAGCCTCAAATTCTAAACAAACCTTAATTCTACGAAGAAAGAGTGATTGAAACAATAATCTAGCTGTAAGTGTCAGTTGCAAATACAGGGAAATTACTTTTAGTTATATTTTCACTTCGACGGAAGGTAAACTTTGGAACTCGAATTCCTAATGACGTGACATGCTTTACTGCCTTTTCGGAAATAAATTATTAATATAAGAAGAATTTATATTCTCAAAAACTAAATTTGCACTAAGAATGATGGTCGATAAAGTATATGTATATTTTATTGAATACACAAGGATCGGTTCAAAGATAAAAACAAATATCTATTTTGCTGTACATGTTAGTATGCAATTTTCTGCTTGACTCCTCGAGATGTTTTACACATGCAAGAAGCATTCAAGATATTCGTTTCTCAGAAAACACACCCAAGTTATCAAATGCAAATTTATACAGGTTTGCTTGAACGGCATTTGGAAGGGTATGAAAACAACAGCAAATTGTCAAAGAGGATTTAACAACCATCATCTTAAAGGTACGTCTGTCTGTGTGATGATTGCTTTATATTTTGAGATCCTTTAAGGTCTTTCTAGGTTTCTTCATCTCATTACGAACCATTTTATATAACACGATCCTAACTGGAAACATATAACCTAAAGCTTATTGTTCACGATAATACTTTTGAGCTACGGAAAACTCACAACCTCGATTAAGTACATAGTATCAGTTATTTGAATATCAGTAACGAATTCCTACACTTATGGCAGTTACGAATTCCTCTCGTCTCTATTAGGATCATAAATATCGCTATATTCCACGAGGAAGATCAAAATTGCGAGAGTGACTATATAATGTATTCACTGCAAGGGAACCACTAAATACTGATTAAATTTGGATGTATATTTAAATAAATATCGAGTATATCTATTATTCTATAATCAAGCTATATATTGAATAAAAGGGGTAACACTTGTGAAACGTCTAACAATAGAATTGCATAGGTAACAAGCCTTAATTTATATAATTTTATTGTGCTTCATTTTCTAGAAAACGATCAAGACATTAAAGATGCAAACTCACACCATAAACAAATGTCTGTTGCTTTGAACGTTTCAGTTTGTAACTTTAATATATATATCTGCAAGGGAATAGTTTTACTCTAAAAGCCTTAAATATTAAATAAAGCGGCGACTGACTATACAGGTTCTTCAGGAAGAAAGAAATAACACGGACGAATGATGGAAATCTAATTTTCGAGAAACGACACGCATATAATAAAACTGACCTCGCATACTTAATTACGTGACTGGTTTCACTGAACAGAAAACCCGTAACGTAACTCAGATTCAATTCACGAACATATGGAGGGGGGGAAAGATCTAGAATTCAAATTCGAATTGTAAATGGTGTGGAAATATATGGTCGAAGGACTCTGGTCTGGACCACAAGACAAAATTGATCATTATGCTACATACATGTATACGTTGCTTTGGTCGTCTCGCACTTGGCGCTTCGGTTGCAGTTACCTTCGAGAATCTGTCACTATTCTTGGGCTCGAATCGTTCCAAAGATTCAAATGACAATGACGTTATGTTGCCAACTGCCAACACTTAAATCAAATATGCTAACATTAAAACGAGGACATATCTTGTCCATGCCCAAGAAAACAGTTGCAAATGGCATGTTAAATACGTTATGGTATGCAATTATGTTCATCTGCAATTAAAGACCTCCAAGCCACTGGAATTTCAACATGAAGACGTGTTTTCAAAAGGTTTATATTTTTTTCATCACTTCCACCAAGAAAAATCGCAACAGAAATATAACTCTTCTCGTCTCTATTAGGTCCATAAATATCGCTATATTCCACGAGGAAGATCAAAATTGCGAGAGTGACTATATAATGTATTCACTGCAAGGGAACCACTAAATACTGATAACATTTGGATGTATATTTAAATAAATATTGAGTATATATATTATTCTAAAATCAAGCTATATATTGAATAAAAGGAGTAACACTTGTGAAACGTTTAACAATATAATTGCATAGGTAACAAGCCTTTGCAAGGGAATACTCAAAAAGTCAACCTGTGCATGTAACTAAAAAAGCGTTATTAAATAAAGCGGCGACTGATTATATAGGTTCTTCAGGAAGAAAGAGGTAACACGGACGAATGATGGAAACCTAATTTTCGCGAAACGACATGCATATAATAAAACCTCGCATACTTAATTACGTGACTGGTTTCACTGAACAGAAAACCCGTAACGTAACTCAGATTCAATTCACGGACATATGGGGGGAAAAAGATCTAGAATTCGAATTCGAATTCTAGATCACTGGTTAGCTCAGTTGGTAGAGCATGGTCTAGAGTGCGGGAGGTCGGGGGTTCGAATCCCGGCCGCGTCCTTGGGCAGGGACGTTCATAAGCCGTTGGCATTGTCTCCTTCTACTCCTAATCAGTATTTGAAGGGGACGTGAAAGAACCTGTTGTACTACTCGAAAAAGAGCAGGGGATTGTCACCCGGTACAGCTGCCTGGCCATTGCACTAACCACACTCAACATTGTAAACTGCGTGGCAGCTATTAGCGCCGTGAAGCAGTCCGAAATAATTCGCTGACGGGATATGTCATTCATATGTAAACAGCCATGAAACTGTGGTTGATATGGCGCTATATAAATATGGCCATTATTATTATTAAATATATGGTCGAATTGAAGGACTCTGGTCTGGACCACAAAACAAAAGTAATCATTATGCTACATACGTTACTTTGGTCGTCTCGCACTTGGTGCTTCGGTTTCAGTTACCTTCGAGAATCTGTCACTATTGTTGGGCTCGAATCGTTCCAAAGATTCAAACGACAATGACATTAAGCTGCCAGCTGCCAACAATGAAATCAAATATGCTGACATTAAAACGAGGACATGCCATGCCGAAAAAAATACATCAACTGACCAAATAATTAAAGTTCTCATTCATCTTTTTGACCAGTTGCAGATGACACGTTAAATACGTCATGGTATGCAATTTTGTTAATCTGAAATGAAAGATCTAGATCTCCAAGCCACTGAAATTTCAACATGAAGACATGTTTTCAAAAGGTTTATATTTTATTCATCAATTCCAAGAAAATTCACAACAGAAATTTCACATGTAGATAGGAAATGTCAACAATCGATTATTTTTGAAGAAAACTTTAAAATCAAGATTTATTTCAGCCTCATATCCTCACATTCTGACCAATCACTAAAATATGTGAAGCAAGGTGAAATTAAAAATTGAAAGTATTAGGTACAGATAGATGGGAACAACTTTTGATTTTCCTATCCACGAAAGGGTAACTATGAGCTCGCATAGCTAATGAGGTGACAATTGTTTCGCTTCAGGAACCACGACCTAATGCGATCCCATATCAAACACTTCTTCGCAAAAGAACGATTTTGTTATCAAAGACTAATATGAAATGAAAACGATGGCCAATAACTTATGTTTACATTGAATAAAAAAGGAAACAAATAGCTTAAGAATAACTCCTTTGGATGTTTTGGTTTGCCGTTATCTTACAAAATATTCCGCCACTCCACACATTTTACACATGCGCAAAATAATTTAATGGGCTCTATTTCTCAGAAAACACACGCAGGTAATAACATACAACTTACTCTACCGCGGCGTTAGCTGTTGAGAGACACTTTTAAGAAGGAGGAAGACGAATTCTTTTTTTAAAGAGGATTCCACATCATCTCGAAGGTATATCTATCTTTGTTATTATCCATTGACTTTTTTGATGTCCTTTTAATGTGTTTCTAGGTCTTCTTCTTACATTGACGTGTAGTCTGTAGAACACAAACTACACTTTATTCTGGCAACCTATCCCCGACTTCGCAAGCGCGCGTTTACACCAGAAGAAAATACAGGACACTTATCTCGCGACTTTGACTCGAAATTTCGGTCCAAATTTAATATTTTTCTCGCTGAGTTATATATATTTCCTTGCTTTCACTACTTCTGAAAATTTGTTAGCAAGCTTGAGACTACACAAATCCGGGATACACCGTTAAACACTAGAAAACTATACCGGATACAATGATCCCGATACCACTTACAACCCGGATTCGTTTTTATCCCGGATTCATCGTAAAGTATTCGAACTCGCTGGGACACGTGTACACGGTGTCTGATAGTGTCTGATTCTACAAGGGTAACGACCTCCTAGCTTAGTCTATTTTTGCTAGTTCTTATTAACTAGAATATCTACGTTTTAAAAGACCCTGTCTATTTTTATTTTCGGTGCGTAAGTTGTGCTTGCCTGGTCCATCCAAAAACCTTCGCGATGTCGGATAGTATAAGCCTAATAAGACAAAGCCAAAATAGGCCTTTATACGAAATTTCATATAAACTACAGGGTTAATTAACTCAGGAATATCGACTTGGATTTAAGAAAGTGCTTTATATTTTGATTATTATTTACAACCTACATGATTTTCATTCGAACAAGTCTTGTGACCCTCGGATTGCCGCGTCCTGTTAGAATATTGAACGTATATTTTAACCATTCTGGCCAACTTTTAAACCACTTGACTGAACAAGAAGAACAAGCTGTCGCCCTATGTGACTGTAAAAAGGAAATTTGAACAAGATTATTGATCGAGATTGCTGGTTAGTCGCTTGGAAATGCTCAGTTGAGTATTTGAAATAAGAAAAACCTTACGTTAAACCTTTTTTCGGTTCCTCTGATAGTACAGGTGAAAACTTCCGTCGATCGTGGAATAAAACCTTGTTTTTAATTACCTGTTTGTCTGCCAGTTATTTTCCAAGTCATATGTTGAATCACGCTATGATTACAGCCGGATTGTCGTACTTTCTTTGATATTCTTATGGTTGCATAGTTTAACCGGGCCTCAAAATAAATACAAATTTGTTTACATTTCAAGACATGATAGTGCCAGGCAACGAACTTCAATGAAGACTTTCACAGCCATTGATATAAAGACCAGTTGGTGATAAAACATGCTGAAAGGCGACATGCGGTCATCCGGAGCAACCATGAACAGACTAATCTAGCCATGCTGTATAACTGTGATAAAGGCAGGGAAATAGTTTGTTCATATTTATATAACTTTCCACTATTCGTCTATCGACCATGTTTACAGAAGCACTAAAAAAGCGAAAGTGCTCTGCTACAGACTATTTAATTCTGTGTATTCATTAATTCGATGTAATCATTTTATTTTGAGGGTATTCAAGTCGATATGACAGGCATGAATAGGATCTAGCGGAAATTATCAGTCTTTGTATGAGAATCTAATGTCCAATATTTTGTCCAAAATTCTATTTCTGAAAATTTCTATTTCCAAAAGATGGTTAATACAATGGAAAGGATTCTGTCGATAAAATGTTATAGCTGCAAACATCCTGTGAAGGATTCTGTCTGATGTTGAGTTGCTCACTTATTTGTTGTTAAATGCCTCGATCAAATTATACCAGCCAATGTATGCATGGGAAAAGTTAAACCGAGTCTAATGCCCTCAAATTCCTTTACCAACCATCTTTAGTTCTGAGATGCTAACTGTTTCAGAAATAGATTTTGGACAAATTATTGGACATTATATAGATTCCCATAAAAATACTGTATTTCCGCCATGTTTGGCCCTACTTCCAAGATTACCACTTGTATCGTGAAACCTACTATGTGCTAAATAGCCGTCTCGAGCCTCAGCCATTGTAAGGCCATATTAATAATAATTGATTTTAGAAATATTCACAGCATAGCACCAGCGGTACGTATACCGTCTTTTATGAAGGAATGTACATTTATATCTACCAATTCCAAACCTGCCCCTCTCCCCCTTCCCCGGGCATTTTTGGGGCATTTGCCATTTTTATATCAGAGCGTTGCAAATGCCCCACCGTGAAACTTTCGAACGAATGCAAATCTATTATTAACATTAATCGGTAAAATTCGTTATTTTGACTCTCTTTGACCAATTCCCCACCCCAAACTTTTCTTTGCTGGCAAATGCCACACCCCCGGGATAGAAACTCAGTCAAATGCCCAATGCGTATGGCCGGGGGAGGGGGGATGGGCAGGTTTGGAATAGATGATATTACGAGTCTACGAAGAACAGATTCAGCGGTATTGATCCTTTTTAACACGTGGATTCACGCATGTGCAGGAACGAGTTATTGGGGTCAGGTGGATTTCATTTCCGAGCATGGCGTTAACGCGTTATTTTTCGGAGCATCGTGTATCCTTTTCCGAATGGCATAACATTTTCCGAAGATGTATTGACGGGCGTTTGTGGTAGCTGTGAGTGTGAGTACACTGAATGTTATTGGAGAGGTTTATTTGGTGATTTACAAGAATGATAGTGCTACTCGGGTTTCCTGTGTAAAAGTTTATCAATTGTAGAAAATAGCACTTTATGATTACCCTGCTGATGATCATTAATAATGTCAGAATAGTAGTTAATCTTCGAGGTGACAATCAGCTTGCGTACCACATCACACTGTTCAACATATAGCTAGCGATGTACGGCCAACCGAGTACGCCGCCAGCAGCGTTCGAGCTTTTGTCATTTAGTCTTGGATTCCCGGATTTCCGATGTGTACTACTGCGCAGTAGGGTGTAAAGTAACAGTTCGCTCAGTAACTGGCGCATGAGCATCAAGTATCGAGGAGAGGACAAATGCGTAGAGTTGGATTAACTCATCCAGATTATCAGGTGGTGCTAAACATGTGGCTAAACTGTTAAAATATAGACCACTCGATGAGCTCGACGCTCAAACTGGAGGAGAAAAACAAATTCAAGAGTTATTTTGGTTGTGTGGGCGTCAGGTATGTCGTCACGCAATAAACTGTAAAGCTTTTCTGTTTAACCCTCAAAACAAAACACTATTTAGAACGGTTGAAAGTGCTTTTGAACGAATTAAGAAAAGTGTCAGACGCTTTTCACAGAAAGGCCATAGGGTAAATCATGTGGAGTATGAGTTTTTTTCTTACTTCTAATACAGATATCAGCTTCAGCTCTACAACATGGCTACCGGAAGTACCGCTCTTCCACTTATTTTGCCAAACAACTGCGCCTGGGACCAAGAAAGGAACGTGTGTACCAAGATGGAAGACCAGAAGCGCGAATATCTTAAAACTTTCCCTGGGGCACTTGAAATGCTGAGAAAAATCAAAGGACCTGTGTGTGTTGTTGCCATCGTTGGTCCTTGTAGAAGGGGGAAGTCGTACATTCTGAGTAAGGTGTTTGACCAGAAAGAGGTGAGAATATTAGAGGTCCTTTCCTCGTATTCAACTGTTTAAAATACTAATCACTAGAAAAGGAGACGTGTGATACCATAAACTAAGGATACATGTTTTTCGACATATAGATATTTAAAAAAATAAACGTTGTCTAATGGGAGAGGTGATCCATAATTCCGCACCTGTCAATTAAAACACATGTTAAACCAATCCGAATGTAGAAATGTTCCCCTAGGAAAATACCGCCGCCATGCATTTTGTCCCAGAAGCTCGTCAGATGACATGAAAATACGAACTCTTCGCAAAGATTTCACAAATTCCGCGAAGATAACAAATCGATAAATCATCCACAATGTTACAAGACTATCGGCAAACTCAGCGTTTCTCGCTGTTTGTTTTGAATTTCTTCTGTTTAAAGTTTACGGCTTATGGACATAGCAAAAAGAGGGGAGGAGCTAATAGCAACAGTAACTAAGAGGGGAGGATATAGCAACAGTAACTAAGAGGGGAGGATATAGCAACAGTAACTTAGAGGGGAGGATATAGCAACAGTAACTAAGAGGGGAGGATATAGCAACAGTAACTTAGAGGGGAGGATATAGCAACAGTAACTTAGAGGGGAGGATATAGCAACAGTAACTAAGAGGGGAGGATATAGCAACAGTAACTTAGAGGGGAGGATATAGCAACAGTAACTAAGAGGGGAGGATATAGCAACAGTAACTAAGAGGGGAGGATATAGCAACAGTAACTAAGAGGGGAGGATATTGCAACAGTAACTAAGAGGGGAGGATATAGCAACAGTAACTAAGAGGGGAGGATATTGCAACAGTACCTAAGAGGGGAGGATATTGCAACAGTAACTAAGAGGGGAGGATATAGCAACAGTAACTAAGAGGGGAGGATATAGCAACAGTAACTAAGAGGGGAGGATATAGCAACAGTAACTTAGAGGGGAGGATATAGCAACAGTAACTAAGAGGGGAGGATATAGCAACAGTAACTTAGAGGGGAGGATATAGCAACAGTAACTTAGAGGGGAGGATATAGCAACAGTAACTAAGAGGGGAGGATATAGCAACAGTAACTTAGAGGGGAGGACATAGCAACAGTAACTAAGAGGGGAGGACATAGCAACAGCAACTAAGAGGGGAGGACATAGCAACAGTAACTAATAGGGGAGGACATAACAACAGTAACTAAGAGGGGAGGACATAGTAACAGTAACTAAGAGGGGAGGACAAAGCAACAAGATGGGAGGAGCTAATAGCAACAGTAACTAAGAGGTGAGGACATAGCAACAGTAACTAAGAGGGAAGGACATAGCAACAAGAGGGGAGGAGCTAATAGCAACAGTAACTAAGAGGGGAGGACATAGCAACAGTAACTAAGAGGAGAGGACATAGCAACAGTAACTAAGAGGAGAGGACATAGCAACAGTAACTAAGAGGGGAGTCGAGCACTGCGGAACAATGGGCCTTTTGAAGGAATGCAATCACGTGGTTGTACAGGAGGGCAAAAAAGTCTTAATTGATATATTTAAATGCACTTGTACGAGATAGGTAGTGTTATTAGCAAAACCTGTTTGTAAATGCTATTTTCCACCTTCAAACGACTGTCGATCTTTCTAAAACAGCGTTTTTAAAGATGGCTCGCCCTCCAGCATCCAGGAACGCCTTTCCCATGGGGATCACGAGCTTAATTCATTCGTTAACGAAGTGTATCACCACGTGACTGTTTCCTGCCTGCAAAAGGCCTATTAGATGGAAAATAAGAATTCTGAGATCAAAAGGAGTCTATTGAGATCCGTCTGTCTCCATTTTATTAACTTGAATAGGGCCGAATGTTTTCCTATTGAAGCCATTGTCATCCAGAAACTGGCACATTTTTCTTTTGTTTTTGTCTGTCAACGTTTTTCCTTTGCTTTTGCTTTTTCTTTGATCCAATTAACAACCTTTTTCTGAAATACCGTATTTAATCGAGAAAGGGCCCCGGGGCTTATTAAAATTTTCGACTGTTTGATGTGGCGCCGGCTTATTCGAGGGAGGCGCTTAATCAGGGGAGGCGCTTATTAAAACTCATCAAAAACAACATTTCTGAATAAAACGTAACTGCTCTTTATTTTTAAAAACGATAACAACAACAACAAAAATGTCCGCTGTTGGTTTAAAACGAACCGTATCGTTTTTCACGTTTGCTTTGCCACTCTTTGAATAAGCGCCGCCCTAGAGCTCAAGTGATTCGAATAAGCGCGGCGTCGTCGTTGAGGGTGCGGCGCTTATTCGAGGCCAGCGCTTATTAGTATTTTTGCTCTCATGTGCGGCGCTTATTCGGAGGCGGCGCCGAATCGGGGGAGGCGCTTTTTCGAGTAAATACGGTAGGTGTATATCACTGATATACAATCGATTACTAGTCTCTGTCAAAACGAGTAGGTAGGTCTGCTTCAGCGGGGAGTTAAAATACACTTGTGTATTCACTAGGAAATGATAATGGTATGTTAACTGCGGTAAGAATCGAGTTCCAGCTGACATTTTGAACGCAACCTTAGTCCTCATAAACAGTAAATTGCAATGCACCAGTAGAAACCCGCGACATAATCACTTGTAATGCGATTACTTGTATTGCTTTATTATTCCTCGGTTTTTTTTCTTATCAATTGTAAGTTCCTTTTTACTGCAAAATATAATTAGTAAGTGCATATGTGTCCAGTTTAATCGATGTTAAATGAAAATATGTGAGAATTGTATTGTTTTCAATGCTTGCATGTGTCCATCCAAAAAAAGGTATTTCCACTTGGTGGATGTATGGACCCCGAGACAAGTGGGATTTGGATATGGGTTGTAGCAGGGAAGTTCATCAATAATATTGGCCAGGAGTTCACCGTGATATTGATGGACTCGGAAGGAACTGACTTTGCCAATGCCAGAAAGACCGATGACCACAAGATCTTCACTCTTTCTGTTCTCTTGGCATCAGTTCTGATTTACAACTCGACGGGAGTACCAACCAGACATGACTTGGAAGAACTTGAGTATCCTTTAACTTGACAGTTTGAAAACTCGTCACATGAGTCGCAGATCGTCATATTCGTCTACGAAAAAAGGATTGGCACCGAGCATGTAAATGTATTCGAGTTAAAAAATAAACGCATCGCAAATTAGTATCTTGACTGAGTTTGGGGACGTTTGGATCAATATTAACGAGGTGGTTGGCTTTCAAGAGTCACAATATAAAATAAAGAGAGCTCAATGTGGTTTGGCCGGGTACGGCCATCATACTAATTTGGTTGTGTTATTTTTTGTGGTGGGGTTCATTTTAAACATTTAAACATAATTTTGAATTCAATTAAATTTTAATACAAACTCGGTCCCAGTCCTTTATCAGTTTGCGAAATGGCTAATAACTAACTGCCTCACTGGTTAGCTCAGTTGATAGAGCACGTACGGTCTAGAGTAGAGTAGAGTAGAGTAGAGTAGAGTAGAGTAGAGTAGAGTAGAGTAGAGTAGAGTAGAGTAGAGTGCGGGAGGTCGGGGGTTCGAATCCCTGCCGCGTCCTTGGGTAGGGACATATTCCTTCTACTTGTAATCGGTATTTGAAGGTGACGTAAAATAACCTGTTGTGCTACTCGAAAACGAGCAGGGGATTGTTACCCGGTACAGCAGCCTGGCCATTGTACTAACCACACTGTAAAAATTGTAAACTGCGTGGCAGCGCCGTATAAGCAGTCTGTAACTTCACTGGCAGGATATCAGATAATATGTAAAGCGCCATGAGACTGTGGTGATAAGGCGCTTTATAAATATAGCCATTATAAACCTATAATATGGGGACCACTGAAGGGTTTAATTAACAGAGAGCGTATTAATCCTTGACGACTTTACCAGATACATTGCAATGCTCTCTAAGCGCATCAAACTTCACGCTGACCATGCTACAGAGCGCAGAGACGACAGTACTTTTTACAGAGCATTTCCACACTTCATCTGGCTGCTGAGAGACGTTCTGTTAAATCTTCCACCTGGATATAAAGATGTCAAAGAATACTTTTTGAAGAAGGTATTTTCCAAGCCAGCTGAAAGAAATCAGATTGAAACTTACATTTTTAATAACGATTTCCATAAAAAGAGGATATTAATACATGATGGTCCAAATAGGTGATCGCATGGGGCCGAGTGAAATTAAGATTTAATTTCACGTTATGTAGCGACTCGGGCAATTTTGAAACTTTGAAAACACAAGTGAAATTAAACCTTAATTTCACAAGGGCCCATATGCGATTACTTGTTTATAATATTAGAGGACAAAATGTTTCGAGACAAAGACACCTTACGGCCACATTACGTATACGTGTGCTCGATGGAAAACCTAGTCAAACTGGTGACTTGTCATTACATTCGCTTCACGTAATCTCGACGGCAGAAAAACACAGCGTATTAAATTATATTATATCTTAATTACTATACGTTTTGCTCTTACAGAGATCAAAGCGGAAACGAGGAACTTCTGATTGAACTTAGTTTGTCAGACAAACAAACTCACTCAGTCACTGCATATTTTGAAAATACTTTTAGATATGTCTCGTGTGTACATTCTTATAGTACCCGTCAATCTAAGAAGAAGAATCTATATTTGGAATCTGTTACAACGACTCAATATGGATTACGATCGCTTAAAATTATTGGACCCAAAACATGGAATTCACTTCCTTTGAACATTTATTTAGAGATGTAAACTCTCTCTCCTCTTTCCGTAACCTTCTCTTCAGTCATTTATAGATAACTATACTCACACTAGCTGATTATACGTACGTTGTTATTTTCCTACTAGAGAAATACTATTTCTATTTAGCTTAAAAGGGTCATCCTCTCGATTAGCTCTGCTATTTAGGGCGGCCCTTACTCAATTGTGTACTTATATTTGTAAACTAACTTGTTCAAAACTGTAAGTAAATGTTATTATCATTAATATTTGTATTAGTATAATCTTGCTATTTTGTACACATAAGTTAAATAATAAAATGATGATGAAAAGATCAGTGACAAAATTATAATTTGACGACAATTAAGGGATTCTAGGGAGGATAAATTAAATTGCTCTCTCTAAGAACTTTTCTTTTACTTGCTGTCAGCACAATCTTCTTCGTGACGTTTTGAAGTTCAGTCTTCTAGATGAATTTCTTCAACATCAATTGACTCTTTTAATTACAGTCGAAACTGAAATCGTTGTGAAACTGAACTTTCCAACATTCCCTCTACCTTTTGCTTGTAGATCTTCAAAGCCAATCACAATGAATCATCTGATCTAGCCCAAGAGGTGGCAGAGAGCATTCTGAAGTTCTTTTCACGATTTGAAGCGTTCGCTCTTCCCAGTCCGTCGGTCAACAAAGACGTAGTATTGAACCTAAATAACGAATCTTATAAAGATCAGATCAACCCAGAATTTATTGAAGGGGTTGAGAATTTTAAACAAATTCTGAAACCGACGTTGACTCCCAAGACTTCTTTCAACAAGGGAGAATTTGTCACTGGCGAAGGTAATTCATTTCTAGTATAAAAGGCAAAGAGGCGATCGAGATCTCGGGAGAAGAGGAGAGGGAAGACAAAGAAGAGCCTCTGCTGTTATCCGTTGAAAATCCGGCTCACGTTTCATATCAAGAATACACGTCAAACCGGTTTTTCTGGGCCATTGACAAACCAATGAAAATTACGGTTACATCCAGCACTCGCGGTTGCACCTGGTAATGAGTAGATTATCCAATCAAGGACGAGGTTCAAATTCCTATTGTTCGCATGTAAGTGAGATTCTCAACGGACAACACCAGAAGCTCCCATTTTTTCTCCCTCTTGCCACTTTTTTATTTCTTCGAGTCTTTGGCATCCAGGATGCTTACATCATTGTCAACGTTCAAATGCGCTAAACCTTTAGTTGACTTGATCGAGCTCACATGTGTTCTGATATAAGCATTAAGGTTAGCCTAGAAAAGGTTATACATTTAGATTTAAAAGGTTGTTTTCTGATTTATCTGATGGATCGGAAATATATTCTGCTTTTTATAATTCTTTAGTAGCGCAATATTCAACCTCGTTCCCAGGATTTTCCGCGCATCCAACATGAATACCCTGGTAAAGGCTGAACAATCACGTATTCTGATCGGCATTTTGGGTATGACGCAAATATTGTTGTAAAAATGCTTGGTGAACTTGTACGTAGTTTAATTTCCTTCAATATTATGAATAAAATGATGTTGAATAACACTGGGTAGTTTTCTGCTAAGTTTCATCAGCGGGGAAGCCAGGAGAAGCCGAACATATGAAACTTGAACATATGCTATCGGTCACTTCGCTTTGACACTAACGGAAAAAGTAGCGACTTTTTAGGATTCTCTTTCAGCTCGCATACATCCTGGTAGTACTATGATACCATTCCACTGTTTCTTTATCCAAGTAAACTCCATTTCGAGCTGTTTAGTAGACTTGTTTTCACTGATTCGTTCGCCGCGAGGAAATACCGTTAATCGCATATCGCTCACTCCGGATTGGGATACCTATGGATTGTACACGTCATGAAATATCCCCATATTTAGCTTAGCCGCCATCTTAGATCGCCAAACCACGTGACAAAATGATCCCAGCATCTGGAAATATTTGATCACTTGATCCAAACTTTACTAGGGTCTTCTCTGGAGTAACCATCTTGGATCTGACCTAGAAGACACTGGGGATGAGGTTGCGCAGTACCTATTCTCGGATACGAGTTCTTACCTCTTTTCAGTCATATGGCGCTATCGAAAATAGGATGAGCATACCAGCTTTAATGCACCTTTATTGTTACGTAGCATCAATGTAATCGTCCTAGCTAGCTTAGTTTAGAAATGGCATAAAATAAAATCTAATGCCAGCAATAATCTATTTGTAGCCTTAGCAGCACTGGTAGAATACTACGTTATTGCCGTGAACGCTCCTGGTGAGGTTCCCAACGTCCAAACTGCCTGGGAAACTTTTGTAGAAACCAAGTGTACCGAAGTCAAGCAAGTCGCTCTTCGCATCTATGAACAGGCTATGACGTCGTGGGTTCAGCGTGCCCTCCCATGTTACACTGACCTCATCAGGGCAGCTCATCTGCAGGCAGTGGATCTGGCTCTTCAAAAATTGCGTAAAGAAACCTATGACATATCTGCCTCAAGCGTGGAGAAACACCTGAAACACTTAAGTGTACGTACTGAATTAGATCTTATATGAGGTTAAGCGTGTCCGACTAAACAACTTTCATTCTTCGAAGCTAAATAATAATAAAAATACTTATACTTATAACATACTCAACAAAATATATGTAATCTGATTGGTCAATGACGAGTGCATGTAATATTTATCGAGTGCACAGTCGCGTACTCTCAGCAAATGTTTGCTCAATATATTATAAACATCGCATGAACTGCACACCACACCACACATACTACACCACCATACGCACCACACCACCATACACACCACACAAAATATATGTAATCTGATTGGTCAATGACGAGTGCATGTAATATTTATCGAGTGCACAGTCGCGTACTCTCAGCAAATGTTTGCTCAATATATTATAAACATCGCATGAACTGCTCGTTCTGTACTTTATTTATAGGCACTGAGTGGTATTTTTAAATTTCTCAAATTGCACTCGCCTAAAGGGCTCGTGCAATTATTAGAACTTTCAAAATATCACTCAGTGCCTATAAATTCCGTATAGCGCTCGCGTTCATGCGATTTCCTCTACGTATAATTACGCTTACGCTTATGATTATACTTATACTTATTCTTATATAGAGTAAATAACGAAGCTTTACGAAATCTGAAACTGATTAATTAGTTCTGAAACTGATTAATTTATCTGAAACTGATTAATTAATTCTCCTGGTTCTGTGGAGCCAGGAGAACTATTGTAATTCAAAGACTGTTGGGTAAAGCAACCTTATTTAACGTCGGTAACTCGTGACAGTCTAGTGAGACTGATACACTTGAGGCCGACGTGGGACCTACGATTTTACATCCTTATCCGAGAAGACGTGAATGTCTAACCATTTGCAGTTTGAGAACGAGATTGTTTCACAAAGGCTGCATGCACCTTCTACTCAGTTAGTTTAAGCCCCTAAGTCCCGCACGACAGACCGAAGCTGAACCACTGACCGGGAGGCGATTAAAGGATTGTGGACACGGTAAAAAGGTTTTTTCGTTTGCTTGCAGGAGTCGGCTGATGTCATTCTAACAAAGTGGATTGAAAACAACAAGAAGAAAACAACAGATTTCTGCCGTGCCCTTTTGACTAAATTAAAAAAGAAATACATGGATCCAGTCCTCGATCGTCTTACAGCGCCTGATGGAGCCAAGCTCGAGTTTGCTGAGATCGTGACTGCCATGACAACCATTGAAAAAGAGTACAACAAAAACGCTAAGGGATCCAAAGACGCCAGTGCAAGTGTTTTCGTGGAGTTCCACCCAGTAAGTAATAGCATGGACAAACGTATTAAATGATCAAAAGATTGGAACGTGCTCGATTTTACTAGCTACAAAGTAAAAATAACGTAAACCTTAAAAAATGTTCGGCGCCGGAGCTACTGGAAGCTATGTCACGAGATGGGAAAAACGAGATGGCAGAAAATTCGCGATTTTTCAAATAACTCAAAACGTTTTATATATTCTTGTAGCCAATCGCCTATTAAGCTTTAAAATGCTATATGACTGAGGTATTTACGATGTTTTCTCGAGGCGCTGCATATATTTTACAATGGAAACACACCTTGAAGGTATCCTCGGTAACCTTAAATGGTGGCAAAAGAAATACAGCGATAATATACAATTACTTGAGCTCCAAACTTTATCACTAATATCGCTTTTTTTGGAGGACAAAAAAACTATTATCACTTCTTTAAGAATAAGCGTAAAATACTATCTGAACAAATTATTCATTTATGTACTTTCAAAAGTCCTTGTCACAGTGCGAAAACGTTAGGAAAATAAGTATATGCTGTCTCTATCATTGATAAGGAACTCCAACAAGAATTGGAGAAGAACATACAGTTCCTGAAGTGTCTGAAAGACTTCGACGAGAAGATTACGAAAGAAAGAGCCGCCATTGCAACTGAGAAAAAAAGGAGAATTCAGACGGAGGTAATAAGGGGAGGCTGTTTAGCTGATAAATGGTTTTATCATATGACCCGTACGGCCCCGCGCGCGCTTTCCTCTCAAACCCATTTACAAAAGTCACGTGATGAGGACCGGACGTGTATGGCGTGAGTGGGCCGGAAGAAGCCGTCCGGCCCTGCACAATTTTTTCTTGCTGTTTTGCGGTTTGATCCACAAACAAATATGGTCATATGATTAAAAAATTTTTTTACTGAGTTAATTAGGTCGGGCCGGACGGGAAAATATTTGCCGCTCGGTCCCTACGTCATGACCTCGAACTAAATAGTTTCCCGTCCGGCCCTCCCACTCAGTCAATAAGTACCTAGACCTTGAAAATAATTCATCGCCAGAAATATCGGACATTGCGATCGAGTGTATGTGGTATACTAGGACACTATAATTTAACATATATGAAGTACCAGCCATTAGATGATAAATATCGCTTACTAGAAACTTTTATCGCAGGCTCGTCTCCCTCGGATCTTTCAGGGACATGTTTTATGAGGTACAAATATTTTACTTAGTTTGGTTCGAATAACTTAGAAAACAAGCTGTCTTCTGCTGCCATTTTCATGAGGTTTGGAGCTTCGTAGACTGAGATATTGAATGTTGAAGTCAGACTATTGCTCAAGATTTACCGTGTAAAGCTGAAGGAATCACAAGCGCTAACGGTAAACTTCAAGAAGAAAAAGTGCACGTCGAATTTAATGCTGGAAGTTTGGAAAACCTTTCGTTAAGCAGTTGCCCATTTCGACAATCTGGTAGGGGGTAGATATATTTCTTGTCGCATCGATTTCGAATCTAAATATCAATTTACAAACTCTTAGTACGAATTAATACACATCAAATCAAAAAAACTTTTTACACTGTTATGTTCAGAAAGCTTTAATAAATTGATCTCTGCCCACACATTTTCACTTATTTCCTTGTGTGATGAGTAAAACACGATTTCTGGTTGAAGCCCATACATTTCTTAGTAAAATTTTGAAGCAGCGTGACCTCAATACCTTAGGGCAATTGATGTAGCACAATTACTCGTGTCACATTAATTTTTCTGGCGATGGGTTGAATATTTGCCACTTTCAAACTACCATCCTCACCACACACTACACACACCACACACACTACACCACCAAACACACCACACCACCAAACACACCACACCATCACACACACTACACCACCACATACACCACTACACGCTACACCACCATACACGCCACACCACCACCACACGCTACACCACCACACATACCGCACCACCACACATACCGCACAACCACACACACCACCACACACACCACACCACCACACACCACACCACCACACACACCACACCACCATGCACACCATACCACACATACTACACCACCATACGCACCACACCACCATACACACCACACACACTACACCACCATACACACTACATCACCACACACACCACACCACCACACACACACGCGCGCGTGTTGTGTTTTCTGTGTACTCGTGATCACCAATCAGACTGATCATGTCCTGCTCTTAGTTTTACCGCTATGCATATCATGCAGAGGCCAGGGTGGCCGAGTGGTATGATCGCTCGCCTCTCAGCTATGTGGCTCGGAGTTCGATTTCCGGACCAGGCGTCATGTGTGATGGTATCACCCTTGATTGAAGGGTTTTGTCCGGGTCCTCCGGTTTTCCTACCTCAAACACACCGACCTAAATTCCAATTCGACCCTGAAAGTCGTCGAAATACTTAATCATAAGCCTCTGGCTTGGGACACCCGCTAACGGCTCCATATATCTTCGACGCAAAACCATTTGGCATCATATTTATGTACACCTATTACAAATAGATTTTCACGGATAAGGTGCATAGAATCGGACGCAGTCAGTATGGTATAAAACATAAGATGAAGGCTAAGACCGCAATGGATTCTGTCTATGTCAACGATCGCGACACCCATTTCAAATACGTGTAAGTTTTCATAATGTTGGCATTATATTCTATACTTGTTACTCAAACATTTATCTAATTAAGTTGGTTACTAGCATCGATCTTCAATACAGATATTCCGTTGCTGTCCAAAATAGATATGCTGTATTGTGCGAGGGCAGGCAAGATGCCACACAAACTTATGGAAATCTTATTCAAGCCAACGAAGAGACTGCTGCGGAGCTTATATCAAAAAAGAAAAGGAAGCAGAGGAAAAATACTTCTGATTATCCAAGAATCATACAGGCAAGGAAGAACACACAAAAGGCATTTGCAGAATACCAAGAAGACCAAACACCAACCAATGAAACCAACCTTCAAATGCAGAAATCACTACTGCAGGCAGCGTATGAGGAAGTCATGGAAGAGGAACTGGCATATCAAATTCTAGAGGTAGAAAGTATGGATGCTGCTAACAGACATCGTGAAAGCTGGAGAATAGTGAATGAAATCACAGGTAGAAAGCAAGGGAAGATTGGAATCCTAGAGGGTAATAACAAAGAAGAAAGGATAAAGAACTGGCATAATCATTTCAAACAACTGCCAGGAGAGGAACCAAAGATAGATGGGGAGGATGAGGAGATCAACACTGTAATAGATGGCATTGAAATTAGAACTGGTGAATTTGACATGGATGAATATCAAGATGGGGAAACAGAAGAGTTCAACATTGTAGCTGGAGTTCTGCAAGGTGATACACTGGCACCATACCTCTTCACGATAGTACTGGATTATGCCATGAGACAAGCGATAGAGAAGAATAACAACCCTGGATTCATTATAGAGCAGAGAAGAAGCAGAAGGCATCCAGAAGTAGAAGGCATCCAGAAGTGAAGGTAAATGACCTTGACTTTGCAGACGACATAGCCCTAACTCTCAACCTGGTCGAAGAAGCACAGAAGGCGTTGATAGATGTTGAAAATGCAGCAGCGAAAGTTGGACTGCACCTAAATGCCAAGAAAACAGAGGTCACCATCTACAATCAAGAAGTCGAGGATATACGCACAAAAAAGGAGGAGAAGATCAAGGTGGTCCAAGACTTCAAATACCTAGGTTCCTGGATCGACGACTCTCTGAAAGACATCAACACTAGAAAAGCACAAGCCTGGACAGCATGCAACAAACTGAGCAAGATCTGGAAATCCGGCCTAAAGAAAGATATGAAGATAATACTGTTCATTGTAACTGTAGAAAGTGTTCTGCTGTGAAACTTGGACCATCACCAAAACCACAGAGAAAATGATAGATGGCACTTACACGAGGATGCTGAGAGCAGCATTAAATGTCTCCTGGAGAGATCATGTCACCAATGATGAGCTATACGGGTCTCTTCCAAAGGTGTCAGTTAAGATTAGGGAAAGGAGGATGAGGCTCGCTGGACACTGAGTAAGGCATGAAGAAGAGGAAGCATCAAAACTTGTGCTATGGCAGCCGCATGGAGGGAGAACCAACAGAGGAAAGCGGAAGAGGACTTATATTGACACATTGCTTGATGACACTGGGTTAGCAACAACTGGAGAAATAAAAACTGCAATGATGGACAGAAGTGACTGGAGGAAGAGGATTCATATGGTCCGGGCTAGCGCACGACCTAACTAACTAGATGGAAGACAAGAGGATTGAAAAAGCAATGCGACTATTTTGCGCATTTCTGAACTATTTCTATCTCTATAATCTCTCTCATTATCAGTCAGAATTTAGTTAATAGCAATTAGGAGGCACAATAGGAGACCCTAGACCTAATAATGATAAAGCCAATCTAAACGCTTATCAGGTGGCTAATACGATAAATAGCAGATAATCGGTTTTTGGAGCCATATAATTGCCTTAATTCATGCATGGCGCTGTGGTATAAATTAAAATTGTTGGTGGGACAGAGAAGTTGACGGCCATAGAGTTGGTGGGGAAATGCCCCATTCTAGCATTTTAAGGGAACGATATTTGCTTTACTTCTCCAGGGTTGGTGGGGCAACTGTCCTACATGCCTACGCGGTAGCGCCGCCCTGTAATTGGATCCGAAACAAGAAAACATAAGACACATTAGTTTGTCTTTAAGTCACTTTTTACAAATAAGACCCACACATTTATATATTTTCAGGAGCGCAATGCTGCCTTACATAAAGAAATGGAGATGAAAGAGAAAGAGGTAAGTCACTAAGAGTTGAAGTTTACATTTGCACCATAGAGCCCAAAGTTTTATCCGAAAGAAAGTGAACTTGCATATCATCCAGTTAACAGGCTATTTGGTGCCCCAGAGGCGTAAAAAATTGGAGTACTTCTCTATAAAATTCCACAGTGACCCTTAGAAAACTACAAAAGTCTAGCAACAGTCACGTAAAGCTGACATTGAAGCAAATTGAACGTTTTGCCACTGACTTTTCCAATTTGAAATTTTATAAGATGGAAGAATTAGCTTCAAAGGAAACTCTCACCTCTTAATCAGTCGTGGAGGCCTAAGGAACTTTCGTAATAAATGGTCAGTATGTTGGGTGAACTGGAATTTTAATTCCGTTTACCTTGCCTGGTCAGTTTGAATTTCATGCAAGAAGGTACGACTTGACCTCCTTTTTTGTATGTTGAGCACGTACAATTACTGATCGAGATATGACTTTCCAATGACACGAACCAGTCAAACATGTCCGTCTTAATGTTTTACTTATTTTATCATTAACCCGGCTGGTGCACATAATTTCACATAGAGTTAGATTTTCGGCTGACATCAGTGATACCGCCTCCCGGTTAGCTCAGTGGTTAAAGGGGCCGTCTCACCCACGGTGCTTAGCGCGCTCACATAGCATAGCGGCCATTTTCGATGCCATCGAAATCCACAGTTTTATGGCAGTGGTCTTAATCTTCTCTACATCTCTGCCATCCTTCCAGCTATCATAAAAAAATCATACTAGGTTGAACCTTTTTTATTGCTCTTCCTATTGAGCCTCTTATATAAGTCTTAAATTGTTTGGTCATGTAAATTTTAGTTTTATTTCAGGTGGCCGTAGTTCTCTGATGGATGCCTGAGTCTCGTTCGTCCTCAACAAAAGGAAACAATTGTCAGTTTGTGTCCAGGATTTCCACCTACAACATGGAGAAGCTATCCTGACCATTAATCTTTATATTTAAAGATATATTAGCGCTTAGTTGGAGTATCTACTATCTTTGAGCCGATTTGGGTTGTTGAACTGACACCGTGGCTGGCTTACGCGACCATATGGCAACAAAACTCCGCTTGGTCGACCCGAAAAGAACTGAGCAGTTTCCTAAAATCATTTTCAGGGCTTTGGCGTTTAACTTGTGGAAACAGGTCTCTCTCTGGTTTCGAAGGACTTTTAGACAGTGATTTCGCCGAGATTTTCGGATTCACCGTGTCGATCAAAGTGTTATTTGACAAACAAAGCCGCCGAGAAAAAAAAATCCCATTCAAGCGAGCTCTTGAACTGGTTCTCTGCTACTGCCATCAACGAGATTGCCTGCTAGTAGATCTCTCTCTCTCTTTCTCTCTCTCTGCAGGGAACAATAAAATCGAGGAGAGAAACCTCTCGCTTTAATAATTATTAGTATTACCTGGAAAGATAGCACCGAGATAGTACGGAAGCGACGGGTGAGCGGTAATAGTCAACAAACTATAATAGGCAACGAAACTCCGCTTGGTCGACCCGAAAAGAACTGAGCAATTTCCTAAAATCATTTTGAGGCCGGGCTTCGGCGTTTAACTCTCTCTCTGGTTTCGAAGGGCTTTCACGCAGTGATTTCACCGAGATTTTCGGATCAAAGTTTATACTCGCACGAAATTTGACAACAGAGCCGCCGACTGGAGATAATAATTTTCTATTGAAGCGAGCTGTAATTCGTTCACTGTTCTCTCTTGAACTGGTTCTCTGCTACTGCCAGCAACGAGATTGGAGATTGCCTGCTAGCAGATATATGTATATGTATATCTCCCTGCAAGTAAAAATAAAACGGAGAAGAGAAACCTCTCGCTTTCATAATTATTAGTATTACCCGGAGAGAGTGTTCTCTGTTATAGCACTGAAGGGAAGCGACGGGTGAGCGGTAAATATTATAGTGCAGCCAAATACTGCTGTATAACACTTTGCTGACTTCACATTCAATTTGTAAGGTACTATTAGTTTCATCAAGGTCATCCATGTTCAAGGCCAAATTATCATGTCACCAACATACAGAAATATACGCTCAGTTCGTGAGGTTACCGCCGTGAACAAGGGGTCAAAGTCCCGGATATAAACAATAACAAAGCACGCGAAGCACTGTGGGTGAGACGGCCCCTTTAAGGTCCAGTCTGTCGAGCGGTAGGTCGCGGGTTCAAATCCCGGCCGGACCAACACTCACGATCTTAAAATAAGTGAGTAGAAGGTGCTGCCTTTGTGAAACAACTGCACATGGTTAGACCTTCACGTCTTCTCGCATAAGGACCTACTAGCAATTGCACCTTTAAAGGAGAATTCATTAAATTACAACAAAACCCAGATTTCCCGCTTTCTGTTGCCATTGATCAATAAGAGTACTAATACTGAATGCTGATTGTTGGCGCTCGCGATCGCTTAATTCTTTCTATGTAAATTTTCATCAAACGCAAAGCTCTGCCCGATTTCCGATTAAAGTTAAATTTTAATAGGCAAACAGACAATAGGAAAATGTATCACATTTAGTTAAGAAACATGCCGGATTCGGTGATGGCAGCCAAAGAAATCTCCATGAGAAGTAACCTTATCCGTCGAATGTTGAAAAGCGTCGGAAAGGACGAATCTCTTGTCTATGTACACGCATGTGTATAATGAATTAACCTGAAATAGGACACTAAATAAAACCTTATACGAACCTTCGCCTTAAACTAGGCATTCTTTACCTATCAATTAAATGTAAATTATAACGAAATTTAACATTCTTGCAGAGAGCATTGCTTGAAGAGAAACAAAAGGAGGACAAGAGGAGATTTGAGGAGAATCTGAAAAATCAGAGGACAGACCACGAAGAACAGATGGAAAACATCATCCAGGCAAACTTTGATGAGTTAAGGATTGAGAGAGAAGCTCAGAAAGAGGCATTCGAGCAAATGCTGGCCGACAGGACGGAAATGCTAGAGAAGAAAAACAATGATGTTCTCCGTCTTCAAGAACAAATTGATGACCTGCCAATTAAGAAGAATAAAGAGAGAGATATGGAGATAAAAGAAATGCAAGTAAGAATGGATAAGATGATAGCCCTCGCGGAAGGCATGCTGGAAAGTAAAAACGAAGACATCGAGCGCCTTCGGCAAGAGATGGAGGAGTTGAGAAGGAAGAGGGATAGGGAGAGAGATGAAGAGTTGAGGGCGCTAGGGGAGAAATTGGATGCAACGATTAAGGAGATGAACAAGCCTTGGTATAAAAAACTCTTTGGCCTATAAACATGTACTTAACATCAAGCCTACCAGAGTATCAAGCAGTATTTTACCATGTATCCTTAGATTGTTTAATTTTACATGATTGTTGAAAAAGTAGAGCTAAATTGATATCTTAGAGCAATATTAGTCCTGTCAATCCTTAGGATTTAGTACCTGTTTCTGTGTTCAACTGCTTATGGTCATAACTACGAGTAATGTGAACGATCGATGTTGTTTAACGATGTCGGTGGTCACAGTCAGCAATCAAAAGTATCCGCATATACGACCATACAGGAATGTTTGTCTGGAAAATTATAGATAAGTTGAACATCGGGCTTCTTTAATTTTACCACAGAGATGATTTTTGACATCAGTAAAAGGTTCTTCTGGCGTGCTTAGATTCACTTGTTAGTTTTTATAGGAGCACCTATAGTTTAAAAAAAAAAAGTTATGTCTGCTCTGTGTAATGCTGAGGCTCGGTGGGGAGTTGCCGACCGATGGCCGGACAGATGTACAAGCATGTCTTCGTCTGCGACGCCCGGTTTGTCGATACGAACGCCATTACCACTTCAGCAAGTTCATAGCCTAAGTTGCATTATAGTTTGGATGCAACATAGTCTGTAATAGCTTCAATGTGTACACCTGATACATTAAAGTTTGACAAAATGTTTGAATGTTTCAAGAACGTTTACTCCTATCTGATACAGTGTTGTGATCAACGCTAATTTTCTCCTTTCAGTTTGTAAACAGCTATATGACTACAGTGGTATGGCAGTTGGTATGGTTCTAGCTTTAAATTCTCCCAAAACAACGCGCATATATTCTTCGTAACAAGTTAGGAGATTTACAGCAAGCTAAGACTCTCGGCATTCTTTCTAACAGCTGCATGAGCTGTTTCTATGAACAGTTAAACTCGAGTTAGGAGATTTAGATTTCATATCATTTCGGCTGTGAAAACCGTCATGATTATTTTACACTGAAATCGATCAGTGTAACTACTTTCCTGTCATATCATCAGAACGACAAATGGACCGTATTTCTACTACCCGGCTTAGTATCACAGCTTTCGTAGCCTGAATGATCACTCGGTCTCAAATTACCTTCACCATCAAAGTACATTTTGTTCTGTCAAATTCTAACCTACTCTGATTCCAGTAGCCCTAGGGAGAGATATTCTACTGAGCTGGGAGAAAAAAAGGGTCTCTGGCCTGGCCATTGAGAATCTCACTTCCACGTTATCAACTTCACCTCTCTACCTACATTTCCGAGCCAATAAAAATCGTCTTTAAATCAAATGTCCACGGTTGCGCCTGGGTATGAGTATAAGAAGCCAATCAGAGACGAGGTTCAAAATCAAAACCAAAACGGGCATGGTAGTGAGATTGTCAAATACCGAGGCCAAATGCCATTTCTCTCTTCTCTTCTTCTCTTCTTCTCTTCTTCCCTTCTTCTCTTCTTCTCTTCTGCTTCTCTACCTCTTCTCTTCCTCTTCTCTTCTTCTCTTCTTCTTCCCCTCTTCCCTTCGGCCTCTAGATTCCAAGGTTATTCGTCTATCCACAAATAGAGCGGTTTTCGATTAAGATGGCGGCATAATTTCGCGCTCCTGATCGCTTTTGTGCAAAACGTCATATTTATCTGAATTTATGTGTTATTCTTCACTATAAATAGTGGCAAAAAGTGGTAACTACGACTGCCTCTCAATCTAGTCCATGCAGAATCGGCGATTGAATCGATCTTTGGACGAAAACTACAACCAATACAGTAGAACCCCGCTAACTCGAACCCGGATAACTCGAACTCGAACTAATTTTAGTTTCCCTTGGCTAAAATTTTCCACGTTAACTCGAACTCTATTTCTATAGAACACCATTCGGGAAGCTTTAAAGTGTCAATACAAGCTGATTGGCTTGTCGGAATATTGGATCTTTATTGATACAGCTAGCAATTCAAGCCAATTTATAAATACCTAAACTGCTGGTCACTATTGACATTCTGACCGCACAGGATAAGGATTTTAATTGCCTAGTACACAAACACAAACGTGTATAATCCGAATTTAAATGCTTCTTGAAGTTTTCTCATCTTGGCTAAATCTTCAGCATTTACAGTATTTACACCGACCCCGATAACTCGAACCTCCGTTAACTCGAACTAGGTTTAGTTCGAGTTATCGGGATTCTACTGTACTTTCTAATATCGATGTATATCAAAGAATTTATCGTGAAAAGTGTCGTTCCTGAGAGCGACCTGTCATATTCCATATATGGTCAATATGTTCCATATTTGGAAAGCAGGACGGTTTTGCCTCGTTGTAGAATAGTGTCGAGTACTAGAACCCGTTCAGGAAAAGTGATAAAAAAAAACCGTTTGGTCAAGTGTTTAATTAGGTCAAATTCGATAGCGAAATCTGCAAAGGATGATCTCCGTGTGCTTCATTACTCTAAACGACAACGGAGCTGCGAGTACCTCTTCACTTTCCTTCTCTAGCGAAAATATTACGAATTAAATGCCAAGGCAGCGATATAGGAAAAAGATAAAAATCTGACGCAAGATAATCAATGACTAAACAGTGTAGAACCTGTATATGCTGTAGATTATTGGTTGTCTGAGTAGATTATACCGTAAAGATCCGCTTATACGCGCCCTCCAGTTATAGTCCCATCAGTCGGTGATAACATAAAATCCTCCCAGTTATAAGCTCCCACGCATATATATAAGCCCCCTTCTCCCCAACCCAAACCTCGCCTTTTTAAATTAACTTACACAAAAAAAGTTTTTTATCATGTTGCATGCTTCAACATAAGCACAAAACTCATCATAAACACTAACAAATTTTGCTTGGATAGTGAAAAGGCTAGTGTCAAATATTCTGTAGAGTGCGGAGGAACAGAACAGGGAGGAGGAATAATTGGCAAACGAAATTCAGGGAGGAGGGAGAAATATCCAGAAAAACTAGGAAGGAGAGAGAATTTAGCATACAGGGAGGGGAAGAAAATGGGATCTACATACATGCTCTAGAGAGAAATGTTTAAAACTCACTAGGAAGGAGGGAGAAATATTCGAAAAAACTAATGAGGAGGAATATTTCACAAACCGTTCCTCAACACTCTCTGTAAATCCATCTCGGAATGTATTTGTCATCCCAGTTATAAGCCCCCACACCGTGAATAAGCCGCGCTAAAACCCCTTATGAAGTTGTATAAATAAGTGGGATATTAGGGTGTATAACCAGACGTGAGTCAGCTTCTTTTGGGCAGAGAAGCAAACAGTTTCCAAGGGCGACCGGCTAGCTTATTCGATAAACCTTGCAGATTCACAGCGGGCGCGTAATGACACTGGAGTAAAACCAGTTTTCTTGGATCTCATTGGCTGTTTGTGCTAGGAAAGGTCATATTTTCACCATTTTAAACAGGCCTAGAACATAGCCTGGTTTTCAGACGGTACGAGGTCGTCCGCTCACTTCCTCCCACCTCCCCGTCTGATGACTTTGGCTGAAACCGTGTTTCTGACGTCATTTAATTTCAACCAAACAGAGAAAGGCAATATTACCCCTCGTTTCGCGGAAGGACCTTGGCCATCACAGCTGCATCTATAGGCGACGACCAGGTAGAGAATCGAGAGAGGAGAAATTATGTAGTTAGCTTCTACAGCTCGCCAGAATCTCGCACTTTCCTGCACTGCAGAATTCTTATGTTTTACAGCTTCAAACTTATGTCGATTTCTCAAAACTAACCCTAACCATATCCTGTTTGAGCTGCTCTGGTTTTTTGGGCAGCAGGAACTTTTTAAACAGGATTTTTCGTACAGTATTTCAAGCGCATGGTCACAACACTGATCTAACCACCGGATTTGTTGTACTTTACAATTTGTCAAAATCAAGACTGTTCAAAATTCTGAAAACATAAAATGATTTAGGCAAATGTAATCCAACTTTTACCATGACATATTGACTATATGTGTTCACTCCTGTAGAAATGTTATGCCATTCCATGAAAGATTTAGTCTTCTTAAGGCGAAAAAGCTAAGATATTTCAGCTTTTAGGACAGCAAAATTGTCTAAATAAAGTGTGTTAAAAATTCTGCAAACATAAATAATTGTCCAAATGTCGTGAAACTATTACCATGATCGACATATTCAGTATGTGTGTTCACTTCTGTAAAAAAATCATTACATTTCATGAAAGATTTGGTCTTCTAAATGCCAACATTCTAGGAGACATTACATTTTAATACGGCATACAAAGCGGTCGAGGTCGGAAGATTAATGATTTTCCAAAGCCCGTAGCTAGTAGATTCATAAACATCGCGATATCGATGCATTTCCTATCAGATTTTCCCGGTACACGTCTGAGGTTACATGTTTCTCCATATTCTGTTTCTATAAGTTTGAAACTGTGGAACATATTCTGCAGTGCATGAAAGAGCCGTGACTCTGGCGATCTGTAGAAGTTGTAGAAGGCTACATAATTTCTCCTCTCTCGATTCTCGACCTGGTCGTCGCCTTATAGATGAGCTGTGGTAGCGAAGCTCCTTCCGGGAAACGAAGGATAATAATGCCTTTCTCTGTTCGGGAAATAATTCAGAAATGCCGAAAGTTTCGCACGCTTTCTCCAAAGCCATATCAAGTCCGTTTGTATCGTCCGCCATTTGGTTTCTCCTTCATGCAGGCTCCACTAGATATTCCACGCATACCTCAGTTCTCCAAAAATAAAACCTTCGCTCTGATTGGTCGAAATGGAACAATGGCCAGAACCCGGTTTCCGTCAAAGTCCATCAGACCATAGTTAATAGAGTGGAATGGTTAGGAAACTCAGGGACCTTCTTTGTTATAGAAATTCCAACATGTTAGTCAATCAGCCAATAGAAACGTGTGAGTTCAGTCGTTCAGGGAACGCTAATGAACTATGATCGTGCACAATCTTTTGTCTTGCC
The DNA here is from genome assembly GCA_030867875.1 of Actinernus sp. WN-2022. Classification (NCBI taxonomy): domain Eukaryota; kingdom Metazoa; phylum Cnidaria; class Anthozoa; order Actiniaria; family Actinernidae; genus Actinernus; species Actinernus sp. WN-2022. The sequence goes on along the minus strand of JAOWCC010001634.1, from coordinate 129,697,854 downwards.
CCCTTCCAACCTCAATCGCAGCGCCTTTGTTAGCCCTTTTGAAGTTTGCCGGGTTTCCTAACCATTCCACTCTATTAACTATGATCAGACGGGGAGGTGGGAGGAAGTTGTACCGTCGGAAAATCTGAAAATCCTCTTTTGCTCTGACGAAGGGCTAACGCTCGAAACGTTAGCTGCTCCTCGCTATCCACCGCGGTTAGAATACCCCAATCAACTTCAGTTGATTACATACCACCGTTTGAAAATCAGGCTACCTAGAACATAGAGTATTTTCTGTGAGCCAAAAAAATATTCGCAGAAGTACTCAAAACCTTTCAAAGAATCATATGCATCAAAATTGCAAAAGGAGTTAGGGGCACTATAAATACAACAGACGTTCATAAAAGGGTCATTTACTCTACCAGCAAGTTTTTGTATTACAAATGATTCCTGGTTTGACGTCACATAATTAGCATATTGAAATATAAACTTCTATAACTCATAGACGCAATACTCAAATCAAGAAATGGATAATTGATATTAATTATAAAATTAATGGTTGAAAGGTACCTTAAGATGATAGTTAATTATGGGCTTTACTTTGGTGTGAGGTTCTTACACTAAGTTAAACCCAATTATGGTTTACAATGAGTTATTAAGAGTATTCAACTAGTGGATCAGCTCCTTAGAATTCGTGAAAATCGAAGAAACAAAAACGAACGCCAAAACAAATGAGCTTTTCTCCATAGTGAAAGAGTCAAGCGATCCCTGTTATAGCTCTGACTTTGAAGCAATTCATCCCTTCACATAATATCGCAACATCGTCTTTCCGGCATGTCTAGATGTGATGCAATATCTGTTTCTCATATAGGTCTCAGGGGACCTATATTTACAGGCTCGGACCCGAAAGATTTAACAAAAAAAATTGAAAATCTATAAATGTCTGTTCTTTTCCTTCAGAATCGGCGTATTGTATATTCACTAAGTAACGAATTATTTGGCCAAGTTTTGTGATATAATTGTTTACCAGACAGGAGCTACGGGCAAAAATGTACTTCCTTTTAGCCTTCTCTTATTTCGACACTAATTCAGAACCAAAACTAAGGTTGGAGAGGATGGTTGAAAATTTAAGTTCATTGCAAATATTTGTGTTAAGCACAGAATATATATCTTCAAGTTGCTGTGACTTCATTTTTGGGAAACATGTTGCTAATGAGTCCAATCATGTGATCAGCCACACCTTATTATTGTCCATAATTAGGATATTTGCTTTCCAACCATAGGTAACCTGTAAAAAACTATCCTATCCAAAATATAAGATCATTTCACATGCAATTGATATTAATCAACTACAATGGATGCTAACATCCTGTAAAATAAGTTTGAGTGCAAACAGAAGAGATCACATGACATGGGTAGGGTGGTGTTAACTCTTTCGGGTCCGTTCGGGTGTGAGCTCAATTGGTGAAATCATGAGTGCTAACTCAACCCTTCCCCCTCAGTTCAAGTTTGGCTAGCCCGCGGCAGTTAAATACTGCTGATATTTTAAGCCGAGGGCTCAAACTTTTCCCACAATGCCATTTGGGATAATTCTGTTCACTCGTTGACGGTAGGTATGGCTGATTCGGTAGGGTTTCCAATGAAATGTGCTCTAATTTTGGAGAAATATGCCACTGTCAGAGAGCTTGAGGACATCATTAAGTCTGAGGACGGCTGAAAAGTACTTGGTTTGCTTCTAGTAGGCTTTGTGAGGGGATTTCACAGGGTTTTTCCGTTGTGTTTGTGCTTTCAGACACTGAACAAAATTATTCAATGAAATCCTTGGAATCCTGCAGTTGGCAGTCTTTTACCCCTGCTCAACCTATTAGGATGTGTTTTTGTCACTTTGAAGCAACGGCTTGAGTGCAAATCACCGCTCTTGGTTGTAGGGGTAAAAGACTGATAAAAAAAACTCTACCGGAGTCCCAGAGGGGGGGACCCCTTGTGATTTTTTTGTCCATTACCCAGCATGCAATTGGAGGTGGGAGCAGGTAAATGTGGTCGAGTGAAATGCAGTGACAAGAATAGCGCGGTTCACAGTCGCTTGGTGTGTTTTGTGCAAAAACACCTGCTGCTTGGAAAGATTAAACAAGGTACTGTAACGACTGAGTGCTGATTTTGTGTTTGCTCTTGATTTCAAGTGCGAATGGGAAGGATGTTTTGAGCCGATTTTCAGCTCCTTAGAATTCGTGAAAATCGAAGAAACAAAAACGAACGCCAAAACAAATGAGCTTTTCTCCATAGTGAAAGAGTCAAGCGATCCCTGTTATATATAGCTCTGACTTTGAAGCCATTCATCCCTTCACATAATATCGCAACATCGTCTTTTCGGCATGTCTAGATGTGATGCAATATTTGTTTCTCATATAGGTCTCAGGGGACCTATATTTACAGGCTCGAACCCGAAAGAGTTAATACCGTGAGGTGACAAAGATCCTAATTTGAAATGGCGCATACAGTGATGTGATTAATGCGATTTCTAGCTCTGCATCAAGTAGACTTGCTCCAAGTCGAACTCACTGAGTCACTGGTAAGCGATTACTGAGTCAAAATTCGAGCGGGAGAATCGAAGCGAGAGGCGAGTTCGACTAAGTTTCACTTGCAGGGTATTGAATCGGGGGATTATGTATTGGCGCGAAAACACGTTTCAGGGGCGGAGCTTACAGTGCGCGCCTTTGACAAACTCTTTCTGATTACAATCAAATTGTAAATACCACATCCACGGTCGCCTGACTTGACACGTCAACATACAATGCCTGAAGAATTGACGCTTTGTGATTGGGCAAATCTTAGGACGTCATAAGCCACGCCTCCGGTTGAAAAATCAACCGGTAAATTTGGCGCGCTGCAAGTGGGAAAAATCCTTCGTACGGGGGGCTAAGAAGGACTTTGAGAAAGTCTATGCATCAAGCTACTACCGACACTCGTAAACGCAAAAAGCAGAACTTTATTTTCAAATTAGGAACTTTGTCACCTCACGGTATTAATGAACGCTTTTCGTTCATTTCATTTCAGAATTCACGTATTAACTCACACTTAGATCAGCATGTTTCCTTAGTTTACTCATCAACACTTGCTGTTACAACTATTAACATTTCTATTGTTGGCGCACTTTTCTTTGATCACAATTGATCCGAGCACATGTTTCCTCAGCGGTAATCATGCATTGGCGCAATTTCCTTTGATCCCATTTGATCCGAGTACATGTTTCCTCAGCGGTAATCATGCACTCGACACTATATAAACCGTTTCCCCACCCACAATTCCCTCTTTTGCTCTGACGAAGGGCTAACGCTCGAAACGTCAGCTGCTACTCGCTTTCCACAGCAGTTAGCATACCTCAATCGACTTTAGTTGATTACATACCAGTGACCTACTAATAAATTATCTCTGTTTCCCCATTGTTCCTTGACAACATTACTAGCAATATTATTACCAATACATTATACACATACTTGTGTACCCTAAGCCCCAAGTAAGAATAACAATGCACTTAAAACTATTCACAAAATAAAGAAATTAACATTCATTAATAATATTTCAAATTCAAGATTGATAAATATGAATAAATAAGATAAATGAGAAGATGATGGCAGTGTGAATTATATACTAATATTAGGGAAACGGATCAGCATGTACTTCTTCAATGTATATTTTTAGGTTATCTGAAAAGATTAGATGTACATATATACAGCATTTTATTAAGTCTGACTGTAAATATGACCAATGACATCATCCGCGTACCAGTATCGTGTATCAGACCTCTGCTCCATCATGGAAAGTCTGGATTTTATTTCCACTTTTATGAAAGAAATCATTAGTTAAACTTCGCGATTTCTTTTCTTTTCCGCGAATAACATCACTATAATTGAATTTCAACTACATGCAAGCATTTCAAGCCGCATTCTGAGGAAAGTCGCACAAATGGTACCTGCATGTATTCATCATTTTCCCATTTTGACGTCTTAAAGTACGGGAAAACGCTGCAACATTACGAGTAACAATACCGAAATTGCAACGAGCATGCAGTGGTATAACGTGAGGTAGCTAACAACATTTTGTTATTTTGTGCTGTATATGTCATTTATTGTTATGGCGTATTTTACTTCGTGCTAGATATTCGGTTACATGTAGCCTCTAGCTCGCCTTTGCATGGCTTAGCGTTTAGTCTGTCTCTCTATTCATTACTCTGCCTTTATTCGACTCATTTCCCGTCTTGTTATTAGTTCTATTTGTAGTTCTTTTATCGTACTGCTGCATAGGCATTAGTCCTCAGCACTTTTGGCATTTGCATGTTCCCCCGTTTCTCTTGCTTCTCTGGCTCGTTTTTCGGTTTTGTCTTTATTAGCTCTTTCTATCGCTTCAATTAGCTAGTTCTACCTCGTACGGGATCTATCTTTCGCGTCTAGGTTTTCTCTACATCTACATATCGCCGCGTCGGTTTGTGCTCAGTCACTTTATTTGCGTTGTTGATTTTGCTTATAGTTTTGTTCTCTAGTGTCCTTTCGTTGGGGCATGTTTTTACCCTCGCTGTGTTAGTTTTTCTTTTGTTTCCCCCTTTAGTATTATCATTTCGCTCGTTTGTATCCCCGGTATATTTCCCTGTCATTCAGCTTTGCGGTCGGGTTTTGTCTTGTTATTTTCGTGGTCGTTTGTCCGTTTCATTTAGTGTTTATATGCATTCCGTTCATTTAGTTTCTTTTTCTGGTAACTATTGTTTGGTTATTGTGTGTATCTAGGGTTTTCTTGTATTGTTACCTTTGTTAGCTTGTGTTTTATTTCCATTATTCTTATTATAGCCCGCAGGCCATTACTATTTTACCGACCTTTTGTTTTCGCGCTCTTTAGCTCTTTAGAATTTCGCTTACAGTCTCACGGGAATAGAGACAATTAGAGAGGAATAAATATAATGATGTGTTGGCTAGAGATACGTGGGGGCGGCATCGGGCCATGAACCCGGACGGAAAGAGATAATATATGTCGGTCAGAGATAGGTGCCGGAACGGTATCGGGCCGTGAGCTCGGACGGATAGATACAATATGACTTGGCCGGAGATATGTGCCGGCACGGCATTGGGCCGTGAGCTCGGACGGAAAGATACATTATATGTTGGCCAGAGATAGGTGCCGGTACGGTATCGGACCGCGAGCTCGGATAAAACGAGATACAAGTTGGCCAGAGATATGTTCTGGCGCGGAATCGGACCGTGTTAGCTCGGACGGAAAGAGATAATGTGTTGGCCACCTATATTTGGGCGCGGCATCCGGCCGTGAGCTCGGACGTAAATAGAACATATGTGTTGACCAGAGATACGTAGGCGCGGCATCGGGCCGTGGGCTCAGACGGAGCAATGTTATGTTATGCGCTTCCAGAGAGATAGCGGCCATAGACGAAATAAATGCGCGTGCTGACACATTGTATAATGAGCAATTGCAGAGGCTGATGGTATGCCTGTTGGGAGATCCGGTAAGGACCAAGATTGCGAAGGAGGAGGCGGCCATCTTGAAGAGCGTTTCTAGGGCAAAGCCAGAGCCCAACGAATTTACCACTCATCGCTATGTACCATACCAGAACTCTGGTACCAGATGCTGCAGTTGCTACAGGCTCTGGCATATTGCGCGTTTCTGCAGATACAACTATGGCCCCGGCATGGGACTGGGAAATAGCGCCCCCCGCGGGGGGCCCCGTGGCGGTCGGCGCGATCAGTGGTAGCTTGTGTAATATTTGTCTCTCGCTATGGTTCACAATAAAGCACTAACATTCCCTCACCCTAGTGGTTTCCGTTTACATATTTTCCTCGCCTTCGTTGACCTTGGGAAGGGGCTTCTCAGCGCTTCAATCCCTGACCTGGTTCGGAGCCTGGGGTCAACGAAGGGTTGAGTTCCCGTAGCTTACCCCATTTCGTTTGATATTTCTCTTCAGATGGGCCCATTCCCATTCCGGGCTAGACTTTCGGCATTTGGCGGTTGTCATATCAGTGATGATTCACCGTTGCGCGCTATCGTTCAGGGAACCCAGGCCTTCGTTAGCCCTCTGGCTTCCCCGTCTATGGTGGCCAGCAAACCAGAGCTGGGTGTGTTACGTCAGTTGCGGTTCAAAGATCCCAGCAGCTTCTGGGCCGGAGCTATCCACGCCAGCACTCCAGTATGGGAGCGCCTTTTGTATAACAGTGTTCGCAATGTTGATCCATGCTGTTTAAGAACTCTGTTTTATGCTCAAAATTTGCAGATTTCATATCTGATACTATCCTTCAGTGGGTTTCTTCAGGTATCCTATCTGTTTGGGGTCAAGTTGGATATGGTCCCCCGCCACACTTAGTCCTCCCCATTACGGTTGAGCCATCTAAGCTCAGGCTATGCCATAATGAACGCTTCTTGCATCTTTGCATCAATGATCTCCCTTTCAAGCTAGACCATTTGTCGGATTTGTTCAGCCCAGCCATCCAGCGTAACTGGGGCGCCAAGTGCGCAGAGGTCAGAGGCCGCGGCCTATATCTTATGTTATCTCTCGGTTGGTGCGGGGTACTACGTTAACCTCGGAAAAGTCTTGGTGTACCTCGGTGCGTTTTCTTGGATTCCTGTCTGACTCCGTCTAACAGGCGTTTCTCGTTCCGCAGGAAAAGAAGTTTCAGTTTAGCAGTTCCCGGATGCAAGCTTTACGTCCGTGAAGTGTTCTAGGCTATTTCTCTCCTCACGAGAACATTACGAGCAGCAGTGAAGGTTTACGAGACTATTCCTTTAGAAATCGCTTACTGGCGCATTCTCGACGATTGGACGGATTGTTTACCCAGGCCGGAGGAACACATCAAGGTAACGCTGTATTGCGATGTTTCGAGGCGCGCCTGGGGTGGAGTTTTACTCAAGGATGGCAAACGATTAGAGTGTCAAGATTACTGGGAGGATGCGTCCGCCGATATAAAAATACCCGAGATCAGAGCCCTGTTGTGTGAACCTAGCGCCTTTAAGAACGTTAACCAAATACGGAGCTCACGAGTCGATGTGCATACCGACAGTATATCCTTACAGGCAACGTGGAATGATGAAGGATGTATAAACTCCAAAACCAACGAAGTGATCAAGGCTATCTTAGGTTGCTGTCAAAATTTTAATTTTAGCATCGATGTATTCTACGTTCCCTCCCGTGAAAACCCAGTGGATAACATATCAAGGCGGTGCTCAGATTTGGACTGTACTTTGTCGGAGACGGCCTGGGTACGAGTGCAGCGGTTGTTTGGCCCCAAACGCACGACCTTATGGCACGGGATTGCAATTGCCGACCAGATCCAAACGGAAAACCGCTGCCACACTTCACACCATGGCCCACGCCGACCTCATCAGGTGTTAACATGTTTGCGCAACCGTTACCCGAGGAGGGTAATATTTACGTTTTTCCACCGTTCATCCTCGTGGGGCCCCTTGTGCGATATATTATTGACAAGGACTTCCACCGTCCCTTCACAATTGTTGTCCCGGGTTTACAGCCAGGAAAGTTCTGGTGGGCACTATTGCAGTCCGTCCAAATGGGTCAACTATTGTTGGGTCGCAAAGGTACTCCTTCCGTCGCGTCTGACTCGGGAGTGGTCTCAGAGGCCGCTATAGTAGGATATATGGGCCTTCCGTTGTATATGTTAACTGTGGTTTAATTTGCAGTCTATTTTGTCCCCCGTTACTAGATTTCTCGGCCCTGGAAGGCAGCCCGCCGTTGTTTAGCTTGCCTCTATCCTAATGACGTAGACACCATTTTTTTGTCAAGCGTGTGGGAAGGTTTCTGCAGCTGTCGAACCGGGTCCACCTCAACCTGGTTTAGATTTACCCGCCATTAACAAGCGCTTGGCGGAATTAAAGTCAGCATCGCAAGAAAAACCGTATCAGCGACAAAAGTGTGCACTGGAGCGACAGTTCACTATACTTTTCTGGTTTCCCTTGTCTAGGCTAAGACAGTCTCCTCCAGCACGGCAGACGACGTCATCAAATTCCTGATTAGCAAGGATAAAGTCGGCAGGACGGTTGTGCACGTACACTCTTGTTCTGAAGTACATTGTAGATGTTCGTGTCGCCTCGCGGCTGGAACTGTTGACTCACTTTTAGGAAAGCTTAGGGCGATATTAAATAGGTCGGGGCCAGCCTAATTCACAGGCCTTCTGGCTTGGTATTTTGTCTGGGTGAGTTAATGGGATCCATGTGGTTTGTAATTGCTTGTGATGTCACTGCTCACTGTTACCAGAAGGCCTAGCAGAATTCGATCCAACATGGCGGCCACATATTCGGTATACATTTACTCGTGAAGAGCTTGAGCAAATATCAAAGCATGGTTTGATTCTTTAAGAGAGTTTTCCTTGGATTTGAAAGGCACTTTGCCTGATTTGGCGTGGAAGAAACCCACTCTACGTGAATACCGCGTTGAGTTTCACGGTTCAACAACTTCTATCCGTTTGACGAAGCACCATTTCAATGAGTTAATTCCACTGGTAAAAACTGAAGATGGCTCTTGCTGCTGTGGGTCTCTCTTCTCTGCTAACATCGGGCAACGAATCCAAATCTGTAAGATGAACAGCTTAGAAGCGAAATACCAGGTATTTTGTTGAATAAAGGTGAATAAAAGTATACTCTACGAGTGAGTTTAATTACATTAAAAAATACACCATATTCGATAATTCAAATTTTAATATTTTAACTACACGGTGGGCATAAATAAATAAAATAAATAAATGACCCTGAAAGCGCTCACGTTGAGCGTGCCAACAATGTATAAACTAGCAAAAAAATTCTTTTCGACCTCAAATTTAACGAAATTTTGGTAGGTTAACATTAATATGAAATTACGTCTTCAAGTTCAATCTGATTTGTATATTGACGTTGTTGTGACGTCATGATGAACGACTCCTGTTAAGGTCAAATTCTTCGTTACGTCTACGTTTGCAACAAAGCATGTTATCACAACAAGATAAATATTTATTTTTGAATGCCGCAATTTTGAAGGCTCCACGATAATTATTTGCAGAGTTATAAAGAACTGACTTTCTACGTTTAAGAAATATAAAAATGACCATATTGAGCCTATACAGTGTACCGTAAGTACATTTCTTCGTTAAAACCAGAAAAATACTCGGATATTTATTTTCTAAGAGACGTTTTCAAAAATATATGACGTCATAATGACGTTTCCTCTTGTTCACGGTGAATTTTAAAGCATTTCCTCTCAAAAATGAAATTCTAAAAACAGGATTGTGGGTACAGATGTATTCTTTAAGTTGCTAGATTTTCATGAACAACTATTCTAAACTCTAAAAGATGAATGAATAAGTTATTTTGTAAATGGTTTTACGTTGAATATTTTCCGCCAAATTTTGGCGGGAAAATTACAACAACAACAAAAAATAATAACTTGTCTCTCTCTTAACTAATCGAACTCGGGTTTTCGATTTCTTTGTTATCTAGATGATGGGAATTCAGAAATATGTAATTTACTGATTTTGAAAATATAGCAACGTGACCGATTTGAGGGTCGTTTGCAGGAGACCTTCACCTCTCAAAACCTTGCATTTTATTGGCCCCATTTGGATTGCACTGACAAAGAATTCCATTGTTTTAGGGTTAGGGTTTGTATTGTTTCAGGGTTAGGCATTGTTCGGATAGCCAGTACTATTCCAGGTTCCGAGTAGGTGAAGGCCGCCCCGTCATTTGTGCACACTGTGCTACATTTTACCAGGTTTTACCATTTGAAATTACACAAACGTCAAACATTTTAGAATAAGAAAACTCGATGTGATTTTCCTATTACCTGATGCATGCAAGTCTTTGAACTATCTTCTTCCTTGTCATCAAGAGTGGTCGCCATCTTGGGCCCATTTTTGCGAATTTGTGGGTTAACCTCGGTGTAAGAACCATTCTATAGACCATTTTCTCAGGTATGCGCACGAAACAGGCTTGACGGACCGGTAAATACTTCACGTGGACAATCACGTAGTGGTTTCCTATAACCCTCCATATTATTTCAACCAATACTAAATCCAAGCTGCCTACATGAAATATTTATTGGCGGGACGTGAGTTTTGTTAGTTTTTGTTAGACTCGTTCTGATGCGTCAGCCTTTGTTATTAAAATTATCGGCTATTGTTCAAAAATTGGCGGCTATTGTTCAAAAAGCGATTTGGCGGGCCAATATTGCGTGCGCATATCTGAGAAAATGGTCTATAGAGACCATGCCGTTGCGCGCTCGGTGAGTTGACGTATTACGTATTGAATACTATAATTTATGCACCTACTCATCATTAGTAGATATAAATATGTGAAAAAAACCATTGCCACCAAGCGAGTTCACTCGTGGTCTAGCGGTTAGAGTTAGGATAGGGTTGTGTCAGTCGTTCTGTAAATCGTATCTTCCTGGGTTAGATTCCTATGCTGAACGCAGTGATTTTTTTCTTTCAAGTAGAGGCTCTCCAATTCATTTTAAAATTTATAAGTGCCGCTTCGGGTGCTAGGGAAATATTCTAAGTCCCAAATTATTCATAGTTAACAAAGGGAGTTTTGTGACGCAGTCTGTGAGGTTCTTACACCGAAGTACAGCCGAATTTTTGGGCCCAGCTGGGCGAATATATAGAGGTAATCGGCTAACGAATAAATGCCCAGAGTAGCATCTGTTTACATCACATGATCTGGATTGGGTGGCAACAGCGTTAGCCGATTACCTCTATTCTGCTAGGCCTTCTGGTTGACAGTTGGTCGGTGAAGTCACAAGCCATTCCAAACCACAGGGATCCCATTAATCCGCTCAGACAAAATACCATCCAGAAGGCCTAGGGACTAGGCTGGGTTGGGGTGTATCAATGAATCTAACCCTATCTCTCACCCACTGATTAAGGAATACCTTAAGTTCACACAAGAAGAACATGCTAGGTTTGCTATCATGCCTTCACAGGCCGTGCCTTTGTTTTTCTCTAAGTTTCGACAGCTTATCACCTTTTTGAGAGGCGGTACTCTACTAGGTTTGGGTAGAGGGGTGCCGCTAAGACTCTCAAACCCTGACCCTATTTAAGACAAGAAATTTGGCAAATTCCATACCCTGTATAAGATTACAACCTAAATAGTATACCTTATCTAAGAATTGAAGTCAAATACTGTACCCTGTTTGATAAGATCAGACAGATACTCAAGTCAATTAATTACAAATTTAATTGAATAACCTGAGCCTAGACGTCATTGAACTAGTGTTACAAGTCAATGATAGAATCTGTGAAGTTCCGTTAAAAGTGATAAAGTACTATTCTAGATTTCTAAATGATGTATTATACTGTATTCTTATTTTTATAACCCTGTTCAAGACGCCACAGAGTGAAATCATATACCATGGTCAAGACAATAACCCTGAAAACCCATACCCTATCCAGCGGCACGTCCCCGTCAGGAGCCCATTACCAGGAGCGTTCCTATGTCATGGGCTGGGCCCCCAGCACAGGAGTAGATGTGGCTATATGTAGAATTGCTGGTTTTTCACATGACGTCATAGCCGCCATATTGTTGGTGCCCTTAAACAATAGACTCCTCGTTAGCATATTTTGTTTGGGCACCAACATGGCCGCCATGCCCTTTGTCATTTGAATCACTGGGGATTGAGTGAAAACCAGCAATTCGAATTCCCGCGCGCGTTGAAAGTGAGAAGAATGATAATGAATAATAATGAGAAGTGATGTTAGCTATCTGATTGGCTAAGACAACATGGCCTTAGGTTGTTTATTTCGCGTGAAATGCAATTCTAAATATAGCCACATCTACTCCTGTGCTGGGAACAGACTGACCCAATGGGGAAGATGGACGCTCCTGGTAATGGGCTCCCGTCTAGGCCTTTCCCGATTATGCTAGTAAAACTGGCATTTAATGCTACTAGAAATTCTCGCATAAAGCCAAAAAATGCTAAAATAATGCCTGATTTCTTTAAAAAATGCTACTTGAATTCCAAAAAATGCTTTGTTTTATTTCAACAAAACGTACAAACTCTTACATTATATGCTCAAATCAACAACAGATGATACTTAAGAATTGTTTGTTTATAAAACTTGGGGTCAGAATCGAAACTTTTCCAGCCAACCCCCCACTAAACAGTCATATTTGAAGGTGGACTCTAGTGATCGATCTCTTGCTATAGATGATGGAACTGGTCTATCTTGCAAGTTCGTGGCCGACGCCATCTTGGCTGAGCAAGAGAAAGAGTTAACCGCTGACCACCTAGACCCAGACCTTTTTTTCCGTTGGTCTACATACACAACACAAGTACACAACGCACAAACAGACAGAAAACAATCAAATTAAGTAATCACAATTGCAAACTTTAGGATTATTTATCCTTCTGAGTGCTGAAATCTGGATCACAGATTCACAGTCATGAAAAATGACAGAAAATGCTAGCAATTCTTTTTCAAGCAAAAACGTAAAAAAATGCTCGTTTTCCCAAAAATGCCGAAAAAAATACTAGCATAATCGGGAAGGGCCTACTCCCGTCCCCGTATAGGCCGTATAAGGGAGATCCCTCCCCCCTCCTCTTCCGGGAGCCGAGTTTCGTATTCGAAAATTACCGCTGAATGCAACGACTACAGACGAATGTACATTGGGTTAGCCTCATTCTTAGGTTAAATATGCATAAATACCAACGAGGTACAAAACAGAGTTGTGAATAGTCCACCTTGATTTGGTATTTATGTAAAGGTCAAAACCAATGGTGAGGTCTTTCATTGAAATTAAAGACCGAGGGCGCAGCCGACTTAATAACCAGACACGCAAAATCCCATTGTTATCGTGCAATCACAGTTTTTACACGCCTAACCGATGTGTATTGCGTTTTGCTAATTGGGTTCCGTTGTTTTATAGAATTAGCAAAACTGAAGTAATTGGTAAAAATGGATAAATAGCGTACTCATTTCCCTAATCGGGCAACCATTGTTAATCAGTCGCATTTGTGCTGTTGATTCAAAACCCAGGGCAGGTCTATATGTTAAAAATATAGACCTGTCCTTGGTTTTGAATTCAGCCCCGCTCTCCCTTTGCTATTCAAATCAAGTCTTCCCATGAGGATCAAAACCTGCATAGAACAATGGAATTATGCGTGCCTGGTTATTAAGAATGTTCAACTTAAGAACGAGGCTACCCTGTATACATGCGTCTGTAGTCATCGCATGCAGCGGTAATTTTCCAATACGAAACTGAACCTCAATTTAAATGTCTATTTCTTTTTAAAACAGTTCAGCAAGAACGGTTTGAGTTGAATTTTATAGTGAGCACAATACAGTTCTTGCTGATTAATTTAACAAACAAGACTGAGACTGTACTCTCCAAAACACTTTTAAATATTGACATGGCTTTAATGTAATATTTAAACAAATATCATATAAAACTTACATTTATATCAACCGTATGCACTAGTCAGTTGTAACCCCTACCCACCCTCCCCCTCCCTCCACCACCATGGCAGGTGGCAATTTTACCCGGGCAATACATATCAAAATCATTGCACACAGAAGAGGACATTTGTGTACCACTCTAAACTTGAGAAACCTCAATGCTCTATACACCAGAATACTGCAAATGTATTCTTCTATCTGAATTCAGCGGTAAGTAGTCAGTTCAGACATGCGTATTCAAACTAAACCCAGTTTTCCTCTGCTTGGTACTCCTAAACCAGTAACACCTTGTAAAAATTCACTTTACTCGCGAAAACAAATTCAAAATCTTAATATAATCACTCCAAGCAGTTACCAGTTGCAAATTAGATGTTACTTAACTTTTGATTTGAAGGTAAGTGGAAGTCATATATCATTTTATTTGTTTTATAAGTCAAAATAGCTCCCAAATCCATGTATTTTTGAGTGAAATGACTGGGCCGATGCCCTGAAATTAAAATCATTCTTTATAGAACGAGTCTAAATACACCTGAGCGAGGCATATAAAAGCCGTCAAACGATTAGGTCTCGCCAACCAGCGCTATTTCGGCAAATATGCTTAAAATCATCTCAATCAAAATGCACTAAAATTCGCCGCCATATTTGTACTAAGTAACCAGGCATTTGTCATGTCCCACTCGCGGTCGAGAATTTTTTGGATTTTTTGATTTTTGATTAGATAGCCTATTCTGTTGGTGATGATCCCAAGAATTAAAAATTAGACCCTTTCAGCTTGCCTGTTTGTGCCCCATTTCAAGCCACGTGATAGTTCTCCAAAGGATTCAGTGCTTTGTACATGTTTTCCAATTATAGAAATTTGGTACTGATATTTCCTCTTGGGATACAGAAAGATAAAAAAGCATTACTAAAGGGAAAAGTTACAGAATGTAGTTCCGAATTTCACTTTTCACGGAACCACGGACAAAAACGGCTATCATTTTCACTTATGATTTGATATTCGTGTTGTCGGTATTAATTCACGAGAAACCTAATTTCCAAGAAAACCTCCACAGCAGTTGAAAACTGAAGAACCAGTCCTGTTTAAATAAACGATGCATAAATAAACAGGTTTGTGCATGCGTAGATGAGTATGAAAATTTCTTGGAAAATGACGTTGTATTCTTTGGGGATTCCCCGAAAACTACAGGACTATAAAATGCAAATCACTCCCTGAAACTCGGTTACAAATTCACTTTGCAGCAAGGCGGACGCAAACAAACGGCAGAGTGAGATTCAAGTGACGGCCACAGCTTTAAGGCACTGTGAGTGAAGTACTGGAGAACGAGAACAGAAACTATTTCAGCAAAACAAACGTCCTACCAATTCCAGGTTAGAGTCAGGGTATTTGGAGCTCAGTTACACTTCAATGCTTCTTTATCCCTGAACATTCGTGAAATATGAAATTGTTTACTTTGAAATATTACTCGACTCACGTTCAGAGACAGGATATAGAAATGGTTCAACGTAGCTAGTTCGGAGTATGTTCTCTTATTTTCATGCCAAAGACTGCATGTAAACTAGTTTAATTAATCCTTTTAGGGTTAGTAATTTCCTTGCAGTCAGTGACTGCCACATTTATAAAGCTATGTAAAATTATTTTCAAAAACGAAAGTGATTCATATTCTCTTTCGGGGAAAAACGAAATTGCCAACCTCGACATTATAAAAAAAGATTAGCTAGATCCATACAATATTTTGCCGGATAATTTCCTCTCAATGCCATTTCGGTTTGTTCAGTGATTTTATTCATCCAACAGGAGTTAAACATAAAACTGCCGAATGAGAAACTGACAATTCCAAATTGATATCGAGGCTTTCTTTTACGTTAGAACAGTGAATATGCGTAACTAATGGCCGACGTAGACAGACTAAGCGATTTTGTCGCAAATTAAAAGTAATGCAATACACTTCCGGTTATTTTGTAACGCAATAAGCTACTTGTCACGGCCAATATATTAAGAGCAGATTTCACGAGACTGTAACCGTACAGTAATCGTGTCGTACCGTAACCATTTCAATGTCATAACATGCCGTATAGTAACCGGGCCGTAGTCATTACCGTAGTAATTAGACTGCGAACAGTGCCTTTATTTTTCTTGGTTCTAGTCACGAAAAACCAAGAAAAATAAAGGCACTGTTCGCAGTCTAATACGAAATCTGCTCTTTGGTCTGTTGTACAACGGTGATGCGGGTATATTTATATTTACATTTCCTATTGTGAAGCTGTTGCCTAAGAACGTAATAGTCCAGTTTCGTATTCGAAAATTACCGCTGAATGCAATGAATGCAGACGCATATACGCAGGGTTAGCCTCATTCTGACGTTAAACATTCATAAATACCAGCGAGAAGGTGGGCTATTCACTACTCTGCATATTGTTATAGTTTCGCGTTTTGCACCTTCTCGCTGGTATTTATGAATGTTTAACTTCAGAATGAGGCTAACCTTGCGTACATGCGTCTGTATTCATTGCATTCAGCGGTAATTTTCGAATACGAAACTGGACTATTTAGAAGTTAGTGATGGTGTGTGTCTCAATGCAGTTTGTTTTCAGTTCAAAACTGATAGTTACATAAATATATCCCGTTTTATCACAGAAGATAAACTGCAAGGATGTCAAAAAATGAAAAAGAAAAGGGATATCCGGTGCAGCTAAGCATGGGAAAACCCGATGTACCAAGAAAGCATTCTTCATTTCTCTGATAGTACTGATAAATTAATATCAATAATTTTCCTTGGAGAATTTATTATAGCCATTTCTGCGAAAGATTACATCGACATTAGTATGTTTACCGAGTTTGAAGATGTTGGAGTAAATAAGAACTGAATAACACTGAAATTAACTTTTGAAAATCACAAAAACTCTCTTATTTATGCGGTCATTTTTGAAAACTCACCATGGCGATCTCGTTGATATCACATCGAAACGCCCCCAAACTCAGTCAATACACTAATGTTGATGTGATCTTTATTGTGGTGTTTTTTTTTTATTCAAACACATGTACATAATCGGTCCCAGTCCCTTTTTCCTTTACGAATGGCTATTAAACAGGCCACGTTCCATATATCAAGATTGGAGCTTGAGTCCGAGGCAAATCGGACAAACCTCTTTAATAACTGGCCTGGGAATCGAGAGACAAAGAAAATAAGACCAAATATAGAAGTTTGTCCAATCACATAATTACCATCGGATTCAAGCTCGAATTTTGAAAATATCGATCACCTGTGAAACGCTGTGAAATATTTGGATTAACTATCTTTACAATAATGGGGACACTAAATTACAGAATGATGTAAGGCGCACAATAAACACGTTAAAATGTTAAAACAAAATCACAACTACATGTTCCACTACAGGGGCGTAGGGAGGTCCTGAGCGGGGGGGGGGGGAGGGGGGGGGTGATGAATTCTGGGACATTTTGATATTTTCATTGAAACTTTATCATCTCAGCTCGTGATCCGCATTCCCGCTGACCAATGTAGCGCGAGGGCGTATCTGCGCAACAAACATAACAGTTAAGAGAGGATCCATGTGAGAACCATGCAGACGAGTCTACAGTTCACCTCTAGTGTCCGATTTCCTTTAAACTTGGCACACATTTATATCTTAACTAGCTAATGTTCCATGTGAAATAGTTTGGCTGAAATGTAAAAGGCTTTGAGATATGACAATCAAACTGTTTGACCCCCTGAAATGCTCAATATCAGAGC
Source organism: Actinernus sp. WN-2022 (assembly GCA_030867875.1). Classification (NCBI taxonomy): domain Eukaryota; kingdom Metazoa; phylum Cnidaria; class Anthozoa; order Actiniaria; family Actinernidae; genus Actinernus; species Actinernus sp. WN-2022. Next base: position 129,680,696 of record JAOWCC010001634.1, on the reverse strand, counting down.
AAAATATACCTTATGTTGAAACATGTCGCAATCGCAAATGATTACAGTGAGTCAAAGCTGAAAAATAGGTACTCGTAGTTTATGGCAGTATCTTCGTTTAAAATTGTTTGATTGGATCAAAGACAATACATTTTCTTTGACTATGATATATAGAGGATTTCAAACTACGCTACGCTTTAAATACAGATTGTAATCCGAGTCACTCTGAGTTTTGCGAGCCTCTATAGCGGGGGTGAATGACAAGTGGTGACAAGTATAAATGCACGTACATTCGTATTTAGGTACTTTAACCGATTCTCTATTCAAGTCTTTAGTCAGTTTTTATTCTGTAAAGAAACGATGTTTTCTTTTCACAATTAAAAAAACCTAACGGTTTTGTTTTCTTGGAAGCCCATTATTATATGCTAGTTAGCACCGGATACATGTAGTTGGCCAAGTTAGAACCGTTTAGATTCAGTAACGGGAAGCCATTCTGATGTCGTTACTACCTTGTTACGGACTCAATTTGTTTCAATCTTGTGCATAATATTCTGTTAGCTCCGTTGACATACCGAAATGTGTGTATAATCCATGAAATCAAATGTGGTACCACCGAAATAGATGAAATCCCTGTAGTGATAAAATAATATCTCAAGAATTGCGTGATAGGAACTGCGTGTAACGTCTGCACGTGTATTTCCCGCCCTATCCACGAGATGGATTTGGACTTAAATATTTTCACCTGTACTGTACTGTCTAGACTGGGTATTTTATTCATTTTTGATTTTAGGGCGGTGTCGGGTAATGCACTAGTCAAAGTAAACCCCCACACCCCCTCCCCCAACCCGGGACAGGGTGGGCATTAGTGGGGAATTTGAAAAACGGGGGAGCCAAATAGAGAAAAATGCCCCACCAATTGCGGCAATCGTAGACAGCAAAACGCCCCACCCCTGGGGACTCGTTTAATAAAAACATAACTCAACAAGCTGTTCAAACATTTAATTAATAATTAACCTAACGTAAGCATAACCTATGACACATTTCAATCATGCTTGATCAAGACAGATTGGACAAATTCACTTCCCTTTTGGAGGTGAGGTTGACACATGCCAAATGGAACCATTCAATAGCACAGTGCTCATTATCACATAATCATATAATCATTCCTCTGGCATTCCACAAGTGCAATAAAGCACAGTCTCATTGTCACTGTAGTTGTCTGACTTCCCTGTCGTCTGTCTGCCTATAAACATGAACCAGACCTCGGCCATGATCAAATCCCCACGTTTTGCCCCACATAGCAGGCCCCACCTAAACTAGCGAGGGGTCGAATACCTGTTATTTCCCCACCCCCTCCGGCATGCACTCTACCTCGATAAATGTGATCCTTAGCCCCACATTTCCCCCACCCTGTCTCGGGTGGTTGGGAAGAGGGGTGGGGGTTTACTTTGACTAGTGCATAATGGCTCACTCTCCGGTTAAAGCTGCCTGTGATACACTTATATGCGATTTGTTACTGGCGTCCTCGTATCTCTTTATAGCGGAGCTCGTTGCATAAAAAATATATGGAAAACAAACGGATAACAGAACAACCCACACAAGTGAAAAAATCACGCCGCGCACCTCGCCCGCTCGCAGATGTAAAGGTCGGTACACACGAAGGGACAAGTCACGTGTCCAGATATCCTATTCCCCGCGGACATCGGACATCCTACAGCTGAGAAACTACCAACCTCGTACACAAAGAAAAACGTATTTATTTACAGTTTTAAGGTAATAGACCAGTTCGCGGTTAATTCCGGCATTTGAAAAGGGGTGTAAACATAGCGCGAAATACAGTGTTTGTATGGGAATCCGATGCCAAATAAAATCCGTAAAATCGAATTTCTGAAATATTCTTCAGATACAAACTTAAGGTAACTGCCAGGTAAAAGATTAAGTGATCGAAATTTGAGGGATGTAGCTGTGCTGGGAAGCGTGCAATCGTGTTTTTAGTTTTCCATACATTTGTCTGTAAAAACGAGTCCACGGGAAAATTTTGCGCAAAAACAATAACAATCTTCCAGGAAGGAAAACGTGTTTCTGAAGCATTTCAAAGACATTTTTTGTTTCGATGAGGCAGGATTTACTTCCGCAACAATGTTTCCACGTTGGCCATGGAGGAAACAATGTTTACTAGGCTCCAGTGACACACATGCAGTATATGTGTTTCTCAGCAATACAAACCCAGACCCCACCGGCAAGACAATTTGACACAGTGCGCATTCGTTAGTTTTTTTCTACAACAACGTTTCCTCGTTTATCCAACCGTGCAGCAAAACATTTTTATGCTTCCTGCTCGTTCAATTAGCCACCCAGTAAACATTAAGATAAACAGAGAAGCGCAGTGGTTCGCGCCTCCGCCTTTTCGATCCTTCGTGCCTCAGATGATCACGTAAAATGGCGGTCCCGTCTCACGCAATCTCGTTCCCAGAACCCGCGATCTTTTGGCCAGTATCTTGGCGCTGGTCAAAAGATCGCGTGCTCTGGGAACGAGATTGCGTCTCATGACGCTCATATTCATCAGCAGCTGTGTATCACAGGACACTAAGGAACCACTTTGGACGTTAAACAAATATCTGGCCGTGACCACCCTCAGTGCTTGTTGGTCGGCCGCATTAATGGAGAGATAACTGCTCACGCTTGTAAACTGCGTGGCTTACCGTGTGTACCTACAAACAGCAGTCTGAACAAGTTCCCCGCACATACATCTATGTGTATATCCAGCGTGATTCATCTTCGTGCTGGCGAGTCTGGATAAAGTCTGTCACGATCCACACAATATGTTTCATCGTTCACCCAGATGTTTTCTGAACCCTTTTCTAAGATAGTTTGTAGCAATAGCAACATACGTCAGACGTTTCTGAACTTCGCTTTCCGGGATGGCACTGCGCTCCAGTTCGGCACCGACACAGATGATTAGGCCATCCCAATAAAATGCAAATACGTAGAGAGCTAGGAAAAGAGGTGTACTTGGAAGTACTATATATATGTTCTTCAATCCTTTTTTTTTTTAACTTTTCCCCAAAAATGGGTCAATATCAAGCTTTGTATTTTTGTTAACTTTTCCCAAAAACAATTGGGATGACCTTATGTGGGTCGTGTGAATATACATGATATATGCATGGGATGTTAGAAACCATTTATAATTCGTTGTTGTGACCTTGTGTATGAATGTATGCAAACATTTGACCCCATAACAGTTACATATATCAAGTGCATCATGGGTAATTTTAGCCTATACTCAGCTTGAAAAAATAAAAATAAACGTTTTGCAAACAAAATTATGTAGATGTATTAAGTAGTGCATTATGATTATTTTCAGTTCTGTTTCATGAGATTCATAAATATTTCAATAATATTATATTAAATTACCCATACTGGTATATATGTTGGGCCCACATGGAATGTACACATCTGTGTTTATACCTGTGGTACACAACAGCAGACTGGGTTCTAGTCCTAAACAAAATGGCGGCTGCTACAAAGCCATTCCTGTATTTCTGGTAAATGTTCTTTCGGTTTAAAATCGACAAGAAGATAATTATCGTAAGTTGTGGCTTCGAGACCATGGCAGAGCTGGGGAGGAGAGCACAAATAATGCTTGAATCAGGTATGCATTTATCGCTGATTCATCCTTCGTATTACTAATCTTTCTTATTTTGAAGTTTCTTTGTTAATTGCAAAACCATAGGCATAAGTGACAAATAAATTTATCACCCAGTTATTTTTTAAGGCTGAATGATTCTCATTCCTACCCGTTATTTGTGCCGTTATTCTGCACACGATACAGCTTACCTCTGGCGTTGATTGTTTATTTACGATGGGCCTGGGCGTTGGGGGAGTATGTTAATTTGTCTTTGGCCTCACTGCTCCTAAGCTGAATAAACTTTACAAACTTTTTAGTCCCCAGTTGTATTTCCAAATGACTTATCTACAAAATAATAACTCTCTCATCTTCTACAATTTCGCCGCATCGATAGTATTCGAATGTAATTTTACCCTAAAATTTGACTTTTTGAAAAATAATTTCGGAAGTCACATGTACATGAAAGCCTTACTTCTTGAATACTGAATATTTTTTGCCACTTATATCATAATTAAATTGCAATTGGTCGTGTTTATGCTGTAGAAACGTTTTATGTATATAGCTTATATGGTTTTTTCAAAAAAGTCCTGTAAACATGACTGAAAAACAAAGTGGAAATACCCCTCAAACCGAGGCAGTTCGTGCTGCCCCCCATATCTCTTACAGTTTTTGGAATATCTGCAAAATATTCTACCAAGTCTAATGCCAGGCCAATAGTAATACTGATATGTGCAAAATATGAACAAAATCTGAGATGTACCATGTAGACTCACTTTATCAGGGTGCATGGTTTTCACATGGATGCCCTCTTAACTATTCTACATGTACTTCAGGTATCTTCAGCTACCAAACATGACAGCTAGTCAAGGAAAAATTGCCACTCCTCTTATCCTCCCCAACAATTGTTCCTGGGATGAACAGACAGGAGAGTACAGTAACACAGAAGGAGAAGAGCGTGAGTCTCTGAACACAGTCCCCCGCGCACTTCAGAATCTAAGAGATATCAAAGGACCTGTGTGTGTGGTTTCTATTGCCGGTCCGTGCAGAAAAGGCAAGTCTTACATACTGAGTAAGGCGTTTGAACAAGGAGAGGTAAGGAGTTCACAATCGTTTAATACTCGACATGATATTCATAATAGAAATAATAATTGTATTATTAACAATAATTGTGATATTAACTTTGAAGGAAAATTTATACTGCTCAACACAACTAAATGTTCCACTAACGGAAGCTTTTGGTTTTCAAACACTAGGCCCTTGCCAATCAGTGTAATGTATCTAACAAACAGCGGCTTGGAGTTTCACAATAAACTAACTCATTTTCATTTCTTTTTTCAGTTAAAAAAAATGTAAAGAAATCTGATAAAAATGGCGCAAGTACTTATCTATCAAAACGGTCACCCCTACCCCTTAAAATAGACTTCACCCTTCTACGTTGTTTTTCTCTGAAAGGAAAGATGCAATACTATATGTTTCACCTATATGTTCCACCAATGGAGAGCCATTACTCTTTAATTTCCCTTCAGATCTTTCCTCTTGGCCATTTACTGGATCCCGAGACCATGGGAATCTGGCTGTGGGTTGTCGATAAGAAGTTCAAAGACAATACAGGCAAGGAATTCACAGTCGTGTTGATGGACTCTGAAGGCATCGACGCGGTGTCTGCTAAGAAGACAGACGATCACAGGGTCTTCACGCTGTCCATTCTTCTCGCGTCAATCATGATCTACAACTCGGCTGGAGTACCATCAAGAAATGACCTGGAGGGGCTGGAGTATCTTTTCAATGCACAAAAGCTCACGCTGAGGGGAGGTGGGGAGGAGGAGGGGGTACTTAGACAAGTGTAATTGGTCCAACACCGAGGACCAGGAAAAGGGGTCAATTACCAACATCAGTTTTATTTAAGATCATAAATCATTACATAAATTCTCAATCCGCATTTGGCAAAGGCTAATTGACGCGGGTGGCAATAATAGGAATATGAAGTATATACATACTAAAAGAAAGGCCGAAATAAATTACATTTAGAACTGTAAATACGTATGGCAAAGAGTGGAAGAAAGAATGGTTTTAAGAAGATAACATTTTTCGATCAAGTAGAAGTAGAAGATTGGTGTCGTTTGCTTCTGTTTATATTCGATATATTGGTATTGATATCTTTCCTCAAACTGCTCTATACAAAGTGTCATCAGTTTTAGATTATTCCAGAAATACTTACCATCTTCCGATCTAGAGAATATCAGTTCAATATTTCGGAAAGATATTGGGAATATCCTCCCTCTAAGATATAGAGAATTCCTCCTCTTGGGTAAAATAAATAGAATAACTTATTGATGAATATAATTAACATTAAGGTTTTTAAGAAGTGGTTAACACCATTTGCCCATTAGTGTTTCTCTTTCAGTTCTATAGAGAACAACAACTACATCTCATTGTTTGCCTCTTTTTGTTTTTGTAAGTCTGTTGCCTTGTTTTCCGGTTCGTTTGCTTTTATTTTAGGTCTTTTTGCACAAGGAATTGGTAAAAGCAGTGTCTTTATTTCAGTTTAAAGTCGACGATCGATTGAAACTAAAGTAGTCCTTAATAGTTTCACCAGCTACATTGTTCAGTTGTCACAGCGCATTCAGCTCCACTCTGGCCAATCAGAGGGCAAGAACAGCAGCTTTCTCTACAAGACGTTTCCGTACTTCATCTGGCTGCTGAGGGATGTGGTTCTTGATCTTCCCACTGGCTGTAATACAATCAAGGAGTACTTCCTGAAGAAGGTCTACTGTACCATACACATTATTGTACTGTTGTATCACTTTTGAGTAATACAGTACTGCATGCACAAAACCTGTATTCTTATTGGACCATTATACTGTAGCACTATTGTTTTTGTACTGCACGTTCTAAAGGTTAGGGTGTTTTGTATTGTTGGGTACGCCAATGCTGTGGCTCGTTTCGAGCGGTACAGGCCGGCTCTCGCCTCAGTTCTGTCTCTTGACACCGTCACAATATGCACATGCGCATATAAGTCACCTAAGAGGACTGATCTCCGTACCCGATGATAGTCTGTGCCAATCTATTTTTGGCTCAGTGGATGTCACGATGCTATTTTCAGATTCGGTTCCAGCTCCTCACGGATTTTACTCGCTCCACCCTTTGTTGAATTCATGAAAACGGCGATGGATGCGAAACAAACTATATCGAGCTTCAAAACTGGCTCTGAATTCTGTGTTGCTCCCTAAACTTACTACCCGGACAGATATGACCTGATCTGACTTGAAGACTCGTGAAAATGAACTTTGAAATGTAATATTATAAGCGTTAATACCATTGCCTATATAAGGCGTACGAACAGTTCTGCTCCCGATCTTGCCTCCCGCCGGCTCATTCGGACACGTGACACCAACAACCAATCGGATAGAGTGGTAAAAATATTGCAACTAATTTTGCAAGCTAAAAATAAATCGACGCAGACTATCATGGGAAAAGAGCCTAATATATGGGAGATCTGATGGTCTCTTGGGGAAAACCATTTCAAAACCATTGCAATGTCAAGGCATTTCGTACGGTATAAACTGTACCGTAAGTTGGGGCCGTAATCTCCCCACTCATACGAAATCTACTCTAAAAGCAATAAACTTATTTTCCTTGTCCTTATGAACACGGGATGTTAGGAGAACACCTTTCCTCAATCTTATGAATAATTCATAAAGTAATTAGCTAACCACAGTCACATGATGAACCTTGAAAACCCGTAAACAGCTATCCACAATACTATCCACATAAATCATTTCAACCTATTCCTTATTGTCTGCCTTTAAATATTACAAATATTTAAATATTACAAATATTTAAATATTACACACAAGCCGATAGGACTAATAAAATACAAAGAATTGAGAACAATTAATATGTTGCTTAATTCTAACAGAGCTATGTTTCATTCTTCGTTCCTTAATCTCATCTTAGCTACAATGGAACTCCCTCCTCTTTTGAAAAATGGAGTAAAACAATAATTACCAATGGTCCGATGTTTGGCTCTTTCTAAAGTTAATATCATTATATTTCTTTACATCAGGTCTTTAAGGCTGAGAGCGTAGGTTCCGCTGACATAGCACAAGAAGTGGCAGAAAGCATTCTCAAGTTCTTCCCTGGATTTGATGCCTTCATGCTTCCTCCTCCCGCTTTCGACCCTAAGGTGGTAAAAAACCTCAACGACAAGTCTGTGAAGGGAAAGGTGAACGAGCAGTTCTTCGAAGGTGTTATTCAGTTCAAACACATGCTTCATTCAAAGCTTGCGCCCAAGATCTCTTTCAACGAAGGCGAATTCGTCACTGGAGAAGGTACTCACACTAAATGCTTTGACATGTTTCCCTCGAAGTCAGTAATGGTTATTTTCTTTGTCATCTTTTCGAGCTAATTTTTTTCATGTGGGGTAGTTCATGGGATCATATGGATCGGATGTAGCCTGCGTCGCAGGCGTTTCGGTGGGTTTTTCGGAAGATTGGTGCTCGGGAGAATAGGGCGACTAGATCAGATCCACTCCGCGGCAAAACGTCACGCGCATGCGCTTTTGATGATTCAAGTAACTTCAATTATTTTATTATCCTATAACAGTTTCTATATTACTTCATTATATTGTAACGATTTTACTTCCTTCATTTAACCTTATTTTCTCTTTAAGTAAAATTGATCATATGTTTCTATCTACTCCAATTTGTTTTCCTCAACTATTGTCCTTGTGGTAGTGGTCAACTCGAAAGCCTTAGCTCCTTTGACCACTACCCACTATTCCTCAAAATTGTAACTACTATCATCTTTTCTATTACTAGTACTTACTTATATTATCTTATAAATAATTAGCCGAAATAGGGCAAAATAAAGAACTTGAACCAGCGCGTGCGCGTTCCGCCGGTTTCCCGCCCAAACAGAAAGAAAACAAAGGCAATCACCCATGTTTCCAATTTTAGGTTTGTATGTGAAATGTTTCGTCAAAAACAACAAAAGTACTTTAAAGCTAAGCCTAAGACTTTAACAGGTTTAAGTTTTCTTGATTTGTAACTTACTGTGAGTTTACTAAGTTATAAAAAAATATTTACTAAAAACGTTAAAGCCCTCGGTAATTTGTATTTGAAACCAGAGCGTTCTTTCGGCTCTATAATTGTACTGTAATCTTTGTAACTAATGCCTTTATATGTACATATTTCCAAATATTACGTCCATGAAAGCTGTCATTTTTGCGGTATAATTGTTATTGTAGAATATTTCAAAATAAGAAGGCTTATTATGTATGTACGCAATTGTTATTCTAAAGCTCTGGCTACATTAGTTGAACTATATGTGGATGCCTTGAACACACCTGGTGCCGTGCCCAACGTGCAGAGTGCCTGGGACACATTCGTGAATACCAAGTGTACCGAAGTCAAGGAAGCCACTCTGTGCATCTATGAACAGGAAATGACGTCACGAGTGCAAGGCAATCTCCCCTGTGATGCTGACGTCATCAGGCGTGCGCATCTGGAGGCACTGGACATTTGTTTGGAGGTGTTTCGCGACGAAACTTACGGGATATCTGCTCAAAGCGTTGACAAGTACTTGACAGAACTAACGGTAAATATATAGACAAGCCTAAGAGCGGAGCTCCCAATAATTAAATACGAAGAGATGCACGCGCATATATGAAATGGAAATTAATTTACGAAAATAAACAGTGCACGTGCATTTGAGTTGCACGCATATGTAATGGGAAAGGTGACGGCATACGACGAAAGAACATGACGCGTATGCGTGCAAGCGGAGATGTAACGTAAATTTAAGTTGGAATTTGAACATTTTACGCATTCCAGAAAAACATTATACTGATCATTGAGATAATTAAGAAAATCACAAATTCCCATAAACGGAGGATTGAATGTAAAGGACAGGACGGCGTTAAATAGCCAAACAAAATCGAACACTCGAAAAGGACTGGAAAACCACGTGTTCCGCGCGCTGGTGCGCGGCCGGGCAGGCAAGAACATGTTGCTAAAATTTCACTCTCATGCTATATGTATGGAGCTCCGCTATAAGTGGCTGAAGCAATGACCAAGTTATCAGAATACTTTGCTCCCTCATGCGTATTTTGTTGCATCATTTCGAGAACATGAGCATTGGAATATCTCATTGTAAACCAAAACTGAACTATGAGTATGATCTTAATCCCACCTTCTAGGAGGCTGCTGATAACATCATGTCCAAATGGATGAGTGACAATAAACACCAAACAGAAGAGTTCTGCCACAAACTGCTCAAGAAACTGAAGACTGAAAACCTGGATGCAGTGTTGGATCGACTTCGTGGCTCTGATGGAGCAAAGGTTAAGTTTGCCGAGATCATCGCAGCCTACACAGCCATTGAACAAGGTTACCAGAAGGGTGCCCGAGGGGCGAAGGACGTGTGTGCCACAGTGTTCTTCGCCTTCCATCCGGTTAGTGGATTGATAATATTGTTAACATATACCTCACTAAGAGTGTCAAATTGTGGGAAGCAGTGTGTTTTGTTTCCCTGGGATCCTCAATGTTCCTCGAAACAGAGTGTTGAGGGGCAACAAAAACAAAAAGGAGTTTTCGATGCCTTTAATAAGTGACAGTATCATTACAGGAACTACAAAAGGAGATGGAAAAGCACATGGATCTTCTGCAGACGCTGAGGGACTTCGATGAGAACCTTGCACAGGAGAGAGCTGCCAGGGCCTTTCAGGAGGAGCAGCGAAGAAGGGTTGAGGTATAGACTTTACAAATAGATATTACCGATGTACTACTGATACGTCCCTACTGTCCTACAAGAACAATGTAGGAATAGTGTGGAAAGAATCTTGATACTGAAATCGTTCTTTATTATATAACAACTTTTTTAGGAGGAGAATGCTCGCTTGGAAGAGGAAAAGAAAATCAAAGAAAGAGAGGTTGGTAATATGGGATACTGTACATAAGTTAAGAAAGTCTGATGACCTTTACGTTTTTTTATCCCTTTACGCAGCTATAGCATTTCTTCCTGGGATTTTTAAACCCGATCTATGAATGTGACGTAATTAGGGATGTGTGGCGGTTTTAGGTCCGGGTTTGAGCTCAGTTTTGACTTCCGTGTTAGGTTTTAAAGAAAACTTTGTTGACATCCGGGTTAATGTTTTTAAATTTTATGGATCCGTATCAAATTGAGAACAAACGCGTTACGTTTATGCAGGCAATCCGTATTGTGTAGCGAATTCTTTTCGCAAACCGAGACCGCTTCTACTGCCAAGCCGCACATGCATGTTGCCTACCCGGCTATCATGCAAGTTCTCTCCATATAAGTAAACAAGTCCAAGGACTACAGAAAAGCTGATCGAACAACGTATGTATAGAGAATTCTACGATATTTCGGCTGGCCAAACCACCCTTCTTCAGGTAGATCTTACAAATGAATATTTCGCAATGGCAAGTATAAATATCAAGGTGATTACACAATCTAAGAGGAAAAAGGAAATGACGTAAGTAAAAATATGGATTTGAGATAACATAAAAATACGGGTCTACAAGATAACATATTAAGTTTCATCACGTTTGTTCATGCCGAGAGGTTCGAGAGTTTTAGCTATGTCGATAAGATATGACTCTCTGGCTTTACGAATAGAGTCTCGCGAAGAATAAATTATTTCTAAGGGGATAAGTTGCATGTCAGTATTAGAATGGTTAGAGCAGGAAAGGAAATGTTCAGAAACTGTGGTGGGTTTAGATTTAATATTAAATTTGTCAACTGCTCGTCTGTGTTCATTAAATCGGTCTTTGAGCCGTCGTTTAGTTTCACCGATGTATTGTAAGCGGCAGCGATTGCATTGTACCATGTAGATAACGTTACTAGTGTTACATGATTGTGATATGTGACTTAATGAAACGGGTTTCTCCGGTGGAAGAAAAAGTGTAGCTAACGAGGCCATGATTAATGTAAGGACAAGTGGCACAGTTTTTTCCGCAGCGGAAAGAGCCAGATGGAAGAGCAGGTTTGTTAGTCACATTACGTAGTTGTGATTTGACAAGTAGGTCACGAAGGTTAGGGCAACGGCGGTGAGCGACGAGAGGCAGGTTAACAAAAACGTCTTTACAGCGATTAGAAGAAAACAGTCTGTGAGAATGTTTACGAATCAGTGATGAAATGTTAGGTAGTGCTGGATTATATGTGATGACAAAAGGAATTCACTTAGAATCTTGTGCATGTTTAGCCTGTAAAGCATCGTTACGAGAAATATTAGCAGCACGTTGTATTTGTAGATCGAGGAAAGAACGCTTATAACCTCGCTTTAAGAGGTGAGACTTTAATTCATTAGTGCGAAGTTTGAAGGTTTCGTCAGTAGAACAAATGCGACGAATGCGGAGTGCTAAACTAAAAGGGATCTGCCCAAATCAGGTCAAAACCCTGACCTTACCTGCCCAAACTGAGCTCAAAACCCTGACCCACCCACGCGGCACATACATAATACGTCACAAACAGGAGTACCCCCCAGGGGGCCGTGAGCCATGTCCGTTTCATTTTTGCGTAGAAATAAAATAAGGATTACGTAGTTCAACACGGCACCTTAAAGATTAGCAGGACATACACAACAGAAGGGAAACTTCAGAACTTTCTGGACAGGTGAAGACTCGTTCATAGAATGCAAACATGGCCGTTCCAAACTTAACGACTACGGGGAAACTAATCCTTCTGTGTTCAGTCTTAAGGTTATAGAGAAGATAAATTTATGTTTGGTACTGGCAATTCAAATGTTTCGTTATGTCATGTTGTCGTTTGCTTTATTTATGCACATAATGTTTTCCATGCACAAGACTATTTAAATAAGGATAACTATTGCGGGTTGAAATAGTCGGCGTTTCATCACGAGTTTTACACGATTTTTAATCTCTGAAGATGGTCTTGATCAGAGAGAAACAGGAGGAGGACAAGATCAGACTACAGGAGCAGTTCGAAGAGAACATGAGAGCTCAACGCGAGCAAATGACGAACATGATGGAAGCCAACCATGACGAACTGAGGAAAGAAAGAGAGATGATTAACAACCAGAACAAGACAATGGAGGACATGATAGAGGTGATGAAGGAATCGATAGATGCCAAGAATGATGAGGTCGGCAAGTTACAAGACCAGATCACAGAGCTTATCAACAGACCCCAACCAACTCCTCCCAAAGGCGGTTGTGTTATCCTATGAACTGAGAGGAATCTGGTCGTCTTGAGTCATAACTCCTTGAAGTGTTTTTTTTTTATAAGGGCCCCATATTGTAGTGCTGACTAGGTTACCCTGGTTAAATAACTTTACTATTTGTAGTAGTAGTAGTAGTCGTAGTAATAGTAGCAATGTAGTCGTCGTAGTAGTAGTAGTCGTAGTAATAGTCGTATACGTAGTCGAAGTCATAGTAGTTGTCGTAGTAAGTAGTCGTAGAAAGTACTAGTAGTAGTCGTAGTAAGTAGTTGTAGTCGTAGTAAGTAGTCGTAGATTACTAGTAGTAGTCGAGGTAAGTAGTCGTAGTAAGTAGTCGTAGAAAGTACTAGTAGTAGTAAGTAGTTGTAGTAAGTAGTATATATGTGAAAGTATTTAGCTTAAGACGTGACAACAAGCTATTCCATCTTTTGTTATCTATCATACTAATATCCCGTATTTAGAGCATAACTGTCTAACACAAACCTATTATGTGAGTAATAAATCAGCAAAACAAACTGTGGTCGCTCGCAAGCCACTCAAGCTGGTCAATATTAAACCATATAGTTTTTATTGGAGGCTGTGGACCACAAAGTTATTAGTACCTCTACTGTCACGTGTTACCCTCGTAAAATAAAGTTCAATATTATTATTATTATTATTGGGATGGAATTGTTGTTCTTATGTGAGAGAGACCCGTCTGCTGTCAAGCCTGTCATGCACATATAAAGTGTTCCTTCCTGAACACTAATAAAATCGTTAAATCGACAATATAAAGGATGGTATTTGATTTTTGTATTCCATGGAAACTTCAATTTTCTTTGTGAAATTGGAGGATGGGTCGTATTTGGGATTTCGAAAACAAAAATCGGAAATCCGAATTTCTATTTTCGTTTTCTAATTACCTCACGTTTAGTTAATACTTAATAAAGCTTCTTAGTAGCCTTTATACCCGAGCACTCAACCGGCGACAAATCGGATTACCACACAAGCGTTGACAGATTTTACCAAGATCCTCTCTGTAAAATATAGTAAATGTATGGAATATAAGATCAGAACGTTCCGACCAAATTGATCTCTATGCGAGTGTAAAGAATATTGTTACTGACAGATAATAGGTACTTATTGACTGAGTGGGAGGGCCGGACGGGAAAATATTTGGCTCGAGGTCATAACGTACGGACCGAGCGCAGCGAGGTCCGTACAAAATCACCGAGAGCCAAATATTTTCCCGTCCAGCCCGACCTAACTCCGTTCAATAGGTAAACTATAGAATACCCGGCCTCTTCAAAAGATCTCTTGAAAACTGTACTAAAATATGCTAAATTATCCATAACAGTGCTGGTGTATGTAGGGTCGTTCTATGAATGATTTGGAGTCGAAAATGGTTAGGTTTTTTTTTTATTTCAGGGTTAGGTTTTTAGAAGGTTTGTATGAAAATTTGATACAATTATTAATGACCCAAATGGCCGGGTATTCTATAATTGTTCCTGTTTTTTATCATATGACCATATTTTTTTGTAGATCAAACAGCAAAACAGCAAGAAAAAATTGTGTAGGGCCGGATGGCTTTTTCCGGCCCGCTTACGCCATACACGTGACTTTTGTAAATGGTTTTGAAACTCGGAAAGCGCGGGGGGACGTACGGGTCATATGATAAGTGTTAATTATGATAAGCTATCAATTAACCACACACAGTCATGCAAACACGTGGGACAATAGGACGAAACGTGATCCCAACCCGGCTGCCAGCTCCTACCGTATAAGGGAAAAAGGATGCGGTTGCCTGGTATTTGGCTGGTCAAGGGGTCGTTGGGTTGGATGGTAGTCTTCGAGGACGTACTAATGTGGTTTCACGCTTGGCACAAATGACCCTAAAATCTATCACTTTGCTATATTTTCAAACGTTTCCAACGTAGAAGATATATTTTTTGTGGGAGGATGAAGACCGATGATCTAAACGAAATCCGATGCTTTGAACTACCGTAGACATTTTGATGACGTCACAGTTACGTCATATATCCATTTATAATAGGTTTCTCGATGTTTTCAATTACCTTGAACATCAGTAAATTTTATATTTTCGATTTCCCAACATGTCGACAACAAAGAAACCGAAAACCCGAGTTCGATTGGTTAAGATGGAGAAAAGTTATGAAATTTTGAATTTTGGCAATTTTCCCGCCAATATTTGGCGGGAATTATTCAATACAGAACCATTTACAAAATAACTTCTTCATTCATCTTTTAGAGTTTAAAATATTTGTTTACGACAATCTAGCAATCAAAAGAGTAAATTGGTACCCACAACCGTATGTTTTTAGAATTTTCAATTTTTGAGAGGAAATACTTTAAAATTCACAGTGAAAAAGAGGAACGTCATTATGACGTCATATATTTATGAAATGTCTTTTAAAAATAATTATTCGAGTATTTTTCGGGTTTTAATGAGGAACTGTACTTACTGTACACTGAATCGCCGCAATATCGTCTTTTTTATGTTTCTTCAATTTAGAAAGCATGACTGATGTCAGACCCATGACGTCAGAAAATGTGACGTCACAGAAAACTTCAGTTCTTAATCAGAACTCAGCAAATATTTATCGTAGAGACTTTAAAATTGAGGCAATCAAAAACACACATTTATGTTGTTGTGATAACATGCTTTATTTCAAACGTATAGGTAACGCACAATTTGACCTTAAAAGGAGTCGTTCATTATGACGTCACACTAACGTCAATATACAAATGTGTTTGATCCTAAAGATGTTATTACATTTTAATATTAACATACGAAAATTTCGTTAAATTTGACAGCGAATTAAACAAGATGTGCTGGTTTATATATTTTTGGCTCGCTTTTAGTGATCGATTTTGAGGTAACTTATGCCATGCGTGTTTAGTTCTTAGTTTTCTACTAGATACCGGTTGTGTCTTCTAAGTGGAACACGAAAACGTCCCAGTAATGTCCTCCCTTTCTTATTAGTTGGCATGATAAACATATAACCAAACAAATGAAAGCGTTTCATACACGAAGTTCAACAAATTATTTGCTTTCGATTAATTACTGGGAATACAAAGATAGAATTTCCAATCAGGTACATGAAAAGAGCGGCGTCTGAATCGAATTGGAACGGTCTATTTGATTTAGTACGGCTCAGGCTTTCTGCACGCCTGGGTCAGCCGAGAATTACTGCTGTAGATCGAGTCCAATTCAAACGCCGTGCTATCCATGAGCCGTACCAAATGCATAAGTTATTATAATGATATTCTAATCGGTTATCCGTGAGTTGTTCAGCCGTGAAGTACGGCTGTAGAACGTCTTTTGATTCATACGCCATACTTTCAATGTACCGTAACCTCGAATGCACTTGTTATTTAAAAAGATTCAAATTAAAGTAAAGCGGGCCGCATGTCGTTTCCAGACTCTCGTTTTGCAAACAAGATGGCGGAGTGGTGCGCGAGCGTCAGTAATCTTCAGAAAGCCTTAAGAAACAAACCGCCTTAAGAAACAAAGTGAACAATACACTAAGAAATGCTAAGCGAGATTATTTTAGCAAACAAATAGAAAAGAATAAAGGCGATCCCAAGGGCACGTGGAAAACAGTGAATAACCTAATGGGACGGCATGTTCAACATCGGGTTGTAAACGAAATTAAGTACAACAATGAAACAATTACATCTCCTGCCGAAATTGCCGACCACTTTAATAATCACTTTGTTGAAATTGGTCCCAAACTCGCAGAAACTATTGAAACTAATTCATCTGACTTTAAATATTACATTAAACAAGCTCCTTGTACGTTTGAGTTTAGTCTTACAAGTGAATCAAGAGTACTCAAGCTTATTAATAAACTATCCTCTAAGAAGGCAACGGGTCTTGATGGAATATCTGCTAAAATTATCAAAGCTGCTGGACCAATCATTTCTGAATCCCTGACGTTCCTCTTTAATGTAGTTATCGAATCAGGTTTATTTCCCACTGACTGGAAAAGGGCCCGAGTCAGCCCATTGCATAAAAATGGCCCACGAAATGACATGGACAACTATAGACCCATATCAATTCTCCCTGTAATGAGTAAAGTATTTGAAAGAATATTATACGATCAATTATACAATTATCTTACTATGCAAAATTTATTAACAAACAAGCAATTTGGTTTCAGACGACTGCATTCAACAATGACAGCCTTATTAAATTCCACTAATTCGTGGTTAGTAAACATGGATCGAGGTCTTTTTAATATTGTTATCTTCCTCGACCTTAAAAAAGCATTCGATACTGTTGATCACGGATCGTTACTAGACAAACTAAAACTTTATGGAATCAAATATAGGTCAATTAGTTTATTACAATCTTATTTATCAGACAGAATGCAGTCATGTTCGGTTCAAAATATTAAGTCAAATGAGAGATTAGTCACATTTGGAGTGCCTCAAGGTACAATCCTTGGCCCCCTGTTGTTTCTCATTTATATAAATGACTTACCAAATTGTCTAGAAACATCGACACCATGTCTGTTTGCCGACGATACAAATGTAACAATATGTGGCTCGAATATAAGTGATGTCGAATCAAGAGCAAATCGTGAACTTCAAAATATTAACCATTGGCTTAAAGCCAATAAATTACACTTGAATGTCGCCAAAACTGAATTCATGATAATCGGCTCGAGACAACGCTTATCTGATCTAGATAAGATGCCTACATTAAAAATTGGAAATAGACCAATAAAAAGAGTAACCGAAAGTAAAACAGTTGGAGTCGTGGTAGACGAAAATCTAAGATGGGAAGAACACATTAATTACATAACAAAAAAGATAGTTTCTGGTCTAGGGGCTCTAAAAAGGATAAGACCATTCGTATCCCAAGATATACTTATGACAATTTACGATTCCCTTATTCAGACGCACATGGATTATTGTTGCGAAGTTTGGGACAATTTTGGAAAATTCCTCTCAGATAAACTACAAATTTTTCAAAACAGAGCCGCTAGACTAATTCTTAGAGCAGACTATAATACGACCTCCAGGTTACTTTTAGATACCCTAGGATGGGATACACTAGATGAACGAAGGGCTAAACGCAAAGCGGTCACTATGCACAAAATCCGAAATAATTTCGCGCCAACAGGCCTTACCGAGTTATTTACAACAGTTGGAAACTCGACTCATTATAATTTAAGAGGATCTGACACAAAACTTTGCCTCCCTCAACCAAGAACTGAATTCCTGAAAAAAAGTTTATCATACAATGGTGCAAAAATATGGAATGGGCTTCCAGCCAAACTACGCGAAACAAAGTCTCTTGTTTCTTTTAAGAAACAAGTTGCGACCACCACTCTCCTTAGTGACTAATGTAATTATTTATTTATTTATCTAGTAGTTATCATTTGATAGGATATCTTTTATAATTATTTAAATCATTTATGACCCAGAAAAATTGTAAATAAAACATAATTATAATATATTAGCTTAGCCTAGATATATCGCAATTTTGTAATTAGAATATTTTTTACCACACGGCTTCTATGGAAATCAGATTGTATCTGTTAGAATTCTCCGTGTTTTTTAAAGTTGGAATAATAAAGAAATCTGTAGTTCGTATTTTAGAACCACGAAACCATTTGCATCGGATGAGCCATGCCCTTATTCATAAACCTTCGCCTGCGGAGCACGATTAAATGCAAAAGTGTTTGCATTCTTCGCCTTCTCATTGCACTTGCAGATAGCAGTACTTCTACGAATTGCGAACATTCGCGTTCTGATTTAGCTATCCGCCATCTTTCCAATGTAGGGAAAATATTCTGGTCTGCATCTCTGTACTTTAAGCCTGAGTGGTCATTTAATAAATTAGGAACGGCTGATTATAATTAAGAACGGTTTCTGAATCAACAGGCGGACCTTTGTTGATTTGGGTCGACCTCAATATGAAATAAGAACGGCGCATGAAAAGTACGGCGTTTCAACTGGGCCTAGTTTGTTTTGATAACGCCAAAACAACAAGCAAAACCATGAGTAGAGAGGGAGGCTTTTTCCGGCCCGCTAACGTCAAACACGTACGGCCCCTATCGCGTACAAGGCAAGCACGCGCTGGCCGTACGGGTCGTATGATAATAAATCATTACTGACAGGTCAGTTCAGTTTTATTTTCACTGTTGTTTTTTATAAGATACAGTTTATCTTAAGTTATCACACAGGAAAGAAAAAGAAACATGAGTATATATAAAAAGAAAAATATTAACATTTTGTGTGAAGAGGCCAAAGTAGCTGAGCTTTCGAGTTGGCCTCTGCCATGCGAATGAGAGTTAACAAGTTATGTGAAACAAATAATAATGGCTTTAGAAGCAGTAAAGAATACCCCGACGGAAACAATAAATGCTTAACGACTGGCCCCAAAGGAAACAGTGACTTTTGTTTCCCCGAGATCCTCGATGTTCCCCGAGACGGAGCCGAGGGAACATCGAGGATCGAGGGGAAACAAAATTCACTGATTCCCGAAGAGACAGTCATTAAGTGATTTGTTATATAGACATAAGTTTTACTACCTGATACGAACGAGGTTTGTCGTCTTCTCTTCGGGAAGCTGCATTAAACGCAAAAAACCTGCCAGCGTCGCTACGGCATTTTTAGTATCGTTTTGTGTCTTTCTTGCACCTTTCCAGTTTAGCTACCAATTTCTCTCTCTTGCGTTGATAAAGGTGTAAATTGTTTCTCTGGAGCTGGTTCCATTTTGAATGCTTTCTTTTTGTTTCGAAAAATGGTCAGCTTTTGATGAAGATCTAGACCTTGTGGTAAACAAATATTTCCCGCCTTTAACTAGCCAGTGGCGCGCGCGACACATCACACCATCTTCTGCCACGATGTGATCACGTGGCGGGCAACAATCGATGAATTGTTGCCCGCGCGGGAAACATTGGTTTTTTGGATGACTGCCACGTGACCCTGACTCAGCCAATAAGAGAGTGCATTGTGTCTGGAAAACTTATGGCTATGTAACAATGAGTTTTGTTTCCCTCGACTCTCGATGTTTCCTTCGACTGGCGTCTCGCGAAACATTGAGAGTCGAAGGAAACAAAACTCACTGGTTTCCCAAGAGACCAGTCATTAAAGTGCCTGTAAGCCTTAGCCAGTTAACTTTGATTTAAAAGTCAAACTGGAAAACAAAATGACCGACATAGGAAAAATAATAATTATAGTCTGCCAATTTCGTTTATTAAGGAATCAAAATTGGATGGCGTCATTTAAGGATAACCAAATTACAGTTCATTTTGCTCTGTTTTTATGTCAGCTCTACTTATTAAGAGATCATTCTCTGAGATTGTAAGTATCAAATGTCTGACAACTGAAAAATAACTGTATAAATGAAGACATTCAATGTTATAACTCAATTCATTTTCAACTCATTAGCATAACGTAACGTCCCTTAAATGACGTTATTTCAAGGATTTGTAATACTTTTTAAAGCAATATTACGACCATGACTCGCCCAAAAATGGTAGAACAATATTTAAAACACTTTCTGCGCCCAAATAAATGATTTCTGGCTAGGGCTTATAGGCACTTTAAGTGTTTTTTGTTATATACACAAGTTTTACTATCTGATACTAGCGAGGTTTGTCGTCTGCTTTTCGACAGAAAACTCTGCCAGTGTTGCGGCATTTTTAGTAGCGTTTTGTTTCTTTCTTGCATCGTTTTGTTAGCTACAAATTTCTCTCTCTCACTCTTGATAAAGTTGTAAAAAAGTTGTTTCTTTGGAGCTGGTTCAATTTTAAACGCTTTCTTTCGACGGAAAAGGTAAGCTTTTGATGAAGATAGAGACATTTTTGTAAACCAATATTTCAGTCCCGCCTTTAGCTAGCCAATGGCGCACGCAACCTTGTTACCCTCTGACGTCATAGTTTTCAAAATGGTTCCCCGCGCAAGGAGGATTGAAAGGCCTTCCCATGAATACTTGGGCTTGAAAATTCGTAAAGAATGCAAGAAACTTAAAGTTTCCCGCGAGATTTGGCATTTGCAACTAAATTCCTCCTTCAAGCTTTTAAACTCTAAAAACTACACATGGATTCAACTTTGGTTTTGAGATGATTTGTGAAAATTTGTGCTGCTGAGGTCCGATCTCCGCCGCTTAAATGCAGAATGAATTGCTCACGTGACGGAGAAAATTGATAATTAGGGAACTCCCGCGCAGGCCGAACGCGCGAGCGGAGCACCATACATATAGCACGAGAGTGAATGGATCACCATACATATAGCATGAGAGTGATATTTTAGCGATATGTTCTTGCCCGACCGTGCACCAGTGCGCGGAACACATGAGGTTTTGTATTGCTTTTTAACACCGTGCTGGCATTTACATTTATTTCTCCCGTTTATGAGAACTTGAAATTTTCCAAATTATCTCAATGATCAGTCTATTTTTTTGCCATAACTCATATTTTTGCCATATTCAATTTCCGCGTGCACGCATACGCGTCATGTTCTTTCTGTTGTATGCCGTCACCTTTTCCGTTACATATGCGCGTGCAACTCAACTGCGCGTGCACTATTTATTAGTTTCGTAAATTAATTTAATACTAATAATAATAATACTTTATTTAATGAGGATATGCAGATAAAGCTTGCACTTGTTTCCAATCTGGTCCTCCTAACTATTGTATACCAAGATAGATACATTATATAATTACATTATAAGACATATTAATAGATAATTCTTTAACTATTCAAAACAATAAGTAATATACGTTATTGGGAAGATATGAGAAAGATTCAATAAAATATAAAATATAATATATAATATAGTTGCTAAGCAAAGGGTTATGGGATGGCCTTCCAATCCTCCTTGGGTAACTAGCCGTTGTCAAGCCACAGGGAGCCCAGGATCACAACATGAGGAAAATATAAGGATTTGTATGAAACGTTTTAATATCGCTAGTATATATAGCTGATGGAAAATGACAATAAACAGCCATTAAAGTTTACATACCACATCAAATGTTGTCAATATGTTGTTTCTTGACTGTCTTGGAGCCCTCAATTTTAGGTAGAGGTGAACTAAAAAACATTTTCTCGCCGAAATGCGGCTTGAGGGTTCCAAGACAGTCAAGAAACAACAGATGAACAACATTTGATGTGGTATGTAAACTTTAATGGCTCTTTATTATCATTTTCAATTAGCTATATATACTAGCAAAAAAAGTTTCATACAAATCCTTATATTTAATTACCTCATGTTGTGAGCCTGGGCTCCCTGTGGTCAAGCGTTGCCAACTTTTCCGAGTCACGAATCCCAACGGGCGAGTTTGTTTGCTATCACAAACAGGCCCCTAATAAACAACGCGGGTTCCTTAAAAAATTATGACCAAATTGACACAAAAGAAAATGATATATGGGTTATTTGACACATAATTGAGCAGAATTCCTAGCTCGAACACTGTTTCCCTGCTAGCAGAGTTTCTTTATCTGCCCTATGCCACTTACTATATGATGATTGTATCATGCCCCTTTCCTCATACAACACAGTTCACAGTATTTTCTATGTGCATATAAGTATAGGCTTTTAAGAGCGGCCGTCTGTAAATATCGCCTAAAGTGTTTAGGATGAAAAAAAATGAAATTCCTCAAACTTTCTCAGAATAATGGCCTGGGTGAGTGAGGCATATAAATATAACTTTTAGTTGAATCTGATTTTTATTTTCGCCAAACGGCGACTAAATCGGTTTTACGGCTCTTAGACCGGTTTTTAGGAGATCGATACCACACATCGATAACGGCTCGCCTAAAAATGAAAATAGAAATTTATAGCAATACTGTGCAGCTAAATACAAAGAAAAGATAATGATTTCTCTTTTCATGGGTTGTTTATTACAAATTAAATATTTTATCAATTTTTAATTATTGTGTTAATTTTAGACATTTTTGGTACGCAAAATAATGACCAAATTGAGAAGCTAAAATCTCCAATGATACATGATCTGGCTGTATTAGAGTATAACCTAGCGAAAGAGCAATGTTTCTTCTTCAAATACATGCAATAACATTTTTGGGCAATTAAAACTACGAATTTTCAGGGCATCAAACGCAAGTGACACCGACGTGAGAATACTCTCTTTTCTCGCAGCGTTCGAATGCACATAATCTGAGATGAACAGAGGAAAAAAATATGATATCAGCTTCTATCAGGTTAAATTTAATACTAAAGAAGCCTGGGTACTTTCAGATAGATTATATATCGGTTTCTACCAATTATGTACAAAATCAGTGGCTTTTAGCGGTATTTTTGCGATGACATATTGTTGAATCTTTACTCATGCCGGAGCGCCGACAACTTTCAATTGATAGACTTCTAAGTCAATCCGAATGATCTACAGTTGAACTATTCACTGTTAGGAATGTTAAAAGTAATTATTATGGCTTAATATGTACCTTTCATGTGGTTTCGTAGAGAATTGGTAGCTTTATAAACAGGTCTGCCGTAGTTCAACTGTCAACAGCTGAGATTGCGTTACACACAGGAAGCCCGCTTTTTCGGAACAAATGAACAACGTGTTTACGAAGCTAGAAATCTATAACTGTGGATTTCTGATTTACATCAGTTCCGATCCGGGGAACTAGTTATATTCGATATAGGATCTCAGTGTAACTGGATTTGGCTTTTATTTTTGTCTTTGAGTTTCAAACTGTATATTGGACGGCAATCGACATGTTACAATTGCTGGGAGATGGAGGGTACTTGTGCGGCGTCGGCCAGGTGTGCGGAAAGTAGCTATAACACTGTCAGAACTCTTTTTCCAAAATGTCGAAGAATAGAGTGCCGGAAGTCACAAGTATCTACCTCTCATTATCTGAGTACGAGGTCCGTACCATACGTTATGGAGAATGAAATGAAAAATTCTAAAAATATATAACCCTACCAATAAGTATGAAATATTTTGCCTTCCCCCTACAGCCAACCCTTTTTTACGACCCTCTATTTTGGGGGGTTTGAAAATGTATGACACTCCCCATGCTAAATGATATCCCATATGCCCGTTTCTCCGATCGCAGCGACCGCTGAAAAAAAGTACTTGTCAATCGTAGCGATTATATCTTGCTATCAAATGGAACTGAACCGAACTATCGGGTACAACAATAAATTATATCCTGGCGATCGTAATCGCTATGACCGCTTGAGAGTAGATTCCATGTTACCACTACGATCGCTATAAGGGACCGGACATTATTTAGCGTTGGGGGAGGGGAACTACTAGATTTGTAGGGGGTCACGATTTTTTATGCTCCCATTTAAGGGGGGGTCAATTTTTTTATGCTCCTCTTTTATAGGTTAAATATATTTATAGGCTTATCTACGGGGAGGGTCATTATTTTGTGAGACCAGAGAACTGCAAGGTCACATTTTTTGGGGCAAGCCACAATGCAGAACTAGTAGCCCCCCCTCCCACCCCTCTACCGCTAAATAATGTCCGGTCCCTAAAGCCGACTCACCTTTACAGCGATCGCAGCGAACGACCAAATGAAAACCAGCCTACATTCGCGATGAAAGCAAACAATACGTATGGCATTATATATAAAATCTAAAAATAAACGATAACGATCCGGGTAATGGTCGGCCTGTTTATGTCTAAAGTATGATTTGTTTCGCTAAACACGCTCGAGAATGCAGGCACCGACTGTAGGAGGAAAAGTGTATCATGTGCCAAGCAGTACTAGTAGTAGTATAGAAGTATATTTCTGGAAGTAGCTATTCAGTCTTTATCAGCAGTGAATATATTACTTTGATGTTAAAGAGATGTTGATTTATGTTCAAGTTCTGCCCAAAAAGACCGCAAAAATGTACCGAAGGCGCTTAGGACTTAGTATTCTGTTCTTCGTTCTATCTAAGC
The DNA here is from genome assembly GCA_030867875.1 of Actinernus sp. WN-2022. Taxonomy (NCBI): domain Eukaryota; kingdom Metazoa; phylum Cnidaria; class Anthozoa; order Actiniaria; family Actinernidae; genus Actinernus; species Actinernus sp. WN-2022. Next base: position 129,656,012 of record JAOWCC010001634.1, on the reverse strand, counting down.
GCTTGTGGGATCGTTTTACGTTTTTTTTAGCCGATCTAGAGTCATCCACTACTGATGAAGAAGACAACTCATTCAGGGACGGATCCAGGATTTTGTAAAAGTAAGACGGTTTCATACCGAGAACCGAGGTTCTAAGCCCTAAACATCCCGAGGGCCGAGCCCCGAGGGATGTTTAGGGATTAGAACCGAAGGTTCGAGGTATGAAACTGACTTATATCACATTTGGCGAGGTTTTCTCAAATAGAAAGGAGGCTTAAACTGACTGAGTTATAAACCTCCCTGTAACTTACAGTTATAAACCTCAGATTGACGATTTAATTAGTCTATTGTTCAACGGGTTTATACCAGAGTTTCACCCCTATGAAGAACAAAGAAAACCGGGTCAAGTGTGATATAAGGTGGGTTAAGCGAGTCATAGGGGGGGGGGGGGCAAAATAATAGTGTCATACTAGAGAACTATACTTACAATATGTAACAGGTTTCATATGATATTTCTATGATAATTTTTCATGTCTGAGTAGCATACATTGAAATATGTATTTAGCTATTCATTTCTGAGTGATATCCAGAAGTAAGGGGGAACCCACTCCCTGGATCCGCCACTGTATGTCATCTATCATTTACCAATCATAAATGCGACATCTGTTTAAGTTATTTGGTACCTTACCTACAATGTAAGTCAATATTCTTGCAAGTTTCCATCAATATTGAGTCTTTTGGGTTCGCGAGAGATTATCAAATTCAGCAAGTTTACTATCAATCAGCTGTTTTAATACCAGGCATGGAAATATCCGGGATGGGGGAAGGGTAGCACTTGCAAAATTAATTAAATGGTAGAGGTGTGTGAAAAACGTAGTTGTGTTGGCTTGAAATAACTGACACCATAACTGTACGGTATACGCGTTGGTATAGAGCATGGGAGTCCGTTATGTGGCCATGGCTGTACCCTTTTTATTGAATTCTAATTAAAATAATTTAAGGGGACAACATAAGAATGAAGTTGACCACAATCAGTAATCCGTGTAAGGCTCAGAAGACTGAGAATAATAGACTGAGAAGAATGTCTGTTGACCGCATCGGATGATTTAGCCTTTGCTGCTATCTATACCATTTTGGCAGAGTCTAAACATAAATAAGCGTCCCTTTTTAAAATAGCAAAGTAATGTGACCTTCGATCTTAATGCATGTAATATGGTGGCTCAACTGGCCATGGTAAATTCGAAATCCGGTCACTATGCTAAATAAATCAGTCAGATATGTGAACAATATATTAATCACAATACGGGTACGTACGTATGTGCCGCCATGGGGTCCGATCCAGATCCGGTTTTCAGAGAAAGTATAGTTCCAAAACCCGATTTTCAAGTTATTGTGAAAACGAACCCGCATTTATGTTTTATTATTCCGAGTCGTCTATAACCTGTCTTTTTGTGAAAAACACGTACCCGGAAATCATAACCGCCACACAGTCCTCCTCCCACGGGCTCCATGGATTGTACAATCGGCAGGATAGAACTATAGATCGGTTTCCATATGTAGATCGTTACGATCGCTATCTATGATCGCTGCGATCACTGCGATCGTAACGATCCTATGGTAAACCGGGCTTTATAAAGTATGACTCGTTATCTCTCTAGCAATTCCAAACCTGCCCACTCCTCCCCTCTCCCCCATTTGTGGAGCATTTGACTTTTGGGAATCAGAGCTTTGCAAATACCTAACCGTGGGGCTTAGGAACGAGTGCAAATCTCTAATAAATATTGATGTAAAATCCGCAACCTTGACTCTCTTTCACCAATACACCACTTTCAATATATGCTCCACTCGTCACACACAAAGGTTTCAGTATAATGATGCTCCAGGGTAATTAAATTAATTTTATTCTTTGTTCAAATAATATAATATATTTAATTTACCCCGGAGACACATGTTGAAACCTTTGTGCGTGATAAGTGAAACATATATCGAACGTGGGCTATTCACCACCCCAACTATTATTTGCTGGTAAAATGCCCCACTCTGGGACAGACTGCGCGGCCAAATGCTACACGTATACCGGGGGGGGCAGATTTGGAATTGATAGATACATTAACTTCTCTTGTTTGGTCAACCTACATGGCCATGGCTGCAACTGACACCATTAATCATAAAATTACGCTTGTGATAGGCCTATCCTGGAATATGCTGCTCCTGTATGGAATCCCCACACAGACACTGACGTAAATCACCTTGAACAAGTTCAAAAAAACGCTGCCAGATTTGTTTCGAACAATTATAATCCTACTGTAAGCACATCTAATTTAGTCAGGTCATTAGGTTGGGACACTCTAGAACAAAGACGCCTCCTTAATCAATCAGTGCTGTTTTTTTAAATTAGAAATGGGCTGGTAAACATCCCTTTCCCTGAGTGTGTTACTACTTCCTCCAGATCTAGTAGACGCCATCAGTTTAAGTACACACAACTTCCAGTTAATGTATTAGCATATAGCTATTCTTTTTTCCCTAGGGCTATAAGAGTATGGAACCTGCTTCCGTATGAAGCAGTTTCTGCTAACAGTCTAGCCAGTTTCAAGTCAGCCGCCCTGCCTGCCATTCGATCTATGCAGGTGCCTAGCCACCTGCGCAGGCTATAGATCGCTCGTATATATGTTTAGTTATTATTCTTATCTATTTAATATTTACTTAATATTTTGGTATGTGTCACGATTTAAATCGCGTAGTTTACTATTATTATTAGTAGTAGTATTATTATTATTATTAGTAGTAGTAGTAGTAGTATTATCATTACCATTACTATTATGTTACTTAGTTTATTATTATTATTCTAATTTATATATTATTTAAACTCCCAGTATTAGTGAAAACTATCCCAGGGAGTATAACCATCTAAGTATCTAAGTATCTAAGCAAGCGAAAAGTAAACTCACGGAAACCGAACCATAAATAACGCGGTTGCATTCACGTTTTTTTCACTCGGTGGCCATATTGGATCCAATGCGAGGTTTTGCTTGGCTAAACTCGTTCTAATATCCCTCAGTGCGAGGTTATAGCGTTACAAAAAAACCAACTGATTTTCTCGCATTCGATCCAAGACGGCCACTGGGTGAAAAGATTGAATATACGTAATTGCCGTTTTAGAACTCCCGAGAGATTATTATGCGGCCGGCGTCAGCTTCGGAACCTGACCAGGTGTGCGGAAAGTAGCTATAAAACACTTTTTTCCAAAATTTTGAGAAAAAAAGTCTAACGGATTGCTACATTTTTGCTTCAGAACCGTACTTGGATTGCGAATTATAATAATCGGTCGGGCTCGCCAACTGGTCATACCAAAAGAGTCAAGAGACATAACATAAGTACTCCTGTCTCCCCCCTAAGGGAGATAAGGTTACGTGAAGCTTTGATTTCAATTGGCGACCAAACTCAAAGACAAAAAAATAAATCCAGTGATACTGAGATTCTACATAAAATATAACTAGTTTCCCGGATCGGAACGTAAACCAAAAGTCCATATATAGTTATATTACGCGTTCATATTTCCTGATAAAGCGGGCTTCCTGTGTGTAACGCAATCTCAGCTGTTGACAGTTGAACTACGGCAGTCTTGCATTTGACAACCTCTAGTTATACTACCGATTCTCTACAAAACCACATGAAAGGTACATATTAAGCCATTACAATTACTTTTTAACATTCCTAACAGTGAATAGTTCAACTGTAGATCATTCGGATTGACTTAGAAGTCTCATAAAGGTAGTCTATCAATTGAAAGTTGTCAGCGTTCCGGCATGAGTAAAGATTCAACAATATGTCATCGCAAAAGTACCGCTAAAAGCCACTGATTTTGTACATAATTGGTAGAAACCGATATATAATCTATCTGAAAGTACTCAGGCTTCTTTAGTGTTAAATTTAACCTGATAGAAGTTGATATAATATTTTTTTTCCTCTGTTCATCTTAGATTCTGTGCATTCGAACGCTGTGAGAAAAGAGAGTATTCTTACGTCAGTGCCACTTGCGTTTGGTGCCCTGAAAATTCGTAGTTTTAATTGCCCAAAAATTTTATTGCATGTATTTGAAGAAGAAACATTGCTCTTTCGCTAGGTTATACTCTAATATCGCCAGGTCATGTATCATTGGAGATTTTGGCTTCTCAATTTGGTCATTATTTTGCGTACCAAAATTGTCTAAAATTAACACAATAATTAAAAATTGATAAAATATTTAATTTGTAATAAACAACCCATGAAAAGAGAAATCATTATCTTTTCTTTGTATTTAGCTGCACAGTATTGCTATAAATTTCTATTTTCATTTTTAGGCGAGCCGTTATCGATCTGTGGTATCGATCTCCTAAAAACCGGTCTAAGAGCCGTAAAACCGATTTTGTCGCCGTTTGGCGAAAATAAAAATCAGATTCAACTAAAAGTTATATTTATATGCCTCACTCACCCAGGCCATTATTCTGAGAAAGTTTGAGGAATTTCATTTTTTTTTCATCCTAAACACTTTAGGCGATATTTACAGACGGCCGCTCTTAAGTAGCTTCAATCACTCACAAATCACTTAGTGGCAATTGCGTAACAATGACGTCATCATTCGCGTGATTTTAAGTAAATGCCCGTATCCCTCATTTCTAATTTTTAGCCACTGGAATAATACATGTATCTTGAATATCATGTCAGCAGGTGTTTGTAGCTTACTGTGCAAAATGTACCTGAACCCGGCAGTGAATTCCAGAGACTATTCCATTTGATGATTCCGGACTACGGTCTATTGATCGGAAAACGGCAAACGGCAAACGGCAAACGATTGTGGTTGTAGCTGACAATCTTGTGACTTCGTTTGCTTTGGATCTCCTGCGAATATCGGTAAACTGAAGTTTATCCGTTTCGCACAGCTGGACATGCAGTTATCCTACAATCCAATATTTAGTAGGTTTGAAAATGTCGCGGGTTTGTGTTTTAAATGATAAGGTTATGTATGAGATTCTGAACGAGTATTTGGTTATATTCGTTAGGCCCGAAATACTGAAATAAAACTAGTATACATAAAAGGTAGCGAGTGCTGCGTTTATATTGTTTGCAAGGCGCGCATGTGAGAAGCGAGTTATGTGGGCACTCGAATGTCTGCGAGGTGGCCGATGTGAACATGATCCTGGGCGTGTTCAAGAGAAATGCCTTGCAAATGTCCAGATATGCTTTTGATGGAAGGATTGCAAAGATTTGAAGTGGAATACAAAAGCTTATTCTAGAAACTTGAAACTCAGTTACAGTGAACCGATTTAAAGATGCTGTCAATCTCTCTTAAAGGGGCTATCTCACGGTGAGTTTTGTTGCAGGCCGGAACGAAGTTATTTTCAGATACTTTAAGTTATTTTTCCTCCACTCGAATCTTTGCCATCTTTAACCAAAATGGTCTCATTTTCTCCAGTACATTTGGAAAACATTCTCTGCTAATCCGATTGGACATTTTTGCATTTCGTCAAGTTTATCATTTTTGGCTTTACAGTTACCCTTTAAATTACTGTATTCACTCACGGATAAGCCGCACTTGCAGATAAGCCGCACCCCGAGTTTAGAAGCTTGAGCTTAGGAAAAAAGGTTTTTTGGAAGAATATCAAACGTATATTTGTAACCTTCATCGGACTTTCAAACTGGAGAAACCTCCAAAGTTGTATCTGTAATTTCAACTCTGAAATAGTATAAACTTCATTTCTACATATTACTTAGATACATGAACTATCTTTCCATAGTAGTTAATGTAGCTTTAAGATGGTTAGAGTTTTGACGGCAACTAGAGTTAGCTATTGCTCGAGTGTTTAGTTTCCGCACCACAGGCAAACCAATAATCAGTACTCTTATCATGTCCCCAAATGGTTCAATAGCCTAACCAACTGGAACCTATGGTCACTAGTTTAGGGTTGGATTAGACAGGTAAACCTGGTGAACTGGTAAATTATCATTCTCCGCTTTTAGTAACTTCTTGGAGATGTTTGAAAAATTGCGTTTTTCAGAAAGGATGCCGGACAATTTATCAATGTTTTTTTTATTTTTTTATTTAAACTTATTTAAACAATTTTGTATTTGATATCATCCTACAACTTACAGATTGACAAGAAATAAATTGAAGATGTACCAGTCAATGAACTTAATTATTAAAAATTAAAAATGAACACATGCATAAACTGTAACTTCCATGTCTTAATAATTTACATCATAGGAAGCCCAAGTGCTGTTTATGTAAATTTAATTTTATAAGGTTTGCATGGAAATTTTAAAATCTAGCTTTCCAATAAATATACTGTAATAAAAATTAATAGAACTGTGTCTGTACGTCGTTTTCTTCTTTAGTATGAAGAGTAAGCTAAGGGATTTAAAATTCGCCCAAATTCGGTGAAACGACGTACAGACACAGCTTATAGACACCAGGTAAGTTTTATTCATTTTTATTACAGTATTACAGTAACAGTGAGTTGAGTTTGTTGGAATCTCTCCCTTGCTCCGAGCGTTTTTCTCCGGGTTCTCCGGTTTTACTTCCTCCACAAAAACCAACACGCTACATTCCAATTCGATCTGTGATTTAGCCGGGTCCTGGCTTTGATCAGCCTCTGGCTGTTTTTCAGGTCCCGTTAGAAATTCAGTATATTTATCGAAAAGCTAGATTTTAAAATCCCCATACAAACAAACCCTTATAAAACCCTATAAAATTCTCTCCTCCCCAGTGAAAATTATAATTGTACCAGCACATTTCCTGAAGAAGGAAACTTTATCAAAATGATGGAGAATACAAAAGCCCAACACATATATGTATACATGTTATTAATCGTCGATCAATACCGTTACGCGGAGCCCACTTATTGAAACATTGGCTACAAAAATATTACCCAGTTGGGAGGGAAAAAACCTCTTCGCGCAAGGAATGGTGGTCGAAAATGAATCGAGATTTTTCCTACAGTACAGATCTTATTAACTGCTGCTTCGTTCGCTGCGCAGCAATCAACGAAAACTCATCTGTTCTTCATTGGGCTGTGTGTGCGAATTCTGTTGAAGTTTCACCCCTGGACCTCTTTGGATGGTAAGGTTTGTGGTTTGAAGTTATGAATTCCAAACCATTTCACTCGACGTTCGCTGCGCTCACCCTCTATAAGTGTTTTATTATTATACCGACTGACAAATAACCCTCCAATCAATAAACACAATAGTAAACATTTCGTGCGAACTGTAACTGTTCAGTATATAGGTAGCTGTCCGACTTATTAAAATATTGGGCGGGCACGTGACCCACCACACATTTGATTGGTGGATTAATAGGCATTATGCACGATGACGTCACGCTTTTGTGGCCACCAAGCCTCACTTTGGAACAATGTCTCCTCTCAACACAAAAGTGAGGCTTGGTGGTGATCACAAAAGCGTGACATCATCACAGCGTAAGGCCTATTGTAAGGGGTGAATAATGTGGCACCAATAGGCCCTTTGCAGCTAACAGTCACGTGCTGATATAATACTTCATTAACGAATGAATTGAGCTCGTGATCCCCATGGAAAAGACGTTGCCATGGATGCTGGAGAGCAAGCTTTCTTTAAAATCGCTGTTTTTGAAAGATCGACAATCGATCGGAGGTGGAAAATAGCATTTACAAATAGGTTTTGCTAACAGCAATACCGATCTTGTACAATGCATTTAAATGATTGAAGTCATATATTGTTTTGCTCTCCAGTACAACCGCGTGATGTGTTAGCTGCAAAGGGCCTATTCCGGACTACCTATGAGCACGAATATTTTCCCCGCAATGTTGCCTTGCACGAATTTCTTCACTTAAATTATAAATGATCCTTTCCTTATTTAACTCAGTTCCGGGTAGTGCGGAACGTTAGCTTTTGGCGGGCCTATCCAAGTTACAAGTGTGAACTACGTCAGTGGTTTCCATGGGAACCGCGCGCATGCTCAACAGAAACCTTTTGGAATGTGCCAGAGGTCTTCCACGTTTCTTAGAGAAGAGGGAATGAGAAAGAACCTCTGCTTGCAGGCCGTAGATCTATTGAAACCGGAAAACGGCAGATGTAAGTTAAACAACAAATAAAATAAAACTCAAATGCAGTACTGAAGTACGCCGGGTAAGAAATATTTATCTGAATATTAATTCCCATCGGCTTGTTTTGCTACTAAAATGCCGAAAGGAAATTAATTATTAATTAACTCGATCGATTTTTCTGACGTAGGAGCTGGTACTACGCCGCGATAATAAACCAACCTAAACTTGCGAACAGAATGATAGAAAATACTATCGAATAAATCATGCACCAACTTACATCGATCGTTCCTCCTGTCCCCCCTGCCGTTTTACTTCAAAACAAATATATGGTCAGTATACTGGTCAGTCTTTGACTCCCATACTGTGCTTTGATTTTGTTTGCAATGTGACTTTCCCAAATACAACTCGTTAACTTTGTAGTAAGAGCTCCCAAAGACGTCAGGGGACGGAAGAGGGTGCGAGAAACAATCAACTGAAGCTAAAGCAATGCTACTAATTTCGCTGTACACGGTTAGTTCCAAAAAGACATTCACTTTCGATTACGGCTTAGGAAGGGAAGTTTCCTTTTTTTTCTCCGCGTTAAAAGAAACATGGAAATGCCATCAATCTTCCAAAATGTGGATAGAGAAAGCCCCCACATAAAACAAGTGGAAGAACCGAAACATGAGAATTTATTGATCAGAGGTAAGTTCTGTTGAATAGTTGGTTGACATCTTAATTTAACTGTTTGAAATGGCACGGTCAATGAACGTTTTGTCACTCCCATGTAGTAAAGTGTAGCCGGTGTTTTTTTCTCTCGCGGGAATGAGTTCATACCGCACGTGAAAGTATTAAATGATATAGGCTAAGAGTTTATTTCGCCGAAAATACGACCAGTTTTCCAGTAATTCTGTTGGTTAGCTGGTTAGCTGGTTAGCTCCCGGTTGGACCCAAAGCACTCAGAAAGAGGTACGTGTTGTACTTTGCCAAAAAAAGATTCATGAACCAGCATGATAAACGTTAGACCTTCGGTATTTATTGGGCTAGGGAAACTAAATTGTACACCCCTCAAACTCCATTTAGTCTTTCAAGATAGTTACAGTTTAAAATAGGCTGTTTTTCTTTTGTGAATACTTGCACATAAAGCTGTCAACATTAATGACAAAGAACTCAGTTCGAACGAGAAACTTAGCGACAAAGACAATGATGCTTCTGGGCCGATAAACGCTGTTCGTTCTGTTGCCGGTTTGTATATATACTTCAAGAAGTACAAGTTAACAGAGAAAATACAACATACATGTATATCGAGACAATACGATATATTTTGAACATTCGATTCATTTACAACGCAGCGGTAGACTACCAAATAATTTGCACTCTTCTAACTCGACAAAGTTCCTATGCCTTTAACTGAATACTAAACGACCGATTTCGTAAAGAAATTTCTGGGATAAATAACTACTAGTTTGAATACGCTCACAGTTTAAAAAAATACAGGTGAAAACTTGAATAAAATGATTTTCGTCTCCTCGAGGATGCATGAACACCGCAGTACTATCGATCAGTCTTCAGCATAACAAAGTCACCGACTATCGGTCAACTCGCAATTTGATTGGCTCCTCTTTCGTTGACTATCGGTCAACTCACAATCTGATTGGCTCCTCTTTCGCTGCCTATCGGCTGACAGTTTGAACTTCTGAATATAAAATGGACGACTAGTTCCTGTAAAAAAAATATTGTTCAGTAGTCTGCGTCGTTGGCGGGGAAGATAAGCACTGCGGTCAGCGAGTAGCAGCTGACGGCTTTTCAAGCGTTAGCCCTTCGTCAGAGCATGGATCGTAAAAAGACGATCCATGCATGCATAGTCAGAGCCGGGTAGCCATTCCTCTTTCGCTCTTACGAAGGGCTCAATTAGTAACTTTGTCTTCATTCTGTTCTCTAAAGTTGATCCATGTACGTGTAGCAACATGATACATATACTTTTTTTAACAGAGAAATATTTACCCACATTATATGTAAATATATTAACTTGCGCAGCATGGAAGTAGGACATACTGCATATCTTACCACACGACAATGCAAGAACCTGTAATAAAGAAATTTAGCAATCTAACTTGTTACTTGTTACCTTTAATCGTTGATAGAAGAAACCGAACAAGAACAACAAACGGAAAGGCCAAATGAAAGCACGAAGATCAGCCGCACTCAATTCACGGCTTATCAAAAGTTTGTGCTGAACGAGACGTTCGCTGTTTCAGCTTACGTTCGGTCACATGAATGCCAACAGCTTGCTTCCTGCCTTGGAGTTACAGCCAAGACGGTCCAGGTACCCTTTAGTTAGAGCAGATTTCGTATGAGTGGGACAAACTACGGCATGTCCGTAACCGTGTTGTGACCGTTCTGTACTGTAACTCTGTGATTTGATTGGATCAGCAGGACAAAAACAATGGGAAACCATTTCAACGTCAAGGCATGTCGTACGGTTCCAGTGCTGAGTCAGTGCTGTAGTTTGTCCCACTCAGTCATTATGTAGGTACGACACACGCTACAACATATAGCGAGCAATATTGCGGCCCATGGCGAAATTTCTGCGTGTGCTCACCTCTGCATCATTGCACGCAATATTTCCGCCAATGGCGAAATTGCTACGCCTGCCCACCTCTGCAACATTGCATGCAGCATTGCCGGCAATGTTGCAGAAGTACGATCGAGTTCTACTTGGACAACATTGCGCGTAACATATTGCTACATTGCTGGCAATGGCGTGACACTTTCAGCCAATGAAATGCCACTCGTTTTGCTCACCGCTGACCAAAATACTGTGACGTGTTAGCCGCGCCATTGTTGCAGCGTGTGTCAACCCCTTTCAATACTCATGTTTATGACGTGCTAGGGATGTGCGGCGGTACGGGCGGGGTCCGGGTTTGAATCTAATTTAAAGGTACGTTTCCATTGACTGTATTCCGGAATAAGAATACAATGCAGAATGCAGAAAATCGCTTCTAGCGGGAATTTTTAGCCACTGGAATACTAAATGTATCCTGAATATCATGTCAGCAAGAGTTTGTAGGTTACTGTGCAAAATGTTCCTGAACCGAGTGAGTTTCAGAAACTCCCGGTTATAGATGACTCAGGATAATCAATCAGCGTTGAATGAATCTGGGTTCGTTTTCACAATAACGTGGATCGGATTCTGGATTTTGGAGCTACCTTCAGTTTTACTCGTAAAACCGGCTCCTGGAATCCACGGAGCACATCCCTACCATCCATTATCGCTTCATTCCCGTATATGTGCACAGTACGGGAAAAGTAGCAGCTACCAATGATCGATAGTTATCAATGATTTCCGTTTTCTTTGACTCTAGATGTGGTTCAGAAACAAGAGGTTCAAGATTCGTAAAAGTCTAAAGGAGGACAAAGCTCAGCAAAGACCCGTTTGCTATTTGAACAGACGGGGAGTCAACAGTGTTGGCACTTCCGGTACTTTTAACAGTTTTATCAGAACCAGTGGGAGAGGAAGATGTCACTGTGATGGGATAGTTACGTCCACCCCTTATTCGAGGAATTCCTATCCCGGCGGTGCAAGAGTCTGGCCTCGTTACTGTCCCGAGGGCTACATTTGCCAGGTTCCTTATGCTGTTCCTTACCAGTTCCAGGGGCGCGGGCCTTTTGGGGATTCCAGCCATGAATAAATTAAATTGTCCTCGTGACTTTACATACAATGCAAGACTGAATTATCAGATAAACAAACCACATAAGATATTGTGGATTATTTTGCAATTGTCGCTTTGTTTAAGATTGGTATTTCTACTTTTAATTATAGTAAACATTTAAGACTTCAGTCATTTTATCAAAATACATAGCAACTTTTATGGTCACTAAAACAGGCTGATTATACGTTTTTCTCACCAAACTCTATGATCAGTTTTGCATTTTGTTTTACTATCATGGTACAATTTTGCTGATTAGATCCCATCCGTTCCGGCCGGTTCCTTGCATTTCGGTAGTCTCATACATGGTTATATGCGCAAGAGATATGTGTCAAGTGAAAACGAACCGTGAAATAAGCTCAAGATTCACTAGTTTCTCGTCCTCTTTTTGTGAAACGGCCAATATGAGAGCGTGCGGTTTACGCGAGAGGGACCTAGAGCGAGTGTTTTGATTGGCCACACATAATTAGCTGTCATAGACTCCCTTGTGTTAGTGCTGTATTTCGTTTCTACGAGCATAACGCAAACGAAAGCATAAGGAAATGAAAGTTTTTTATCCTTGTGTCAGTGCTTCCGCTTGCGTCGAGCCAGTTTCACTATGAATGTGAAGCGAGGACTCTTGTGCTTACGTCGAGCCAGTTTCACTGTGAAAGTGAAGGACTCTTGTTCTTGCGTGTATGATTGCTCTTGTGCTTGCATCGCTCGTGAATCTTGTGCTTGCATCGCTTAGCCAATCATGCAAAGCGCGTAAAAAGCACTATGCACTTGCAGAATACAACAACAACAACTTTATTTGTACTCTGACTCTACAACATACATGCATAACAAAATTACTAGTGTGCGGTTTGAAGGGAGAAGAGCACAGCTACTTATATAGCAAAAGTTAATCGAGCTAAGTCGCTGGGAATACAAGGTATACTTCTGATCGTGAGTCAACTCGATGGCTCAGTAGTCTTATTTATTCATTTCACTGACGAGCCACTGAGCCATTAAAAAGTATAACTTGCATACCCCTTCATATTTGTTAGAACGTCATGCAACTGATTATCCCAAGGGTGGGAGTGTGTGCCACACGGATCTCAAAACCCTGACCTGTTTCAGACAAAAATATATAATTTTCCATACCCTTTTCCAGATCTGACCACAAAACTCTGCTATATCACAGTAAGAGCTAATTAATTAGGCCATCATATTGCAGTCCAGTTATTTTCAGTGATTTTTATATGAACTGACGAAACTTGCAGACACGTGAGAAGGTTAGAATCAAAGCAAATCTGATGCAAAAACAACTACCAAACTGTGAATGTTTCATTTCAATCAAGCATCGAGGGAGCCGGGAACTTTAACATACTAAAGGTTGGAGGAAGAAATTCTCCAAGAAGGCAAGAAAATTGAAGTTTCCCGCGAGTTTTGTCATTTCCAACTGAATTTTTCCATGACGTTTTTTAACTCTAAAAACTACACATGGATTCAACAAGGTCATAAATATACTTTCTAACTTTAATACTCGCTAAACATCTTCATTTTGTGTGGTTTTCATACAATCTGAGCATATTTATCGGGCACTTTTCTCGAGGATGTTTGGGAAAAATTTGCCGCGAACTCAAGTCGTAAATATTACCTTGAAAGAAGTTAACTACAAACCTTTTAGACAACTAACCTTACCTGGAAATCAGAATGAGAAGTGGCATAAATAAATTAAGTCTCCAATATATACAAAGGGCTCCAAAGGGCTCCAGGTTTAAGAGGTTTACAAAGCCGTTGAAAATGCGTATTGTTTACGGTGTGTCGATACCGTTCACAAAATGGCGCGTTCTCTGGATATGCAGTACACATGTAGATCTTTCATGAAGCATTCTGTGAAACAGTACGAGCGGCAAAAAGACAATTCTTTGTTAATCGTTTTACTTAAAAACAATTATGATTACCTGATAAAATAAAGGGGACAAAATAAGTATTACTTTGGTTTACTCAGTCGCGCGCTCGAACAAATTCAGCTTTGAGCGCACGCTCGAAGTTTGAAAATGGCGTGATCAGATTGCGTCAACAGCTCGCGCGAACCATATTTGAAACCTTTTCACTCAAATCACATGCACGAGTTTTGGCCAATCAGCGAGCTCCATAATAACAAACGTCTTGGTGGCAAGAATGCATGTTTTCCCACTTTTCTTATGCTTTTAATATAAAATATTTGCCAGAAATACAGGAAAGTCAAAGTTTATTCTGTTACTTGTCAGGTGACCATAGCTCAACCAATGAGGGCGTTCGTTATGATCTAGAAAACTTATGGCTATATAACAACACGGGTTATTGTTCAGGGCCGGGTTGTTCGAAGCAAGGTTAACTTTAACCCTAGGTTAACGCTAAATCTGTAATTGCAATCTGGACAGCGATTTAACGATTTAGAGATTTAACCCTTGGTTAGCGCTGAACCTTGCTTCGAACAACCGGGCCCAGATGACTATATAATGCGCCTATGTTCGTAAACACGGACCTGGTTTTTAATTTCACCGTCAAACGAATGTCGGAATAGGCCCTTTGCAGGATCCGGTCACGTGCTTGGATATCACTTGGTAACGTCATGATGGTTAGCAAGCTAATCTTATACACTTCAAAGTCCACTTTGGACCTTTACCTAAAGATAAAGCCAGTTGTTTTTACCATTATATTATCTTAGACAGTATTGTTTTCTTTCCTGTTGATGGGTTTGTTTGTTTGTTTGTTTGTTGAACTTATGGTCACCATAGCCGGATTTGTTGGTAAGTGCGCGAGTGCCATGATCGTCAAACTGAAATGGATGGTAACTGCTCAAGATAAGAGCAACTGGTTTTATCTTTAGGTATAACTGATCCAAGTAGAATGGTCTTTGAAGTGCATAACTAAAATAGCGTGTTTGCATGACCTCGTATATACAAATCACAGTATTCGGAGCGTGACACTGATTTAGCAAGTCTAATAATAACTGATTGTACATTTTTCCCTTGGCTTTGCATGTGCGCCATACGATTACTTGAGGACGATATTAAATATAAGTTTAAGATGAAGGAGCGACAATTATTTTCGGTCAAAGAACACTTTATTGCACATTTTTGGAACAGCTGTAAACTGAATTGCATTTCTTTTTAAATATCTGTTGTCAGCTGACTAAATTATTAATAGTGCGAAATACAGAATCTGAGGTTAAACTCAAACCGAATCAGCAACAACGCAAGCGCCACAAATCCCAAAACCAATTAGGAAGTACGGACACACCGATAAAACTCGTGAGAAAGAAGAACAGAGTTCGGATATGTTAGCCAGCCGTCGTACCGTACACCTAAATTTATTATTAGCAGTTTATTTTAATCTTAAAAGGAGGAAAAAACTAGTGGGGAAGCCATTTCAATGCTACGGCAGGCTGTGCAACACTTTATTATTTACCAGACCATAAAATACAGGATTTTATCCCATGCCATGAATGATATATTCGGCGATATCCCGTGTATGAATGGACGGGTGTTTCCCACCAAAATGTGTCTCAGCCGTCAATGCAGCGAGCGCCAGGTATTTGTTTTTCTTCAACTTCCTCAGTTCAGTTAAGTACCAAAATTTAGTGAAGTATTGTTGAAGGAATCCTTTTTTCCTCCGCTTCAATTGACTTCAACTTTGTTCCTAATTATTCGTGTATATTATATGCCTGGAGTACCCACGGTTACGTTCCACAATGACACCATCAACTGGCTGCGTTGCCAGCGTGGTTGGTCCTGATGGTGTAGTGGTAACACAGCGGACTAGTATGCCGAGGCCGTGGGTTCAAATCCCACTCAGGGCACATATTTTCTCTTTCACCTTTATTCTGATTATATATCATATATATCGGCATGCGATAAAATAGTTATGCACTGCATTCTCGTAATTCGTATATATAGGTAATCGCATGGAGCCGAGTATATAAAATCAATAATACATTTCACGCGTGTTTCCACAAGTGGAATTTATCAATAATTTTACGAGGACTCATGCGATTACTTGTTTATAATACAGAGAAACTTTTCGGAGAAAAATACATTGAAAACAAAACCTATACGACTTAGTCAAACTGATACCTAGTCATTACATTCGCTTCACGTATTCTCGAGAGAAAAACAGTGCATGTTTTAATATAAATTATATCTTGATTGCTATACTATTTGCTCTTACAGAGGTTTAAAGCGGAAATGAGAAACTTCTGAACTTTATAGTTTGTGAGGCAAACAAACTCACTCAAACACCACAGGCAGCCCACCCGCGCGTGGGTTCCCTGTGGCAGTGGGATTCATGTGACGTCATCGTATGTTTTCATCGGTTTTCTGTAAAATGACCGAAACAGTTCGCTAAATGGCTCCAAAAATCCTCATATTTGGTCGAATGATCCCCAAATACCTTCAAACTCATGGTGAAATAAACTACTGTTACACTTTAATGTGGTCTAGTGTGGTTTTCTGGGCGATATGAAGGAGTTTTAGGCGTTTGTTTCTCGATGTTTTGATGCTTCAAGTACTAAAAAATTAAACAAGGCAGGAAACGTCGGGCACTTTGCGAACACGACACTCGCAGAATATTTGCCAAAATGTAGAACTTTCGGCCCTTGTCGCTTGCAAACAAGACTCCAGAATGGATAAGGGCAGTTATTGAACTACACGTCTGCCTAAAATTAGGACGTTAGGTTGATTCTAACCTTCCAAACGAACGGCTCGAAAACGATTTTTCTGCGCGATTTTGCTTTATCCAGATGATCTGCACGGGGATGCTGCGCATAAGCGCCCCCTTTTGCCACCTATGCCACCCTCCCACTGCAAATATTTATCATCACACACAGACTAGTGCCGCGGCCCCGTAAGGATAATTTGCAACAACGTTTCGCTACCCTCACATCTACCCTACCCAACAATTTGCAGACGTGTGTCAACTCATGCGAGGGCTAGTAAAGATAATTTGCAACTTTCGTTGACAAACATTAGAGGCAGCAGTAAAGGTGTTTCATAAATTTCGCGTGAAAAATAATAATTGTATTGGTTCAGTTATGAAGAAATTATACTAGGATGCGAGTGTCGTGTTCGCAAACTGCCCGAAGCTTCCTGCCTTGTTGATTTTTTTAGTACTTGAAGCGAGCGCATTAAAACATCGAGAAACAAACACCTGAAACTCCCTCATATCGCCCAGAAAACCACACTAGACCACATCAAAGGGTAAATAGTTTATTTCACCACAGGTTTATAGGTATTTGGGGATCATTCGACCAAATAAGAGGTTTTTTTTTAGCCATTTAGCGAACTGTTTCGGTCATTTTACAGAAAACCGATGAAACCATACGATGACGTCACATGATTCCCACTGCCACAGGGAGCCCACGCGAGGGTGGGCTGCCTGTGCAATCACTGTCAAAAGATCAATTAACTTTGCAGTGACAAAATTGACTTCAATTAAGCCAAATACCACAGTATTCACTTAAAACATCCTTCAAAAAGTAGTAAAATAACATTACGGATTAATGGACTCACCTATAAACTTTTTGCTGTCATTAATTGCTTGAGAAATCCTTATTTGTTCGCTTTTTGGAACACATTAGTACACTCGAGCTGAAGACAGACTAAAATTCTCGACAAACTTTGACAGCGCGAAGCCTGTTGCTAGGCAACTTATCAATCAATCAAAAGTTATAAATTTGGCCTCGAATTAAGAAAAAACTTCTCTTTGGTTAGCCAATCAGAGTAAATAAATTTTGCCCTTCATGTTACATTATATACTCAACAAAATATCTGGATTATGATTGGTCAATAACGAGTGCGTAAAAAGGATATTGAGTGTACAGTCGCATGCTCTCAGCAAATGTTTGCTCAGTATATTATAAACAAAACATCGCATGAACTGCTCGTGCTATACTTGATGGATCTTTTTAAAACTTCTGAAAGGCTCGTGCAATTATTAGAACTTTCAAAATATCACTCGGAGGCCTATAAATCCAGTATCGGCACTCGCATTCATGCGATTTCATCTACGTATCCCACTCATGAGTTCATTATAGTCACCCGTGTGGTATTAAACACTTAACGACTGACCCCGAGGGAAAGAGTAAAGTTTGTTTCCCCAAGATCCTCGATGTTGCCCGAGTCGGAGGGGAATCGAACACCGAGGATCGAGGGGGGACAAAACTCACTGTTTTCCTCGGGGCCAGTCGTTAAGTAATTTGTTATATAGCAACAATTATAAAATCCTTTTGCCTGAGTTTTGGTACAAATTGATTTCTTTCCAGCCTTTAGCTAGCCAGTGGCGCGCGCGACATATCACAAGCGATTTTGCTCACTGCCACGTGACCCAGGAATCTGGAAAGCGTATGGCTATGTAACAATTCACGGTATAATACTGGAAAACATTGCACAAATAGTATTTACGCGCGACATTACAACCGATTTCAGCCCCACGTGCCTAGACGGTGTTTCAAATGTTTGGGACAACCATTGCACATACTAATTCGACACAACATTCCGCGCAAATTATCGCCAATTCTGATCGGGAACGCATGTTGGCGAAGTCTGTCGAGCACTCGGGATATGAAAGATCACCTATATTATTCGGTTCACGTCCTCAAAACCATGATAAACCAGTGAGCATGGTTACAAAGCATGTCCAGTCATTGTCACGTATGAATACGTCGAATGATTGTTCTATGCACGCAACACTGAAATCGGTTGTAATAAAAGTGATATTCCACATGTTGACGAAGACAGTTTAATGTCGCGGGAAAACTCATATTTGCATAGCGCCATATCACCACAGTTTCGTGGCGCTTGGCGTATTACTGACTGACATATTGTCAATGAATTTGTTTCGGACTGCTTATATTTAGGGCGCTAATAGCTGCTGTACCAGGATGTACCAGCTGCTGTAACAGAATGTACCAGCTGCTGTACCTGGCTGCTGTACCAGGTGGCAACCCCTGCTCTTTTTCGAGTACTACAACAGGTTCTTTCACGTCCCTTTCAAATACTGACTAGTACGGTGGCCCACAACTGTCACGGCAAGAGCAAGAAGCCCACAGCAAGAGCAAGAAGCCCACGGCAAGAGCAAGAAGCCCACGGCAAGAGCAAGAAGCCCACGGCAAGAGCAAGAAGCCCACGACAAGAGCAACATCCCAGAGGCCTGGGTACCAGTGTACGGATTGCAAAGCGTAATGGGATATCCACCGACACGTGGCATCGTGCAATGGCGGGGGATGATTACTGAGGCCAGTGTTGGATACGTTCTTTGTAAATAAAGAGATGTATTGTTGCAATTGTGGAGCCAATATCTCGGACAATGATCAAGCCCACTTTTGCTCGAAATGTGGAACAGGTTAGTAGGAGTTTTAGTTACGTTTATATTGTGTTTATTCAACTGTCCATCCGAAGTGATATATTATAAACTACAAATATGTATTGACGGGAAGCTTGTTGAAATTTACATCATTCGATGCTTTCTCAGGCCAGTCAGGGTAAAATAAATTGAAAGCATCTTTCCAGATTTATACCTCCTTAGCTGTGGCAGCTTTTAAGCTTTATATCTTCAAGAATTCTAAAATTGAAAATGTCATGAGATAATTACTAGCACTAATGAGCAATTATAGAATACCCCGCCATTTGGGTCATTAATAATTCATTTTCTCAAATTTTCATACAAACCTTCTAAAAACCTAACCCTGAAATAAATAAAAAACCTAACCATTTCAACCCCAAATCATTCATAGAACGAGTCTAAATACACCTGAGCTAAATGGATAATTTTGCTTTTCAAGTGATCTATCGAAGTGGCGGGGTATTCTGTAGTTGTACCGCACTAATTAATATCATTGAACTGCACCCCCTCCTCACCTATATAACAGAGTAGAGATATTGCCTATTTTTGATTAAAGATTGTATTTCTTTTATAGGTTTACCTAAAAATGGTTCAGAAAAAAGGAGAGGATAATAAAGACACAGGTACAGTATTTCAAACATTAACAACAACAACAACAACAAGTTTATTTTTGTACTCATAATTTACAAAGAGCAATAGACTAATAATAATAATAACAACCAGATTAGTACAAGGAGGCTCAGAATAACTAAAAAGCTAAACTCAGCTGAGCCACCAAAAATAGATTTACATGCATTGTGAAGGTCAGAAGACCGGAACTATAGAATTACTACAGATAGAGAGGACTAATGACTACTATACAAGACTACTATAGAACTAACATAAAATACTACTGGACAAGACTAATAAACTACTACAATGTGATTGTGCAATTAAAATGAAAATTAAAGAGAGCTACAGGTGTAGAGGCGCTCAAAGGAAAATTTCAACCTTGCTACAAGCCCTATATTAGCATCAGAGACATCCACATCATGCCATAAAGCGGCCTTTAGCCCCACGAGCATGAGAGTGCATGAAATTCGATGAGAGTTCAAACTCTCACTCTCGTTTGACCGTAAACTCTCGTGTGCTCTCATCAAATTTGAATATGTTCAAACTTTCATGAGAGTTCATGAGAGTTTTGATCAACTCTCATGCTCGTTTGACAGGGCTGCATGATAGTCGATGAGAGTTGAAGAAAACTCTCATTCAACTCTCATTCCTGATCAATTCTTATGCAGTCTCATGCTCGGATATAAACTGGGGCTTTACTTTGAAGTGGCTGAAATTGTCATGGATACACAACAGTAGGGTTTTGGGAAGGAGGTGGTTTGGTACAGTTTTTATGGCACTCTCAAACAAGGTTTTCTGCAGGGGTTTATTCAGAGTTCATATT
The DNA here is from genome assembly GCA_030867875.1 of Actinernus sp. WN-2022. Lineage (NCBI taxonomy): Eukaryota > Metazoa > Cnidaria > Anthozoa > Actiniaria > Actinernidae > Actinernus > Actinernus sp. WN-2022. Next base: position 129,635,502 of record JAOWCC010001634.1, on the reverse strand, counting down.
TTATTATGGTATATTTAAAATAAATTTGTACAAATCATTGATTTTTTTTCTACTTCTCAAAAACACTTTAAAATCCTAAAGTACCTCTTTCTAAAACAGCCATGCCTTTTATATGATAAATTAGTACAGCAAAAACATTAATTTCATTACTTTCATTTGCTTGTCTTGGAACAGGAAACCCTTCTACATCTGCAATGCAACTTAAGCAACCTACAGGAAATTTCAAGTGTGCTGCTGAGGTCAAATCTTTCATTGCATATAAAAAAATGAAAGGAAGTATGTGGAAATCTCGTGTATCCAAAACATCTGCCAAGCAATGTAAAGAGGAAGATGTTGGTATTTCCATTGGTCTAATTGAATGGAATAACAAGGAACATAAACTTAAACCCAAAAGAGGAAAGAGGCTGGTCCTTCGTATATCCAATCAAGCACCATATCGCACCATACTTGACAAGGCCAAAGAGAAGTGGGGAAATTATCACAGCGACTGTTACATGAATGGAGAAGAGAATATGCTTCTTTTTGAGGATGGAAAATCTGCACAGTTTTTACCTGGAACAGTTAAATTCTTCACACTTAAACAGTACCAAGAAGAAGTCGGGAGAGAGTATAAACGAATTGTGCTATATCTATGTACAGATGAGGATTATGCCTGTAAGCAGTCTGCTGGAGAAGACAAAAAGTGAAGATGAAAGTGATCGTGGTAATGAACCATATGGGAAACCACAGAGAAAGCAAATCAAATTAGATAACTTTAACAATACCATGGTAGGAGGAAATGTTCTTCAAACACAAGTATCATTTGATGAAGAATTAGCCAAGAAGTTGCAGGAACAGTTTGACAATGAAGAATCCAATGTGGTCATAAAGGTTCCTGAAGAAGATAAGAATGGTAATCAATGCAGTTGGTTTCTCTGATCTTGTAAGTGCTCTTATGTCCCTTGAAAGACAAGTGGATAAAAATAACCAGTTTTTTCTAGTTGTCAGAAGAGGAGCCCCTTTCTTGAGGTGTTTGACACTTTGGCAACGAGAAGCCAAGAAAATGTCAATGCAGTTGATTTCTCTGATCTTGTAAGTGCTCTTATGTCCCTTGAAAGACAAGTGGATAAAAATAACCAGTTTTTTCTAGTTGTCAGAAGAGGAGCCCCTTTCTTGAGGTGTTTGACACTTTGGCAACGAGAAGCCAAGAAAATGTCACCTGATAAAGTATTAAGAGTTCATTTTAGTGGGGAGGATGGGATAGATAGTGGTGCAATGGCTAAAGAATTCTTGGAATATGTAATGTCAAACATGAGGGCAACAATATTCCCAGGTGGAGCCCCAGTTGATTCAATGTATCATATTCAAAATGGTAACTATAGAGCATGTGGACAGATCGCAGCAGCTAGCATTGTTCAAGGTGGACCAGCACTGGCCTGTTTGGAGGAGTGTGTTTATGATATGTTGGTAAATCCCAATGTTGATATGAAATGTCTAAGTCTGGTAAAGCACTTCACAGTAAAAGAAAGAGAACACCTTGATGAGATAAGAGACAACATAACTGACCATCAAGATACCATAATTGAGCATGGTTACACAGGTCAAATAAACAGTCATCATACAGATGATATTATTGGCACAGTAATGGTCAGCATTGTGAACAAGAGGTTGCTCTACTTGAGGGAGTTCTGCGAGGGTCTAAAATGCTATGGTCTTGCAGATACCATGAAAAAGAATGCTGGTTTGTTTAAGTCTCTTTTCACAACATATACATCCAACCACAAGCCTGTTGATGCTAATTACCTTTTTTCTCTTATTAAACCGAGTTATTCACCACATGGCACTTCCAAAAGGAATTTGGAAGATGCAGTTATTGACAGCTTTCAAGACTTTTTGATGACATTAGAAGATGAGCAAGTTACAGGGTACTCCGAAGCAGTGGCTTGGAGTGATGGGGATGAAGGAATGGAGGAAACTGGACATATACCCTTGGGTGACACTGACAAGTTCCAGGAAGCTGATCTCACGCCAGCAGGGGTCCTTGGGTGGCTTACAGGACAGAGGCACAGGCCACTAAATGGAGATGCACTGGTGATAAGTGTGAAGTTTGATCACGACTGCATGTCACGGAACCCAACACATACACTCTGCTTCCCACAGGTTGGAGCATGTGGTCAGGAAATAACATTTCCAGTTGCACACATGGCAAAATCAGAGGAATTCCGGCAAAATTTTCTCATTGCATTTTGCAAAGGACAGGCATTTTCAAAGCCATAAGAGGTTCAGTTACATGTACATGTACCTCTAATACAGCAAATACTGTATGTAAGGATTGTGATGGTACACATTCACCATGTGCTTTAGGTACACTTGTTCTTTTTGTTCCAGTTCTCTGTTGATAGATTTGGAAGGGTTGAGTTTAACCATTACACCACCATATATACATGTACTTATACATTCATTTTTAGTGCAAAATGGCAAAACCAGGGGAACTCAGAGTGTTGGATCTAGGATTTGAATCTAGAGACAGTGACAGGTCCATTCAAGTACCTATAACCCTTTAATTGCAATTTTATATATCTTATGAACCTCCAAAAAGTTTTGCGTACTTCTGTGACAAAAGTTTTGGTTTAAAGTGAATACTTTGTTCTATGCTTGTTTGAAATTGTGACCTTTCCTGATGGGTACTACCTCATATAGCTGTGACAATAGCCTAAATTAGCCTAATTAGTGATTAGCTCTAAAACACCTAAAATTAGTGACTACCTCTAAACACCCTAAATTAGCGAGCACCTGTTGTTGACAGTTAGGGTGTGGTCAGGGTTTTATAAGGGTTTGGGACGGTTTGTGCAGCTACATGAAGTACTTGCCTTCCTGACCCATCCTGGGTCAATACCTGTATAGACGTCATCTTGACATCATATAATTAATTCAGCTTTGCAACCATTTCAAGAAATGCTTAACATGTTGACTAAAATGACTTTTTTCTTTACTAACAACTCGCAAACTGTGTATATTTTCTATGCATCAATGTTGTTGTGATAGAAAGGTGCCTCAGAGAATAAAGCATTAATGAATGACGTCTACCCAGGTTTCGACCCAGTTATTTTTTTTACGGGTCAGGAAAGGTCACATTTACACAATTTCAAACAAGCGTAGAACATAAAGTACACTTTAAACCAAAACTTTCTTCACAGAAGTACTCAAAACTTTTTGGAGATTCATAAGCTATCAAAATTGCAAAAGGGTTATAGGCACTTTAACAATTTTGTGGGGGACATGTAAATTTCCTTAGGTACATTACGCTCGTGGTTTCTCGTAATATTTGCTACAAATAACAATATCGTTTCAAAATTTATATAAAAGAGGATAGTATTCAGGGTTTGCACTACTCCTGGAATTCCTTGAAAACTCCTGGAATTTGAAAAAAAAATTCCAGGGCCCTGGAAAACTCCTTAAAAATCTCTTTTTTTCCACCTACATGTACTGGTACCCCTGGAATTTCATAGAAATATTAGGTGAATGTAACATTGCAGGGCACTTTCTCTAAAAGCAAAATGTTTTACCATTTAAGCCATGAAATTTCCGAGTTCTGAGTCCTGGAATTTTTCTTTTTGTACCCTGGAAAACTGCTGGAATGCCATTATCTCTCAGTAGTACCAACCCTGGTATTGACTATTATTATATGTAGTGTGTTTACTTGCATGTAACCAGACCTTAGATGAAATTACAAAAAGTTTGTAACCATTTTCAGCCGGTCTCTGCCAATCATTTGGAAGTTCAACACAAATGGCTCTCCTAGCATAATCAAAATATTCTTGACACTCGCTAACAACATTACTTCGAACAATATGTTCAGACACATAATCAAGGTGCGCTTGTGGTACTTCCAGCAATTGATTTGGCATGGCTCCATGATGTTCAGCCAAATATAAAAGGGACTCTGGCCATCCTGCCACTGTTGTGTCATGACTTTCGGATGAAATGTGTATTCCAGTGGTCTTTAACAACATTTAGATCATTCTAGATAACACTTGAAAAACAATACCAAAGGCACTCCATGCTAAGTTCAGCATCCCCATAAAAATAGACGGGGGTGCTCGACCTATCTTTTAGGGGTTAAAATCGTTAGCAGTGCTATCTCTTAGGGGTCTTCCAAAGGTCTGCTATCTTTTAGGGGTCTCCGAGACCCAACACTTTTGTGGCCGAGAAAAAATAGCGCTGGATCCTCGAGCATGAGACCCCACAAGTTGAATCGGTATTTATGACTTCGATATAGAGTTTGATCCATCCGAATATTAAAGACGAGGTTATGGGGCAGAGCTTTGTCTCTTATTTCCCTTTAGTTTGCACAAATTTGTCTTTTGGAGTGCTATCTTTTAGGGTAAAATTTTTGTGAGCCACGCCCATATTGCTATCTTTCAGGGTGAATTTCATTTCTCACGTCGAGCACCCCCGTCTATTTTTATGGGGAGTCCCCCCCCCCCCCCCCCCCCCCCCCCCCCCCCCCCCCCCCCCCCCCGGGCAGATGAGTCCACAGCACCCCGAGACTCCAAATCAATAAAGAAGTTTCTCCATCATTGATTTTTAGAATAAAAGGCCCACCACCCTTCAATTCGTTGATTTCTGGGAGATGAAACATAATGATGAGAATCAGGATTGTCATTAAATAGCTCTGTATTGATGCAGTCAATCCATTTTCTATCCCAAGGTCGGTAACCAACTCTACATGACAACCTTTGAGTTATTTTACAGCATTCATATAATATGTTGCTAGTACATTATCTGGCGAATTGTTAGATCTAGAAACCTCAAGCCAAAGAATCGTCTGGCTAAAACCATTGATTGCTTACAGGCTCTCGGGCTTTTCGGAAATGTTAGTTTCCGGGTCGGGCTGGAGCCGAGCGAAAACTAATATTTCCGGAAAAACCTGAGAGCCTGTAAGCAGGCTAGTTCTGTATCGCCCTGATGATCGAGGACCATTAATAATCTCGCCCACACGCCATCTAACCTGTCCAATAACTTCATTTAAATTGTCCTTGTTTGCAAAATCCCTTCGACTAAGTCCATAATCTTTGAAATGCCTTAAGCGTGACTGGAACTAATTTTGTAGTTATCATTTTGCAAGTAAAATAATAATAAATTTATTTCTTAATACTCAAATCCACGGTTGAAATAGTATGTGATTTTATTCTCTCATCAAATATATCTGCATCTTCATCACTCGTGCTTGTATCTGCTTGGAAACCTTGTACATATAAGGCTGGAATGAAAACAAAACTAAAATGAGCAGACATGAAGGATATTCCAGGGAATTGACGTACTTGAAACTATTTTGATGGAGAGGTGCAGGGCCTTTTTGGGGTCAAAGAAAAATAGTTTCTTTTATGTAGAGGATATTTATACATGGCGGCTGTTTGGGATACAAATTTTATCTTCGAGTGTTGATTGATGCAATTACTGAATGCAGAGACAGTTAGATATTTAAGGTATTCAACTAAAGAAGATCAAATTTGTATCATCAAGTGGTCATGAATGTTCTGTTTAATATACTTATTAGTTATTCATAAAATACCAGTTTTCATCCCTTTATACCACACTTAAGTGTTTGTATGTCTGAAGATATCACTTTTTAGTACAGATAAACAAGTTGGTATAATTCATTGAAAACTTACATGATTGATCATTGTACTAGGATCAATTACAATAATGCACGTTTTTCCATTGCAGAATTACTAACCAGTCCTCATTATCATGCTCTGATTATCACTTTTATTAAATTGACTGAAATCCACTATTATTTGAGGAAAATACGTAACTAAAACTCCTACTGACCTGTTCCACATTTCGAGCAAAAGTGGGCTTGATCATTGTCCGAGATATTGGCTCCACAATTGTAACAATACATCTCTTTATTTACAAAGAACGTATCCAACACTGGCCTCAGTAATCATCCCCCGCCATTGCACGATGCCACGTGTCGGTGGATATCCCATTACGCTTTGCAATCCGTACACTGGTACCCAGGCCTCTGGGATGTTGCTCTTGCCGTGGGCTTCTTGCTCTTGCCGTGGGCTTCTTGCTCTTGCCGTGGGCTTCTTGCTCTTGCCGTGACAGTTGTGGGCCACCGTAGACTAGAAGTAGAAGGAGACAAGCCCAACGGCATATATACGTCCCTGCGCAAGGACGCGGCCAGGATTCGAACCCCACTGAGCTAACCAGAGCTCGGCATTCGCCACCGAACAACAACCGTATCTTCGCGCGACCGTGAAGAACCTCTAGTATTTACTATACGACATGACGTTTTATGGTGCAAATATGGGAGCTCATTCCAAGGTCACGAGCTGGTTCTCTCCAGGTTTTGGAAGACCGCGAGCCAATTATTAAATTGGGGCTATTGAAGTTTGCGTACAAAATTTATGTTATGCTTTTAAAGTTATGCCTGTCGAGCTTGCGCGCTGGGCAGTTTCTTGAACACCGACTCGTCAAAATACCCTGCCGTATTATTAATACAACTTTCAGTGTATCGGCCTATACAAATCTCAAACCGGAGGTGGTCTCTATGCATCAATACAGAAGTTTTACCTTGGCGTTTTATCCAACTGGGATAGGGGAAGTCGGTGATCGCTTGTGAGACCTATAGTGTTTGTTGGATACAGAACTGATGATTAAAACATCAGTGCCTGTATTAGTGTACAAGGGTATCACTGATACAGACGTCGATGTTTCAATTTTATTAGTCAGTATATGTATATCTGATACAACACTATTTTCACTGCATACATAATTAGCCCATCACGCGGAAACTTGAAAATACACCAAATTCCACCGTGACCGAGTATGCGCGTTGCGGGCATGATGCAAGGCAGTCCTCGCCTTCAAATAGCTTGTCGTGGCTTGGCTCGAGGCCAGTTCGCCGTTATTCAGTTGGCGAGTCACAGTTTTCGACCCACCCACCTCCCCTGGTGGCGGTTGACGTTGCATCCATATATCAGCTGTATACCTATTGCCTCAGCTGTCGCGGTCTCATCCCATAACTTAATTTCCCGCGACTGGGCGGTAGGTGCGCAGTGAGGATATATTGCCGATGTTTTTATTAATCAGTGTAAGGAGCCCATTAAAATCACAGCCACGGACCCCGGAAGACCGGATCAAATGTTTTATTAATCAGTTAGGTATCAAACAAACGCTATTACGGACTGAATATCTAATCAGTTCTGTATGTGAGTTTACAGTGGTATTCATGTGACTCGAATGCTGCGTTTGGATTGGTTAGCACCCTTATGAATTATTAATGAATTTTACAAATGGCCTCTATAAATTGTAACAGCGATTTATAACAATAACTCCTGGTTTAGAGGGGGCTGGTGCAAATGGAAAACGCCATGCTCAATTTTTGATGACCCCTCCCCCAATTCTTCCTCTAGCTTACTATGGTCCCCCTAATTTGCTGCATGAAAAATGGGGAACCCTTTTGGGGAACCCTTTTGGGGAACCCCACCAGACCCCCTATAATTAATAACCGGTCCCTTATCGACCACCGATTCGCCACCTTTACCATAAAAAAAACATAAATAATCAGCACCCTGAGTTTAGAAGCTGAATATTTTGAGTTTTGAAGGTGAATATTTTGGGTTTAGAAGCTGAATATTTTGGGGATATATAGGTCAAAGTTGTGAAGACCTCCTCCTCTCTTCCTCTCCTCATTCCCAGTCTCTTTCTCTTCTCTCCTTTCGCCTCTCTTTTCCTTTCGCCCCCTTCCTCAGTATATGAGAGCCTGGTTTGATCATATGAATCTTTTCGTGAAAAACGATAACCCTCGTTAACAATTAACGAATGTACCTAAATATGGTTTTTACTCTTTTTGCATACTGAAAAAGCTCTATTAAGCCCCCTACCCCTTAGAAATCAGACTTTAAAATAAGCCCCATCTCTATTAAGCACCCCTCCCCTCCCAATCACTAACAAGGACGAGGTAGAATAAAACAACACGACACCATTGTAGACTGCGTATTGCATTCTTCCACTGGACATCTCAGCCTACTTCGAACTCCATACCTTCTTATCGATTTCAGAAGAACAAAATTTGAGAGTTTCGCTTCTTTTTAGCCCATAAAGTTTGAATAAGCCCCCTCTCTAATAAGGTCCCCCTCTGAAAGGCCTGAAAAAATAAGCCCCCCGGGTGCTCAATAGAGCTTTTACGGTATGTTCTTTCAAAAGGTATTGTTTTGTTCAATTTCATCTTAATCCGTTTGATAACTGGCTATGTATATTCGTACATACGTAACAGATGGCGTGCTGTATAAATAATAAAAATAGTTAGGCAAGCCTAAAAGCGGAGCTCCCAATTATCTGAACTGAGGCAACGACCCGTACGTGTATTATTCCAAAATCGATCGAATAACATCAGACAACTTGACAACACTTTAATAACGTCCGAGCATACAAGATATACACTAACGCTGTCATCGTCACATATAATTAAGTAATGATTCAGGTAACAACTGTAGCAACATTCTATAGGATGCGGTAATGAGCCTATCCCCCATATGCCTTTTAGTACTGTGCGAGACTACAGTCCAAACTACACCCAGACAATAAGTATTATTTTATGATTTTGGCTCTTTTTGCCGTGAAAACTTAAAGAAGTCACCATCCAGCCAATCGAAAAGGGAGAAATCAAAAATATTTCAATCGCAAATTTGAGAACTTTCCCCACATAAATTAACTATAGTTAGTTTGATCATAAATAAATTGAAATTTCAAAAAGTATTAAATGAAAATGTATTAATTCGATGGTTTTCTATTGAATTTATGAGCATAAGCTAACAAAATAACGAGAAAGACGAAAACAAAATTAGCATGTACCTTTTTACATTCCTTGCCGTTCAGTGCTATAGTTCTTAGCTGGAGAATTACTTAATTCACATTGATGTCTTCCAAGTCGATCTCGTATTGATACTTGTGCAGACATTTGTTCCCGGGACCATCTTTTTGTATTACAAACAGGAATCCACTCTCATCCACCGCCATGTCAAATATCTCCACCTTCTGTGGCTTCTGCCGGTGATCCCACTCTCGAATGTAGCGACGCTTTGCGTCATATGTGCGTTGGTAGATACCGCTGACACCATTTCCATACCACTGAACAGCAGAATAGAAGAGGTTCCTCTTGGAATCCATGGCTATCCCTTTAATGATGTTCATGCGTCCTCAACATCGTCCCAGCTATCCTTCCTGACTACTATGTCTGCGATGTCTTTCACAATGACATCCGCTGACCTGGCACTGGTGTCTGCGGGCACTGCACCTACACCAACTTCGCTTCTCACGGCCCCGCTACTCGCCACCACCCAGCTGGTTCTACTGGTTGAACAGCCAAGGTAGTTAATGTTACCTTTAAGGGTGTTGTGAAATCTGTCGATGTACCAGTCGTATCGGTCCCGTAAAAATGGCTCCGGGTCAGAACCACCCCAACGCATTCGCCAGTTATAGATTACGCCGTTGTAATCTGCGTAAGCAAAACGATCTCCACAGAACGCCACGCTTCTCACATCAGCTTTTTTGCCTCCAGGATTGAAAAGTTGAGGCATTGTGTAGTAGTGTTCTATGGTTAACCCGCTTGGTTCGGTCAAGTCACCCTTTATGTTGTACATCATAACGTAACTGTCTCCACCTTGTGCTTGGCTATGAGCAGCCACAGCCATCACTTTGTTATTAGCATGAATAGATATGTCAAATGGATGGCAACTTCCTCCACATTCGGATCCAGGTAGATTGATGGTCTGAACGATATCGAAAGTGTCCCGATTTACGATCAATATCTTCGAAGCACCGGGTTGGGACACAAAGAGATGGCCGGCTGCGTAGTGCAAGCCATCGGAGTCCGTGAACTTGCTGCAATCTGCAGTTTGCACTTCTTGAACAGGGAAGAGATATAGATCTCTCCAGGCAAAGATGTAATCTTGCTGTATCTTGCGTCTATCTCGGGTCTCGGGATCCCTCACAAACTTTGCGCAAAACTTCTTGTAGTCAGGATCTATAGATTTACTCCACCAAGTGCAGACCTGTGACATCAATCGCTCGTAAGAATCGTTATCATTCTTGTACTTCATCGAGGCTGCAAACACTACAGAAGCGTAGCCGTCCTCTTGGTATTGGAAAAGTTTCCTGATGAATTTCCAAGTTGACTCAGCCGCTTTTTTGGTAGATTCCCCGTTCTGAATCCTAACGTCGAAATAGTGTTTGATAAGTCGCTCTTTGGTGACCAGGTCTGGAATGTGGAAAAGTGCCTTTTCAACGTATTCGTCGTTCCCAGCTCCACCTAGCACCTCATTGATGAACCGCTGGCGCCTATCATTGGCAAGCGCAGAATTATCTTCGTTCTTTAAGTCTCGAATGACCTTCTTCCTCTGGCTGACAATGTAGTCAATGTGTCTGAAGTACCACTTTCTCTTAGATTCGTCCCAGATATCTTCAACGTCCTTCCTGATTGATTTTACATCGCTTTCAATTGCATCCAGTTTCGTCTCTAGGGCCTCTAGCTTCCGAGTGACCTCGCCACCACCACAGACATCTGTAAAGGTACATACGGCACCTTGAATAGCAGATGCCACGCTCAAAGCCAGACCAATCACGCTGAGGGGATCGACAACTCTTTTATCTCTGCTTCCCGTGGGTGTAGCTTCTTTAGTAACAGTTTTACTCTCCGTGTACCGCCAATTTAAGGCCAAAACTAGAAGAACGCTGTAGAGCAGAATCTTTGTACCGGCCATAACGCGCCTGTTATGATACCTGTAATGATTTGAAAATAATAGTTTTGGTGTTAGCTAGCTTGTTTCTATTGATTCGTGGCCATGGTTAAAGTTCAGCCGTTTGGGAGTGATTGCAGAATACCCCACAAATCGGCTCATTAATAATTCATTTTCTATACTTTTCCATACAAACCCTCGAAAAACCTAACCCGAAATTAAAAGAAAATCCTAACCCAAAATTAAAAGAAAATCCTAACCATTCTCCGTCCAAAATCAATCTTAGAGCGAGTCTAAATACACTTGAAAGAAAAATGAGAATTTAGTACAGTTTTTGAGCGATATTTTGAAGGGAGGTATTTCTGGGGTATTCTACAGTCAGGCCGCTGTTTGTTTTATAATGGTCAGTTCGTTTTACACCTATGCTTTACCAAACTGCGCTTCTACAAATGGCCAGTTTTCGAGTAGACTGCGAAAATAGCCACTGTTTTGTGCTCTCCCCGAAGACTCTACCAATATTTGATTGCCGTCTCTTTACGGTAATAGACCAATCAAATTCGTTTGACTGGATTCCGATCAATAGTTAATCAGTATGGAATTTTTAGGCTCGAACCGCAGATGTTTCTTTTTGAAGAGTCCTAATTTGGATGAGCACAAAAAAAACGGCTATTTTCGCAGGTTAGTGCATGTTAAATGAAGCGTGGCATATTTATATTAAATAAGACATCGAGCGTAATTTCAAGCAATCGTTTGAATTTTACGGGTCATACAACACAGCATGAGCCCAATCAGTAAATTCTTATACTAAACGAATGTTTGGTTGTAAGTTGAACTTTAATTCCCATCAGAGTTGGAAACATGTCCGACGCGCTACCGAAGCCTACAACATTTTCTCTTTAGAGGGAAAGAAATCTTAAAATAAAGGTTGTCACTATTGGACTTCGTTTCCTATTAATTATACAAATGTTGCCTCGTGCATTATATAAGTTAGCTGTTTTGTTTAATTACATAGCCAGGGGAATAAATCAAATTAAAAAGCTCGGTGATTGGCAGGTAACAATGACCTTTCTTAGCGCCCCCGACCTGCAAACCTTATTTCATGGTTGTAATTTGAAGATGAAAACATTTCACAATGACGTGCAAGCAACTGCAATCACGATTTCTATGAAAGCCGGCAAACCAAATCACAATTGGGCCACGTCATGCAAAAAGGTGGCTTATGACCTCAGCTGTTGATGTTAGGGATTTTAGAAATTGCATTTTAATATTTAAGCTTAGTAACACTATAGACACTAGTCATTACTTTGCTTGTTTCCCAGTTTAAATGCATTTTATTCAATATTATTATCAATATACGCGACTAAATAGACCTTTCACGTATAAGACACGTGTCTCACTTTTTGTTTTGTCTCATTTTTATAAAACTATTGTTATGCATACACGTGTTAGAAGGTATTAAAGTGAGATATTTGGAATGAGATAAACAAAGATCATCTGACTAATTAATCAACAAAAGAGAAAATCTAAAGACTCACTACGTAAACAATTGCTAATTTTAAAATAAGATTCATTCCAGGGATGATATTTCTGTATTTCTGGATTGAGAGGCTGATCCGCGATGGCTTAAGCGGCGAGAACGGCTTCTAATGCACGCTTCTCGACTCGTGGCAGATATTATAATTATTCTGGTCTAAATATATTTGTAGTGGGGATGAAAATTTACTAGAGTGCATAACAGTTTTTTATCATGACCGTAGCCGTACGGCCCCGCTCGAGCTTTCTGTTCAAAACTATTTACAACAAGTGACGTGATTATGGAGGGGGATTCTGGACAAAAATGGCATTCGACTGGCCATATCATTGTCATTTGATGAAACCTTCATGGCATTGGACCAAACCTTCATGGCATTGGATCAAACCTTCATGGCATTGGATCAAACCTTCATGGCATTGGACCAAACCTTCATGGCATTGGACCAAACCTTCATGGCATTGGACCGAACCCGTTCATTGGCATTGGATCAAACCTTCATGGTATTGGACCAAACCTTCATGGCATTGGACCAAACCTTCATGGCATTGGATCAAACCTTCGTGGCATTAGATCAAACCTTCGTGGCATTGGACCGAACCTTCGTGGCATTGGACCAAACCTTTGTGGCATTGGACCAAACCTTCGTGGCATTGGATCAAACCTTCGTGCCATTGGACCAAACCTTCATGGCATTGGATCAAACCTTCGTGGCATTGGACCAAACCTTCGTGGCATTGGACCAAACCTTCGTGGCATTGGGCCACAAAAAAATGGGCCTGAACAGTGCATGGACCAAACCTTGGTGGCATTGGACCATTGGGTCAGCGGATTTGTGCATTACCCATAAGGCCACACAGCGGTCAAACGTCTGCGCATGCGTCAAAAGTCTTGCAACATCAACATATTCCAAACCAATTACACTGGAAAACTTTTACTATTTACATACTGTAGTATGTAATTTCTTTGGAGAATGTAATTTCCATAGTATGTAAATTCGTTTCCAAATTATTTCCATTGTTTGTATATTAAGGTACAATGAATTTCCAATGTATCTAATGTTGTAAATACTTTGGAAACTTGTACAAGGCTGCACCAACAAAACCGATGTTGGAAATAATATGGAAAATGATTGAGTGATAGTATGGAAACAATTTGGAAAACTAAAAAGAAAATTTAAACCAGTTCTTTGGAAATTATCTGGAAATTAGCTTGGATAGTTTGGAAATTTTTGGAAATAATCTTGAACTTTGGAAATAGTTTGGAAATAGTCTTGAGCTAGTTTGGAAATTGTTTGTAAATGTAGATGGAGATAGTTTCAACTTTATTTGGAAATTTCTTGGAAATGCAAAAAGGGAGCCCGAAATACTTTAGAAATGCAAAAAGGGGGCCCGTCTAAAACTTTGGAAGTTATTTGGAAATAGTTTCGACTTACTTTGAAAATAAATTGGAAATGCAACAGAATGAAGCTCACAGTACTTTGGAAATGGTTTGGAAATTATCCCGAATAACTTTGGAAATAGTTTGGAAACGAATTTACATACTATGGAAATTACATACTATGGAAATTACATTCTCCAAAGAAATTACATACTATGGAAATAGTAAAAGTTTTCCAGTGTAATTGGTTTGGAATATGTTGATGTTGCAAGACTTTTGAAGCATGCGCAGACGTTTGACCGCTGTGTGGCCTTATGGGTAATGCACAAATCCGCTGACCCAATGGTCCAATGCCACAAAGGTTTGGTCCAATGCCACGAAGGTTTGGTCCAATGGCACAACGGTTTGGTCCAATGCCACGAAGGTTTGGTCCAATGCCACGAAGGTTTGGTCCAATGCCACGAAGGTTTGGTCCAATGCTATGGTAGTAGAAACCATTCAAAATACATAATGCCATGAAGGTTTGGTCCAATGCCATGAAGGTTTGGTCCAATGCCATGAAGGTTTGGTCCAATGCCATGAAGGTTTGATCCAATGCCATGAAGGTTTGATCCAATGCCATGAAGGTTTGGTCCAATGCCATGAAGGTTTGGTCCAATGCCATGAAGGTTTCATCAAATGACAATGATATGGCCAGTCGAATGCCATTTTTGTCCAGAATCCCCCTCCATACGTGATGAGGGTCGTACGTTTTTGCCGTGAGGTGGCTCGAAAAAGCCGTCCGGCCCCGCTCGATTTTCCGCTTGCAATTGTTTTGTGGTTGGAAACAATAAAAAGGTCATATGTAAAAAGACTTATTGACTGAGTTAGGTCGAAGCGCTCGGTCCGTACGTCATGATCTCGAACCAAATATTATCCCGTCGGCCCTCACACTCAGTCAATAAGTACCTAATAAGAATTGACGGTGAAACGAGTGCGAGGGTTTTTCCCTCATTGATCCTAGACATCCGTATTTTATCTGGGCATGAAATGAAAAGTTCTAGTTGGCTGAAGACGGGCAAAATACTTAATATTAAATATCTTCCCATTTTTTTTGTCCACATGAACAACATGTCATCACCGTGTGACCTCGTAAAACCAAGGAAATATTTATCCGTATGTTCTACCCTGAAAAAACAGCCGATCGTCTGGTTTCTTAGGCTATATGTTTTTGCCTCATGGCCGACTTGAAAATCGCTAGTGAAATAAATAGTCAATTACGGCTATACTAATTACCATAAAATAAAACACCATTATAATAAAGGTTCCGTTTATTATTTTGATAGCTCACGATTAACTTATACACAGAAACTCCGATAAATTTCGTGAAATTGAAATATTAACTTTGGAGGACCCGGCTAGCGCTGCTTTCTGTACTAATCCGATTCAGACGGCGATGAAAGTCCTTGCCACTTTTTAACTGCTTTTTCGTGAGCTTTTGCAGACCTAGTCACTGCCTCTGCCATGGCAGGCATTATCGTCAAAAGATCGTCAATCTTATCATTCTTTGTTTTCTTCTTCCTCTTCCTCTTTTCTTTCTTAACTGCTAAAAGAATAACGAATAAAAGGACCCAATAAATCATTGTCAACAATCTGTAGCGTGTTAAAATAAAATGCTGCAGTCTGAAATTGGCTCCTTCCCCTGGAATACAGAAACTGTCATTTCCAGTAATTTAATTTACATTCGTAATCCTCCTCATCATCTCCGTACTCGTCGTCTTGAACGGAACGTTCTCTTTTGGTTGTGGTCTCTATTTTCTTAGCTGCTTTAGAGGCCTTGTTTTTCTCTGGTTCTCCTACAAGATAGAAGCCATCTCTTCCGAAATTGGGTTCAGCTATAATTTCTTCGTTATCTGTACCTTCCTTCATTGAACCACCTTCGCTACTACTAGTCCTGTATAGCTGCTCTACATCCGCAGCAGCCTTTGCCTGTGTAGTTTGCCCTGTTGTTGTTCTGGTTGCGCTTGTGCTAAAATAGAACAAATGAAATGGCGTTAGATATTGGTACATTGACCTGCCGAGTTAGGTAATCGTAAAATGTAAATCGACTGGTAAGAAATGAAGTGACGGTAGACTACACGCTTTTGATTATTTTCTTTTAACCTTTCCAAACAAAAGAAGGAATTAATGAACAGTGCCAGTACCTCAAATAAATATAACACTTACGCTTGGCTTATTTTTCGGCTTATTCTTCTTCTTGCCGCTTCTCGTGTCGGTCCCCCAGGCTTTCCTATCGAAGAATAGTACGCGCTTTCAACAGGCCCAAGCTTGCTAGCCATTAACTCTGCATATCGCAGTACTCTGTTTGGAAGGCGTTCGACGTTGGAGATGCCTTCCTTCACTACTTTAAGCTCAAGGCTCGGGTTTCTTGTGTGTTGTTTAGCCTTAATTTTGAGGGTCTTTTTTCTTAAAAAGAAGCTTCTCTGCCTTTCCTATCTCGCAATCATCAGGACTTACGACAGGCTGCCCTGCGAACGCTGCTTCCATAAATATGTTTCTCTTCTCCATTATGACAAACACTTTTAATATTTTCGGGTCATATTTATACAGAAAACTTGTGAACATTCTTTTGCGCTTCTTTTTTTAAACAATTGTTGTGATGTCTTTTTCAGGTTTCATAATTGGATGTGAATTAAAGAAGTATTCTCTTATTATAATTAGGTATTAACAAACTGTGCAAGCGTATTGTTAATTTTGACATTTCGAATTATACCCTTAAACCCACCCGTGCCAATCAACGTGATAGTTGTCAGTGACACCAGGGAGGTGGTGCTCTCTTGCACATTATAATACACGGATTACGAGCAATGAAATATTAATGCTGCTTCATGCTACGCCCATACCAACGAGTTCGTCAAATTTATTTGTGACAGGTACGAAGCGGTTTTCTGACTTTATTATCTAAATAAATACTAAACCACGTTTAACTCGATTATTACTTTCGAAATAAGGTTGATAGCTTGCGATGGGACCTCCGACTTTTCCATCGATTTTCATCCACGTTTTCTTCGTTGTTCTCAACTTTTTAAAGATTTTGTCTGCTAACAATGACTTTCCAGTTTTCCCAGGACTGATTTTCAGTCAAACTATCTTCGTGTTAACGTCCATCCTAAGTATTTTGGACAAGTGTACACTTTCAAGCGTCCTAGAGCAACTTCATCTAGCTGGCATTTCGGAACCAAACAGAGGTCAAGATTATTATAACTGTATTGCTAACTTCCGCATAAAGTTTTGGTATCTCACTGGTGAAACACTAGATACGTTTCAAGAAGTTGTGATATAGCAATGAGACTGCCAATAATTGAACAAGACCGTACAAACCGTCGAAGCGGAGCTCGCTGCAGAATTAGAATACAAAGGTTAAACATTAGATATCCAAGGCTACAAACCCTTGCCAGTATGTTCAGCGTTGACATTAATTATGTTAGTAAAGTCATAAAAGTAATTACTCCCCTTCTTCTTGAAAATTTCTCAAACGAAGTACGATGGCCTACATTAGCGGAGTGGCGTGCATGGAATGGACATTGGAGAAAGTTTCCATCCTGCGTGGGAATCATTGATGCTACTACGCAATCCATACAATATGTGTCTGTGTCTGGTAGACAGACACAATATGTGTCTGTGTCTGGTAGACAGGCGGATTTCTACCGAGGCGACAAGAAGAAGCATTTTATGTCCAGTCACATTATAGTGAATCCTGACGGGATGATAGCTCATTGTTCGGCTGCGTAAGTACTCTGACAGTGATTCACGCTAGCTGATACACAAAAATATGCGGATGTAAGGGAGCAGGTCAAAACATATGCCCACAAAGGACCCATTTGGGGGGAGGGGGTGGTGGCTGCTGCCAGCCATCTCTTCTGAAGCAAAAACTCAATATTTATATTTTTGTTCTTATATAAATATCTCCAAAACTAAAGGAAAAATCCAGAAATGATTGCAATGTATGTTTCGTATTACGCTATCATTTCATTTGCCCTAATAAAATTGGCACTAGCCCCCTACAAAGGAAATTGGTGGTCAAAAATGGGGAGGGGTATCCAGCGCTGACAGCTGTGTCTGGTGAGAAAAGTGGGTCCTTATGGAGGGCATTTGCTTTTACCTCTTCCCTAATGCAGTTACAAAAGCCTAATAATTGCTTTTCATTACGTTTCGCAAGAAAAACTTTGAACATAGAGGAGCATAAATCCCCCCTCACCTAGATGGTCACACCTTTGATGCTCCCAACTTAGTCAAACCAGTCACTTTTGAGACGGTTCCGCATTGTTAAAGTTTTCTCGGATTTTGTTTTCGCTTCGATATGACGCAAGCAAGAACAATAATTCGTTACTAAAATAATCTTTTTTTATTTTTTAGATTTCCTGGGCACCTGAATGACATTAATGAATTCAACATGATGCCAAGCATTGGTCCACATTGCGATTTAGCTCTACCAGATGATGATTGCCATATTTTGGCAGATTTGGGCTATCCAGCTCATCGAATTCTCGTTCGACCAAAACGAAGAAACGAAGTTCGAGGAAATCCAAGGCTCCAGGAGATAAACAAAGAGCAGAGACGGTGTCGCGTGAAAGTGGAACACGCAATCGGATTCTTTACAACCTATCGTTGTATTTCTGGACGATGGAGGCACCCACGTGCTTTCCTTCCTATTGTAATTCATTACTGCGCTTCTTTAAGCAATAAAAGAATGCGCAATTTACTCAATTTGTAAATAAGGTCACAAATTAACACTTTCTATTCTTAACACATATTTTTTCTTGTTCCGCTTACGTCTTCCAAAATGATATTGAAATTACTTTAACCAATAGTATTTGTTTGTTTCCGTTACAGGCTGCGTATTACTCTATTTAACACTATTTAGTTCGAAAATTCGTTTCACAGATTAGTCGTGCAGACACTGTATTCTTCATTTGTGATTGCCCATAACAATAACGATTGTTTTCCTGATCTCATTATCTTTTGACACGCGCACGAAAAATGAGACAAAACAAAAAGTGAGACATGTGTCTTATACGTGAAAGGTCTAATAGATTACACTTCGTGCTATAATAGCTTAGGCTTCACGTCTGTCACAATGACTTACGCTTCACGTGTGTCACAATGACTTACGCTTCACGTGTGTCACAATAAGCAATATTCGTATTCTCACGGACGAGCTGGAACGAACACTCAATGGAGGCTTGTGCGGGGGAATTCGCTAAAAACTATTTAGCATTAGAAAAGATTCCCCCGCATGAGCCTCCATTGAGTGCTCGTTCCAGCTCGTCCGTGAGAATACGAATATTGCCTATTACTTACACTGACGTGCTATAATAGCTTATAATTACAATTCACGTGTGTCACAATGACTTGCCCTTACGTGCTATAATAGCTTACAATTACAATTCACGTGTCACAATGACTTGCACTCACGTGCTATAATAGCTTACAATTACCATTCACGTGTGTCACAATGACTTAACACTTCACGTGTGTCACAATGATTTGCACTCACGTGCTATAATAGCTTACAATTACAATTCACGTGTGTCACAATGACTTAACACTTCACGTGTGTCACAATGACTTACACTCACGTGCTATAATAGCTTACAATTACCATTCACGTGTGTCACAATGACTTAACACTTCACGTGTGTCACAATGACTTACACTCACGTGCTATAATAGCTTACAATTACAATTCACGTGTGTCACAATGACTTAACACTTCACGTGTGTCACAATGACTTACACTCACGTGCTATAATAGCTTACAATTACAATTCACGTGTGTCACAATGACTTACACTCACGTGCTATAATAGCTTGCGCTTTTCGTGCTATAATAGCTTACACTTCACGTGTGTCACAAAGGCTTACACTTCACGTGTGTCACAAAGACTTACACTTCACGTGTGTCAATGACTTACACTTCACGTGTATTACAACAGTTTACACTTCACGTGTATTGCAACAGCTTACACTTCACGTGTATTATAACAGCTTACACTTCACGTGTGTCACAAAGACTTACACTTCACGTGTGTCACAAAGACTTACACTTCACGTGTGTCACAAAGACTTACACTTCACGTATGTCACAAAGACTTACACTTCACGTGTGTCACAAAGACTGACACTTCACATGTGTCAATGACTTACACTTCACGTGTATTGCAACAGCTTACACTTCACGTGTATCCAAAGCCTTACACTTCACGTGTGTTAATGACTTACACTTCACGTGTGTCCTAACAGCTTTACGCTATTCGTGTGTCCAACGACACTTGCACTTTGTGTCTATATTAGTTTAACACCCTGTGTGTCCAATGAGGTTACATTTCATCTATGTCTACAATAACTATGCACTTCACGTGTGTCCACGATGACTTGTCCACAATGATTTTAATTAGGCGTATGTGTATCTATAATAGCTGTATCTGTAATAGCTGTACATAAGTGTGAACACAAGACTTAACACTCACATGTATGTATAATAGCTTTATAACCTTACGCGGTATGTCTATGCAAAATGACTGACACTTACGTATACATATATCGATAATAGCTGTACACTACGTGTCTACAGAGACTTCACGTGTATCGAAAACAGCTTTACACTTACAAGTGTCTAAGCACTAGGACTTACATGTATGTGCCCACAAAGACTTACACTAACATGGGTATATAATAGCTTTACAACGTTACGTATGTCTGTGCACAATGACTTACGTGTCCACAAATACTTACACGTACATACATGTATAATAGCTGTACATAATGTGTGTCTACAAAGACTTTCCTAAAACAGCTTTACACTTACATGTGTCTAGGCACTAGGACTTACATGTGTACACAAAGACTTACATACACATGGATATATAATAGCATAACACCTTATGTGTGTGTCTATGCACAATTATTTACATGTGTCCAAAATTACTTTACGCGTGTCCGCAATGATTATTACTTACGAGTACAAGTATCTCAGTATAATAGCTGTACCCGGCTTACGTGTGTCCACAACTATTTACACACCACGTGTATCTATAATAGCTTACCGCCTGCATGTGTCTGTGCACAGTGACTATATGTGTGACACACTGACTTATACTCTGATGCATCTATAATAGCTTTACACCTTACGTGTGTCTATACACAATGTTCGCCTATAATTATACGTGTGTCTACAATGACTTTACGGCACTCCACATGTATCTATAGTAGCTTTACACTTTAGGTGTGTCTGCACGTGTCGATAATGACTTTACATGCATCACAATAGCTTACAGTGTACATGTGTCCAAGACTTCACGGTTACAGGTGAAAAATAACTTCACACGTAACTGTATAATATTACGTTTTACAGTGCTAGAGAGTTCCAATGACTTAACACTAATGACTCACACTTACGTGGTTTATACTATAATAAGTTTACATCAATAAGATTGTCTAAATGGAAATAACATAATCTAAAAATGTGCTCCGCCCGATACGAAAAACCCAGAGATAAAGACCTTCTTTAGGCAAAAACACTCTGGGAAACTTATTCCCCGATCGAATGCAGTAGCCCAGCTAGGGTCTCGGGGGTTAAGACCTTAAAATAATTGTCTAGTAAATAATTACAAGTTGAATAAAATTTGCCTTCCGGACGCTGCACGAACGGCGAGATATGAATTGCTCTCTGAAGTTGCTAGTTATATACAGGCACTATTGCATGCCGGCCTTTTGTCACCAGTGACATGTCAAATATAAACAAAACTACAACGCCTTACTACAATGATGCTCTTAAGCCGTTATGAATACGCCACTCCGACTTCACTTGTTCCGTCGGAAAGCTTCAACTTCTAATTAAAGGATAAGGAGCATGTCAATACTAGAATGGTTAGGGCTTAGAAAATGTTCAGAACCGGCTGTAGGTTTAGATTTGATATTAGACTGATTTATCTACAGGTCTTCTGTGTTCGTTAAAATGGTCTTTGGGGCATCGTTTTGTTTCTCTGAAACATTGAACCATGTAAATTACGTTTTTAGTATTACATGTAATGTGAGATTTGATATGGTGAGTTTCGCCAGTGGAGGAAAAAGTGTATTGAGTGAGGTCATGTTCGATGTAAAAAGTTCATCTATAAAGCTAACCACTCGGAATGAATAGACGTGATGAAATGTAATTTCACCGTTTGACCTTTATTGTAGGCTGTTATTCGTATCTGCACAATCTATTCAAACCTATTTCATAATTTCCTTTTATGTGTTACTATTGTATAAAACATGTCATCGATTTTGTAATTTCCGCTCATAGTTACGTAATTAACAATTTATAAAAGCCCTATATCCATTTGTGACCTCCACTTTAAAATAAACCTGAAGAAGGTTGGTTGGTTGAATTAAATCAAAACATAGTAAGTGAATTGATATAGTAAACACAATATGATGGAGTATCTTCAGCGAAGGTGGGCGACAAAACATGCCAACCATGAACTGGTAGAAGGTGCATTAAGGTAGGCGTTCGGGGAGGAGGTGGGAACATTTGCTGATTAGATCCCATCCAAGGTGATCCGGTTCCTGCATTTCGTCCGAATTGGTCCTTGCATCCAGCACATTCCATTTAACATATCGGGTTTCGGATCGCAGCTCTTACGTACAAAGGCTGCAGGGATCCAAGTATGGCCGGTTACTTAATGACAACTGAGCGTTTGATGATCTTTGTTTGGGAAGGAAATTAATGATAACTTCCTAAAAATCTGTAGAAGAGTATAATTGTGGACAACTTCCAATGATTTCTCAAAAACTTCAACAGAGCCGATTTAAGTGGGAACTAATGTGTCACACGTGTGCCATATTTGCAACCTCGTTCCCAGAGGTGTTTGCGATCCTATAATCCAAGATGGCTTCGAAAAAAAACCTTTTACAGGCAGGTCACGTGACCTAAAAATACGATAAGACACTTGTATGTTTTAGTTGTTGTTAACTGTTGACAGTCTTTGCAATTGCGCATTCAATATATTTTTGTAGACATCAAAACATTTAGAAGAACGTACTTAGCGTGGTTTTTGCCTTTTCATTGCTCGCCTTTAAGCTTGTACGGTTGAAACTAATAGCCCACTTCCGCGATATGCTTTACTTGTCACGCACAAAGGTTTTAATACGAGGCTCCGTGCTAAATTAAATTTATTATTTTTACAGAGAAAAGAATAAATTTAATTTAGCACGGAGCCTCGTACTATTGAAATCTTTGTGCGTGACAAGTAAAGCATATCGCGCAAATAGGCTATTGGGATCATACTTCAACCATCAATCGTTATTCAGCGATGATGAATCCAAGATGGCGGATGCTCCTCAAACTGATAGATATTTTATAAGTCGGCTAAGCATCTAATGCGGCTGTGTATTTTACGAATCATCCGTATTTTGGCCAGCAATTTTGTTATTATATAACTTCCGCCAAGAAGTTATAATACGTAAAAATCGTGCGTGCTCGTGAAATGGTGACTGGAAACCATTTGACTGTAAATAAAACATTTTCGCGGGCGAGAGAGCAGTAGCCTACAATTTCCTGCGATTTGATTGGTTCCGGAAGCGGGCTGCTTTTTCTCAGGCCACTGACAGTGACCAGTGCGTGCACTCTCAATTTATTGGAGATTATTCAATAAATCGTCTCAAGTCGAAATTGGAATAGAGAAAAAAAGTAGTACGTTAATTACCGGCTTAGGTCGCGATCCGTAGTTTTTTCTCTATTCATAACTCTTTACCGAATCAGTAACAATACAACTGTAAAGAGTTATTGTACTGTCGCCGTGGTGTGCAACGACAATAGCAGATTTATTATAACGTAACTTACAAACAAACAAGTTATCTAACTTCCTCAAAGAGTTCAGTCCCGCCCTTTACGTCTATAATAGCCTACAATTCACGTGTGTCACAATGACTTTACACTTCACGTGTTATAATAGATTCACTTCAGACGTGCTATAATAGATTTCATGAGGTTTTTTATTACCATTTACATATAGTTATTGAAGTATAGGTATTATTTATACTTTTTTCATGCTATTTGGTACCCAGAATAACTGTTTAGTTAAACGAGCTGGGTAACAGTCATAATTAATCCACATTGATAAAGTATTTGGACTTACAACTTAAAAAATAAGAGAATGTAAATATTAATAATAAATGACAATGATACTAGAATAAAGTAAATATAATTTCATGAGGTTCCTTTTAATTAAAGACTAGAAGTGATGGAGGTTAGACAATTTAGAAAGATGTACAGAAAGATATACAGATTTATATTATATTTTTAAAAGTAAACTGCTAGCAAGTCCCTTCTATTTCGATATTTTTTTTAGAATGGCTAAATAATAATAAAAATGTGTATTACTTATATTGCGCATTTCCTATAAAAGTACTCAAATGCGCATTACAGTCCTTACATTCATCATATAAATATATATAATCGAAGTCTATAATAATAAAAATAATAATACATACATACATACGTTTTAGGAGCATTATACAGCGCTCAATGCTCTTCCAATATCAATGATAGTAATAAACTAAAAACAATAAAAACAATCTACTTACACGTGTTCTAGTAATATCGAGCAAGCTATTTAAAAGATGGTCCCTGATGGTTAACGATGGCTAGAGATGGTACACGTCCCTACTTACACACTCTAGACATCGTTAGCCATGTGGAACCATGTTTAGCCATTCTAAAAGAATGCGCAGTAGAAGGGACGTGCTATCAATCTATTTTAAAAGATAAAACATACACTATAAATGCTGATGTTGCCGTGTATATGAAGTAAAGCCAAGAGCCTACAATAGTTTATATTTTACACTATGGATATTCTGTACTAGCATTTTTCAATTAAGTTGAGGAGGCACTGGGAATGAGAATGTTACATTTCAAATTCAGACAAAACGTTAGGCGCATGAGCTGTAGGTACACACGCGCCTCACGCCCGTTTCCCGCGCAAACTGAGAGCAAACCATGGCAATCACCCATGTTTTAGGTCTGCGAAATAGGTTTAAGTTTTCTCAGTAGACTGAATACCAGGAGCGTCCATTTGTGCTATAAATAACTCGGAGTATTTACACCTTGGGCTATTTTTAGAACCAGGTTTTTCTGCGAAATATTTCGCAGTTACTTCCTTCACGGTACGCAGTTATTGTGCCTCCTCTTTTCTTAGCCTATGCCATTCCTAACTTGACAAGCACTGTAACTCATAATGCGATATAAGACAATTTATCGGCTATAAAATAGATTCGATAGTACGCGCGCTCGGATTGGCTGAAAACAGTGTTTCTATAGCTCTACAAAAACATAGAAAATTGAGCACGCGCATGAGCTAGTTGGGAGAATTTACGTCCTTCGGCTCGTGCTCCCACAGCATTTCTCGTTCTCTCAAACTCCCACTCAAGAAAAAAAGAATTTTTTTCTATTTCTTAAATATTACACACACCGAACGTGAAGTTGTGGGGAAAAGTTAATAGAGTGCGAAATGCAGTAAGTTGATACGTTTAATACGTTTCTAGTGCCATATTAAAAAAACAGCGCGCGCACAGAAAGAAAATGAAATGAGCAATTAATTCATTACACTTGTTAAAAATAAATGCTAAAAGCTAAAAAATAACGAGTCTGTTAAAAGCCAATTAAAGCGAGTAGAGAATGTTACTTTCGCTTTTCTTGATCTCCAATAACGTCGCCTATCGTAATGATCAATTAGAAAGTGACGTCATCAAAGCTAATGTTCACATTTTCTCGAAGCTTTGCGAGCGACGACGAAAATGAATCTATCCACATGGATATTGCGTTTAATTTTGCTTTGTGCAATACAATACACGCCACCAATGGTAAATAGAAGATCATTAATTACTTCGTCGCGCAAGTTTGGAATCGGTAAGTTTTGAGGAAAGGATTCTAACAATAATTACAAATCGTTCTGCGCTGTAAAAATCTGAGTGAAATGTCATATGTGCTCTGAACGTGTATTGAGACCGTAATTGACATATCTCGTACAACTGCCTTTAAATATATGAAAATATATCTCCTCTTGACACAGAATACAAACAATACATCTTTGAGATATCTTTCGAATCTGATGCATGTCAACTATTGGACGGACCCGGCTATTATACGTCCGATCACATCAGTCTCACCAAATGGGCTAACTGTACTGTACAACACCAAAACAGTAAGTAATTAAAGCTAATGGAACAGCTAATCAAAAGTATGACAGCAAATGCCAATACGTGTTTGTTTTCAAAATCTCTGCATTTCTGGTAGTTATGTTAATTCCCATAATTTTAGGTTTTGGCATCAGGAATATCGTTGGGTTTCTCTCGTTTTGCAGGTGCAGTCCGTAGTAAAACGACCAGGGGTCCATACTTCCCTACTCTTCCATTGTTGAATGATGAGTACGAGCTACAAGTGCAAAAGCCAGCACAGACTGCTACCCAGGGGAACCAGCGGATGCAAGCAGATGACCAAAGTCCTCTCCGGAATGGGTGTCTGTTTGCAAAATCCGCCGATGGTGAACCAGGCATTATAGCACCAATGGTGATTTTACATCCACCTGCAGTCGCTACTCCTGTGGCAGGACTCACTAAAGGAGATGGGGAATCATGGATGCTTGATGCACATACGGACACTGGCGTAATTAAAGGGGAAGCCAAGAGTGTGACACCCCACACAGATCAATCAGCTGTTACTTCAACAATCAAGGATCCAGATATGTCATCAGAACAACGTATTCCAACTGAATGGGAGACGATGAAGGCAACTGGAAATGACTTAAAGCTGTTAAACAAACCTAAACGTGATGATGTCATCCAACCTGATAAAATTCAAGATGGAAACACAAGTCATGGGAAGTTTGTGAGAGATCATGATACCCATGGCCAAGAAAACTCACCTATCCCAGGCAGTGATGAGAAGGACAGGAGTGTTGTTAAAGAAGAAAATCATGATATTGGTGCACCACCTTTTGATGGCAAGCCTTCTTCTTCTCTCAGTGATACCGGAGGGAATACAATTGAAACCAAACCTGACACAGCACAAGAAGGTACCTGGCGACGCAAGGAGAATCCTTTAAAAGACAGTCATTCTTGACGTAAGAAACCAATGTCCATCAAAAACAAATTTCTTTTAAAACGCTGTCGGACAGGTTTTGGTCCAGATCACATTCTCGACAATATCCAATGTCCTGTCCAAGACAAACCTGATTTCAGTGAAGAACCGCGATTGAAAAACACTGAGGCTAAATATCCCAAAGAAAAGCCGATATCAACTGGAAGAGTCACAGGAAAAGAATCTATTGATCGGAAGCCGAACACATTTCGTGACCTAGACGGGAGGCGGAGAAGACCTATCGAGGGCACGTCAGACAGTAAATGGACAAGTAGTTGAATTGTATAAGAATATCACACTATTTAACAATTAGACTATGAGCTCGAAGTTAGCTTATGAATTGGCTACAAGAATACATAAAAAAAGTTTTGAGTTATTCGAAAATCTCGAATTTTCCGCCATCCCGTTTCTCCGATCTAGTGAGATGGCTTTCAGAAGCTCTGAAATATCTTAAAGTTCTAAAATCTTTCTTGCTTTGTCGGGAAACACCGTCAAGAGCTCTCTTTTTAGAATTTTCCAATTCCCCGACACCTTTTGCAGCTGAGGTATCAATTCACATTTTGTGAAAATTTCACATGCAAATCGAATAAATTCCTCTTGAGTGGGAGCTTTTTTTAAAACTCTATTTTGGTTGAAAATCGAAAGCATAGAAAATAGTACTTTAACAATCTAGCCGTCTGTCGTGCGTGAATCTGAAGCCCCGCCTCCCCAACATTTAGTGAGCTCTTGGCCAATCATTTCTCATCAGAGTTCAACTATCTGTCAAGATTTTCCGCCAATGTTGATTTTCGATCAAAGCTACGCGAGGCATCGAGAAAATAGCTGGTTGTTCTAGTTTTGTGTGACTTGAAAAATGGGAAAGATAAAAAGACATTGAGGGACAAAGCCAAGGCGAACACCAAGAGACGTCTTGAATGTCACAATAGTTAGTAGAGGAGACAGCGGTTTGCAGGCGGCAGAAACGGCACGCAAGAGTATCTGTCGTACGACTTCCTTATAAGGAAGTACACGAGGGAGATCACTGATGTACGCACAGGAGACGCGCAGTTTGCGGGTAGTGTTATGTATTAAAGTTGGTCACAGGTCGAGCTCGATGGTCGCCTAGCGTAGTGGTTACCACACGTGGTCTACAATATGAGGCTTCGGTTTCGAACCCCGGAATGATTTTTTTCTCTCTCAATTTTGGATTTTTTCCCCCTCTATATTTTGGTTTAAACTCGTCGTGTTTCTATAAATCCTAGTCCAAGGCCAGTGAGAACACGTTTACCTGTGAAACCTAGCTCTAGGTAGGTGAGACCTCGTCGTTTACCTGGGAACTTGTTTACTGACGGTTAGGGTTAGGCGGTTTATGTTACGTGTTAGGGTTTAGTGTTAGTGCATGTGAAGTTTCGGTAAAAGGGAATAAGTCTCTACTTAGTTTGTGAGGCTGAAAGTTTCAAAATGGTTGATTAAACGAGTGGGACTAGAAAAGATTCATGGCCGCTTTCCTACGCCATTTTGGAAAATTCACGGTCAATCGAAAGCTGGGCCGAGTCTCCTGTGCGTACATCAGTGACCTCCCTCACGTCTTTTAGTGACCCTTTACACGTACATATGGCTGCCTACTGGCTTCCTTATAAGGAGGTCGTACGATAGACACTTCTCACGGCACGGCAATAGCGAGAACGTGGTGTTGGTTTCAAGCGATTCAGAGTCACCGTCAGACTTTACGCTTCCATCTAAGCTTTCTTGGAAACAAATATTCTCTCTGCTGGCTCCTCTCGCACTGTCTGAAAGTGAAAATACGTGCGAGGACTCCTATTTGGCTTTGTATACGGCATACTATGAGGGTCATTTGATTAATTACTAATAAACTAGATTGTTTTACATTTCTACTTGATTATTTAACAACAAACACTGGAAAATCTAGACCTCTTCCATGGGTTGGAAGTTTGTTGGAAATATGTTGGAAATAAGTTGGAAGTTGAATTTCCAAAGTTTTGCACAATTCCAACGGATGGAAATTTCATTTCCACGGGTTGGAAATATGTTGGAAATTTATTGGAAATATGCTGGAAGTAAGTTGGAAATGTGTTGGAAATATACTGGAAATATACTGGAAATGTACTGGAAATATGTTGGAATTTCCATTGTTTTGCACACTTCCAAGGGATGGAAACTATTTCCATCGGCTGGAAATTAATGCTAATATATTGAAATTTTGATAGACATTGGTAGACATTTCCTTGAATTATAATAGCAATTCATTGGAAATATTTGAGTAATTTGAAGGAGTCATGCTCAAAAAGAAAAATCCATCAATTTGTTAATTAAAATCATATTGCGTTTATTTTGTTAACATGCATGCACGCTAAATACACAATAGTAAAATACCACTTCTGTATTTCACAGCTGTAAAAACTTTTAAAATCTCGTAAAAATAGAGACTAACAAGTTATGGTCTTTTATAGCAAACTTATATATCCTTATAATTATTTTGTAAAAAAGACAATCACAAACTACAAACCAGCTGCTGGTCAGTTATATGTTTACATAAATAAAAATCAAGAACCAGTCAGTGGACTTTGGGGAAAAGGAATTTTCCTGTTCTGCACACTCCTTTAATGGACAGATTAGTCTTAGAGATCCCCTAGCCTCATTTTAGTTTTATTTATTTTCAAAGTTGCATAGGTCTTGGTCGAGTGACGTAAGATCAAACAAAAGCCATTGTTCACTAGCACTAGTTTTCACCTGCTCACTCGACTGTCCAATTATAACAGTTCTTTGCACACATGCAATTCCTTCATCAAGGTTACAGTTATCTTGCACCAAAAGCCCGGTAAAAGTCCGGAAAGTCCGGAAAAGCCCGGATTTACCGGGCTTTCCGGACTATTCACCGTGCTTTTTGCATTAGACTTGCACGGTAAAAGCCCGGGAATCCCGTTTTTTTCCTGCCTTTCACAGAAAGCCTGGAAAAAAATTCCGGGCAAGTCTGGAAAGCCAGGAAAGCCCGGTAAAAAACCCAGACTTTCCCGGTAATGTCTGATTCATCAGGGAAGCCTAAAGCACGGAAAAAGGCCGGTAAACTCGTTTTTCCGGCCTTTCACAGAAAGCACGGAAAAGAATTCCCGGAAAGTACGGAAAATATCATGCCGATTCTGGGGTGAAAATCAGACTTTCCCGATTACATGTAAATGTCTGATTTAATACATGAGAAGACACATGCACCAAACCTAGTTCTCCGTATTTTCTCCCTGCATTTTCAGTTTCATGGAAAAACGAAAAAAAACTGTGAACTAAATTATTTAGTGCGAAAATCCATTGCATTAGAAAAGCTGGCAAACATTCTAGACTTTCCCAGTAATTGTTTGATTGATCTAAAGATAAACTAAACACGGGTAAAGTTTTTTAATGATAGATTATTATTAAAGACTCAGCCGTCACTGGATCACTCACTCAGTCATCAGGAAGAAAAAAGGCCTGAATGGCGTACTTACCCTCCAAAGGCTCTATCACCACCCAAGGCGTTTTTCTTGACAAGCATTTAGGTGCCCAATATAAAAGCTTTCTTCAAGTGGTACCAAGAAAAGCATTGAAGATATTTTCGTATATAAATCTTCTTCCAGAAACGAACTGTTGTCCTTCACGTTTACAACACGTTGCCGCCATATTGATTTGGAGGGAGATGCGTTTCGTGGTCAGCGGATGCCCTTCTCGTGCTCAGCTGTCAAACTCTGTATCAAACTGACTGTAATCGTACTCTGATTGGTGCATGTTTCAGACGCGGGAAAATAAACGCGTGTTTTTTTAGCGCGAGCGCGCATTTACTTCCAGTATCGGTAATGCAGTTAGTTCACTTGGAGAAAGATAAAGAAAGATGGACGTTCTCTGAGTGTTTTGTCTGTGGAATCCTAACAAACAGCGAGCTTATAATTCTCCAGCGGTCCTTCAGGGTTCCAAAGATCAGTACTACATTAACCACGGTAAGTGTACAATTTGTCAATTGTCATTTTGCCTATCACTCATTTCTCGGCGACAGTGTTTTTAGGAGAAGATAATTTGAACAAAACCGCGTATATATTGTGTGCCAAAAACTAACAGGCTAAAGACGAAGTTTTGTGCCGAGCTAAAAATCGATTTTAGCAAAGATTTCACATTATTTGTGTTGCTTTTTGAATGGACTGAAAATTAAATTGGAGTGTTATATAAATCCAAACTAAGCGAAAATTTAAAACAAACTTCTCTCATCGGATAAGTGCAAGACCTGACTAATATGTACTAGCTGACCAAACTTGAGGCGGTTTATTTACAAAGAAAAGCAAGAAACTAACTTTGTGCCACGCTAAAACAGTTCCGCATAGTCAAGAGTTTATGTAATATTTTTTTTGTGACTAATAAAATAGTAATTAGAGTGTTAATCCAAAGCGAAAAATGGAATTCAAATTAGTCTGCGGGTTAGTTTTTGGCGCTTTTTGCAAATAATACATACGCGACAGTTAGAAATCCTCTCTTTATAACTCATCTATGCAGCCATATATATATATTTTTTTTGGGGGGGGGGGGGGGAGAAGGCCGGTTTGCTTTACACTCAATAGCAAATATACCGTATATAGTAGTTATTAATCCAAAGTGAAAAATGGAATTCAAATTAGTCTGCGGGTTAGTTTTTGGCGCTTTTTGCAAATAATACATACGCGACGGTTAGAAAAATCCTCTCTTAACTCATCATGCAGCCAGATTTTTTTTTGGGAGGGGAGGGGAGAAGGCCGGTTTGCTTTACACTCAATAGCAAATATACCGTATATAGTAGTTATTATACACTGTAAATTATATCATCTATAAGAGATTTAGTGAAACCATGTTAAATTTAAAGCACTGTTCGGTCAATTATTTTATTGCTGCTGCGTTTAATTACAAAGATGCAAACCTGATAACAAAGCTCAAATGGCATGTCAGCTGGCTTCAATGATCAAGTCCACCATCCCAAAACTGGCGAGAGTTTATATGAATGCAAACATTACCGCGGTAAACGTGCAACTGTCCCATTGAAAAGATTCAAAGAGAATCGATTATCTAAGATCGTATACTACTCTTAATTTGTGTTTTCCCCTCTCTGCTGCCTAATCTTTATTGAGTACTCACGTTAGCAATTGTTCATCATTAACCTACAATCACAGAAATGCGAATTCTGCCGCTCATTGGAAGAATAATAGCAACTAATCATATGACCCGTACGGCCCCGCGCTATATAGGGTTGTCCACATTATGCTCGAAATTTTCACTATTATGGTAATGCTTTATGCTAAAAAAATATTACTATTATGCTCAAAAGGTCTCACTATTATGCTCAATTATGCTCAATTTTTTATTCGGATTAATTAATTAATTAATACAAATTAACTAATTAATTGATGCATTCATTACCTGCATAACTTTGACGGTTTCCAGAATATTAAACAATTATTCACCAACACTGAGGTGAATAATTGTTTTAGTATATATCACACTCCAGGGCCGGGTTGTTCAAAGCCCGATTAGTGTTAATCCTGGATTAACTCTGTACAGAACCTATTGGTTGTCATGGAATTAACCCTGGATTAGCACAAATCGGGCTTTGAACAACCCGGCCCAGGTGAATTGCCGGCACCAAATAGTTATTTTGTTTTCAGTCAAATGGACAAAAACTCGCGCGAGATGATCGCTGCTTTGCTCGGAGGTGAATACGAAATCATATTCACTGTTTGAGTAGCCAATCAGAGTGCGCGAAAAGTGATATTCACTGGTGTGGTATATACTAAATGTAATTACTTCATGTTATTCTGGATTGTGATGGAGCTTTCAATGTAGTCTTCCAGCCTAGTCCCTAGGCCTTCTGGCTTGGTATTTTGTCTGAGTGGGTTAGGTTAGGGTAGTTTGTAATGGCTTGTGACGTCACCAACTGTCAAACCAGAAGGCCTAGCAGAATTCGCCCAGCTGGGCCCAAACATTCGCAAAAATGGGTCCAAGAAGGCGACCACTCTTGATGACAAGGGGGAAGATAGTTTAAAGACTTGCATGCATCAGCAGGGCTGTCCACATTATGCTCGAAATTATGCCAGCATAATGTGGACAACCCTACCCCGCGCGCGCTTTCCTTTCAAAACCATTTACAAAAGTCACGTGATGAGGGCCGGACATGTATCGCGTGAGCGGGCCGGAAAAAGCCTTCCGGCCCAGCACAATTTTTTCTTGCTGTTTTGCGGTTTGATCTACAAAATAATATGGTCATATGATAAAAAAACCTATCGACTGAGTTAGGTCGGGACGGACGGGAAAATATTTGGCTCTCGGTCATTTTGTACGTGCGCTCGGTCCGTACGTCATAACCTCGAGCCAAATAGTTTCCCGTCTGGCCCTTCCACACAGCCAATATAAGTACCTATTACTCGTTCCAGCAGAAAAGGTTAAATTTTACTTGCAAAGCTGGGGGAAACTCTGCGAAAGAAAATAACATTTCCCTAGATTTTTAAACCGTGGAAAATTGTGGATTTCCTAGAATTCGGAAATCCGGGAAAGCACGGAAAATTCTCGGGATAGCTAGGGATTTCCCGGGCTTTCCGCGGATTTCCAGGTTTCCTTATATTCCATGCTTTCCCGGAACATCCCAGATTTTTCCGGGCTTTCCGCGGAATTTTACTCGCGCGGAAAGCCCGGATTGGCACCGGGAAAGCACGGAATATTTACCGGGCTTTTTCCGCGGAATACCGCGGAATTTCCGGGCTTTTGGTGCAAGGGTGCCCTGTGTTGACCTCAAACCGGCAGTCAGCTGTGAACTTCCCGGGTACAGCTCACAGGAATATTCAAAAAGGCAATCTATGTATGTAATGGTTCCTACTCAATGGTTTGATTGTCGTAAGTTTTTTGACTTGTAAGAATAATTTTAACTCTCAATAAAATGTGGTTGAGATGAAGTGCTCCCATACAGATCACTTTTAGTCGACTCTCATTATAACCCATCTATGGTATATAATATAAAAAATATATTTATGCTGAGAGCAAAGCTTTGAGCATCAGATAATATCCAAGGACAAATATAAGGCAGCCACAATGTAGCGTATTGTTGTCGTTATCCTTCAAATATTTTCTTTGACGCAGGCTTATACACTTGCAGGGGGTGTATTCGCTGATAATTTCCCGCTCGCAGAGAAAATATCAGGCCATGTGATGCATTCAACCAATCAAAATATTAGATGGTTTGTAAAGCCCAATATATTCAGCTCATGATTCCTCAAGCTTTTCTCATTTCTAAAACTTACTTAATAAGATCCTGTCATAATTTTTTTTCAAAATATGTAACGTAGAAATGTGTTTATAAATAGTTTTGTTGTATATTATTAAGTGGCTGTTGTTGTAGTAATTGCACTGTAAGTATATATCTTATTAGATGGTTTTTTAGGTAATACGGGCTGGTATCTTAGGATTTTTCCGAGCTACGCAGGGCGAGAAAAAATACGAGCAATGAATAGAATGTCATCCTGTATTGCCTGAAAAATAAGCTAATAAGAGATTTATAAAATGACACTCGATTCTCCTCGACCATTTTTGCTTTGAACAAAGTACGGTCATGTACTAAACCGCCGGTTAATATTGGTTTACAAGCAGGTAATATGGCAATTTAGATAATATTTAATAATCATAGTTAACTGGGAGATTGGCCAGCATATTGTTCTCACAATTGCATGCTTAATGGAGTCATCTTGTGACGAATTTGCCCCCATGGTGAGTTATTTTGGGATTGCTTTGCAAATAGCTATTGGCCAGCAGACAGTGCTCATTTGGCGCATGCGCAATGAGGTCGTCAAAAGTGACGAGTTTGCCCTCATGCTCAGTTCTAGCTTGCTTGCTTCGCTTGCCGGATTGCCCCACCCACCCGTCCCTACCATAGAAGGGCTAAGTACTAAGTAAGTATTTTTTCCACTGTGAAACCAGTGTGACATGTGACATGGGTGGGGGTTCACCCATGGCTTGGTTGCCATGGTTCCCTCCTTAGTTGCGCATTGCTTGCCTGTTGCTAGTACTTGCATTGCAAATGGCACCTACCCTCCATCCTTTCCTATATTGACAAGTTAATGTGTAATATGTTGGCATATCAGTCTGGTTTTTTCCCCTAGTATGGTAAAATTATGTCAGTAATATAATAATATATACATGTACATATGCTGATCAAACTAACTTCTACTTATTAAAATAATGTAATATGAATTTGTTTCACCTATTATTTCATATTACCTGTTTAAGTGAGGAAGGAAACTATATATATTTTCCATTTGTCAACACATCATCTCATTCTAGAAATATCCAGGTTTTTCTAGGTTTGTTTTTACAATGAGATGATCTATGATGATCAAATTATCAATAAGGATCTTAATGAAAATCAATAAAAGCAGCCTGGAGACAAATCACAAAATGAACATCAGAAGTCTTAAAAATATGCTTTCTAAAAAACCTGATTTCAACTTTACACAACAATTGGTACTAAATAAGGAAAGTAAACATCACTATAGAGATCATGAACATTTTTCCAGCTCAGGCTCTTTTAAAACACCATGGACATAAAAGTGCAATTTCGGTCTCTGTTAATTTGCCAAATAACTTATTTTGCTTAAAACCATCTGATGTTCCCCATGCAGTACAGTTCTGATTGTTTTTACTGAGTATTTGTAGAAATCTACATGCTGTGATTTGTATCCAGGCTAATTGTCCAGTTTCCTACATCTCCTTTGCATTGATCATGTAAAACCCGAGTATCTCTCTACAATGACAGGAAATAATAACCAATAGACCCTTTCAGCTTGCCTGTTTGTTGCCCCATTTAGACCACATGACATTTCCCTTGGCTAATGTCTTTTTTTCTGTATCCCAAGAGGAAATGTACCACTTTTTGTAATTGGAAAACAAAGCACTGACTCCTCTGGAGAACAGCTATCATGTGGTCTGAAATGGGGCAACAAACAGACAAGCTGAAAGGGTCTATTAATTTCTATTTTATAGACCTTTAAGTTCTTATAATCAATTGGTTTGCCTTTTTGTTTCTTAATAATAGTCAGCCTTCCTGGCAAAGGCTCTGACCATTCGCAAGTAATATGCTTTCTACGGTTGCCTTTCCCTGAACTTTAATGTGAAGGCTCTTGGCAAAGGATTTCACTTTCTTCTTTGCCACTTGTGCATCTGAAATGGTTTCCAGTTGTTTTTTTTAAAAGAGGGCAACAGTTATTGCTTCAGCATTGGTGAGCTGTAGAAAACAGAACAAAAAATCATTAGATTATAAAGTTTAATTGCATTAATTGCAACATTGGCCAAATTACAATAATAGTTTAAAACTGCATACAGGAAACAGTGAAGACTTGTCATTTAGTATTACTTTTAATCATAATTTCCCTCATGTAGTATCATCATGCATTCCCAAAATTGTCACCAGCAGATTGACAGTTTCTTAGTTGATAAGTTTCTGAATAATATATATATAGCAAATATTTTCTAGTAACATTAAGGAAGCAGAGTTATGGGGGAAAGGTTCATAAAATTCGTAAAATATATATGTGTAGAATGATAAATTTAAGTTACAATTTTAAGTTTATTTTCGTGTCAAACTTTGAGGCTTCTGATTGAGGTGCATTTGGGCTTCCCACTTGGGTTCCCTGTGGGCACATATATGGTTTGCTTTTTGGTGTTTGTGGTCGGTCAACCGACTTTCCCAAAATCCAGAGTTTCCTCTGACTACCGGTTGAAAGCAGTTGAATGGCACCAGTGTCTATTGTCTTCAATTGGGGGAATAATGGCTCACTTTATGCTCACAAAAACAATTTTTGTGGGTTTAAAGTTCATAAAAATGATTTGAGAAGGCAACATTTTCAACGCACCTGGAAATTGCGGAGGGAACACAGAGCCAAGCCCAAAATGAATGGCAGGAAGGCACTCGACACTTCAAGAATGTGAATGGGGGGACAAGGAGAAAATTGAGGGGCAGTGGGAAGGGAGGGGAAGGAAGTAGAGGGGAGGGGTGGATTGTCAAATAGTATTTTGTAGGGGAGGGGTGGGTGATTTTTTTCTTTTTAAATTCCCCTCAAAAAAACTAAACCCCCTTTTTTATGAATACCAAAAATTTAAAAAATCCCTTTTTAGAATCATTGATATTCCAACTTTTGTTTTAAAAACAACCTGAAATTAGAAACAACCTACAACATATCATTAATAAAGCATAATTTTTGAAGAACAACAATGATTTTTTTAAGATTGAAGTACTCAGGCCTCAAGAAGCAGATATGAAATAATTGGTGTGTTACTTAATACTTTAAAATGCCAATGAAATGAAGCAATCAATCCAGTTTTTTATTTTATTTTATTAAATTCTAGGTGTCACTTAGCCATTTTGTACAATTAAAAATCAATTTGGAAAGCACAAACAATTTTATTTTGTATCAAAGTCAGGCATAATTGCCAAAATCAGGCATTAAAGATATGCTAATCACAGGCGTGATGTCACTGGGTTTGCACATTTATATTCACAAAAGTAAAAATTATGGCTGACTGCAAGGCTTCTATTAGCCAAATTATGCCCATCTTCAAGGTTTCTCAAAGCAAGACATATTTAAATTGAAAATTGGCCCAAAAATGCACTTATTTTGTGGTATTTAATGAGACGAATATAAATGTGATTATCATAATATATTTAACAGCATAAAAATTGTCGCCTGATTTTGGCAATTCCGCCTGACTTTGATACGAAAAAAATAATGTTCGCACTCTACTTGTAAATTGATTGTTAATTGCACAAAATGACTAAGAGAAGCCTAGAATTTAATAAAATAAAATAAAAACAGATCAATTCTTTTCACTTCATTAGCACTTTAAAATGTAGATTTATTTTATTTTGCAATTGCTGCATAAGATTTTAGTTTATATTATGCTGCATCCTAATCAGCTTAATATTGGGATTTCAATGCATAATTAAACATAACTGTGGTCAAAATATTTTTTCACATGGATTTTGGGACAGGCCAATCACAAAATATTTTTGTGGCATGCTGTTTAGCATATATTTTTCAAAAAAAGGTACCTTAGTACAGTATTTACACAAATAAGTATGTTTGTATATGTTGCAGGTAACTTTTGATTACAGGTTGAAATTCTTTCAACCTTGGTTATAATTTTTAAACTACATGTACATTGTAGCTGCCCTTACAAAATTATGAACACTATCTTTTTGCTATCTGAAAACTAGTTATTATCACTATCTAATGGCTAACTTTTTCCTATCTTTTTCCTATCTATATACTAGCTAATAACTATCTAATTTTAGCTATCTAATTCCTATCTTTTTCCTATCTATACCCTATCCATACCCTATCTATTTGGAACCATGCAGATAGCCTATCCACATACATGTACTATCCGAAAAAATATATTTTTTAGATAGGGAAAAATATAGCTTTTAGTTAGGAATTAGTTAGAATAAAACTAGAAAACAGATACATGTACATGTAGCATTGAGCTAGAAAATAGATAGCATTTAACTAGATATTAGATAGCACTTAACTAGATATTAGATAGCATTTAAGAGAGGGTCCATGTGAAAACCATGCAGACGAGTCTACAGTGCACCTCTCCGATTTCCTTTAAACTTGGCACACATTTATATCTTAACTAGCTAATGTCCCATGTGAAATAGTTTGGCTGAAATGTAAAAGGCCTTTGAGATATGACAATCAAACTGTTTGACCCCCTGAAATGCTCAAAATCAGAGCAAAATATACCTTATGTTGTAACATGTCGCAATCGCAAATGATTTTAAGTAGAAAGATAATATTTTTACCTGCTTTAGTACTAAGTCCCGTCAGCATATTAAAACCAAAATCAACTAATTTTATTCATATTTTGTCGCTTCTGTCGAATTTTTATTTAACGCTACTTTAATAGGTCTTTTTAAAACCCGATAAATGCTGTCTGGCAATGGCCGTTTGCAGAGTTGCGGCCTTCTTTTCTTTGAATTTAGAAATATTTCTAGATTGACTTACAATAGATCTTTGCATCTGGTAAAAAAAATCTCTGTAAAGTTAATGATGGGTTAGAGAGTACGCACTCTCAAAATCCGCAATGTTCAGTTATTAAACAAACGACGATATGGTGACA
Organism: Actinernus sp. WN-2022; assembly: GCA_030867875.1. NCBI lineage: Eukaryota > Metazoa > Cnidaria > Anthozoa > Actiniaria > Actinernidae > Actinernus > Actinernus sp. WN-2022. The sequence continues at coordinate 129,596,555 of JAOWCC010001634.1, read as the reverse complement.
CGGCGATTTTTTTTCGATTAAAATCGAAAATACGGTGAACTTCACAGATTTTCTGCCAATAATTGCTTTAAGAATTCGAATGCACATTCATTTTCAATATTATTTTAGTTTTGAAGGGTGACCAAGTCCATCACCCGATATGCAGATGTCTAAAGTGACTGAATTATTGTCGAGTTTGACGGAGTCAAAGCTGAAAAATTGGTACTCATAGTTTATGGCAGTATCTTCGTTTAAAATTGTTTGATTGGATCAAAGACAATGAATTTTCTTTGAATATGATATATAGAGGATTTCAAACTACGCTACGCTTTAAATACAGCTTCTAATCCGGCGAGTCACTCTGAATTTTGCGAGCCTCTGTGCGGGGTAAATGAGTGACAAGTAGAAATGCACGTACAGTCGTATTTAGGTTCTTCAGCCGATTGTCTATTCAAGTTTTTAGTTTTTATTCTGTAAAGAAACGATGTTTTCTTTTCATACTAAAAAAACCCTAATGGTTTCGTTTTCTTGGAAGCCCTTTATTATATGCTCATCGAATAGTTGGCCAAGTTAGAACCGTTTAGATTCAGCAACGGGAAGCCATTCTGATGTCGTTACTACCTTGTTACGGACTCAATTTGTTTCAATCTTGTGCATAATATTCTGTTCGTTCCGTTGAAATACCAAAATGTGTGTATAATCCATGAAATCAAATGTGGTATCACCGAAATAGATGAAATCCCTTCAGTGATATAATGATATCTCAAGAATTGCGTGACAGGAACTGCGTGTAACGTCTGCACGTGTATTTCCCGCCCTTTCCACGAGATGGATTTGGACTTGATCAAGTGCTCATTTTGTGTATATTCAACGAGGGAATGTGGCATATCTTCTCGGCGTTACCAGGGAAAAACAACTATATTACCGTTGAAGGCATGTCCCGACCCCCTTACTAAGAATTGTATGAAATGCCTTGGGACTTGGCGCGTGTCAAGTAAAATTATCATAAAAGCTATAAATATTTTCACCTGTACTGTACTGTCTAGACAGGGTATTTTATTCATTTATGCACTAGTCAAAGTAACCCCCCCCCCCCCCCTCCTCCTCCCCCAACCCGGGACAGGGTGGGAGGGGGAGGGGGGGTGGGGGTTTATTTAGACTAGTGCATAATGGCTCACTCTCTGCTTAAAGCTGCCTGTGATACACTTGTATGCGATTTGTTACTGTCGTCCTCGTATCTCTTTATAGTGGAGCTCGTTGCATAAAAAAAAACAAAGAAAATCAATATGGAAAACAAAAGATAAAAGAACAACCCACACAAGTGAAAACAAAATCACGCCGCGCGCCTCGCCCGCTCGCAGACGTAAAGGTCGGTACACACGAAGGGACAAGTCACATGTCCTGATATCCTGTTCCCCGCGGACACCGGCCATCCTACAGCTGAGAAACTACAAACCTCGTACACAAAGAATAACGTATTTCTTTACAGTTTTAAGGTAATAGACCAGTTCGCGGTTTATTATAATTCCGACATTTTGAAAGGGGTGTAGCCTGGGTAACCAGCCGACTCGTATCGCTCCCCACTCGCGAAAGAAAATGCGAAAGAAAATGCCATACTGATGACGTAGCAGATAGCTTTCGCGAGTGGGGAGCGATAAGAGTCGGCTGGTTACCCAGGCTAAAAGGGGTGTAAACATGGCACGAAACAGTGTTTGTATGGGAATCCGATGACAAATAAAATCCGTAAAATCGAATTTTTGAAATATTCTTCAGATTTCTTAGCAACACAAACCCAGATCCCACCGGCAAGACAATTTGACACAGTGCGCATTCGTTAGTTTTTTTTTCTGCAACAACGTTTCCTCGTATATCCACCCGTGCAGCAAAACATTTGTATGCTTCCTGCTCGTTCAATTAGCCACCCAGGCAACATTAAGAGAAACAGTGAAGCGCAGTGTTCGCGCCTACGCCTTTTCGATCCCTCGTGCCTCGATCGGATGATCACGTAAAATGGCGGTCCCGTCTCACGCAATCTCGTTCTCATAACCCGCGATCTTTTGGCCAGTATCTTGGCGCTGGTCAAAAGATCGCGGGCTCTGGGAACGAGATTGCATCTCACGACGCTCGTATTCATCAGCAGCTGTGTATCACAGGACGCTAAGGAACCACTTTGGACGTTAAACAAATATCTGGCAGTGACCACCTTCAGTGCTTGTTGGTCAGCCGCATTAATGGAAAGATAACTAACATAACTACTCATGCTTGTAAACTGCGTGGCTTACCGTGTGTCTGAACAAGCGCCCCGCACATACATGTATATGTAAATCCAGCGTAATTCAGGTCTGGATAAAGTCTGTCACGATCCACACAATATGTTTCATCGTTCACCCAGATGTTTTCTGGACCCCTTTCTAAGATAGTTTGTAGCAACCCTGGTGAAACTCCTTGCAGGATCCTTGAGGATCTTTAAGGTTCCTGAAGGATCAGGTAAGGATCCTTGTAAGGTCAGGATCCTTGAAGGATTTGTCTAGGATCCTGATGGCCAAGATCCTTGCCAGGATCCTGTTAAGATCCTGAAGGATCCGGGAAGGATCCTTGTACGGTCAGGATCCTTGAAGGATTTGTCTAGGATCCTGATGGCCAAGATCCTTGACAGGATCCTGTCAAGATCCTGCTAAGATCCTTTCAGGATCCTGATATGATCAAGTTAATCTAGTAAGTGCAGGATCCTTGTAAGATCCTTAAGGATTTCACCAGGATCCTGTCAGGATTCAGGCAAGATCCTGGCAGGAAATAACTGCATGGAAGGAAAGGATCCTTGTAAGTTCCTTGAGGATCTTACAAGGATCCTGTCAGGATTGAGGCAAGATCCTGGCAGGAAACAAACGCATGGAAGGAAAGGATCCTTGTAAGATCCTTAAGGATTTCACCAGGATCCTGTCAGGATTGAGGCAAGATCCTGGCAGGAAACAACCGCATGGAAGGAAATGATCCTTGTAAGATCCTTGAGGATTTCACCAGGATCCTGTCAGGATTCAGGCAAGATCCTGGCAGGAAACAACCGCATGGAAGGAAAGGATCCTTGTAAGATCCTTAAGGATTTCACCAGGATCCTGTCAGGATTCAGGCAAGATCCTGGCAGGAAACAACCACATGGAAGGAAAGGATCCTTGTAAGATCCTTGAGGATTTCACCAGGATCCTGTCAGGACTCAGGCAAGATCCTGGCAGGAAACAACCGCATGGAAGGAAAGGATCCTTGTAAGATCCTTGAGGATTTCACCAGTATCCTGTCAGGATTCAGGCAAGATCCTGGCAGGAAACAACCGCATGGAAGGAAAGGATCCTTGTAAGATCCTTGAGGATTTCACCAGGATCCTGTCAGGATTCAGGCAAGATCCTGGCAGGAAACAACCGCATGGAAGGAAAGGATCCTTGTAAGATCCTTGAGGATTTCACCAGGATCCTGTCAGGATTCAGGCAAGATCCTGGCAGGAAATAACCGTTGGAATGAAAGTATCCTCGACCGTACTGTACTGTCTTCTCAATAGCTACAATTTAACTGAATTACTCCTTCCCACTTTTACTGTCGTTTTCTTTTTTTTCTTCTTTTCTCTTTTCCTTTTCTTTGATTAACTACAGCCCTCTGCAAGTTCAATTTACACTCTTTTTGCTACCATATTAAAATTACACAAATCACTTAGCTCAATTATTCACTTTATTTATTATATATTTATATAATTAAATACAGCAGTGGCCAACTCGAAAGCTTTGGCCTACTTTCGGTAAAAATAACTGTTTCCGGCCCGGAACGCGAATGTATAGTCTATTACCGTGACACAGCCCCTTTAATCTTAACCCAACTTTTATACAAAGGTACGAATACCCTTTTAATTACGTTCTTATTCCCATTGACCCAACGTATGTTTCATCGTTTCTTCGTCTGAGTTCACTGCATGTAAAGGTGTTATTTCGGTGATTTTACAGCTCTGACGAGTTCACTACTGTTTATGTAAGGAAGTTTGAATTGTCTCTCGGCCAACCAAGAAGCATGCATGTACATGCATGTTCAAAGGATTCGCTTTATCAGGAACGTCAACCTAAAATATGACTACATAGTACAGGAACTGTTCGTTGATCTCCTGTATAGAAAGTCCTAGCAGAGATGCCAACTCTCCGGCTTTTGGTGAGAGACTAAACGCTTTTTAGCCTCATCTCCCGCTTTGAGTCCAAATCTCCCGCTTTTTCGCAAATGAGACTTAAATAAATAAATGCTTTTTGCCTTGGCTGTCCTTTTTGTTCATGACTCACGCACGATCATTACAAATCAGACAGATCCATACGAAGCATAACGAAGCAGTGATCTCCCGCTTTTAGAACTCAAGGGGTTGGCATCTCTGTCCTAGTCCTTGCTCACAATCCTCCGACTCTGGGAAGTTTTGTTTGGAGATTTCTGCCTTTTTTCACCGCTTTCTCCCATTGTGTACGAATTAACCTTTGACAATATCCGGGTATTATAATATACTTTCAACCAATCACATCGCGGAGAATACCAGGTATCGTGTTCGGTAACCAATCCGATTACGGTACGCACAAAGTACATACGTATAATATTTCTCGTCAACCGTCTTCTACACGTGAAGTTGGACTGTTTGCTACAAATTCTCTGTCTACTTCTATGGTTTTTAGCATTATCAAACTCTATTTCTTTAATAACAATCTTCAGGATTCCTCGAGAATCGAAGGTAAGTGCAGCATTGTCAATTTCGCTCAGAAAAGTACGTCGATTACGACGTTAGAACCGATTTGAGTGTAACGCACCGCGCAAATTTAACCACTTCTAAAGTCTCTCGAAGTTCTTGAAGTCTGCAGTATTTGGAATATGAAAGAGCACAAAGTTATTTGATTCAGTACCTCAAAACTACGATAAACAAGTGAGAGCATGTATTTATCAACTAAGTACGTCGAATGATTGCCCTACACGCGTATTAATATAAACATTGAAATCCGTTGTATTCTAATTGACCGCTTTTGCGGTCGATCTGCCAGGCAGTTTTAATATTTCCCAGGCGTTGGACATGTATCTCGATTGCCCTTTCCCCATGGCCAAAGGCTCTTTGCTTTTAATAGGCTTTCTAATTATTTGGCAGTATGTATATACATGTATGAAAGTGACTAATCGTTTATGTTGTTGTTTTCTTGTAGGGCAAAGCAATATAGAGAAAGGGTTTCAGAGAAAGAGCTAGAAAGCTAAAACTGGAGGGAGGAGAACTAGTGCAGCTGAGTGAAAATTAAACCTTAATTTAGTTGGCCTGATTGCAGAATACCTCTTAAAGTGACTAAAGACTTTAAAAGTGGTATTGTTTTTTGAAGGGCAAGCCGGTTCGAGCTAAAAACCAGATGAGATTTTACAAGGGTTTGTTTGGTCCTGAATACTTCTACACAAGAATGTTGGCTGAGTTCCTGGGACAAGATTAAGTTAAACATTATATAGGATTGCTGCATACATGTAGATTCATTTATATTCAAAGATTACATTACAACTGTAGGATTTATTTAATTTTAGAGGCCATGCAGGACCACAAATGGTTCCATTTTGTGTTCAACATAACCCAATTTTGTAAGACTAGTGTGATCTAATTATAACATGCAGCCAGGGTGGTGCAGTACGTGGTAAGCACTAAGCTCCACCTCTCGCCTTTGTGACCCAGAGGCAATTCTAGTTCGTAGGCACCACAATGTGAGTTGCGTTTGTTGGTATTCACCCTTGCTGCAAGGGTTTTTATTCGGGTTATCCAGTTTTCCTCTATCCAAAAAACCAACATGCTAAATTCCAATTTGATCAGTGCATGGTATAGCGTAGTCCTGGCTTTGATCAGCCCCAATGGTAGTTGCAGGTCCCATTAATTTTTTTTTACCCGAACAGTGCGTGGCTGTGAGGTGTATCAGCAGATTGATCAGCCTATATCACCAGTGGAGAAGGGGAGGTGATAATTAGAATTTTATGGTAAAAGGATTCAGGGTTCATTGTTTTTTTAATGGGACACTTTGAAAATGAATAATGAATTAGCTATACATTGTAGTGTCTGGGTATTCTGCAATCTCTGCTACCTATTGCTCCTTGTGTAGTATATTTGTACTGTCAATTGAAAGATAGCAAATCCCATTGTAAATGTTGCTTTTAAATTATCTTTTGAGTTTCCAATTTTGTACTTTTTAAAAATAAACAAGATTGAGCTTTTATGAAAATAATGTTGTATTGTGTTTGCATATTTTCTCCATGCAATACTATATATAGATGGTTTGCACTCAATCCCCAGAGATTCAAAGGGCATGGCGGCCATGTTGGTGTACAGAACAAAAGAATTAAGCTAACGAAGAATCTATTGTTAACTGTACACCAACATGGCGGCTATGACGTCATGTGCAAAGGGTCTATTATATACATGTAGCTTACCGGTATATACTGTTTCGTATGTTCGGCTATTACATACATGTATGCCTCATCAATTTAATAATACATTGACATGTACATGTACTTAATCTGCTTTCTATATTAATATTATAAGCTAGCAATGTACAACATCAGTTGCATTACCTGTTTTCCTGACCTCCATTATTGAATGTAGAAAGTGCCAGAAACAGAAAGTGCAACCCTACCTCATTTCGAAAGGATTTTTTTCAAATGAAGTCAACATAATTTTCGATTCATACATGTAAGCACTTTAAGGGTATAAATCATAACATGACTTACCGAGTCTAGGCAAGGCAAAACAACTTACATGTAAATTGTTACACATTTCAATAGAGTCGCTCCAACATTTTAACTAAATTAGGTACATTATAACTATTTAGTTGACGTCACCTAAATTGGTTTACTGCAAAACGAATGGTAACAGCAAAATCAGGGGGGTTGAACATAAACTTCAGATGAAAATAAAACCGTTGATCCCATAAAACAGTATACTAGTCTAGATGATTCCATGAGTCAATGTCTCCCCCAGATCTGAAGACCATTAGCACATGAAATTTCAAATTAGCTGACTAACGTATGTTAACTAAATTAGTACTAAATTTAGTTAAACTCACTTGTCAACACCGATATTGGAGCGACTCTATATGAAACAATAATCTGCATTAAGAACATACATGTATTAAAGTAATGTTCCACTAGTCTTGTTTATGTTTGAAACTTACAACTGAACATGATGACCAGACATACAATGTATATTGCTTAATAATACACATACAGTACTGTTCGAAAAGATTGCAACGAGAATTGGGGATATTTCACTTTTAATATCACTTCACTAAGGGAAGTGAAATTTCACTTCACCTCGTTGCAATCTTTTCGAACAGTACTGTAGTATAGTTTTCTTGGTATTTAAAACACACATATAAATACCAATGGTGAGATGGACTATTCACAACTCTGTATTGTAGAAGTTTTCATTTTTATGACCTTAATGCTACATGATATGTATGGTATTTGTAAATGTTTAACTTCAGAATATTAGACTAACACTGAGCATTAATTTTTACACATGCAACAGGACTACCCTAACTTCTTATTAATCTTGTCCACTTGCATGGTCTTTACAGGAAAATATCAAACTGCAGGCTTAACACTGTACAGAAAAGACTGAGGTTCGATATTTCCCCGTAAAGACCAAGCGGACAAGGTTAATAAATCCATGTTTATCATATGGCACTATTTAAAATTGTTGTTTCTTCATTTCATTGGAAAACAAAAATATCCAACTGGAAGTATATATTTTATATCAAGTTGGTGTGCATGCATATCTTGATTGCAGATTTCATGCAGGTTTTTTTCACAACACAAACCACAAAATGAACAAATTATAGTAATGATTATACCAATACCAGTAACGACAATTACATAATGATGAAAAGGATTAATAACAGTAACGATGAGCAATGATAATTATTATTAATATATTGCAAATTAAGTGAAGTGAATCTTGAATGTTGTATCTCCAATACATTAATGTTGTTAGCAATCTAAATCAAAATATTTTATAACACTACAATTTCATTACATTGATTATTAAAAACATGTACATATTATAACATAATTATTTATTCTAAAAATATCAAATTGGTTTTTTTCTTTTGATATTTAATGCCTGTTATCAATTAAGGCTGACTATAGAAGATTGACTCATGTTAAATATCATACAATGAATGTATTCAAGTGGTGCATGCGAGGAGCGATATTTGCTAATGATAGTGATAAACGAACTGCTTATATTCGCGCGCGATACCAAACTTTTAAAACTCATATATTTCCCTTGACTTTGTATGAGACGTAAGCAAAGAGTCAACCTTCTGATGTTATCCAAAGTGTGTGACAATCTCTAGTTTACTTTATTTGCATATATTAAATAAATACCACTTCGAAAAAAAACACATCTGCTATTAAATTTTAGACAGCTATTCAAATTGACTCTTGTAGATAATCTCAACAATCCTCAAGGATTCTAAAACAATCCTCAAGGATCCTGGAGCAATCCCCAAGGATCCTGGACCAATCCCCAAGGATCCTGTAACAATCCTCAAGGATCCTGTAACAATCCTCAAGGATCCTGTAAGGATCCTGTAAGGATCCTGTAAGGATCCTGTAAGAATCCTGTAAGAATCCTCAAGGACCCTGTAAGGATCCTCAAGGACCCTGTAAGGATCCTCAAAGATCCTCAAGGACCCTGTAAGGGTCCTCAAAGATCCTCAAGGACCCTGTAAGGATCCTCAAGGACCCTGTAAGGATCCTCAAGGACCCTGTAAAGATCCTCAAGGACCCTGTAAGGATCCTCAAGGACCCTGTAAGGATCCTCAAGGACCCTGTAAGGATCCTCAAGGACCCTGTAAGGATCCTCAAAGATCCGCAAGGATCCTGTAAGGATCCTCAAGGACCCTGTAAGGATCCTCAAGGACCCTGTAAGGATCCTCAACGATCCTTAGTCTTTTCAAGGATCCTTGCCAGGATCCTGAAGGATCCTGAAGGGTCCTGAAGGGACCTGGCAAAGACCCTTCAGGTTCCTTGACAAGAAATGCTAGGATCCTGCAAGGAACCTTAAAGGATCCTGGTTAGGATCCTCAAGGATCTTAGACAGGATCCTGCAAGGATCCTGCAACGATTTTCACCAGGGAATAGCAACATACGTCAGACATTTCTGAACTTCGCTTTCCAGGATGGCACTGCGCTCCAGTTCGGCACCGACACAGCTGATTAGGCCATCCCAATAAAATGCAAATACGTAGAGAGCTAGGAAAAGAGGTGTAGTTGAAAGTATGTTCTTCAATTTTTTTTTTTAACTTTTCCCAAAAATTGGGTCAATGTCAAGCTTTGTATTTTTGTTAACTTTTCCAAAAAAAAATGGGTCGGTCTGGCGATTGGAAACGGAACATTTTATTGGGATGGCCGTATGTGGGTCGTGTGAATATACAGGATATATGCACGGGATGTTAGAAATCATTTATAATTCATTGTTGTGACCTTGTGTATGAATGTGTGCAAACTTCATAAATATTTCAATATAAATTACCCACTCTGGTATATATGTTGGGCACCACAGACGAAATGATAAAACACCGGATCTCCTAGCGTGTAGGGATCTGATCAGCAATATATATATATAAATAGACAAGAAAGGAAAGGCTGATTCAACGGTAGAGAGTTTTTTCTTCCAATATTCCACATGGAATGTACACATCTGTGTTCGGGCTACCTGTGGTGCACAACAGCAGACTGGGTTCTAGTCCTAAATAAAATATGGCGGATGCTACAAAGCCATCTGTATAAACTATAATGGATAAATGTTCTTTCGGTGTAAAATCGACAAGAAGATAATTATCGTAAGTTGTGGCTTCGAGACCATGACAGAGCTGGGGAGGAGAGCACAAATAACTAAAGGCTAGAATCAGGTATGCATTTATCGCTGATTCATCCTTCGTATTACTAATTTCTCTTATTTTGAAGTTGATTGTTAATTAGTTGTTGTTTATTGCAAAACCATAGGCATAAGTGACAAATTAATTTATCACCCAGTTATTTTAGGGCTATGTTTCTCATTCCTGTCCGTTATTTGTCCCGTTATTCTGCAGCTTGCATCTGGCGTTGATTGTTTATTTACGTTGGACCCGGGCGTTGGGAGTATGTTACTTTGGCCTCACTGCTCCTAAGCTGAATAAACTTTACAAACTTTTTAGTCCCCAGTTGTATTTCCAAATGACTGATCTACAAAATAATAACTCTCTCATCTTCTACAATTTCGCCGCATCGATAGTATTCGAATGTCATTTTACCCTAAAATTTGACTTTTTGAAAAATAATTTCGGAAGTCACTAGTACATGAAAGCCTTATTCCTTGAATACTGAATATTTTTTGGGCACTTATATCATAATTAAATTGCAATTGGTCGTGTTTATGCTGTAGAAACGTTTTGTGTATATAGCTTATATGGTCTGTTCAAAAATATTCTGTAAACATGACTAAAAATACATAGTGGAAATACCCCTCAAACCGAGGCAGTTCGTACTGACCCCCATATCTCTTACAGTTTTTGGAATTTTTCCAAAATATTCTACCAAGTCTAATGCCAGGCCAATAGTAACATATGTGCAAAATATGAACAAAATCTGAGATGTCCATGTAGACTCATTTTTTCAGGGTGCATGGTTTTCACATGGATGCCCTCTTAACTAGATATTAGATAGCATTTAACTAGATATTAGATAGCATTATTTTAACTAGATATTAGATAGCATTTAACTAGATATTAGATAGCATTTAACTAGATATTAGATAGCATTTAACTAGATATTAGATAGCATTTAACTAGATATTAGATAGCATTAACTAGATATTAGATAGCATTTAACTAGAGATCAGATAGCATTTAACTAGATATTAGATAGCATTTAACTAGATATTAGATAGCATTTAACTACATGTAGATATTAGATAGCATTATTTTAACTAGATATTAGATAGCATTATTTTAACTAGATATTAGATAGCATTTAACTAGATATTAGATAGCATTTAACTAGATATTAGATAGCATTTAACTAGATATTAGATAGCATTTAACTAGATATTAGATAGCATTAATTTTAACTAGATATTAGATAGCATTTAACTAGAGATCAGATAGCATTTAACTAGATATTAGATAGCATTTTAACTAGATATTAGATAGCATTTAACTAGATATTAGATAGCATTATTTTAACTAGATATTAGATAGCATTTAACTAGATATTAGATATAGCATTAAAGTAGGAATCAGATAGCACTAAACTAGGGATAAGATATACCTAAACTACATGTAGGAATAATCTCCCAGAAAATGTAGTGAATACAAAAAGCCCCGAAAGCTTTAGCAAACAAGTCCTGTTTTATCTGCAATAAGCTTATATTTAGTTGTTAATCGATTTACTTATTTATGTATATATTAATTTATATTGGTTGTATGCAAATAGCTTTACTGATCAAATAAACAGATACAGATAGGAATCAGATACAGCACTAAACTATAGGAATCAGGTACATGTAGCACTAAAACTATAAATCAGATAGTTCCTACATGTAGCTAGCTGCTACATGTAGATAATTTATTAATATAGAAAACAGATACATTAATTGTCAATGCAGCAATTTAAATTGATGAGGGCCGCATACATATACGTATGTAATATACTATAAAGTATAATCTGCCATGCAAACATGCATGTAACATTTTGTGGTACATGTAGTACAGTATATGTAGTATCTATTATAAACAATACATGGACAGCATATATATTTTATGTTTATGAGTTTAAATAATTACTACATGCCAAACAAGCTACATGTATATATATAGTATTGGATGGAGAATATATGAAAACACAAAATAACATTTCATAAAAGTTAAATCTTGTTTATTTTTTTAAAGTACAAAATTGGAAACTCAAAAGATAATTTAAAAGCAATTTTTTTTTTGTGATTTGCTATATTTCAATTGACAGTACAAATATACTACACAAGGAGCTATACCTGTTGGTAGCAGAGATTGCAGAATACCCAGACACTACACCATAGCTAATTCATTATTCATTTTCGAAGTGTCCCAAATGCCAAAAAACAATGAACCTTAATCCTTATACCATAAAATTCTGATTATTGCCTCCCCCTTGACCCCTCCTCTGGTTATACAGGCTGATCAATCTGGTAATGCACCTCACAACCACTGTTTGGGTAACAAAAAACTGTATTTTTTTATGGGACCTGCAACTACAATAGGTGCTGATCAAAGCCAGGACTAGCTAGGCTATTAACCAGAGTCAGAATTGGAATTTAGCATGTTGGTTTTTTTGGACGGAGGAAAACTGGATAACCCGAAGAAAAACCCTCACCTTGCCCTCAAAAAACAATACCAATTAAAGCGTAGTCCACACAAGCAAGTTTTCCTTGACAAGTATTCCCTTGACAAGTTTTATTTGCTCGTGTAGGCGACGAAAAATTACATGTTTTTCCTTGACAAGTCTCCTTGTTGAAAAACTGGCGTGCCAGTTATTGAACAAGGCAACTTATCAAGGAAAACTTGCTCGTGTGGACTACGCATAAGTCTTAGTCACTTTCAAGTGAACTGAGGTATTCTGCAATCAGGTCAATTAAATTAAGGTTTAATGTTCACTCAGCTGCACTAGTAATATCCTTTGTTAGGACTTCTTAACCTCCACTCTTTCTCTATTGCTTCCTAATGCCCTGCAAGAAAACAACAACATACAAGAATATAGTCACTTTCGTGTATACATGCATGTACATACTGCATACTGCCTTAGTACAAACTCAAAATGTGGTATTAATGTACGCCTTAAGGGGTAAGCCTTAATAGGTAAAATTCCAGGAAAGATCAGTATTCAAAAAACAAATTAAACTACTGGTATATACATGTATAGCTAAAGTATTATCATATAAATATTATTTAATTAAAAATAATAGAAAACTGAAAAAGAAATGTATGTATGACTTTAAAAGCCGTATCATTTAATTAAAAAGGGTGGCCTACATTTTGTAGCTTATAAGGTCTGCTCAGTCATTGCCCTTCTCCTGACCCTGAGGTGCATTGTGAATCATCAAGTAAGCTCCAGGTGGATCCTATTATGAGTATTGACTGTGCAATAAACATTTTGCTTTGGATTGGAAACCTTTTACAGGTCTGGACTGTTTTTCTCAGTAGCATCTCTGAAAGGAAACACAAAACACACATAATTATATGTGTATAAACTCTTAAAGTGCAAGTATCATGCCAACAATTTTTTTTATATTGTACTATTGTGTTTGTTTCTCACAAAAAAATATTAATCTTGCAGATTGTTTAAAATCTCTGACATGACATCAGATGATGAATCAACTCCCTCCCAAGAGAAAACTATTACAATAAAATCCTGTAGGTTTCCATTGTGACAACACAAGATTAATCAATCCCGTTATTCGGGTAACTTTTATTCTAGTTGAATTGCTGCTCCAGTCTCTCAAAGAAAACTTAAGTATATTAGAAATAGAGTTTGGAGCAAAAAGAGAATGTTGTTTTATGGCTTCACTTGCAATTTAAGTTAACTTTAATAACCTTACAGTCATTTAAGTTATGAGCTAATAGCAATAAGCTTGATAATAAAATCAAAATGTTGATGACACCAATGATCAAGTCAAGTTCACTAGACACTATTAAAATCACTGCCTTTGGTTTTGAACAACAGTTTTTTGTTATGTTTTCAAATGGTTAAAGATAATTCCACTAGCTAACATTTTCAATGTATTCGTTTTCAATCACAAAAGCTGAAGATTTGATCCCAACAATAAGAAAATCTATTCAACTGAGCCTGGCTGAGGGGGCACATTATCGATATCAAGCAGTACAAACTCGTGCTTATTCAAGTCAACAAAAGTTTTGGGGGGCAAAAAAACATATACCAAGACACAATAAACAGCATGCTGTACTTCTTACCTTTTTCTAGGTTTACAGAATCCTTCGTTTTCTCCATTTTGTAGACAAACTCGGGCATACAGCAGAAATGGCCGCCTTTTATTCTTTCTTAGGGAAGAACTGAAAAATAGCCTTTACACAGACCTCCATAATCCCTTCAAAGGAAGTAAAAGGTGGTCTGTACTACGGATGAGTTAATCGTGTTCCGACATAATTTTGCATAAATTACATATCGATTTCCATTGGCCGAGAAACACTAGGCGGTACACATTGTAGATTTCAGATTGTTCATTTCCTATTGTTAACGGCAATGCAAGGACGCGCTGGGAAGCGTGGGAAATAAAATAAATTCCCTTCTTCGATAGCCTATATACACAGACCTTCGTAATCCATTCAAAGGAAGGGATTTGGAGATCAGCCGATTGTGTAAACACGTAAATAATTAACTGTATATCTTACATTACATCTCCGGATCTGGAATTCCGCCACACTCCGGAATTCCATGTTTCAACTACCTGCAATTCTGGTGGATTCCTGGCCAGCTGGAATTCACCCTGGACCTGGTATTCTGGTGCGGTGGAATTCCATATAATTATATTTTCACTAGGGATATTGCATGCATTTACTTTTCCTCCTGACTGGTTGCATTTTCAGCTAAACGACTTTAACTACTTCAGTTGAGATGCTTAAAGGGGCTGTTATAAAATATGTCATGGTACTGCACATGTATCCAGTAATTGCTCAGTTGGTGGCTGTTAATTGGATACAAACCATTAAACTTCCCTCCCTCAATGCTAGATTGAAAGGATTTTCAATATTTCCCTGGAGACTATTTTATATACATTGTTTGTTAGTCATTTTTGCATATTTGCTTTGATGTCAAGCATCCCACATGGCCGAGAGGTTCGTCAGTTCATATCACAATCAGTGGAAATAGCTGTTTTCGGCCCGGAATGCGAATATAAAGTATATTACCGTGACACAGCCCTTTAATTACAGGCTCATATTGCTTCTGTGATTTGGTTCTAGCTGTAATTACTTAATTGTACTATGTTACTTACATGTAGCTTGACTGACTTGCTTGTTATTTATTTATTTATGACATTCGGACACAAGGTCACGGGAGAAGAAACAATAGGACTCGAAGTCCCTTACAAGGTTTGCCTCCACAGCTTGTTACTGTACCACAGCTTGTTACTGGCTTGTAATTACTGTACCAAGCTTGTTGCTGGCTTGTCATTATTGTGCCAAGCTTGTTACTGGCTTGTAATTACTGTACCAAGCTTGTTGCTGGCTTGTCATTATTGTGCCAAGCTTGTTACTGGCTTGTAATTACTGTACCAAGCTTGTTGCTGGCTTGTCATTATTGTGCCAAGCTAAATGTTACTGGCTTGTAATTACTGTACCAAGCTTGTTGCTGGCTTGTCATTATTGTGCCAAGCTTGTTACTGGCTTGTTATTACTGTACCAAGCTTGTTGCTGGCTTGTCATTGTTGTGCCAAGCTTGTTACTGGCTTGTAATTATAACTGTACCAAGCTTGTTGCTGGCTTGTCATTATTGTGCCAAGCTTGTTGCTGGTTTGTCATTATTGTACCAAGCTTGTTGCTGGCTTGTCATTATTGTACCAAGCTTGTTACAGAGTGGCTTGTCATTATTGTACCAAGCTTGTTGCTGGCTTGTAGAAAACATGACAGGACTGTAACAGGCTTGTCATGAACATGTTCATGTTCAGCTCTCAGCTTGCCACATGCATGTCACAGGCCTGCACCTTAGATTATTACTGCAATCATGCCTGTCACATGCCTGTAACAAGCTTGCTAACTGGCCTGTCACAAGATTATCTTTTCCGTAAGGGAAGTTTTCACACAATTTCGGAATTTAGTTTTGATATGTTTCATTGCCAAGCATGCATGGCCACATGCAGTAATGTTCGAAGCTTGATTAATCCTAATCCAGGATTAAAGGTTAACCAAGGATTCTGGTCCCTTAACTTGTAATATCTAGGATTATTACGAATAGAAAGGTATACTGCTCATTCCTCATCTATCTATAAGTTTTTAACCAAAAATCTGCATTCATCAATAAAATTTTAAGCCAATTTAATCAGGCTTTGACCAACCGGTTGCATGATCTTATGATACTTAAACCATATTGACATAAAAATACTCACTTTATGTATACATGTATAATTTCAATGGTTTTTTTTTTTAATTAAATTGCAGAATTGTGGTATGATTTTATAATTTTTGAAAATGATGGTTCAAACAGCTGCCTATCAGGAACCCGTATTTTTTTATATTTTCAGATAGTTTTTGGATAGGCTAGTTTTCTACTATCTTACATGCAGATAGTTTTCGGATAGGTTTGTGTTCTTGCAGATAGGTTTCAGATAGGCTAGTTTTTTACTATCCGTATTTTTTATCATTTTCAGATAGGTTTCGGATAGACTAGTTTTCTAGTATCCTAACTGTAGATAGTTTTCGGATAGGTTTGTGTTTTGCAGATAGGATTCAGATAGGCTAGTTTTTTACTATCCAATTTTTTAAAATATTTTCAGATAGTTTTTGGATAGGCTAGTTTTCTACTATCTTACATGCAGATAGTTTTCGGATAGGTTTGTGTTCTTGCAGATATAGGTTTCAGATAGGCTAGTTTTTTACTATCCATATTTTTTTATCATTTTCAGATAGGTTTCGGATAGACTAGTTTTCTACTATCCTAACTGTATATAGTTTTCGGATAGGTTTGTGTTTTGCAAATAGGATTCAGATAGGCTAGTTTTTTACGATCCAATTTTTTTTATATTTTCAGATAGTTTTTGGATAGGCTACATGTAGTTTTCTACTATCTTACATGCAGATAGTTTTCGGATAGGTTTGTGTTCTTGCAGATAGGTTTCAGATAGGCTAGTTTTTAACTATCCGTAATGTAGATTAACTATCTTTCTAACAGATAGTTATTAACTACAAATGTAGCCAAAAGATAGGGAAAAGATAGCAGTGGACTATCCGATAAACTGCTCAGATAGTAAAAAGATAGTAAATTTGTGCCATCAACTAGGAATTAGATAGCAATAACTAGCATGCGGATAGGAAATATATAGCTAGGAAATAGATATGTTCATTTTTGTAAGGGGGGGGGTACATTATCGATATCAAGCAGTACAAACTCGTGCTTATTCAAGTCAACAAAAGTTTTTTGGGCAAAAAAACATATACCAAGACACAATAAACAGCATGCTGTACTTCTTACCTTTTTCTAGGTTTACAGAATCCTTCAAAATGAACATATCTATTTCCTAGCTATTTCCTATCCGCATGCTAGTTATTGCTATCTAATTCCTAGTTGATGGCACAAATTTACTATCTTTTTACTATCTGAGCAGTTTATCGGATAGTCCACTGTTATCTTTTCACTATCTTTTGGCAAGTCAATAACTATCTGTTAGAAATATAGTTAATAGGTAGGCTATCTAAAATCTATCTACATTACGGATAATAAAAAACTAGCCTATCTGAATCCTATCGGCAAAACACAAACCGTATCTACAGTTAGGATAGTAGAAAACTATATAGTCTATCCGAAACCTATCTGAAAATGATAAAAAAAATCAGATAGTAAAAAACTAGCCTATCTGAAACCTATCTATCTGAAAATATAAAAAAATACGGGTTCCTGATCAATAAGGCAGCTGTTTGAACCATCATTTTCAAAAATTATAAAATCATACCACAATTCTGCAATTTAATTAAAAAAACAACCATTGAAATTATACATGTATACATAAAGTGAGTATTTTTATGTCAATATGGTTTAAGTATCATAAGATCATGCAACCGGTTGGTCAAAGCCTGATTAAATTGGCTTAAAATTTTATTGAAGAATGCAGATTTTTGGTTAAAAACTTATAGATACATGTAGATGAGGAATGAGCAGTATACCTTTCTATTTGTAATAATCCTAGATATTACAAGTTACTAGGGACCAGAATCCTTGGTTAACCTTTAATCCTGGATTAACATTAATCAAACTTCGAACATTACTGCATGGAGCCATGCTTGGCAATTTATGAAACATATCAAAACTAAATTCCGAAATTGTGTGAAAACTTCCCTTACGGAAAAGATAATCTTGTGACAGGCCAGTTAGCAAGCTTGTTACAGGCATGTGACAGGCATGATTGCAGTAATAATCTAAGGTGCAGGCCTGTGACATGTATGTGGTAAGCTGAGAGCTGAACATGAACATGTTCATGACAAGCCTGTTACAGTCCTGTCATGTTTGCTACAAGCCAGCAACAAGCTTGGTACAATAATGACAAGCCAGTAACAAGCTTGGTACAATAATGACAAGCCAGCAACAAGCTTGGTACAATAATGACAAACCAGCAACAAGCTTGGCACAATAATGACAAGCCAGCAACAAGCTTGGTACAGTAATTACAAGCCAGTAACAAGCTTGGCACAACAATGACAAGCCAGCAACAAGCTTGGTACAGTAATTACAAGCCAGTAACAAGCTTGGCACAATAATGACAAGCCAGCAACAAGCTTGGTACAGTAATTACAAGTCAGTAACAAGCTGTGGTACAGTAACAAGCTGTGGTACAGTAACAAGCTGTTTCTTCTCCTGTGACCTTGTGTCCTAATGTCATAAATAAATAAATAACAAGCCAGTCATGCACAAGCTAACATAGTACAATTAAGTAATTACAGCTAGAACCAAATCACAGAAGCAATAATGAGCATGTAATTAAAGGGGCTGTGTCACGGTAAGACTTTACATTCGCATTCCTGGCCGAAAACAGCTATTTCCACTGATTGTGATATGAACTGACGAACCTCTCGGCCATGTGGGATGCTTGACATCAAAGCAAATATGCAAAAATGACTAACAAACAATGTATATAAAATAGTCTCCAGGGAAATATTGAAAATCCTTTCAATCTAGCATTGAGGGAGGGAAGTTTAATGGTTTGTATCCAATTAACAGCCACCAACTGAGCAACTACTGGATACATGTGCAGTACCATGACATTTTATAACAGCCCCTTTATGCATCTCAACTGAAGTACAATGTAGTTAAAGTCGCTTAGCTGAAAATGCAACTGCAGTCAGGAGGAAAAGTAAATGCATGCAAAATTATCCCTAGTGAAAATATATCTGGAATTCCACGCACCGGAATACCAGGTTCAGGGTGAATTCCAGCTGGCCATGAATCCACCAGAATTGCAGGTACATGTACATGTAGTTGAAACATGGAGTTCCGGAGTGTGGCGGAATTCCAGATCCGGAGATGTAATGTAAGATACACAGTTAATTATTTACGTGTTTACGCAATCGGCTGTTTCACTGTCAGAGTAATTATTGGATTCTGAGACCGAAATATACAGCTACAGACGTGAATCAAGGGAGAACGAGGTACACTAAGCATGCATTATATCGTTGATTAGTCCTTTATGATTGTATTTAGGTGTAGTTTACGTCTATTGTACACGTGTCAATTAATATTTATTTACCCGCAGGTATTCTAACAATTTAACACTGATTTCTATAGAAGCAGTGCTTAAAAAATACAAGAAAATCGAACTAATGTATAAAAAGCTAACACTACATGTATATAAATCATACTAAACAAATATATAATCTACTAATTGTTAAATGTGTAATGACTGTGTATGCATGAGTTTTAAGTAGTAGCTTCATGCTGTTTGTATATTGTGAATTCAGCATTAACTGATCTTCAATAATAATTCATTACAACAAGTGTTGAGTTCTCAGTTATAAAACCCTTCTCAAACGGCCTATCCGGGAGTGATAAATCAACATCCTTAAGTTATATATAAAGACTGGCCAGCATTTCAGTTTTTAAAAGAAAATTTACTAATACACAAAACATAAAGATTACATAAACATCCCAATAGATCGGTATTAACATTAGCATGCAATGAATTCTTCTTCAAAAGAAAGCAATTAGAATAATTACTTTTTCTGAATATTCAGCCCACTCAAATCCACTTTTCTATAGCTTAAGGATACTCAAATTTACTGATATAATATATCTTAACAATGCTTTGTTTATGCACGATTTTCATGCAAATGCTTTGCCAACTATATTTCATGACTTTTTTACACCTATAAATAGGATACATCGCCATAATACTCGACTAGATGCAAAAGATTCATATTACATTTCCAAAGTCAGAACTAACTACGGCAAATTCAACATTCGTTTTCTAGGCGCTAAATTATGGAACTCAATCCAAGAGGATTTAAAATCAAAAATACGGAATCAAGTTAAGAAGCTCTTAACGAGTTCCATCCTGAGTAGCTATATGGATACCTGATGCACTCTGCTTTGACATATGCCCTATATTGTCACTTTGTAAGTTTTTTTGTGTCATGTCTTTATTTATTTATATATATATATATTTTTCTTTTTCTGTTTTGTATTGTAGTATTGTTGTCCTCTCTTTGTCAAAATAACAAAATTATAAACCGCTTGATCTCAGCTACTTAACTCGATTAGCTCTGCTATTTTTAAGTAGCTGTGTTCCTCAATCTCTTTCATTTTTATTTATCAATACTAGAACTAACATGTATATTTAAGAGGACACGAATAAATAAATTGTTGTTGTTGTTGTTGTTCACTACTTTCATAATTGTGTACTGTCATGGGCGTAGCTGCCTTTAAGCCAGTAACTGAGTTAATAAAGCTCGGGTTTACAAACTTTCTGGACATGTCTATTATCCGAACATTCCCTTACCCTCACTAAACTCGCGATTACAAACCAAAAATGGCTAGCTACGCCCCTGACTGTGTCCTGTCAGATGCAAATTAGACAATAATCACAAACAAAATCCACAAGCTGCCTTTCTCTTACCCATAATTTAGGCACAAACGAAGTTGCTCCTACATCGTCTTTCTCGTTATTAGCACTAAAGGAAGCGCTCACTTCTTTCGAGTATTGTTCATGCAATGGGAGAATTACAGAGAATATAGCCGGTTGGAAAAACGTTTTTATGGAGCCTTTCTGATGCCAATAATCTAACAACAAGTCCGCGATCCGCCATCTTTGTTTGCTTGAGGATTTCCCAGCATACCTCATGTGGAGCCTCGTTTCAATGCTGATCGTTTTTCGCGCCTTTCTTCAGTTCTAGAATAAAAGACGGCCATTTCTGCTGTATGCCCGAGTTTGTCTATATAAACTAAACTAGAAGTTTCTAATAGAAAGTGAAGTGCTGCGAGGTGATGCATAGAGCTATTGTGTAGTGTATTGGTAATGATTTGCAAGTTTCTGTAGTTTTAAACAACTACAAGTAATAATTATTATAGATTGTGCAACCAATAGTTGATAATTTATGATAAAAAAATAGGTACCCAGTGGGTACGTGTGTCTACTGCTTTTGTAATACAAATGTAAAGCTGAGGACCCATCCGAGATTTTGGGTGGGGGTGCACCACCTGGGTCTGCAAGCGGTGACCCTATTTCAGACCAAAATATAAGATTTTGCATACTGTTTTTTGGAGCGGAGTGTACTGATCTGTCATTACGAGCTAAATAAATGGAAATGTACGCCTTCGTATTTCCCTGAAAAAATCGTAACCTAATCCAGACCAAAAAGGCAATTTCAGACTAAAATAGCTTGAAAAGCATAGTCTTTGGTGTGGCATATACCTGTATGCCAGGGATAACGACTTTCACTTCATTCGAATAGTGTTATGGTCAATGAAAATTGTTGTCTAGTCATGTACTGAGAAGTTGGGGAAACATCAAGATTTTCCCCCCTCGATTATGGGAATAATAAACTTGAGAACTTAGTATAAACTGAGAATACTAGCCAGCTTATACATACTATGAGTCATGAAGCAGGGATTATCAATTTTATTGAGTTGCAGTGACAGTTATAATTGTATAATTACATTAGAAGTATTTATAACATAATTGACATTATATAGTAATCTGAATGGGAGTCATAATTATACGAGTCTAAGATCGTCAAGGTGTGTATATAGATGACAGGGCCGCAGCTAGTGGGGTACAAGGGGGGCATGCAGTTGCCCAGCCCACCCCTTGAAAATATTTTTTTCTAATGTATAAGCAGAATGACATAAAAAAACGAGTTGTATTTACTAAATAATAACACCATAACTATATAGTATAAAGTTTTTATTAATAATAAAGGCTTTACAGTGTTGATTGCAATGTCATATTGGTTAATTAATGCAACTTAATTGTATTATATGTTAGATAATGTTGATCAGCAAACATTTATTTTGTTGGTGGTCTCAGATGTTTAATTGATAAGGAACCAGTCATTATTTAAGTTGGAGGGGGTGGTGGAGAAAACGGGGGGTCTTGTAAAAAAATATTGGAGAAAAGGGGGTCCCAAAATATTTTAAGGTGCTCTAGAGGGATCTTGAAAATTTATTGTATACCGAAGGGGGGTTGCTTTAAAAAGAAAATTTGCAGGCTGACAGGGGTCTTGAATTTTTTTAAATTAAAATTTCAACTCCACCTGCACCCCATCCAAGTTAAATACTAACTGGTCACTAGCAAGTTTTCATTGAACACAGATTGTTGTTTCAAAATTTTAAACGTACAGGGTGCTTGGAAATCAAGAGAGTATAGGTAAGAGAAGGTGAAGCCTGGTTTGTTTTTGGATTTCGGTTTCCTGAGAAATCTTTCTTTTTCTGCACTCTTTCTTTTTGAAGCCTGGTTTGTTCTTGGATTTCAGTTTCCTGAGAAATCTTTCTTTTCCTGTACTCTTTTTGGCACTTTTTCTTGCTTTCAGTTTTACCTTGCAATGGACTATTTTGCTTCTTATTTTGATCAACCTGCAGCTCAGGTTTCAAGTGATTTTCAAAATCAGTTTGATCTGGTTTGCCTTTAGTAGGGATGGTTGTTGTGATATCACAGTTTTGATTTGTCAGAAAATCATGACCAGGGTTTATCATCCTACCAACATTTGCATGCTTATATTGGAAATGAACAGGTACAATTTCAAAAAACTGACTATTCAAATCAGCTGCCAGGCCAAATAAATGCTCATGTAAGTCGCTGATATCAGCACATTTCATGACAACAGCAGTACCATTTGGATCAGGCATTCCAACAGAATTACGTACATGAGAATCAAAGATATAGAAAGTATCTACAACCTTAATTAAAGCCATTACAGAGCCCTCAAGTATTATAAAAGCATAATCATCACTGCTGAAAGTATTCATCAAAGCTGAACGCAAAGTGAAGTATGGAGCCTCGTTTTCATGCAACTCCACGTGAATTAAACCCTGATATAATTCTTTATAGTTTACTAACCAAGTTTGGTTAGGATTTGCTGTTGCTTGTGCCTCAATGGGCTCCACCACAATGGGTAGATCAGTATTTGTCACCACAATGGGTGGTTTTTCATTTGTTTGTGCCACGTTGGGCGATTTGTTTGCTACCCCGAAGGGTTCGTTTGCTGCCCCGAAGGACGATTCGTAAGTGTTAGTCTCCATAGACCAACATGCCTCAACGGGCAGATAGTTCAGCGATATCGTCTCTGCATCTGGGATGAGTCGATTGCCAAGCGCATCGAGATACAGTCGGTCTCCTTCGATAAGGATTTTATCGATTGTGTCAGAGGTCCACTGCTGAACTAATTTAAATTGGGCACACGACAGCGCTGAAAAACTCATAAAAGAACATTGTCTTCCTCTCGATACATCACTAAAACGTTTGTGACCCTGATGGTACTTCCAGCTATGAATAAAGCGGAGTTTGACATGATAATTTGATAAAATGGTACTTACCGGGCATACACTGTGTTCGGGACTCGACTGTGTTGAAATCAGCGAATGCAAAGTTTGCTACATCCGGGATATATCCTCCGACACCCAGGCAGTCAACCGGCCGGTGACCATGAACCCAATTTTTTTTTCAAGGAAATGGTATGTTGACGAAAAGGTATGCGCTTGGTCACCCTGTGTTGTAACGTCAAGTTTAGTGTTGCTGCTCGCTACACTCGCAGCAATTAGTGACTATAGCTCTAAACACAATAAATTTAAGTGACTATTAAGCTCTAAACACCCTAAATTAGTGACTAGCTCTAAACACACTAAATTGAAGTGACTAGCTCAGTGAGTAAACACACTAAATTTAAGTGACTATAAGCTCTAAACACCCTAAATTAGTGACTACATGTAGCTCTAAACACACTAAATTTAAGTGACTTGCTCTAAACACACTAAGTTTAAGTGGCTAGCTCTAAACACCTTAAATTAGTGACTGGCCATTTACTTGAGGGATGCTAGAAATGAACTTTTATACATGCACGTACAAATGTGTGGTTCCAGAAAATATCCATAACCCCAGCACAGAGAGAATTTGATATAAGACCCCTCACCCCTCTGGAATTTCCAATTTTCTCCCATACAAACTCTGTAATTTTGTGGTCCCTCTGACCCCCCCTCCCCTCTGGAAATTTCCAATTCCCTCTGTGGTGGGTCTTTCTTCGCCGTGACTGCTTTCTCCATCTTTGAACGAACAGTGGAGAACTGACGACCCACGTGTATCCAGAGCAGTGTTGAATCTGATTGGTCGACCGTGTCACATGTTGAGTCAACTCGAAGACACTATATTCTAGTAGTACATAATATAAATTATTAACCTGATGATTCAGTATTGGGCCAGAAAGAGGTTCATCGTCATCATTATCCTGTATTTGTTGTCCAACACTATATTAAGAGGAAAATGCAGAGATTGCAAGTTACTAATTATCACTACATGTCCATTGTACAGCAACTGCCCATTTGTCCACTCTGATTGGCTACCTTTTATCGTCAATGAGACAAAATACTGCAAGTGCAGCAACTGAAAAAGGATGTTGTAGAATGGTTTTGTACATGTTTCCATTGTCTATTGATGTAAACAAGAAACATTATGGATCCACGGCTATTTTGACTTTATGATATTACAAAAATCATCATAAATAATAGCTAATTAGTACATATAAACATAAAAACCTAACTTTAAGTTTCTTAAATGTTATATGTATAAATGGCTAGAGTTCAGTGATTGGGGTATCTAGCTAGTATAACTATGTAAACAATTAACTAAAAATATCATTGTTTGCGTCTTTTATTTAGGGCCTGTTTATAAGGAAAGGGGATACCCTTAAGTGCTGGGTCATTTTCTCTTATTTTTAGCGATGTGTATACAAGCAGGCGGGACAACTCGACTCGGGTGCTATGTTTTGCCTTTGTAAACGGTTTGCTAGGGTAACCCGCCTGGAAGGGTCAACTTTATTCTAGAGCCAAATTTCACATTGGAGTTCTCTAACAATGACATTGCGAGTTTCTGGAGTTCTCTAAAGGTCGGCACACACGAAGGGACAAGTCCCTGGGACATGTTGTCCCCTCGTCTGAACTAGGAAAAATATTGTCGCGGGGACAAAATTTTGTCCCCGGGCCCAAACTGGTTTGAATCGAGGGGACAAGTCCCTGGGACAAAATGACAAGATTTTTCCTAGTTCACACGAGGGGACTTGTCCCTGGAACTTGTCCCTTCGTGTGTACGCAACAAGAGATTTGTCCCCGGGACTTGTCCCTTCGTTTGTGCTGACCTTATAACATTTACATTGTAGTAGGTAAGAGAACAACATCTTAGGATACTAGACAGCTGCAATAAAGGGCACCACAGAAAGAAGAATCAATGTTATATAGTCCACCAAAACCCGCCAAAACTCTACAGTCTACTCAAATGAATTCCATAGATCGATCTGTTTTAACCGGATTAAAGTGAAAGAAAAGTGGAAGAGTAATATTAGTAGCATATGTTTTCATTCATTAGTATGACATTTTTATACAATGAAGAAACGGCTTTCCAAATGAAGAATACTGATATTTGTAAGAGTTGACCCAGGCAGTAGGCCAGGGTAACCCTACTTAATCATTTTGCTTGTAGTGCTAGGGTAACCCTTGTAAACGGGCACTACGTTTCTCGGCCAGGTCTGCCTGAGTGCTAGCATTTCGCAAAACGGAACGAAGTTGTAATATTTTTTGCGGCTAAACTGCAGAATACAAGTAACGTCGCCACTGCAGAGTGCAGTGCCACTGAAAAAGATCACTTGAAAACTTCGCTAAATTCTCCATTAAGATACAGTTCAGGTGTATAATTATATTATTTAGGCTATATAAAGTAACTAAAGGTTTCAAACCGTAACAAAGAAATCCAGACACGTTCAATTGGTTTCGTTCAATTTGGCTGCCTTCATTTTCAAGCGTGCATGCTCTCCGAACTTACCTCAATTACTCGTCGTTCATGGTAAACTTCCGACTCTTCTTCTTCGATAAACATCCTTTCAGGCTCGCTGTCGAGTTCATCGTCGTTACTGTTATGTTTTTCAATGAAGGCGAAAACTTCATCCACGTTGTTCTTGATCACTTTTAAGACGCCAAATTTTCAAGCTTTCAATCGTTGCCCGATTTTGATAAACTGAGCACTGATTGGCTATTAGAATGCTGTCACCTTGATTTTCCAACATATTTCCATCCCCTGGAAATTTATATTAACATGGGTTGGAAATACGTTGGAAGTAGTGGAAATATGTTGGGAAAATGTTGGAAAGTTGTTGGAATTATGTTGGAAATTTGATGGAAATACGTTGGAAGTACATGTACGTTGGAAATAAGGTGGAAATAAGTTGGAAATATGTTGGAAATTACGATCCGCTTGACGAGTATTACTTGCAATAATTTTAGAACTGGAAACCGTAAAAACAACAAAAATCTTCGTTTGCAATAAACCCTCATAAAATTCTGCAAGTAAATGTGTGACAACTTCGCGTAATTTTGTTTTGTTTTTGGAAGACATAATTTCCAACCCTTGGAAATTGAAACTTCCAGTAAATTTCCAACATTTAAAATTTCCAACATATTTCAAACCCATGGAAGAGGTCTAGATTTTCCAGTGGTATTGGCCCTCACTTGCAGAGTAGTGGCAAATTATCTTGCCTATTTACTCAGATTATGGCCACGTTATTGTACAGCATTATAGGGAGCACTTTGCGGCGACACTGCTTGTATTGTCAGCCATGTTACCCTGCTGATTATATGTTTTGTTTATTGTTGAGGTAATTGTATTATATTGTTGTGTGTCATATGCATTTACATGTATAACACAGACCAAGTAAATAAGTTATTATTTTGTCAGTGTAATTAAACTGTTACATGTTATTATTTTGGATATATATTATTGTTATTATTATTAACATTCTTATTACTCTTATTGGTATTTTTATTTTTATTATTGTTATTCTAACAGGATATGCCTGTCTAGTTGTATACCCATTGTTTATATGTGTATGAATATGTATGTGTTATGTTAATTAGTTTGTTTGTGCTTTCATGGTCTATGATGGATGATAATCACTTAGGATTATGGCCAAGTTATTGTACAGCATTATAGGGAGCACTTTGTGGCAACAATGTGCTTGTGTTGTCAGCCATGCTACCCTGCTCATTATATGTTGATGCTTATTGTTGATCATTATATAATTGGGTTATATAGTTGTGTTTCATGTATATGTATAACACTGTTAGTCTGAAAAATAATGTTTTTATTATTATTATATCATTATTATTAAATTATTATTATTATTATATCATTCTCTTTATCAACATTATTTACATTTATAACTGCTGGTGCTGTGATTCTTATCACCACCATTATTAGGGTAAGGTAATAATAATTAGTGACTCAGGTTTTTAATAAATTGTTATTGCTTCTCATGCTGTGTTAGTATTGTTACTGCTATTACTGCACAGTTGTTGCATCATCATCATTATTATTATTAACATTTTGGCTTTGCTAATTTTGTAGGCCTTTTGGTGTCGATATCATTTAGCCTTTATGCAGAGCTTTTATAGAGGGCCATCCCTCGTGGTTGCCTTTTTCTTTTAATTTTCTCCACAGTGTGCTTCAGTATGCAACGACCCCGCATCAACACATGGTGTGGTGTAGCTGTGCCTTTCCCCTCTGCTGGAAAATGGTTACACAATATAATCCAGCATATGGGTTTGCAATAATTATTGCAGTGACCTGTGTGGTAAATTTAGTTACATTTGTACATGTATACTACCCCATTGCAATTTATTCATTAATATACATGTACATGTACCATTGGGTTGTATTAATGTATCACTTCTCTATATGGCTTTATGTATTTCGGCATGGTCTTGTTGTGGCGGTCTCTGTTTTTTTTTTCCTTTTCCTAGAATTCCAGCAAACAGGCAAACTGTTATCACACCTTAGCATACATGTACAAAGAAGTGTGAGGATGAAGCACCTTGGTGTCCAGGAAAAATGAGCGTTCCCTACTCACTATCAACATGGCCTCCCAAATGCCTCACCCATTGTACGGTCATTTGGTGGTCAGCAACCAGTATCTGCTGTTTCAAAGGCCGTTATACATGCAATGTCTGCCCAGCTGGCAGTACTAACTTTGGTCTTACTGCACTGCCGATGCAAGTGGTTTTGTTCATATTTATCATTGGACTTACAATCAATAATTACGTTACTTGTCCGGTGGAGGAACTGTAGTTACGTCTTGGCTCCACCCAGATTTCCTATCGTTTTATCTCAAAGGGTTTTCCATAGGTTTTTTCTGGCCTCCCTGACGTTCTCCCATATAGCATATAGGTATAGAGTACGGTTGTAGTTCCTATTCTGTAGTAGAATAACATTATTTTATAGCAGGACAGTAGCAGTGGCACTGTTCTGGTCATTAGGTTCATGTTAGTAACATGGTCATATAGTGGGACAGTTGCAAATGCACTGACATTCTAAATCAATGGATTTGTTCTGGTTAATATATTGTTCATTTTGGTTACACTCATATTGTCAATTCATAGTCAGACAGTGGCAGGGGTGCTGTTCTGCCGTTGTGTGTTATTCTTGTTTATATATACTTAGTATAACAAGGACATTATCATAATGGGCAAGTTTTTAACATCAATTGATATAGATGTCTGATGTCTCTCATCCAGCTAACTGCGGCTATTCGGATTCTCAGATGTATGTCTTTAGGGACGATGGAAGTCTGATGCCTTTAAAAAGTACATTCGTCTTCTAGGTCTTTATTGTAGGTTGCATACAGCCTCTTTCCATTCATAAATATTGGGGTAAAAATCTTGGTTGTAAGTTTGTTTATTGGACTAATGTGGCACAGTTTACAGGGGTAACTGATTTAACATTATCTTATTCCTTAATTAATGCTAGACTTCGATCACTATAAAATTATCATGTCCATATACTAAGCATTAGAACTTGGGTTGCATTAATTTGACTAACTTGCAGGGGTAGCTAGTTAACTTGATGTTGTGTCAGTTGTTGTAATGATCATCTTGTGCTGTTATTATTGAATACAACAGTTCTTCAAAGTAGTGGTGCATTTATTATCACATGACTACTAGTTTATACATGCTGTACTGTGTACTGAATAATTTACAGGGGTAACTGTTTTGTTACCCGTACAGGTATGTCTGTTACTTATGTCAAAGGAAGTTGCCTTCCTTGTATTGCTTCCATTTATGTACATGTCTCTGTTCATGAATATAGTGGCAAGGGCCGCTGTATTCAAACTATTGTTAGGGCTTGGGTGGGGCTGCCTCACTTTACCCAAGTGGGCTTTGGCGGATTATTGCCCTCGCCTTTGCTGGGTAAGGCCTTTGTTTGCCATATATATATATTTTGTATTACAATTATGAATTTAAATGACATTAAAGCGGCTATGTGTTCAGGCACATATCCAACATTTTATCCAACACTTTGTCAGTGTTAGTGTAATGAATTGTCCCAGCAAACGGAGCTAGCCCTGACAATAGTTTATTATTATTAACTATTAAATACAGGGGGCAGCATAAATTATATTTTTTTATAATGGCTATCAACTATAATATTTCATACACTATGTCACTAATTAATTCATAATGGCATAAATTGGTTTACAATAATTTATATATAAAGAATTAAATAAAATAACTACTATAAATAAGTTCCTGCTTTCCATGAGCGCCGTGATCTAAAAATCTAAAAATAACCTACTTTTTGAATGACAAAAGGGATTTCTCGTTTTGTAAGTCATAAGGAAGGCTGTTCCATAAAACCGCTCCGCGGTAGCTAAAGCTTCGTTTGCAGTAATTTGTCCGCGGATGTGGAACAGCAAGCTTATTGGAAGAATCTCTTGAGATTATAGTTTGTCATTTCATTGCGAGGTATGAATTTGGACGAGAGGTATTCTGGAGTTAAACCATTGAGGAACTTAAAACCCATCATTACCAAATGAGCTATAGCCGCTGAGTTTTGAGATTCTTCCAACACAGCTTTTCGAATAATTGCTCGGCATTGGAGTTATATGAAACGCTCAATAGAACTCCTGCGGCGCAATTCTGGTGTTTCTGTAATTTATCGTTCAGACCTTTGTTAAACTTTTCCCGCACTTGCCAGCTTTATAGCCATGTGATAATGGTAGCGGTTGGCCTCGGTCTCTGGAAACTCCGTTTCTGCATGAGCCTCAACAGAAACTGCCCAGTGTAGAAATAGCTGTTATTACGGCTAAGCCAAATGGTCAGCGGTTTCACCCATATGTCTTCATGAAAACGAGGCTTTCTGGTCAACCATTTCAAAATGGTACAGAGATCGAGTTGCGTTGAACGGAGATCACAAAGAAGATGATGCTCCAAGCGATTTTTTTTTTAAAGAAAAGCAAGAATAAATGTTAAGCGTTGTCTGTCCTTGGCCAATGGAGTGATTTGACGGAATTGTTTTACAAGCCATGTCTTCAGAAGCTTCTTGGGTCCGTAAAGTCGACAACTCACACGATAACTCCTCTTCGCATTCAGCCTTATCAAATCGGTTAGTCCATCCTTAGGCCACTCAGCGTCTTACAATCGGTACTAGTGTATCGTATCGAATGAAGACATGTCTTGAATGATAAAGCAGAGTAAAACGAGGATATTTCATTGAAAATTTCACGCAAACAAGCTCAAACAGCATCAAACTAGTCGATGACCCGATAAGATGGGTGAAACCGCTGACCGTTTCATGGTATTTGGCTCGGCCGTAATAACAGCTATTTATTACCATTCTTCTCCCAACTTTCCACAACAGTATCAGCAAAGCTCTCCCTCGTTGGAAAATGCGGTTCAGTGCAGGTTACTATATGTTACCAGATAAACGGTTCTTTAATTATATTTCGGCCGTTGAGATTTCAATGTTGGCCGGCGCTTGTGCATAATTCCAATTCCAGTTAAAATACATTTAAACTGACAGGTTTATTAGATGCATCTGTTTCGGCGATACGGTGAGAGTCAAGGCCGGAAACGACCAATTCCGGCCTTCTCTCGCCCATATTTCTGCTGATGTTGAATGCAGTCAAGGAGAAAAGGCTAATTGGTGTACCTTCATCGCTATTGGTTAAAATTAAATGGGGATAAACTGAAAGTAATGGCTATTTCCAGACCCCTGGTATGTAATCAACTAAGGTCGATTGAGGTATGCTAACCGCCGTGGAAGGCGAGTAGCAGCTGTTGTTTCGAGCGTTAGCCCTTCGTCAGAGCAAAAGAAGGGCTAACGCTCGAAACGTCAGCTGCTACTCGCTTTCCACGGCGGTTAGCATACCTCAATTGACTTTAGTTGATTACATACCAGTGTTTATCTTCCCCGCCGACGCAGACCAACACTAGGTTTTACAGGAACTAGTTGCCTATCGTATTTCCAGACCCCGTTTTGAAAAGTTCGTCATATACAAATTTGCATTGTATTTTCCCGCCTAATTTTGGGCAATGGTGGTTTCTATGGCAACGGTATCACTTGTGGGTTTAAGCAACCATTTTCTTCAATTGCCCTATATTATTATGACGTCAAATCAAAACAATCTATTGTTTAAACGCTAAGGATCACGGTCGTGGGAGGGGGACAAAACAGCAACAACACAAATGAAATCGCTATCAAATGCATTTTGTAGAACGTAGAATAGCGGTAACAGCCACGAAATACTGTAAATATTGTGAGATGAACATTGATACAGCTGATATCTGGAAACCAGACAATTCGAAGATAAATTTTCCTCAGCAGAGCAGATTTAGTTCAAAATTATATTGTTCATGTCGATTCTGTCCCCCTCATAAACAAGCCGTGACGTTATAATGATATAGGGCGATTCTGTAAAGTTTTATGAGTTTTACTTGAAAGGTGGTCAAGAAAACAAGAACGAATTTTGCCTCGTTTTCATGTCCAAACCAAACCTTAATACACTTTATTGCATCCAGGACATAATTCGTTAGCCCAAAAACAGAAACCTCGTGCGTGCATGCACTTGAACTCTATTGACGACATGACGACTGACTGTTTAGGCTATCGCGGTGAAAATCCAAGATGGCGGCCAGAGCCGTTTTTTTGACAAAAATATTGTGAGTAGAAGAAATTACTTCTTCCAAACTGTTTAAAAAAAAATTCCAACTTATATCAAATTTACTCAAAATTTGCCTTGAGTTCCCCTTTAACGAACTTCAAGACAACGGTACATTTGAATCATCCCACTTTAACTCTGTGACCACAGGCAGCCCAGAATCAACATATATATCCCTCTTTTTGGGTTACCTGTGGTATGTTTCATAGGCGATCTCGGAAGAGTTTATATAATTGCTCCTTGTGATTCTCTTTTCCGATTCCGACGAAATAAATCTTCAATAATAAAAGAGTGATACTTAATGAAGTTGTGTGAGTGATTTTGGGGTGATTTTGGGACTTCTAAAGCAGTTTATTGGGCCTCGAGGTTTTGACGGTTGGCCGCGTGTCTACCTCCAAGACAAATATACACTGAAGGTATGCAGCTTCGAGGCGCTTTCCATCGATGTGACCTCACTCGCCGTCGAAATTCAACAAGAAATTCAAATCGATTTCGCCTCTGCTTTCGGCACACAAATCCAGAGATGTGTAAGCACTTCTCATCTACGTTTCAGGCCAAACGACGTGAAAACGGGCTGGAAAATAAATTCCCAATTCAAAATATTTCTCGGTATACGATAGACATCGCAGGCGGTGCTTTCAAGATGCAGTTGCCATGCCATTGCATGCAGTAGCCTCGTTATGGTGATTGACTATTACCAAGGATATTTTGACGGTTGCGGCTCCGTGTCAATATTCATTAGTATGGAGCTTTGGAGTTGGTCGAAAGTCGCGAAATGATATTCGATTTTTTCCAGAATGAGGGATCGGTGGATCCTAAAATTCAGGCAGGGCTTAATTTATTTATCATTCTAGCAATGACAGGAGTTTCGTGGCATTTTGATACTGACGAGAAGTGAAGTTTTGGAGGTGAAGATATATTGTAGGTGTTTGTGGCAGAAGTGACAGAAGACTTCGGAAGATTCCAGCCTTTTCTTCTTCTTAGAGGTGGTGAGCCGAAGTGGATGAAAAAACCCCCAAAACAGCCTAAAATGGTTTCAAGACAAGAAACAACACAAAGGAAACAATATGGAAGCGAAAAGGTACGTTTATTTGTACATTGTCCTCCATTGTACGGCAATTTGAAAGGATTTATAAAACGCCATACATATCTTCTATTTTTATGCACAAACCCATAGATTGGGCTGCCTGTGGACTGAATTCTGAAATGAACAGAAAAAGTATAATATCCATGATGCATAGCGAACGTAGTGTGTACACGGCCTGACGACTGAGAATCGGAAATATGATAATGACCTTCATAGTTTTACCGCGGCCATGTTTAATCCCAGAAGAATGAAAACATTTGTGATGATTTCTCCTAGCTAAGGCTTTTCAGTGGTACTGTGGTAAAATGAATGGTGACAGTTTGAAAGTAGCGTTTAGAATTATTGTACACAAGACTATAAAGGCACTTGAAGAAGGTATCGAAGGAGGCAATTTGACTCTTCATGGTCTTAAATACATCGTTCAAGGGGTCACTACTGTTGAGGCAAGACAAGATATTCACAGTGCTGCCGGCATCATAGAAGAACTCGAGCACAGTGGAAAACTTACTGTGCCAATGTTGAAAGTCATCGCCACTCAGTACCTGGAAAATGAGGACCTGAGAAAAGAAATCGATCAATTCGAATCGGAAAACAAAGGTAAGTTAACCTTCGCCGAAGTCGTTCCGCATTAAATTTGAAATTCGTCAGCTGAAATACATAATAGTAGTACACATAACAGGTAGGATGATTGATCACGTACAGAAAAGTTATATATACCGTATTAGATTTTGCAATACCGTTTGAAATGAGAAAGAAAAGGCTTGATTCAAGTACTCGGGGCCGGAAGTCACGTTTCAATGCTCTCTAATTTAGAATTCATGAATCTATAATTTTGACGTTATGTATTCATAGCATCCCTGCTGTATTCATTATACCCTCCGTCAATCCCAGTCAAACACTGTTATACGCGGAAAGTATAATTTTTTAGAATTTATTTCAGAATTTATTTAATATTTAGAAATGGGTCACTTTACTGATCATTTACAAAATCAAACTGGTTCAATATATAATAACTTAGTCACTGTGCCTACCCGACGAGGGGGCCGAAAGACCGACTCGATAATTTCTTTTATGTAAGATAAATAAGAATGTGTGATTTGCCCATGCAATTCTGTCAAGTTGACATTAGCTCAGCTGGTAGAGCACAGGCCTTGCAAGCCAACGTTCCGGGTTCGATTCCGGTGCCGCGCGCCTGCTTCAGTATTTCACTTCTTCTTTCCTACAGACTTCTTTCCCGGAAGTGACATCACCGGAAATGACGTCGAATGACGCCAAGGGACGTCTGAGTAATTCAATTCCCTCTCCCGGCCCTGAGTACTTGAATTGCACCCGGCGTAAGTTAATACGTTGATCGCTAACCCGTCCAGCTCCACTACTGAGCTCTACCTTCAAGTATTCGTTTTCTTCCACATGTATCGTATATCGTATCCACAACAAAACGACATTCTTGATAGCCTCTCTCAGCGCATCTAACGATTTCAAGTTCTGAGCCATATTATTTCGACGCTTTGAAACCTCGGGAAAGCAAATTGTCAATGCTAACATGTACTATAGCTGGCAACCGAACCTCTAGAAAACTAGACCAGGACCAAACTCTCGATCTCTGAGAGTGCTTGTGTTTCAAGGTTTCAGTTTACCAATCAAGATACTGTAAATTGAATATTCGATTGCCCAATTTTTGAAGCCCGAGCTGTATGTAAACAACCTGAACCACAGGAAGCCCGAGCTGCATTATGAGCGCGCGCGTAAACAACCAACTAAATCATGTATATGTGACACAGCAGAATCAAGTCAAAGGGACATTTTATTTCACAATAGGTTACATGAGTGAGTTTTGGGGACTTTGCTAAGAAGTAATGGATTAACAGAAAGAGATGACATTGTCTTTTGATATCAGTGACAAATACATTGTTTTCTTTGCAATAGCTAAAATAATTACATGTTTACATAATGAGGGTGGGAAAGTGCGAGTGATCAGTGATAAGATAGTTATTTTAATCATTGACTGTAAATAGAGTATTTATAGATAACCTTGACAAATTTTAAACTTAGTTTTACATATTTATATATATACACATATGGGAGGTTATTTTAATCATTTTATCTCAAACTATCATTATGTAAGATTTTATTCTGTTTAACACTAAATCGTGCTATATTATGCTGATCGTATTATATTTCTTACTCATATATTTGTAAATGTTAATAGCGTTCCTAGATATATATTAGGTGTATTTTAACTAGTGTCCCCGATTAGTAGACTACTTGTGGTCAGCTATAAGATTGACACGTTAATAAAGTTATTATTATTATACACTTCTTCCATTTGGGGTCCCTGATGTCTCATCATAACAGAGTGAGTACCGAGCGCATCACAACATCAGCATAATGCTTCATCATTGTAGGGATACCAGGCTACACAATCCACGATACGGAAAAAGATGTCAGCAGTACATTTGACCACAATCACTTTCGAACCTAACGCAGTCAATATAACACCTCGAAATATTGTATTCTCTTAAGGTGCCACTACAACGAACGTCCACCATTTTTTTGCACTCTTTTTGTCTTCCAAAAGGATACACAGTGGAGGAAATATCCAAGTCAGTTAATAATATTACCAAATGACAAAATGAAATTTGAATTTTACGGAGAGTGTACTGTCAAAATCACATCCATGCACCATTACTGAAGTGCGTTCCAAATAGTTCCTCATTTTCGTCCAGCGGTTTGCTGTCGTGTTCTCAACACGTCGCTCGTTTAATGGCGTATTTCTATTCCGAACTTCCTCCTTCTATTCATCTGTGGAAAATATTAAAACATTGTACTTTAGTTATGTTCGCGCGACGGTTTGTGCGGAAAGTAGCAACTCCGCATGTTGTTTTGCTGTAAATTCGCTCTGTCACTGGAACGGGTTCGCGTAATGACGGACCGATAAAAACCGAAGATTCCAACCCCCAAAAATAAGAATTCCTGTCATATCGAAACATGGTTTGCACAGGAATATATAGAAACTTTACTTTACAATTGCAAATACGCAAAAATATCACAATTAAAATCTGATCGTAGGGGCACATCACTTGAAATGACAGTGTATTGGCAACAGCACCTGTCCTAGCTTGTTTTTAAAGTGCATATCAGGTCAAACATTTTTATCACAAATATCGATTCTAAATAAAGTGAATATCTAGGGAATTCCTAGGATGGAAGGTTTTTTCCTAGGATGTCAGCAGATTTTGTTCCGATGATATCAGCAGATTTCCTAGGACTAACGTATTAGAGATAAGGTTTGCTAGGAAAATACCTAGGGAATTCCTAGGATGCAAGGACTTTTCCTAGGTTGTCAGCAGATTTTCCTAGTATATCAGCAGATTTCCTAGGAATAACGTATTAGAGATAAGATTTGCTAGGAGATTATACAATGCCCGATAGTGAAGTATTATCTGAGGAACAACTTCAAAAAATGTAATGTCTCCGTGATCATGCTCCTGCAAAGGAGGTAAAAATGAGATTTGGAATTGATACGAACCGATTGTATACCATTTGGAATAAAAAGAAAAACTCCTTTGAAACAGCATCAAATGATGCGTATGATTATGATGTACTCACTCGCCTGCGTGGAAGAAAAAGCAATGGTAGAACAAATTGAGAGCTTACGAGATACAGCTGTAGAGGGTGCGTCATGCAGAGGTGTATAAAGGAGTGTAAACAAAACATAGTCTGATAAGTTAAGCTAATATAGACGTCACAATGACGTCATATATTCTTTTCTAATAGGTTTCTTATAAATTTTTATTACCTCTAAAAACGTTTTTATTATATCTTTTTTAAATCTCTTGTTCATGAGAATGAAATTATCGAAAACCCGTTCTCGATCGTTTGAAGTAAACAAAAGTTATTAAAGTTTGAATTTTGGTAATTTTCCCGCCAAAAGTTGGCGGGAAATAAATAGCATAAAACCATTTATGAAAATGTCGCTTGTTTTAACTTTTACAATTTGAAATACTGGTGCATCATAGTTTGCATAATAATAGAGCTCTTTAGTAATAACAACGTGTTCTTTTTAGAATGTTGATTTTTTTTTAGTATAACAGCTCATAATTGAAGCCCTATTTTTTTGTATACGTCATTATGACGTCATAAACATATTTGTGTACCCTCAGAAAATAGCCAGTTCAATTTTTTTGAAATTTTATCAATGAAATGCATTTGGCTAACACTCACAAGTCATAGTATTCTCTTTAATAATATTTTTATAGTCGGCAATCTTATTTAAGCTTCAAGTATGACGTCACTAATAATGACGTCATAAAAACAGTAAATCATCCATAACTTTGAATATATTTATCGTAGAAAATTCAAATTTTCGCCAAATGAATATATTTCATAAAAGCTTTCTCATGATGTAATATTTTTGAAACGTGTTTTAAAGGTTAATTTTCACCAAAAAAGGAGACATTCATTATGACATCACAACAACATCAGAATACAGAAACAATTGTCCCGAAAAATGTAGTCTTACTTTGTTACCAACCTGCCAACATTACGTGAAATTTAGTGTAGAAGTAAGGAAATGGCATTACTTTTACATTTTATGTTACACTCAACCCCGCCGTTTTTACGGTTATTCGTGCCCGTGCTATAAAACCGATGTAGCTCCATTCTTGCATTAGGATGAGAAAGAAAAAGATACTCCAGAGGATGATAGAATATTGGTGGTCCAGTCCATATTCTATCAAAATATTGGTGGTCCAGGGGCTCTGTTGGTTGTTCTCAAAAACCATGTACTCTCCCTAACCGCCTCCCGGTTACATGTAGCTCGGTGGTTAAGCTCCGGTGTGTCGTGCGGGAGTTCGTGGGTTCAAACCCCGGCCGGACCAACACTCAGGGTCTTAAAATAACTGATCGTGAGTAGAAGGTGTTGCCTTTGCGAAACAATCTGGTTCTCGAACTGCAAATGGTTAGACCTTCAAGTCTTCTCGAATAAGGACGTAAAATCGTACGTCCCATCGACGTCGGCCTTAAGTTTATCAGTCTCACCAGACTGTCACGAGTTACCGACTTTAAATAAATTAAGTTGCTTTTCTTTATTTTTACTTTACTTTGCTTTTGATTTTTCTCCAGTCAAACACTGTATTTTTTTCCGTATTTATTGTGTATTTATTATGCTAAAACATACTGGTAGAGATAAATGACATTTTGTAAACATCTGTTATATTTGAAGGTAATATCACTGATTTTATAAGTAAATTCATAGCCTAACGAGGGAATTGCACGTTAAATTTCACGCAAAAACAAACGTTATCGCACGAATCACGAAGCGATGAGTGCGATATCGGTTTTTCAAGTGAAGTTTAACGTGGAATTCCCAAGTCGGGCAATGAATTTTCTTTGAAACCCGTAGCATTTACGAAAATAGTAAAACTGTAATCAGTTTGGAAGTCTTGCTGAAATTTCCGCCACGCGCCAGGAACAAATTGCATGGTAAACTGAGGAGCGAATAGGAATCAAGCTAACTCACACGAGGTTCAACTTCAACTCACAAAAAAAGTTTGGTTTTCCGACATCAAAACTGCATTTTTATGCACGTGACTACCTGTATTTTATTTAGGTACACTTAATTTTAAGCTAATATTTACCAAGAAAGTGGAAGCGCATTAAGGTTACCGGATACCTTCAGGGTGCAGTTCCAGACTAAATTATGTAGCGCCTCGAGGAAACACCGTAGATAAATCATCCATGTATCATTTTAAAGCTTATAAAATTGGCTACAAGAATACATAAAAAGTTCTTTGAAAATCTCGAATTTTCCGCGATCCCGTTTCTCCGATCTAGTGAGATGGCTTTCAGAAGCTCCGACTCCGAAAATATTTTAAAGTTTTAAAATCTGTTTACTTTGTCGCATTTCAGAGGAATCGTGTTACAGAAAATTGTCGGGGAATTTCAAAATTCGATTTAGTTCAAAAGTTATCATGCTCTCCATGAAAAGGCGAAAAATAATCAGAGTAGATTTGCGGAAAACGCCGTCAAGAGCTCTATTTTTAGAATTTTCCAATTCCCCGATACAGTTTTGTAGCGGAGATATCAATTGACATTTTGTGAAAATTTCAAACAAATCGACTAAATTTCTCTTGAGTGGGAGCTTTTTTAAAACTCTATTTTGGTTGAAAATCGAAAGCTTTAGAAAATCTAGCCGTCTGTCGTGCGTGAATCTGATATGGTAGGCCGAATGGTGCAAAATTCAACAATCTTATTTTTACCACATTCAAGGATTACGATCACATTCAACGCCTTCATTCACATTCAACATTTTGTAATCTAGTATTTTCAACAAAAGTTTTGATCAGTATTCAAGGACTCATTTTGATCAAGGCTTTTTTTTTAGCAACGTCCAACAATAATATGAACTTATCCAATACATTCAACGTCACACAGCGATCACATTCAACGTCGCAGAGCGATCACATTCAAGAACGACTTTTTATTGTCAACAAATCCCACACTGCTTTGCGCTGCTGTCGACAAGTGCAATTCGCACATGCGATCAAAATGGCGGATGATGTAGTCAGGGAATCGATACGAGAGGAAGTTCGAGCCTGCATTCGCCAAGAACTGAGAAACACCTCCGGAACCCAAACCCTCGTCAATAGGACACGACATTTGCTACATGAATCTGCATCTTCTGCTGCTCGCAGCTTGTCGGCACCTCCCAGACCTCCTCAAAGCGTGCCAGTCTAGGAGCAAAACACGAATGTTTCGCAGTATTTCTTCTATAA
Organism: Actinernus sp. WN-2022; assembly: GCA_030867875.1. Lineage (NCBI taxonomy): Eukaryota > Metazoa > Cnidaria > Anthozoa > Actiniaria > Actinernidae > Actinernus > Actinernus sp. WN-2022. The sequence continues at coordinate 129,556,266 of JAOWCC010001634.1, read as the reverse complement.
ATGAAAAGCACTCCAGATGTTCCGCCGATGTAGAGGAAAGTATTTGCTGTAAGAGAACAACCACTGACTCCATCCTGATAACAATATTCTCTTTTGCGGATACATTGTTCGTATCGTGTCTATACTGCTCGTAGTCGTCTAATAATTGAACAATAGACTCAAACAATCTCATCCATTCAGCATATACATCACTACCGAGAGAGTCTAAGGTAGTACAGGCTCGAGCTTCTTCGCGGATCGATTCCCTGTCTACCTCTACACCATCCGCCATTTTGAAGCACCTATTTTCCCGACATGCACTTGTGCGTTGGTCGACAGCAGCGCAAAGCAGTGTGGGATTTGTTGACAATAAAAAGTCGTTCTTGAATGTGATCGCTCTGCGACGTTGAATGTGATCGCTGTGTGACGTTGAATGTATTCGATAAGTTCATATTATTGTTGGACGTTGCTAAAAAAAAAAAGCCTTGATCAAAATGAGTCCTTGAATACTGATCAAAACTTTTGTTGAAAATACTAGATTACAAAATGTTGAATGTGAATGAAGGCGTTGAATGTGATCGTAATCCTAGAATGTGGTAAAAATAAGGTTGTTGAATTTTGCACCATTCGGCCTACCATAATCTGAAGCCCCGCCTCTCCAACAATTAGTGAGCTCTTGGCCAATAATTTCCCATCACAGTTCAACTATCTGTCATTATTTCCCGCCAATGTTGATTTCCGATCAAAGCTACGCGCCGCATCGAGAAAATGTTAATATAGCTGGTTGTTCTAGTTTTCTTTTGTGACTTGAAAAATGACCTTGAGGGACAAAGCCAAGGTGAACACCTAGAGATGTCTTTGCCAGCATAGTTAGTAGAGGAGACAGCGATTTGCAGGCGGCTGAAACAGCACGGAATAGCGTGCTAAGATCGTGGTGTTGGTTCCAAGCGATTCAGAGTCACCGTCAGACTTTACGTTCCCATCTAAGCTTTCTTGGAATCAAATATTTTCTCGGCTGGCTCCTATCAATTCTTCATGTTCAGATGTGGGCCACTCGGCACTCTGTCTGAAAGAGAAAATACGAACCCTTGTCGGGTTTTACGAGGACTCCTATTTGGCTTTGTAGTCGTATGCATTGTTTGGCCTTGTTTTGCTTTTCTTTTTGCTAAGGGCATCCTGCTTGCTTTTTTGAAGGCATAAGGCCAACAACCGATGGAATTATGGAATCATGTGTGGAAAAACGTTTCTCAATAAACGTAATCGTTGGTATATGAAATAAATTTAATATTATATGCGCCAGCTTTCTTCACACCGTCGTTACGGGCGAGTGAGCACTTGTCATGTGTTTATTGATCTACTGTCAATCAAACGGAACCTTTTACTTCTGGTCAAAAACTTCCTTTTGGTATTTGTCCGTCAACATTATATTTTATTCAACGGAGTTTTTGGTATATGAGACACTACTACTAAAACTACATTTCTGTTCTAAAAAAAAGATTCCCCATCTTTTTCGTTTTGAAGGTATCCGGTAACCTTAACTGGAGACAAAATTGTGAATGCTTGTGAAAGATTTGGAAAACCGACGGCCTGTTCAAATCACTTGCTAATGGCGGATGGAGATAAGTGAAAATGTAAAACTTGACAAAAAGAGCTATTAGTACAAGTATACGAACAAACTTGTAAGTATTAAGAGGTCCTTACTTTATAAGCAAATTAGCAAATGGTAATGCTGAACTTCTCAGTCTCACAATAACTGATAAGCTTGTTTTCATACTGTTGAATGTTGTGTTCAGTTCACTCGATCGTTTCCAAAATTTTCCTTGTAGTTGACGTACGTATACCACGATTTTAGTATAGCGTTGAAATGTAGCCGTGCTTTTTGTCCTATTTTTACAAACCTTTTTCTCTTTTAAGGCAGTCATTAAAGCTTCTGTGTGTGAATACTACATGACTTATAAATTAGCAAATTCACAAAGCCCCATCTTTTCCGTTCAAAATCATATATGTTTGCTGCAGAGTGCAATTATATTGTTGTTGTCGATTCCTCGGACAGTCGAGCGCCAAAACATAATTTCTCGCGAAAAATGAAAAAGGAGAAAGATAATTTTCACGTTCCCAGTGACAACTGTTAACTTTGTGAATATCCTGGTTTGGAAGTTTAACATGATTTTGTCTCTACTCGCGATAATAAAAATAACGAAAATATTTACGCGCGGGTTTCCTGTACATTTTCAAAGCATTGAATTACACAAAGTGTTCAACCCTTCGTTAGCCAACCCTGAGCGCGCGAGTTTGCGTCGTGCTATGGGATTCTACCAAATATGTTGTCAAATATTTTGTCAAATATTTTGTCAAAATCAGAAAACGGGTTCATTCTCAAGAAAAAAGAAATGAAAGTACATACCCGAATTTACGTCATACCATTAGCTTATTTATTGGAATTAGAAACCTCTAACTCATAGACGCAACACTCCAATCAAGAAATATTCTATTATTCAACTATTCACTTTATACATAATCGATATTAGTGATAAAAAAAGTTGACCTCTTATACATTTTATGATTCAAGAAATCTCCTCTGCGATTTTATAACGAATTTAAAGTTTTTCGCGCGCAAATGATTGTAGTTAAAAGCAAAAGACGATATGTGATATTTGGGCAAACAAATAAATGGATACGGTTATTATACTGAAGATTTCACACATGTTTTCGCAGACCGCATTTGGCTTCTAAATAGTTTAATCTTTTAATATAAAATTATTTGGATTACGGAGTAAACGCGGTTGCTAAATGAACACACAAATAGGTAATAGTTTATACAGAAAATAGAGGCAGAAATACTTACAATACTTACAGCCAATCTGCAAATTCTGATTTTTTAATGTCGTCTCGAAACTTACGTTGCCGTAGCAACGGCTAAAAATCGTCTCGCAGATTCAGTGATCATTTTGATACATATAGGTTGCCCATGTAATGTCCTTAGTTTGTCCAATACATAGAGGATATTACACGGTGGTGAGAAGATATGAAGTTTATCCTCGAGAGTCGAAAACATTTCACGAGTGACCACCGTGTAATTTTCTTTTTATTATATGGACAATTAAACTGCTCTAAAAATTCTTATCTATTCATTTTACTTACTGTCGGTACAAACTTCTTCGTGATCTTTCTAAGCTGTTCTGGGGAGTTTCATCGGTTTTCTTGTCTCTGTTGCAGTCGAGAAAATCTTTTAGATGAGAGTTTTAGATGGTATTTTTTTTTTTGTGCTCGGAATATTCATTGCCATGCAGCTCATTTAAGCCGTTTACATCTTAGTCTGTGATTTTCACAAACCTGCCGCCATCTTTGTAGTTCAAAAGGCGGCAGACGTGACGTCACCGATATTTTCACTAGTGAGGTTATGGAAAATACGCTACTCAGTACCCGGATGTAGTTTCGTATGAATTCTATGAGTGGTTTATTTCTCAGTAAAACACTATCGTCCATATAATAAACAATAACATTTAATCTGTATTCTGAAGGTATCCAGTAACTAATTCTCCACACGTTTATCTTTTTCAGGTGCTTTTGATGCCCTTGGAAGTAAGTGTTGTTTATTGTATTTGTAGCTAGTCTTTAATGTCAACATTCAGCAAATATTACATACCGTTGTCTGAATTATATGTAAGTGAGTAGGCTCGGTTTCCAGCCGTGGGGGTTTCGGTGAGCCCACGATCCTCTCTCCACTGACTCACGGCTGGGCGCGCGAGCTGAGGCATTTTTAGCCAATCAAAAACTTGCCACTACAATCCTGTCGCTGAATTTATTTGCATAATTTATATTGTAAACTTTTCAAAGCCGGACCAGAAGCTTTGGATTGCTGTTCCGAAATGCGTTTAAATTTGCTTTGGAAAAGTTTGCTTTCGAGTAATTCAAGGATTCACACAAGGGAGCAGTAAGAGAATTAGTTTTGAGTGAAGAAACTGTGTCAGTACGCAACGGGTTTGGAAAGTCACTTGGGAAACCGTCACTTGTACCAAGCTCGAAGGTCGCGAAACCCGTAATGTTCAGTCATTTCTTTGTCTATGCAAGACCAGGTAGCCATTCTTACTTCAAAGAAAATTAGTGCTGCCTTTATCGGAGAAGAAAAGACGGACGACTCCATATTAAAAGAGTTCAGTATAAGAGAGGAAATCACGTCTGACTCAGGACGCGTTACGCGTTTAACTCTGCGATCACAATTGAGGCCCTCCCAGGGGGGGTATATGCTCCCTTGATCCCTAGTTTTTTTTACAGTTTCTCCCTTGATCCCTATAAATATATCTGTAATCTCCCAAAAAAGCTTTTACCCCATGCTCCCATGATACCGAAAAATATTGTTCAGCTCCCTTGATCCCCAAAAATATTTTGCATTGCTCCCCATATTTAAAGATTACCTCTATTGACTCTATTCATAGTAGAAAATGTCCTCTTCGAATCGCCTCTTTCTCCCTCTGCCCCCTCTTTTCCTCCTAGGCTCGTGGGACTCACGCTGTAGTTCATCAGTGACTTCAGTTTCAGTGGACAACTCAGCTGCCTCCATAACAGTGACAAGTTCGTTCGTATTTTGAAGCTGGTCAAGAAGGAGGATGAGATCGCCCTCCTCAAGTTCTAGCATGTCATTCCTTGACTTGTAGTTAGATATAACGCACATAATGTTGTTCACCTCAACATATTTCTCTGTATCTTCTGTGAATGATACGGGATTGAATGGATCTTGAATATACACCTTAGCTCTCACATTCTTCGCGCCAACATTTACATCCTCTTGAAGTGAGGCTATAACAAACAAGGTACTTGATTGACTTCGTACACAGACAATCTGACCGAGTTCGTATAATGTCTCTGGTCTGTCCCTTTGTGGCGTTGGCACAGCTGTCGCTTGACTTAGGACTGAGAAATCCAATGGCTCGATAGTGGGAGAGTCAACTGCATAGAGATTAATGGGCAGGGTGCCAGGATTATCCTTGGTGGTCATGTTTCGTACTGTTTTCTGTGGAACACTCTGACCATACAACGCCCTCCAGTTTCTCATCTGATTGACCTGGTGCGCAGAGAGCTTTCGTGACTTTGGTGGGCGTAGTTTGGGAAGGTCCTTGTAATCCGTTGATGTGAAGGTGTGCGGATAGTAGGACTTTGGAGAGGTGAAGTAGTTGAATGGTGTATAGCACTGCCTCTTCGACCTCTCTTTGATAACCCTACTAAATCGATAATCAAACTCGAGCTGCAAGGGCATATCTGTGGCGCCACTTCTCATTTCTGATAAAGTATTTTCAACGACAAGCGTCAGGACACTTGTGATGTTGAACTTTGCCGCAAGACTTGGGTCAAAGCGGTCCAAAATATTGTTAATATCGCGGAGAGACTTGAGTATTCTGCTTTCGTCCTCCATGACAACTGAGGAAACTGTTCCTTGGGGGCCTTGTGTAACAGCAGTGGTACCTGTCAGATTCTTGACCGCATCAACACACTCTTTGTCAAAGCAATGAACTTGCTCTAGTCTCTCGATTGCTTTTGATATCTCGACAGTGACGGAGGGGCTTTTTTTTGTATGAAGTCCAAAAGTCTCTCCAAAGAGATGCAAATGTTTCAAATAGTCTACCAAACTACTGACATTGCTTGACATGCGAAGAGTACCTGTTGAGGTATCCACAGTAAACAGTGTCTCATAATCGAAGCAGATGCCTGTTGGCTGCGAAAACTGGGCCTTGCTTCCATCTCTTGTGCCCCGTCCACCACCGACCAACACAGAACATTCTTTAACTGTAGGTTTAAATACTTTGATACAAAAGTCTCCTGTATCACTGAATGCAAAGGAGTGGTCATTGTAGCTAGTTAAGCTATGGACTTTGTTACAGATTGAGCCCCCATTGTCAACGATCTTCTGTATCGAGCCAACATTGTCATCATCAAACGTAATTGTATATATACCACCATCATCGTCGTGTGCAGAAACATACACTGCACCGTTCAAAGATACTATCCCATAGAGAAGCTTGGAGCTTAGCTGAACAGAAGAGATTACTGTACCCTTTAAGCTGATAAGGTTGGAATGAAGTTGTATAACATATGCTGCACCGGTGAATGTAGAAACATACATTTGCCCATTGACATGCATTGCACGGCTCAAACTACATCGAGACACTGGGGTGAAAAGGGACCTGGTCGATTCCCCTCCATTAAAATGACCCTTAAAGGTCCATAAAATGGTAAAATACTTATGACATTTATTTGTCCCGTAAAACGAAGGAAAACTGAGTTGAAAAATCTGAGTTCCCTCGTCTCCCTTGTTCCCCAAAATCAATAGCCAGCTCCCTTGATCCTTGAAAATAATTCTACAATCTCCCTATATCCCTAAAAATATATACCCGTTCTCCCTTGATCCCTAAAACCCCTGGGAGGTCCTCACAATTCACTTGAAAATCGCTGCATCAAACAAGTTTTACAATTCTTTAAGTCCTATGTACTAAGTTTGTGCCAAAACATACTCTACACAATTACTGAGCGGGAATACTCGACTCTAGCTCAGAATAATTCCGAGATAATATCTGAACTTTATCCCCGTATTTCGGCTTTTCATTTCTGACAGCGAGGTGTCTTGAGCGGATCTAATATTACAGAGTAACAAATAATGCAGCCTAGTTTCTCAATACATTTAAATGGCGTTTGTTCTTGAGAATTCATTTCACACTTGCAGTTTTAGTTTAGAGTTCCAGTGTGTTTTGGAAGTTTAAGGCTGGTTTTCACTAGCGACGCAAGCGCAAGCACAAGAGTCCTTATTTCACAGTGAAAACGAGCTCGATGCAAGCGCAAGCACTGACGCAAGCACAAGGATCAAAATGTTTCCTTTTCCTTGTGCTTGTGCTTATGCTTGCGTTCGCGTTGTACTAGTGAAAACGGAAGACAACGCAAGCACAATGATAATTACTACAAGCCTGAGGAGAATTAAGACAAGCAATAATAGCTGTTCGAGCACGATGGCTTCCATATTGGATTATTGGCCGCTACACAAAGAGACAAGTGACCAGCGAGTCTTGCGCTTATTGCACGGTTCGTTTTCACTTGACGCATATCTCTTGTGCTTGCGTCGCTAGTGAAAACCAGGCTTTAGAGCCTACGCTACAGTCGTGAAAGGGTAAACGACTTTTCTTGTCAAAACACGCAAATTGAATAATATTGAATTTTAATCAGCTGACGTCATAGACACGGTGTGTTGACCGCGCGCCCAGCCGTTAGTGGGGGGAGCCTTTGGAGAAACGACACCCCAACGGCTGAAACCGAGCCTAGTCTCGGAGTCTCGGATTTGTTTTGGAAAGGGTCTCAGAGTCACGCCTTTTTACTCTTTTTTACTAGCTTTTATTGGAGTTAGCGTTTTTTGGCGACCTCTGCATGTATTTTAGCGGAGCTCCCAAGTGGACATCATACATATGGGAACTCGACGCGGATGCGCGACCTTCGAGCGCGCGACTGAATAAACCATATTATTACTTATTTCTACCCTTTATTTTGTCAGATAATCATAATTGTTTTTAAGTAAGATTATTAACAAAGAATCGTCTGTTTTTTAGGTATAATTAATAATAAACTCCGCTCGTACTGTTTCATGAAATGCTCCACGAAAGATCGGCATGTGTACTGTATATCCAGTGAGCGGTATGTCGATACCGTTCACAAAATGGAGCGTAAACAATAAGCATTTCCAAAGGCTTTGTAAACCTCTTAAACCTGGAGCCCTTTGCATAAATGAGAAACTTAATTTAGTTATGTCACTGCTCATGCTAATTTCCAGGTAAGGTTAGTTGTCTAAAAGGTTTGAAGTTAACTTCTTTCAGGGGAAGATATACGAATTGAGTTCGCAGGAAATTTTTCCCAAAAAACCTCTCGAGAAAAGCGCCCGATAAATATGCTCACATTGTATGAAAAGCACAAAAGTTGAAGATCCTTTCCGAGCATTAAAGTTAGAAAGTATATTTCTGACCTTGTTGAATCCATCTGTAATTTCTAGAGTTAAAAAACTTTAAGGAGAAATTTAGTTGGAAATGACAAACCTCGAGCATTTTCAAACGCAAGTGTTCATGGGAAGGCGTTCCAATCCTCCATGCGTTCACTCAAATCACAGGTAATGGTCTTCATTTTAGGATTTTTCTAAAGCTTTTATTATACAATGTTAGCCAGAAGTACAGGGAGGGCAAAGCTAGCATAAATTGACGTCAAAATCCCTGAAAAACTTTGGTTTTGAGATACTTTGTGAAAATGTTTGTGCTGCCGAAGTCCGATCCCCTAGATATTCAACGTAAAATCAGGCTGACGCAGAATGATCTGGTCAATTGACGGTCTGCAAAGGCCTTCCACTCCTCCTTGGGTCGTACCCAGAGCTCATCACCATGAGAGAGCTCTGATAACAGCCATTTGTTGGTCTTTGTTCATTGGCTGAAATATTAACGCATGCGTAGGAAGGATTCGCAATTCACTCTTTTCACCTGGTGGCCATCTTGGATTCAAAGCGAGGCAATCCTTTGTTTTTGCCAGGTTAGCCTCGTAGTGAGGGATAGTCAAAACGAGGCTAACCTGGCAAAAACAAAGGATTACCTCGCTTTAAATACAAGATGGCCACCAGGTGAAATGAGTGAATACTCAAGTGTGATTTATTTATTTGTACTTACCGCCTAACTGGTTAGCTCAGTTGCTAGAGTACGGTTTAGAGTGCCTGAGGTCGGGGGTTCGAATCCCGGCCGCGTCTTTGGGCAGGGACGTTTATAAGCCGTTGGCCTTGTCTCCTCCTACTTCTAATCAGTATTTGAAGGGGACGTGAAAGAACCTGTTGTACTACTCGAAAAAGAGCAGGGGATTGTCACCCGGTACAGCAGCCTGGCCATTGCACTAACCACACACTCAACATTGTAAAATGCGTGGCAGCTATAGCGCCGTAAAGCAGTCCGAAATTATTCACTGACGGGATATGTCAGTAATATGTAAAGCGGCATGAGACTGCATGTGGTAATATGGCGCTATATAAATATGGCCATTATTATTATTATACTTGTCATGTAAATTCATAGAACCGAGACGATATGAAAACTGTTTTCTCAAGAAATTAGGTATTCGTTGTTCCTTTTCTTCTCCTCTAATCGTCTTTTCCCGTATATTTTCGTTTTATAGCGTAATAACGGGCTTTCCTAAAGGCCGATGGAAATAAAATGATTTGCTTTCCTCTACACTTTATTGTTTTCAAGTTCTGCCGACAATGGGAAAAATGGCGGCTACTTGCATTCTCACTGCAGCTATTGTATTTTGCAATAATTAACTAATACCTTGGTTTTGCGGCGTCGTCTTGTTGCCTATAACCTGGTTTCCATATGATCGCAACGATCGCAGGATTATTTTGTTCTGCGTATAAAATTACGCTTCGCTTCACACCGAACAAAAGAATCCTGCGATTTGTTGCGATCATATGGAAACCGGGTTTAAGGTTCCCTTTTGAATTTTAAACAACATAAAATTAGCAAATTTGTTTACGTGTGTAATCTTCTAGCCGACCAAGGAGAGGGTCCGCCAATGCAATCGGGGACGCGAATTCAGCGTTTACCATTCGGGAAAATCGAATTTAAATCAACTCAGTATAATTGTTATCTTCCCAATTGAATGTTATGGAGGACCAGGCATGTAAGCTAGATTAAACAAACGTTCTCAAGAAAATTATTCCTTAAGCATGCGTTAATATTTCAGCCAATCAGTAAAGACCAGAAAATGGCTGTTACCAGAGCTCTCTCGTGGCGATAGAGCTCTGAGTATGAGACTGCCAAGGTTTCAATCTCGGCCGCCTGGTTTTAGCAGTGTGAGCGCATGTACAGCATATTTTCAGGCCCAAATGCAGCTTTGAGCGCGCGCTTGTTGTTCGAAAATGGCGTGTTCAGATTACGTCAGCAGCGCGCGCGAACTAAAACTGAAAACTTTTCGCTCAAATCACAGGTAATTGTCTACCTGTTTTCCTATTTTTCTGAGGCTTTCATTATATATTTTTTTACCAGAAATACAGGGAAGTCAAAGCTAGCATAAACATATGTCAAAATGCTTTGTGAACATTTGTGCTGCTGAGATCCGAGTTCCACGAAATTCAACGCGGTTTCAATTTTAGTTTGCGCGCGCTGCTGACGCAATCTGAGCACGTCAATCTGAGCACGTCAAATTTTCGATGTTTTATTTCATTTTCCGTTTTCTTCTCTTTTCTTATCTTCTGAACCTTTTGCGCTGATTTTCTTTTATTATACCAGTTTTTTTTATTTTTTTATGTTTTTTTATGTTTTGTTTTTTATGTTCTTTATATAATTTATCATTATTGTCGGGTCGTTACTTCAGTTCTGATAATTGGGAGCTCCGATTTTAGGCTTGGCTAAACTGGTATATTTTTATTAGATCTATAAGGTACGCGAAAGACAGCTAATTGGTTGAAGGTGAATTCCGTATCTGCCGTGATGAAAGGTACTGGGTGTTTCGTCAAAATAACTGCAATAACAACAGTCTCGGATTTTGAAAACGGACGAGCTCGGATTTTGAAAATGCAAGTGTCGGCGTCTCACAAAGGCTCGGATTTACCATTCGCCACCCCTATGATTGAATGCCACCACTGCAATTCACAATACATCGGAGAAACAAAACGACGCGTCAAAGACACAGACGACCTGTAGATAAATATAATATTAACTCTAAACCAACATCCGTTTCTGAACATTTCCTCAGCCCCAACCATTGTAGTACTGACATGCTCCTTATTCCTTTAGAGGTTAATATCTATTCTAAACACTATTCCGTGAGAAAAGCACTTGAATCATCTCATCTCTCGAACCACTCGGAATGAATTAGACGTGATGAAATGTGATTTCACCGTTTGACCTTTATTGTCAGCTGTTATTCGTATCTGCATAATCTTTTCGAACCTGTTTCGTAATTTCCTATTTATGTGTTACTACTGTACAGTTCGGATGCGACGCAGGCTACTGTTTATATAAGCCATCGATTTTGTAATTTCCGCTCATTACGTAATAACCATTTATATAAACCTTGTATTTATTTGTGACCTCCATTGTAAAATAAACCTGAAGAAGGTTGGTACAGGCCAGCCGAAATATCGTATAAACTTCGATAAGCGTTGTATATGATCAGCATTACAGTAGTCTTCGGACACTTTATCGTTAAATCATTAATTAATTAATGTTCGGTATGTAGCGCATAGGAAAAGGAATAAAAGCTAGCCTATCTTATGTAACTTCGTCCAACTTGATGAAATAATTGCGTAATTACTCACGCAAATGAAGTTCAGGGGTGGTTAAAGCGTTTTTTCTCGCATTTTGCTTGGCAGAGCGGGGCCTGGGTAATCGTTTAACTTTAATTATGTGGCTGTGTGTTGAACTTGAAAACTTAGAAACCAATCACTTTTGTCATGAATGACATTCGGAAAACATTTTTCTAACACATATGGTGGGTATACCATTCCCAGGGGAGGTGGGGTAGGGAATATTTGTAATTCATAAATTAGAGGGTTTAATGTTTGGTATGTAGCAAATAGTTAAATGAATCAAAACCAGCCTATCTTATGTAATTTCGACGAGCTAGATGAAGTATTTGCGTAATTACATAAGGGAGCCAAATTAGAAATATATGTATGGGGTCAATTTGGTTTTTATTGGGGCTGTTTTGGCATATAAGGGCCAAATAAGCCTTAGTGCCTTTGGGGATGATTTGGGTTTTTGGGCTGAAACAGCTCTTTTTAATGTACAGTGTACAACCTGTGGGATACCGCCGAATGTGCAACAGATTGCCAGCCTTCTGACTGGCTTTATTTTACGAAAATATTCATGGCATGATCCGTCATTTAAAGTACAGTGCCGTTTGGACTGTTGGTTACTATCAAAGAGTCTGATACCACTTTCAAATCACACCGATGTACTAGCTTTAACATTTTCTGGGCATTCTCCGATTACATTAATAATAGTTCCACCAAGGTTTGAAAAAATAAGACCAGGATTTTTCAAGTTCAATAATTCGCTCCTGAATGATAAAATATTTGTGCAGAAGTGGATAGAGGGCTTGCGTGGGATTTGATGAAAATGAAAATTCGCGAATTTACTATTGTTATTCAAAGGAAAAAAGCCAGAGAAAATAGAGATAAGGAAAAACAGCTATTGCGAGAGCTTATTTAATCAGTTGCGCGATTTATTAACTCGGGGTGTGTCAAAAGAAAACATAAGGAAGTATTATCAAGTAAAGTATGATCTAGATAAATTAATACAACATAAGACGGATGGTACCATCATACGCAGTAGGATTAGATGGCATGAAAAAGGAGAACGTTGCACAATATATGTTTTACAGTTGGAGAACCGTCAACACTGCAAAACAAATCATTAACAAACTTAAGTTATCTAATGAAGAGGTGCTAACGGACACATGCAACATCCTACATGCGCAGGAGGGTTTTTATCGTGAACTGTATAAAGCTAGAGAAAATCTTAAAGTACAGCATGAGAAGTATGCTTTTTTTTTCTCCTCTAAACAGATTCCAAAGTTAACAACGGAAGAGTCCATTTCTTGTGAAGGACTGATTACCTTATCTGAGTGTTATACTACTCTAATGCAATGGCAGGGGAAAAAAAACGGTAGCGATGGGTTCTCGGTTTAATTTTATCTGAAGTTCTGGAAGTTATTAGTTAAAGTCATTAAATTATGCATTTAATAAAGGCGGATTATCTGTTTCTCAGAAACAAGAGTAATTACTCTTATTCCCAAGAATAGTAAAGACATGTTATACTTGGAGAATTGGAGACCAACATCTTTGTTAAATGTTGATTATAAGATAGCGGCAAAGGTTATTACTAAGCGAATTGTAGCGGTTTTGTCAAGGCTCGTTCACAGCGATCAGACGGGATATGTTAAGAATCGGTATATAGGACAAACTGTTGTTTGATTTTGGACCTGTTTGACTATGTAGAGCATGCACATATCTCCGCATTAGCTATGTTTATTGACTTTTAAATAATCCTTTGATTCCATCGACAGACATTACCTTTTTAAAATTATGGAATGTTTCAATTGTGGTTCCAATATTACGGAATGGATTAATGTTTTCTATAAAGATGTAAATAGTTCCGTCTTAAATAACGGATTTGCATTTTGCGACAATATTTTTTAAATTAGAAAAAGGGCTAAGACAAGGGTGTCCTATGTTGTTTGGCTGCAGATATGCTAGCAATTGCAATTAGAGAACACCGCATACTAACGGAATTTGAATTAATGGAAATTAGTTTAAGTTACCACAGTACGCACTCACTAGCCAGATGATACCACTGTTTTTTAGCTAATTAACAATCAGCAAAAAAACCTGCTGCACTTGATGACTACATTGTTCTTTTGCGGAATGCTCCGGTCTTGAGATTAATCTGTCTAAAACTGAAGGTTTTCGTCTCGGTTCAAATAAGGTACGACAAGATAATTGTAGCCTTTTTCGGTCAAATCGTGTACGAAACATAGGGCCCCAAAGGGAAACTCGCGGATGGTCAGTGAGCTATTTGGGTATATACTGAAAATCACGTGACCGATGACATCAACGTTACGTCATCATCACTAAGTGAATCGTGAGGATCCAGTACCATGCCTGCCCAAGTTTGAGCTGCCTGGCATTAGAAATGAGGTAGATAAGGCATGTACTTAAAATCACGTGACCGATGACGTCATTATTACGTCATCACCACTAAGTGATTGATAGGGACCCACTTCCATGTCTGTTCAGGTTTGAGCCAGTTAAGCGAGATCGTCATGAAAATCTCATATCCCAAATATTCCGAACATGGTACGAATTTTTCTACATCTTCGGAAAAGGATATGGCATTCGGAAAACCACCTAACTCCAACAACTCGTTCCTGCACATGCGTGTATTCACGAGTTAAATACGGCAGGGATACTCAGCACTCAGTTATTTCGTTGTAAACATGTAGAAATAAAAATGAACAAGAGGCCCTGAGTGCATACGTGTAGTTCATGCAAGAACTCTTGCATTGGCAAGTAATTATTTCTTCCTGAAAGTGGAAAAGAAAACAGATTAGTTAATAAGGTCAATTATCCTCGAAAATGCTCGACTCTCATCTCAACTGGGAGGAATTATAAACAACAACAGTCAACACACGTACCTAGGTTCTTCCTTCATGTAGGCAGAGATGAATTACTACCAAATTGTATTGTGCATTGTGTTCCATTTTATTGTGTATTTCGTTCTATTGTTTTGTATTGTGTTAATTCTATTGTATTTTGATAGCAATTCATGTGTTGCCTACACGAAGGGACCACCAGTACTCACTATTCGCGGCTAAACTCACCGCAATTTGTTCGACATCAGCCTGAGCCTCTGCAATAGCCATTGCCTCCATTCTGCGGTACGAGTCCTTTCAAGTACAGGATAAACTTTGAATAGAACTATAATAATTGAGAGTGGCCACGCGAAAGATCGACTGCGAGATTATAGAAAGCTAGTGTCCGTGGAAGTGATTCTGTCTCAGTCCTGTTTTTTTTGCCTATCATTGAAATGACCAAATCTCGCACATGCGCAGTTCATGACAGAGCCCCATTAATTTCAGAGACAGTGTTATGTGAAGTTGGTTTATCATAATTACTGGGAGCAGTTGTAATAGGCCTTTTGCAGGCAACAGTCATGTACTTGTATAATACTTTGTTAACAGAATGCTGAATGCAAATTAGTAAATCTGGTCAGCGGAAATACCATGAGCTGGGAACCATGTGCTGGGAACCATGTCGATACCGTTCACAAAATGGAGCGTAAACAATAAGCATTTCCAAAGGCTTTGTAAATCTCTTAAACCTGGAGCCCTTTGCATAAATGAGAAACTTAATTTAGTTATGTCACACTGCTCATGCTAATTTCCAGGTAAGGTTAGTTGTCTAAAAGGTTTCAAGTTAACTTCTTTCAGGGGAAGATATACGAATTGAGTTCGCGGGAAATTTTTCCCAAAAAACCTCTCGAGAAAAGCGCCCGATAAATATGCTCAGATTGTATGAAAAGCACAAAAGTTGAAGATCCTTACTGAGCATTAAAGTTAGAAAGTATATTTCTGACCTTGTTGAATCCATCTGTAATTTCTAGAGTTAAAAAACTTTAAGGAGTAATTTAGTTGAAAATGACAAACCTCGAGAATTTTCAAACGCAAGTGTTCATGGGAAGGCGTTCCAATCCTCCATGCGTTCACTCAAATCACAGGTAATGGTCTTCATTTTCGTATTTTTCTAAAGCTTTTATTATACAATGTTAGCCAGAAGTACAGGGAGGGCAAAGCTAGCGTAAATTGACGTCAAAACCCCTGAAAAACTTTGGTTTTGAGATACTTTGTGAAAATGTTTGTGCTGCCGAAGTCCGATCCCCTAGATATTCAACGTAAAATCAGGCTGACGCAGAATGATCTGGTCAATTGACGGTCTGCAAAGGCCTTCCATTCCTCCTTGGGTCGTACCCAGAGCTCATCACCATGAGAGAGCTCTGATAACAGCCATTTGTTGGTCTTTGTTCATTGGCTGAAATATTAACGCATGCGTAGGAAGGATTCGCAATTCACTCTTTTCACCTGGTGGCCATCTTGGATTCAAAGCGAGGCAATCCTTTGTTTTTGCCATGTTAGCCTCGTAGTGAGGGATAGTCAAAACGAGGCTAATCTGGCAAAAACAAAGGATTACCTCGCTTTGAATACAAGATGGCCACCAGGTGAAATGAGTGAATACTCAAGTGTGATTGATTTATTTGTACTTACCGCCTAACTGGTTAGCTCAGTTGCTATTGTAAAATGCGTGGCAGCTATTAGCGGCGTAAAGCAGTCCGAAATAATTCACTGACGGGATATGTCAGTAATATGTAAAGCGGCATGAAACTGCATGTGGTAATATGGCGCTATATAAATATGGCCATTATTATTATTATTATTATACTTGTCATGTAAATGCATAGAACCGAGACGATAAGAAAACTGTTTTCTCAAGAAATTAGGTATTCGTTGTTCCTTTTATTCTCCTCTAATCGTCTTTTCCCGTATATTTTCGTTTTATAGTGTAAGAACGGGCTTTCCTAAAGGCCGATGGAAATAAAATGATTTGCTTTCCTCTACACTTTATTGTTTTCAAGTTCTGCCGACAATGGGAAAAATGGCGGCTACTTGCATTCTCACTGCAGCTATTGTATTTTGCAATAATCAACTAATACCTTGGATTTGCGGCGTCGTCTTGTTGCGTATAACCTGGTTTCCATATGATCGCAACGATCGCAGGATTATTTTGTTCTGCGTATAAAATTACGCTTCGCTTCACACCGAACAAAAGAATCCTGCGATTTGTTGCGATCATATGGAAACCGGGTTTAAGGTTCTCTTTTGAATTTTAAACAACATAAAATTAGCAAATTTGTTTACGTGTGTAATCTTCTAGCCGACCAAGGAGAGGGTCCGCCAATGCAATCGGGGACGCGAATTCAGCGTTTACCATTCGGGAAAATCGAATTTAAATCAACTCAGTATAATTGTTATCTTCCCAATTGAATGTTATGGAGGACCAGGCATGTAAGCTAGATTAAACAAACGTTTTCAAGAAAATTATTCCTTAAGCATGCGTTAATATTTCAGCCAATCAGTAAAGACCAGAAAATGGCTGTTACCAGAGCTCTCTCGTGGCGATAGAGCTCTGAGTATGAGACTGCCAAGGTTTCAATCTCGGCCGCCTGGTTTTAGCAGTGTGAGCGCATGTACAGCATATTTTCAGGCCCAAATGCAGCTTTGAGCGCGCGCTCGTTGTTCGAAAATGGCGTGTTCAGATTACGTCAGCAGCGCGCGCGAACTAAAACTGAAAACTTTTCGCTCAAATCACAGGTAATTGTCTACCTGTTTTCCTATATTTCTGAGGCTTTCATTATATTTTTTTACCAGAAATACAGGGAAGTCAAAGCTAGCATAAACATATGTCAAAATGCTTTTTGAAAATTTGTCCTGCTGAGATCCGAGTTCCACGAAATTCAACACGGTTTCAATTTTAGTTTGCGCGCGCTGTGACGCAATCTGAGCACATCAATCTGAGCACGTCAAATTTTCGATGTTTTATTTCATTTTTCCGTTTTCTTCTCTTTTCTTATCTTCTGAACCTTTTGCGCTGATTTTCTTTTATTATACCAGTTATTTTTTTTGTTTTTTATGTTTGTGTTCTTTATATAATTTATCATTATTGTCGGGTCGTAACTTCAGTTCTGATAATTGGGAGCTCCGATTTTAGGCTTGGCTAAACTGGTATATTTTTATTAGATCTATAAGGTACGCGAAAGACAGCTAATTGGTTGAAGGTGAATTCCGTATCTGCCGTGATGAAAGGTACTGGGTGTTTCGTCAAAATAACTGCAATAACAACAGTCTCGGATTTTGAAAACGGACGAGCTCGGATTTTGAAAAGGCAAGTCTCGGCGTCTCGCAAAGTCTCGGATTTACCATACGCCACCCCTATGATTCAATGCCACCACTGCAATTCACAATACATCGGAGAAACAAAACGACGCGTCAAAGACACAGACGACCTGTAGATAAATATAATATTAACTCTAAACCAACATCCGTTTCTGAACATTTCCTCAGCCCCAACCATTGTAGTACTGACATGCTCCTTATTCCTTTAGAGGTTAATATCTATTCTAAACACTATTCCGTGAGAAAAGCACTTGAATCATCTCATCTCTCGAACCACTCGGAATGAATTAGACGTGATGAAATGTGATTTCACCGTTTGACCTTTATTGTCAGCTGTTATTCGTATCTGCATAATCTTTTCGAACCTGTTTCGTAATTTCCTATTTATGTGTTACTACTGTACAGTTCGGATGCGACGCAGGCTACTGTTTATATAAGCCATCGATTTTGTAATTTCCGCTCATTACGTAATAACCATTTATATAAACCTTGTATTTATTTGTGACCTCCATTGTAAAATAAACCTGAAGAAGGTTGGTACAGGCCAGCCGAAATATCGTATAAACTTCGATAAGCGTTGTATATGATCAGCATTACAGTAGTCTTCGGACACTTTATCGTTAAATCATTAATTAATTAATGTTCGGTATGTAGCGCATAGGAAAAGGAATAAAAGCTAGCCTATCTTATGTAACTTCGTCCAACTTGATGAAATAATTGCGTAATTACTCACGCAAATGAAGTTCAGGGGTGGTTAAAGCGTTTTTTCTCGCATTTTGCATGGCAGAGCGGGGCCTGGGTAATCGTTTAACTTTAATTATGTGGCTGTGTGTTGAACTTGAAAACTTAGAAACCAATCACTTTTGTCATGAATGACATTCGGAAAACATTTTTCTAACACATATGGTGGGTATACCATTCCCAGGGGAGGTGGGGTAGGGAATATTTGTAATTCATAAATTAGAGGGTTTAATGTTTGGTATGTAGCAAATAGTTAAATGAATCAAAACCAGCCTATCTTATGTAATTTCGACGAGCTAGATGAAGTATTTGCGTAATTACATAAGGGAGCCAAATTAGAAATATATGTATGGGGTCAATTTGGTTTTTATTGGGGCTGTTTTGGCATATAAGGGCCAAATAAGCCTTAGTGCCTTTGGGGATGATTTGGGTTTTTGGGCTGAAACAGCTCTTTTTAATGTACAGTGTACAACCTGTGGGATACCGCCGAATGTGCAACAGATTTCCAGCCTTCTGACTGGCTTTATTTTACGAAAATATTCATGGCATGATCCGTCATTTAAAGTACAGTGCCGTTTGGACTGTTGGTTACTATCAAAGAGTCTGATACCACTTTCAAATCACACCGATGTACTAGCTTTAACATTTTCTGGGCATTCTCCGATTACATTAATAATAGTTCCACCAAGGTTTGAAAAAATAAGACCAGGATTTTTCAAGTTCAATAATTCGCTCCTGAATGATAAAATATTTGTGCAGAAGTGGATAGAGGGCTTGCGTGGGATTTGATGAAAATGAAAATTCGCGAATTTACTATTGTTATTCAAAGGAAAAAAGCCAGAGAAAATAGAGATAAGGAAAAACAGCTATTGCGAGAGCTTATTTAATCAGTTGCGCGATTTATTAACTCGGGGTGTGTCAAAAGAAAACATAAGGAAGTATTATCAAGTAAAGTATGATCTAGATAAATTAATACAACATAAGACGGATGGTACCATCATACGCAGTAGGATTAGATGGCATGAAAAAGGAGAACGTTGCACAATATATGTTTTACAGTTGGAGAACCGTCAACACTGCAAAACAAATCATTAACAAACTTAAGTTATCTAATGAAGAGGTGCTAACGGACACATGCAACATCCTACATGCGCAGGAGGGTTTTTATCGTGAACTGTATAAAGCTAGAGAAAATCTTAAAGTACAGCATGAGAAGTATGCTTTTTTTTTCTCCTCTAAACAGATTCCAAAGTTAACAACGGAAGAGTCCATTTCTTGTGAAGGACTGATTACCTTATCTGAGTGTTATACTACTCTAATGCAATGGCAGGAAAAAAAAAACGGTAGCGATGGGTTCTCGGTTTAATTTTATCTGAAGTTCTGGAAGTTATTAGTTAAAGTCATTAAATTATGCATTTAATAAAGGCGGATTATCTGTTTCTCAGAAACAAGAGTAATTACTCTTATTCCCAAGAATAGTAAAGACATGTTATACTTGGAGAATTGGAGACCAACATCTTTGTTAAATGTTGATTATAAGATAGCGGCAAAGGTTATTACTAAGCGAATTGTAGCGGTTTTGTCAAGGCTCGTTCACAGCGATCAGACGGGATATGTTAAGAATCGGTATATAGGACAAACTGTTGTTTGATTTTGGACCTGTTTGACTATGTAGAGCATGCACATATCTCCGCATTAGCTATGTTTATTGACTTTTAAATAATCCTTTGATTCCATCGACAGACATTACCTTTTTAAAATTATGGAATGTTTCAATTGTGGTTCCAATATTACGGAATGGATTAATGTTTTCTATAAAGATGTAAATAGTTCCGTCTTAAATAACGGATTTGCATTTTGCGACAATATTTTTTAAATTAGAAAAGGGCTAAGACAAGGGTGTCCTATGTTGTTTGGCTGCAGATATGCTAGCAATTGCAATTAGAGAACACCGCATACTAACGGAATTTGAATTAATGGAAATTAGTTTAAGTTACCACAGTACGCACTCACTAGCCAGATGATACCACTGTTTTTTAGCTAATTAACAATCAGCAAAAAAACCTGCTGCACTTGATGACTACATTGTTCTTTTGCGGAATGCTCCGGTCTTGAGATTAATCTGTCTAAAACTGAAGGTTTTCGTCTCGGTTCAAATAAGGTACGACAAGATAATTGTAGCCTTTTTCGGTCAAATCGTGTACGAAACATAGGGCCCCAAAGGGAAACTCGCGGATGGTCAGTGAGCTATTTGGGTATATACTGAAAATCACGTGACCGATGACATCAACGTTACGTCATCATCACTAAGTGAATCGTGAGGATCCAGTACCATGCCTGCCCAAGTTTGAGCTGCCTGGCATTATAAATGAGGTAGATAAGGCATGTACTTAAAATCACGTGACCGATGACGTCATTATTACGTCATCACCACTAAGTGATTGATAGGGACCCACTTCCATGTCTGTTCAGGTTTGAGCCAGTTAAGCGAGATCGTCATGAAAATCTCATATCCCAAATATTCCGAACATGGTACGAATTTTTCTACATCTTCGGAAAAGGATATGGCATTCGGAAAACCACCTAACTCCAACAACTCGTTCCTGCACATGCGTGTATTCACGAGTTAAATACGGCAGGGATACTCAGCGCTCAGTTATTTCGTTGTAAACATGTAGAAATAAAAATGAACAAGAGGCCCTGAGTGCATACGTGTAGTTCATGCAAGAACTCTTGCATTGGCAAGTAATTATTTCTTCCTGAAAGTGGAAAAGAAAACAGATTAGTTAATAAGGTCAATTATCCTCGAAAATGCTCGACTCTCATCTCAACTGGGAGGAATTATAAACAACAACAGTCAACACACGTACCTAGGTTCTTCCTTCATGTAGGCAGAGATGAATTACTACCAAATTGTATTGTGCATTGTGTTCCATTTTATTGTGTATTTCGTTCTATTGTTTTGTATTGTGTTAATTCTATTGTATTTTGATAGCAATTCATGTGTTGCCTACACGAAGGGACCACCAGTACTCACTATTCGCGGCTAAACTCACCGCAATTTGTTCGACATCAGCCTGAGCCTCTGCAATAGCCATTGCCTCCATTCTGCGGTACGAGTCCTTTCAAGTACAGGATAAACTTTGAATAGAACTATAATAATTGAGAGTGGCCACGCGAAAGATCGACTGCGAGATTATAGAAAGCTAGTGTCCGTGGAAGTGATTCTGTCTCAGTCCTGTTTTTTTTGCCTATCATTGAAATGACCAAATCTCGCACATGCGCAGTTCATGACAGAGCCCCATTAATTTCAGAGACAGTGTTATGTGAAGTTGGTTTATCATAATTACTGGGAGCAGTTGTAATAGGCCTTTTGCAGGCAACAGTCATGTACTTGTATAATACTTTGTTAACAGAATGCTGAATGCAAATTAGTAAATCTGGTCAGCGGAAATACCATGAGCTGGGAACCATGTGATCTAAGTTGTGACGGCTTCGCCATTTTCGTGCTAAAACCTCGTCGTTTCCCTGGGAACTTACCGGTATGTTCACTGACCGGTTAGGGAGCCGGGGTGGCGCAGTGGTTAAGCGCTTCGCCTCTCACCTCTGTGGCCCAGGTTCGATTCCCGGACGTGCTGCCATATGTGAGTTGAGTTTGTTGGTATCTCGCCCTTGCTCCGAGGGTTTTTCTCCGGGTTCTCCGGTTTTCCTCCCTCCGCATAAACCAACACGCTAAATTCCAATTCGATTTGTGGATTAGCCGGGACCTGGCTTTGATCAGGTTGTGGTTGTTTCAGGTCTCGTTAGAAATTCAGAGTTCAGAGGGTATGTTTTATGGTTCGGGTTAGGATTTTAGTTAGTTTATATGGTCAGGTTGGAGCCATTCCTGTATTTAGCCGTGAAGTGTCTATTTATGTACAACTTAGAAACTTGTAAGGTGGCAAATAATATTCTAACTAAGTGTAATCAGTCACATTTCACTGTTTATCTGTCATATCAAAGGTACTGAGTATGTAAAGGCATGAAAGAGAAAGATATGACATAGTCTATTTGAAAATGTGTTTCAACGAAGAGGACTCGAACTTCGGTCTTCCGCGGTCAAGGCGGACGTGATAATCATTGGAGAACCTATGGACCGCTGGCCGGATTTTCTAATCATTACCAGAAATTATGGACATCAGCGGAAAGGTACTGCGGGTGCGCTTCTAGCCGATTCAAAATGGCGGCTTATACTGAGTGAGACTGTAGTTTTTTTTATAGACCTTCCAACGCAAAGAAACCCGAAACTATCTGTGTTGAAATAAGAATAGAGAAGCGGAACGAGAGTTATATTAGCTTAAACGTATCTCCTTTTGATTAAAAATTCATTTCGGGGGGATTTGTCATCTCTCCAGCAGCTGGAACTTGGACAGACAGACGCCGGACACAATTATTTAGAGGGGAAAGGCCTGAAACCCAGTTCATATCCCAGCAAACATTGCAGGATTTAGGTTACAAAACAAGATGGCGGTTGCGTGGAAGTTTGAGAGTTAATGGAGGTTTCTTTTCTCATCTCTGACTGAAACATCCCTTACTGATATCTAGATAGACAATAATGTTAGCCTACATTTGCTAGAAATTCGGCATGTCTAAAACAGTTCCTATTGCCAAAATAATGCCATATTCTGTGAGTTTAAATGTTGTTCTTTCGAACTATCAATCGGGAAAGTGTGTACCATTTCCAGCCAAGATGCTACAGGCCATCGAACTTATAGGATTTATTGAAATCAGCGGACAATTACAGCAACAGACAGAGGTAAGAAGAGTAAGTTTTGAACATTTTATCTTCAACCATTAAAACGAAATATACATTGTTCGAAAGCACAAAGCTACGACCTTTCGAAACTGGTATCGGGAGGTTGTATCACAAGCTTCGTTTTTGATATATTTCTGTTTCTTTATTTTATCGCTATACATTCATACTATTTCTTGTTGAAATTTAAATGCCCGGAAAAGTTATGCATAATGAGCTTCGCGGCCACGTATGTCCCATATTTCTGGCAATGTTGCATTCAGCATTCAGCATTCTGCAAAATACCCCCGCCGTTTACAAACAGGTTTTGCTAATGACACCACCGATCTCGTACAAGTGCCTTTAAATATATGAATTAAGATTTGTTTGCCGTTTAGTACAACCACGTGATTACATTCCTGGAAAAGGTCCATCCAATTATATATAAATTATCACGAGCATGAGTAGTGAATCAATTATCCGGCTCCCCTAGCAGAAACCGTACACGTGGTTGTCCTTGCAAAGACAAATGCATGCACCTTCGACTTCGTTCTCGCTTCCTTCGTCTTCGAACACGAATCGTGGACGTTTGAAAGGGTAAGACCGTTTTGCATCAGCCTGAAGCGTTCTGAGAGCAAATAAAATTAATCTTAGATAAAACAGAGTATAAAATCATAACTGCCTCGAGGCAAAGAAAGTTTACAGTACACTGACTTAATATGCTCTTCGCATCTCCAGGGAAAGAAAATGGCCGGCGAATGTACTGTTACTTGCCGTCTTTTGCAGGAATGCAATCACGTGGTTGTACTGGGTTGCAAAAAAATCAGTCTTAATTCATATATTTAAAGGCACTTGTACGAGGATCGGTAGTGTTATTAGCAAAACCTGTTTGTAAATGCTATTTTCCACCTCCAATCGATTGTCGATCTTTCTAAAACAGCGTTTTAAAGATAGCTTGCCACCCAGCATCCATGTCAACCCCTTTCCCATGGGGATCCCGAGCTCAATTCATTCGTTAACGAAGTATTACATTAGCAGGTGACTGTTTCCTGGAAAAGGCCTATTGGCATATACAGAGCGACATTTGAACTCCATCCACGCACCACCATACACCTTCCATTCAATAGCTATTCTCTTATGGCTTTCATTCGGCATATTCTGGATCATTCTTTGTTGCTGTTAAATATCTTTTTCGGTCAACTTTTTCCCTTCATCTTCTATGGGTATTTGAGCTTCCATTTGAGCTCGTCGGGCTTACGAATTCCATCAGAAAAAAACACCTAAAACTACATCTGGATTCGAAAATCTCTTCTAAATAAAGATAAACGACTATATACTAAAATGAGACTGAGCACTAAAATGAGAGATGGCTGTGATGTATACGGATGGAATTAACTGTGTGAGCTCCTCGGGATAGATTTGCTTTTCAAACTTTAAAGCGTTGGCGAACGATTTAAAGTTTTGTGCGGCTTAGTAACCAGGCCTGTTATTCATTTAGAAAACAATTCTTTTTATCAGGGTTTACCAACCCATACTTTTCAACATTTTTAGAAATCAATGCTTTTCAGTATGATTCATGGACTGATAATATTATTTCTAACTTTTCCTTTATATGAAATAAAATCATCTATCTAGATCTTCATGCAGTTTTATTTTCGAGTAGAGTGGTGACTTTTCAAATATTAGTGCTAGTGTTCATTTTCTACATCATGAAGGAGGCTGAAATTTATAACGAAACATGTGATTTCCACTGTTTTATTTTCGATCACTGCGTGGAGTTTGTCAGACTCCACAACGTGACGACGACCAATGAATCAGAGCGCATTTGTCATCCGCCGGACGTCCCGCTGTCTCGGGACTAAGTTACCAGCACCTGCGGGGTTGATACCATAAATATACAATACGATACAATACAATACACAAACCTTTATTTAAACACGATTTGTTTAAACGCAGCACGATTGCTGATGTGGTCGTGTATGAAAGAATACAATTAAAAATGATATATATACATATACAACAGGGTATAAACACATACATGCAGTTCACACATGGTATTTGTACACATATGTACAAATTTCAGAATTAAGAAACGTTTTAGAAAGGATGTATATAATATAATATGACTTTCGCCAATTGAGACAGAGTCGCTGCTCTTGTCCGTAAGGCATCAAACACTATAACCAAGTCATAAATTTTGGACGTCATCTAGGATGTAAGATAATATAAAATGTTACGGATCAAGTGCAGCGTCTCTCTCACTAATGCTTAATTTCTGGAAAAGCGTAAATTTTAATTTATTTAGTAGGTTGTTCTTCTTGAGTTGACGTGCAAAAGGATTATGAGAAAGTTCTATGATACTTGCAGGTAACTTATTCCAGAGGATCGCTCCCCTGTAAGCTATGGACTTATACATTACATCCGTTTTTGGTGCTGGTAATTCTAATTCATGGCGACCCCTGAGAGCATATGCGCTGATATTACGCTTTTTAAACATACTACTGATTTGCTCTGGTACATTGTCATGGTAACTACTGTTGACGAGACACGCTATTTTGTACTTGTATGGCCACATAGTTGGATGCCGTCCTGCATTAGCTAATGCGTCACTGCTGTTCATTGACCAGTCCAGGCCATATACGATTTTCGCAGCTCTTGCATGTATATGTGGTTTACGAGGGCTAAAATGTAAAATTTTGGAATTCCACCATGAAATAAACATAGACAGCCATTCGGTACGTCCTTTTGTGGAGTCTGGCGACGATTGACGTGATTTTGGAGTGCTTTTTTGCCCTTCGATTGATTGGACTGTGATCAACGGACTGTGCAGCCTTGTCATTTCATTAGTTGAAAGAGATCTCAAAAATCAAAAAAAATCTAAAACCGATTCAAACTAGCCCAAAATATTAGAGGACACTCAAGGTACATTTATATATTGAAAAATGTATTTCATTACCTTTATTTTTACCACGATAAAAAATCAATACGAACTCTATTAGTGAGAATACAAGGAAAATTTCCGGGGAAAACGATGACTCTTTCGCGCGCTATCACGCAATCAATCTTGCGCGAGCAATTACGTAATCTACCGTAGAATTTGCAAGAGCCACAAATCGTGAGCTTGGGCTGCCTGTGGTTCAACAGCATTTATTGAGCGCGTCGTGGCAATATTTCTACAATTTCACCTTCGAATCGTTGTAAATTACAATATAATAATTTTTCAATTCTAAGGGTAAGGTTGGCATTGTAGTTTTCGTCAGAAATCTAACACTCTTATCCGCTAAAAGTACAATTTTCACCGTCTCAAAGCAGTAAAATTACAAAAGGCGTTCAAATCAAGCCTCAAAGTCAAAGCAAAGTTCTTAAATAAATGAAAAAGCCTTCCTTAAAAAAAACACTTCTTTTAAAATTAGAAAACACTTAAATTCGAAATCACCCATTTTTCAAACTGATGTTTATTTGACAAGTATTGATGTATAGAAGCGTTGAAGAGATTTCAAAACACGTGCACGTCGCAAAAGTTTTCTCAACTCAAGTCTCAAGCCGTGATATACTAGGCGCCTTTTGAGGATTGAAATTACGATCGGCATGAATTTGGTGCTTCATCCTCTTCTTTCTTTTAACAATTCCCGACTTAATTGTTGAATCGCGATACTAAACTAATTGCGATTTTGAGACGGCGTTGGAAGAAAATATATTCTTCGTATTGACGAAAAATATGTTCTCCCAACTGGCCGGCAATATAACTTGGTATCGGCGTCTCAAAATCGCAATGAGTTTATATTATTCGGTCCAACTGTTGTAATAACATACACCCTACGATTGGGTTGCCTTACGTTTTAACGTTACAGATGTATGGAAATAAAACATCGCTTTTACTGAAGTTAGCCATTGGTTCATGCATCTTCAGCAATTCAATCACATTTTTTTAATTTAAAGGGGCTCTGTCATGAATAACAGGCCTGGTTACTAAGCCGCCCAAAACTTGAAATCGTTCGCCAACGCTTTCAAGTTTGAAAAGCAAATATATCCCGAGGAGCTCGATCACAACATTGATTCAAACCGTCTACATCGCTGCCATCTCTCATTTTAGTATATAGTAGTTATCTTTCATATTTAGTTGTTCAAGTTTTATATTTACCAGAAATGTTCGTATTCAGATGTAGTTGTAATGAGATTTTGGGATGGCATCGACAAGAACTTCGATAACATTCCTTTCTTGGATAATAAAAACATCAACAGTTCTCACCTAAACTCAAAGGGACTACATCTCAACAACCGTGGTAGCTTAGCTTTAGAGCAGAATTTAGCAGATTTTGCTAATAATATGTCTGCTTGACTTGTTTCATCCCAGCCCGTAATTCCCACTACCCGGGGTTTTAAATTAGCTTCACTTAATATAAGAGATTTAACGAAGCATATCGATGAATTGCGAGTTTTGCTTGCTGATAACCCGATTGATGTTCTAGCTTTAAATGAGACATGGCTTGATCAATCTGTTAGTGATAATGATATATACATTTCTGGCTACGAAATCATTCGTAGGGACAGGGGTTTTCGCGGTGTTGATGGGAAAACGTACGGAGGTGTTTGTTTTTATGTACGATCAAATGTAAATTTCTCGGCTCGCTTAGACTTGTCCATCGATGAGCTGGAAAATTTGTGCATTGAAATTCACAAGCCTAATTCCAATCCATTTCTCATCACAACATGGTACAGACCGCCAGATTCAAAAGTCGACAAAATGAATTTTTTTGAAACTTTCATCGGTAGACTTGATGCTGAAAATGTTGAGTATCATTTGCTGGGTGACCTAAATTGCAATGTCGGGGCCAGTGTGTTTGATCACAACACAGGGCTGCTTACTGGTATTGCCGAGCTTTATGGTTTAGAACAATTGATAAGTGAACCTACTCGCATTACGGAGTCATCATCTACCACAATCGACCTTATCTTTACCAATGCATTAGATAAAATTGTTTGCTCTGGTGTCTCTCATGTCGGCATCAGTGATCATAGCTTAATATATTCATTTCGTAAACTTTCAATTGGCTTATTTTCCCGGGGTCATTCTACAACTACATATAGAAGTTTCAAAAACTTTGACCCTGACAGTTTCCGAAATGATATAAATTCACAAGATTGGGAGGGTATAACAGAATCTAATAACCCAAATCGCATGTGGCATGCCTGGAAAGCCACCTTCATGAAAGTGGTAGATAGGCATGCACCCATGCGTACAAGACGTGTCAGAAATTCAAACTCGCCTTGGATTACGCCCGAGCTTAAGCAACTCATGCGCGATAGGGATATTCTCAAGATTAAAGCGATACAATCTAAAGACCCATATGACTGGTCCGCTTTTAAAAAAGCCCGCAATTTTGTGAATGGGGAAATAAAACGTACAAAGGAGGTTCATTACAAGACAGCTTTCCACGAAAATGAGAATAATATCAAAAAAACTTGGGGTATTATTAATGAGCTGACTTCAAGAAAGCAAAACAACTCTCATATAAAGGAGATCGTGTGTAATGGATCTCCTGTGACAGACTCTAATCAATTATGTGAAACGTTTAACAATCACTTTGCCGACATAGGGCCTAAGCTAGCTGAGAGAATACCTCGCTCTGAAAATATTTCACACCTAGACTATCTTGCACCTCGAAATAGCAATGATTGTCTTGATGGTGGTAATTTTCAAATCAAACAGACAAATCCTGCAGTTGTTTTCTCTCTTTTATCTAAACTTTGCAAATCTAAAGCGACGGGTTTGGATAAAATCTCTGCTAGACTTTTCCGTATATGTCCCGACTTGATAGCGGAATCCCTTTGTACTATTTTCAACTGCTCAATTACTACAGGTATATTTCCAGATGAATGGAAATGTGCTAAGGTAATTCCATTGTTCAAACAGGGACAGCGTAGAGATTTGGACAATTATCGTCCCATATCAATAATTCCAGTAATAGCAAAAGTTTTCGAGAGGATTGTTTATAATCAAGTTCATGATTTTCTAATCGAAAACAAATTGCTATCTGACAGTCAATCAGGTTTTCGGAGTCTTCACTCTACGGTGACTGCCCTTCTTGAGGCCACCAACAACTGGGCCTACAATATCGATCGTGGCAATGTGAATGCCGTCGTATTTCTAGATCTTAAAAAAGCATTCGATACAGTAGACCATGGGATTTTGCTATCAAAGCTTAATGCATACGGGTTTGGGGGGAAAGCAAGTAATTGGTTTAAGTCATACCTTTATGAGCGCAATCAAAAGTGTTTTGTGAATGGGCAACTTTCTAGTACCCGTTCTCTGCGCTGTGGAATTCCACAGGGGACAATTTTAGGTCCTTTGCTTTTCCTCATCTACATAAATGACTTACCAAATTGTCTTGCACACTCCCAGCCCCGTATGTATGCGGATGATACTCATTTAACATTTGCAAGTAATAATGTAGATGACATTAATTACCATGTCAATCAAGACCTTGCAAGCGTTAATCATTGGCTTGTCGCTAACAAGCTTACCTTAAACCAATCAAAAACAGAGTTTATGGTTATCGGGTCACGACAAAGATTATCCACGTTTCAATCAGCTCCAATCCTGGCAATCGATGGCGTCCCTATAAAGCAGGTGCCTCATACAAAATCACTTGGTGTGCATATTGACCAAAATCTATCATGGAATGTGCACATCAAGGGGTTGACTAAAAAGATTGCTTCTGGAATTGGAGCCCTGAAACGTGTAAGAAATTGTGTTCCTGATAAAACCATGCATTCAATCTACAATTCCCTTATTCAACCACATTTCAATTATTGTTGCATTGTCTGGGATAGTTGTAGCATAACTTGTGCTACTAAGCTTCAAAAGTTGCAAAATCGAGCTGCAAGGGTCTTATCGTTCTCCAACTATGACGCTGATGCCGATATTCTGATTGAGAGGTTTGGTTGGAAAAAACTCGCTTCGCAACGAAAATTTCAAACCGCAGTCATGGTCTACAAATCAATGAATGGTCTTGCCCCAGACTATATGCGGTCCATGTTTACATATCGTAATGTTACCTCTTATTCTTTGAGAGACACCGAGGGCAAACTGGCTATTCCTATGCCCCGCACAAATTATCTTAAGGATAGCTTTGGTTATAAGGGTGCGGTGCTGTGGGATAGCCTCCCAGTCGGGTTGCGGCAAGCAAATAATCTTAGCAGTTTTCGAGCGGGCTGTTTTGAACAAGTCTAACTGTTATTCTAAAGTCTTATTTTTATTCTTAATTTTTATAATATATTATATGTAATGCACGGCTCTCATGGAAAGCAGGTACTAAACTTAGCATTATTTAAAATTAGATTATTATTATTATAGTAGTTATGATTAGATGTTATTATTTATTTTTATTTACATTATCATTACTTATTTATTTATTTATTTTTAAATCCTGATGAGATATTCCGTGGGTAAATAAAGTTATACTTCAATGGCGGCTCAACTGCCAACTGGCCGTGATGGACGAAGAAAACAAATCTGGCCGCAGAAAGATTTTGAAGAGCCTGAAAGAACACTGGAGAACGTGTCAGGAAAGCCCACAAGAGTATAGTCCTTGTCTGGAAAATTTAGGGAGTCTGATACGATTTCAAACACCGCTTTTGAGATGCGAGTTTCGTGTTTACAGTACCCGGGTTTTGGCGGTCAGTGAAATTACGCTTCGGTTGTTCATTCCTGCTTGCATTCGTCCCCTTTAATACGTTTCTGACTACAAGAACTCTTACATTTGTAAGTAATGTTATCTCCCTGAAAGTTGGAGAGAGAATAGAGTACATTTTGTAGGTTCTCATCGAGAAAGCACAACTCGCATACCTAGAAATGTAGTTTACGGTAAAATTCGACAACCGGTCACTGAAACTCGCCAGAATGTGTTTCTCTTCAGCCTGAATCTCCATTGCAGCAGTGATAACAATACGAATATGTTTTTCTAACTGAATGCCTTCGACCAAGAGCCAGTTTGTATTATAATATAACTGTCGTTGTATCGCGATCGCAAGGAACTGAAACTCATTACAATTTTTCAAGTGTTATGCATATCATTAAATTGCTTGAAACCTGTTCATGCGCATCTCATGACAGAGCCCCTTTAAAAGCACTAATGCACTAGTGAGTGGGAAGCACCACATCCCCTACACAGGCAGGAAGTAGTGTGGTATTAGATTTGAGTTAGCAATGCTAATTTCAGGTATGCGTGGCGGTTTTACAAGTCTTAACCTCGCATTTGTCCCCAGACTTTCTTCGTATTGTTTCCCCAGTGCATTCCATTAAATTATAAAAAAAAACGACACATGTATAAAACGGGTCACATATATTATCTTAGCTGATAGAAAAATAACAATAAAAATACAATAATATTAATAAATCACAGAACATTGTAAGAGAAGTTCTGTTCTCTGTCTTTAATCAACAAAAGTTTATAGAATGATGTTGCTTCCGCCTCAATGTTACAAGTTCCAATATTTACGATAAGGACTAAATGTGGTATAAAGCCATGCATAAGTGACATTATTCACTATGCGCCATTATTCATTAAGCCATACAATACCGGGTTTTAGTGCAATATAAATGTGATATCTCACAAGTGGAAATGTATCAAATAAGTTATTAAACGTGACGACATGTTCATGTCATACGTAAAAACTCTTAAAGGGATACCCGAGTGAAAAACACATTTGGGCTCAAAAGCATCTTTCAGATGTACTTTGTTAATAAATGTATTAAAATTTGATAAAACTTTTTTAGAGTTGAGAACGAGCCCCTCAAAGTTGGCCCCGCGAAGACCTGGGCGCCGCCATTTTGTTTACATTAATTCCTGTGACGGTTTTTACGTCACTTCGTCCCACCGGAGTCTTGCGGTTAACTTGTAGCGACTTGCTTTCTTTGTATAATTTCCACACGCTCGGAATTAGAGTAGATTTTCATCGATATGGCAGAGCAATTTGGTACTAGAACAAAAATATGATGAAGACGATATTGTGAGAGAAGTTCAGAAGACTGTGAGGACGAAGAAAAGCCTGTGGAAGGCGAGAATATCAAGCGAACAACAAAAGGCGACTACCGAGATAGTGCTATAAAGATTCGCTGTGTGTGTTTTTGTATGGAACTTGTCGGCCTTAAACACAAGACTAAAGGTAGATTATGACAATATTGATATCGGCATAGCAATCGAAACTTGTTTAATTTAACCCAGAGAGATAAAAATACACCCTGATTATCAGGGTGTAGCAAGCACATAATTTTTGTGTCTACTGCTTCTTAAGAAGCTGTAGACACTATGTTATCGTGTCCGATGAAGCGCGTAAGATGTGTGTTAACATTGTTGATAAGTGGTCGTGAAGTTTTATTCGGGACAATTAAATATGTCTATGGCCTTTGTGCATTACTCGGAATCTTCATTCAGCGACAATATCCAATCAAAAAATGGCAATGAAGAGGACGACTATATGCCGATGGTTACGTATTCACGTCACGAGTTGGTCGCTTTGGAGTTGGGGGGGCTAGGGAGCAAGAGTGGTGAGTAATATTCTTATTACTCGGGCCAGGCCTTTGGCCTAGGCACGAGTCAGAAATCGCAAGTGTTTATTTTTATTTTTATTATTTGTGTCGCTGTTTGGCGCCGGTAACCAATCAGATTATACAGGAGCCCATTGTTCGATTCCCAACACGTGACAGGATCAACCAATCAGATCACCCGCCAGATCTTGGTTGTGGAAGCTCGGCAAAGCCAGCAACGGAGCGAAGGTTTGGGGCCATTCTGAACCATTATTTTGCTGAAACCAAAAGTTTCCTTCGAATGAAATATCAAGACATTCAGTTATTCTAGGGCTGACAGGACTTTTAGGGGCCTTAGTTTCGATGGAAAATTCTCACATTTACGAAATCCAATCGCACAGTAAGCTAGTCTAGCCGGCCGGAGGAGTGATTGTTTTGGTCCAATAATCCACGGAAAGGGAAAGAAAATGCCTGAACTGCTGCATCTATAAATGCCATAGGACTGCAGTGTTGCGGTGTTGATATTGTTGAAATGCTCTTCATTACGATCACACACTGTGAGGAGGTCAAATGAGGGATTTTGATTGTTTGCAATGTTGGCTGTTTACCCCGCCAAGTACTCTACTGAAATACTCTTGAGATTATATAACTGGGAAGTCTTGACTAAACCAGTCAACCAATGCCGAGCTTTACTAAGACTCAACTCAAGAGTCGCAAAACCTGGAAGTGAACAGTGACCCTTGGCTTTGAACGCGAACGGAAATCAGAACTGGTGAGGTTGAAATATTTGTGTTTATATACGCACACAAATCTTACTTGTTCCCTACTTTTAGAATTATATCAAGTGTAATGGTGACAGTAATTCGAACTGGAAATGAAATCGTCCATAAGTTGAACTGTATGTGACTTTATAGAGACCAAGAAGAAAAAGTTAAAATCGTCAAAAGAATAACAGAATTGACCACGAATTATACCCATTATTAAAATTGAATTGGATCTGTCAAAAGAATAGCAGGATTTGTCGTGGAAAGCCGTAACTAGAAGCCGAACTGTCATAAAACTAGAACTGGAGAGTATACATTATGGCTCTGCCCACAGTATCGTTCGCAGCCATTTATATTATGTTGTCACGCAGTTTTTTGTTTGCCGACGATTGATACGAACGCGCTTCAAACTCCGGCTTTGTTTTCTCATTTTGCTGCTGCACAGAAGACCTTGAAATATAAACCGTTCAATAAATCTACCTTCATTTATCCTAAAGAAAGCTGTGATTTATACCCTGGAGAAAATCAAATGTATTTCCTTCTTCGACTTCGCCTTCCCTTGCCGTTAACAATAGGAAATGGATAATCTGAAATCTACAATGAATCTGCAATGTTTACCGTCTCGTTTTTCTCGGCAAATGGAAATCGAGATACCGCGGCGCATGTAATCGTTTCCTCTTGGCGGCAGGAGAGGGGTCGGGTGGAACTTCTCGAAACAAGCGATAGTATTGGCCTACACAACAATAGAAAACACCCTAACCCATTAGAAAGTGCAGTACAAAAACCATAGAAGTATAGTATTATGGGTGCAATCAGAATACAGGTCTCGAGAGGTTCCATGCTACTTGGAGGAAAGGCAAAGAGATGAGAAACCTGCTCGCAGGGTAGGAGGGCCACACATTTCTCTGTGTATACTAGTTAGTGTTAACCTAATGTTATTTCCCAAGTGGTGTACATGCATGAAATCAACGCACACAATATTTTATTAAACATTAGGGACTAGTCAAAAATTTGCAGGGGAGATGCAAGGGGTAGGGGGGAGTGAATGAAATCAAAAAGTCTAAAATATATATACGGTAACCCTCCCTGGACAATGAGTATGAAATATTTTGACCCTTTCTCCCCAAAAACCACCCCTTTTTCAGTTCCCCATGATTTATGACCTTCCATTTTTGGGGATTCAAAAAAATATGACCCTCCATCTCAACCCTCTCCCCCTGCTAATTTCTGACCAGTCCCTTCAGTGACAACCCTCATGAAACCCCAATTTATTTATCAGTAAAACTTTGTAATTAGAAGCTCCCGTAAGGGACTGTGACCACCTTTGGTGGTTTTAAAGAATTGGAAGAAGGTGGAAAATAGCATTTACAAACAGGTTGTGTTAATAACACTACTGATCTCATACAAGTACCTTTAAATATATGAATTAAGATTTGTTTGCTATCTAGTACAACCTGAGTAGTTAATCAATTATCCTAGCACAAACCATGTATGACAATATGCTAGAACTCCATGTATTAATTAAAGGTGGCCCGAGTTAAGGCCACTCAAGGCCTCTTGTTTTATCATGAATTTCCTAAGATTTACAAACTTGATTAGCTACAGCTTTCGCAGAGTGTGTAACCGGTCAAATGAAAGGTTTTCAAAGGTACTTTCAAGTACAAGTTCGATGTTGAAATTGCATATCAAAGTGAGAGTGACGTCCTCGTACCACAGGCAGCCCAAGTTCTGTATCTGCACTGTGTGACTAATACAGTTTTCCCGTATCAGATATCGTGTACTAGAAAACAATGAAAACAATAAAATTATCAAGTGTCCTAAAGTATCATATTTCAATGTTAGAGCTCTGGGACCTGTTTTAGTACGTTTTCTAGCGTGCTCTTTTTCTTGTTTACTCTGTACTATATATATATATATTCTAATATCTAAAGCAGGTCCCATAGCGCTAAGATTGAAATACGATGTTTTCATTTTTCTAGTACATGATATCTGATACGGGAAAACTGTATTAGTCACACAGTGCAGATACAGAACTTGGGCTGCCTGTGCTCGTACTTGGAGTTGGAGGGCAATCCAGTTGGCAAGTGTAAATAACAATGTTTCTGCCCCCCATTAAGGGAACACATGAGCCTCTTTGCAACTTCGGGGAATAACAAAGCCCGTTAAGGGAATTATTGAGCCCTTTGAGGGAATGAAACAGCCCCTTGAGGGATACGATTAAAACAGAAGTTCTGTCACCGAAGGCGAAGTGAACACCCCTTTCATAATTTAAGCGAGCGAAAGCTGTGGTTAGTTTATACATGTATATATTTTATGGGCAAAGCCAATATAATCTATACGTGCAGTAATGTAAGAGCTTCGGCCGGAAAGTTATAGATTCACCATAAGAGAAATCGCTAGACACTCGAAAGTAAAAAGACAGAGATCCACACTGCAAAAAGTAAGGCGCTCAAGTTAAGTATAATTTTACTTTATTTACTAAGTGAATTTCACTCAAACTGAGGTCCGCAGGGTAAGTAGAGTTTGTCCCTTGACATAAGCAGTAAGTAACTTGATCAAAAAACCAGTCTCTTGAATTGAGCAGCTAAACTCTACTTAAATTAAGTACCTTTTAAAACCTTGAGTTGGGTGGGGAAAAGAAAAGGATACTTGAATTGAGTGGCTACAGAAAACTTAAATCAAGGTAAACATAAAATCACCTTACTTAAATTAAGTACTTCATAAAACCTCAACTTGAGGGGATAAGACAATTAGTTACTTGATTTGAGTAGGTACAGCCGGGATACTTAAATCAAGTAAAGATCACAGTAAACCCACTCAAACTAAGCACCTTGCAAGACCTTCACTTGAGGGAATGGAAAATAATAAGTTCTTGATTTAAGTAGCTACAAAATACTTTAATTAAGGTTTGAATATCATTAGCTTACTCAAATTAAGTACTTTTAATTAAATAAAACTTCACTTAACCTGCTTTATGTTTATGTGCTAGCATGTACATGTATACTAGTAGTATTTTTTACCACAAATAAGTGCAAAACAAAAACTTGATTTATGAATTATTCCTTTATTCATAACTAATGTTCGATTCTTCTACAACTCAATGAAGTAAGTTACATTTGCATTATATATACTCTTTACCTCAGTGATGGGGTTCATATAAATATATGCCATAATTGAGTGCTGGTAATTGAAGTCTTCCACGTTTAAATAAATCCACTCTATTCATGCATTTGTCGGACCTCCACCATTACAAGTTTTTTGGGAAACATCATAAGAGCAAACAAACGCTTAGGATTGTCTAGAACTGTAAACAAAGGTGCCTACATTTAAGTAGACCCTGACTAATCTTGGGACAATTGCTTACCAATATTGTGTAGTTCCAGAAAATATCCCCCCCCCCCCCCCCCAACGGAAGGGACTGGAAATTCCAGATGGGTGGGGTGGTTATTTTTTTCTATTGTGGAGCATTGCCCTAAGCAGTTGATTATTTGGGTCCTTGCACACCTTACTCCAAGTGATTTTAAATGTTCTTTGTCCTGATTGCACTCTACGTCGAACCAATGCTTATTATTATCTTGGTTTGGACTGGGCCGCCTTTGATAGCGTAAGCCTGCCATTTTGCTTATATTAATAATTTATTTGGAGAACTCACTCGTTAACAGAGAAATATTCTTATGTTGCTCGTAATTAGTAAACATTTCTAAGAACAGTTTCTGTTGATCTGCAGACGAGAGCAGGTTAGGAAGCCTTTGTGCGGCATCGTTATTCTACCCGTAAGATCACCAGTAACTCTACCATTCAATATCCTTCAATCATTCGATGTACATAGGTCTATAAGCGCCTTTCCCCTCGTATTAATATTCTACCCGTAAGATCACCAGTAACTCTACCATTGAATATCCTTCAATCATTCGCTGTACATAGGGTCAAAGAACAAATCCCTTCCATGGGTGGTGGGGGGAGGGGGGGGGGGGGGGGGGTGGGGTATGGATATTTTCTGGAACTACACATTTGTTTTAGTATGAAAATTTTATCAAGTGGTACTTGTTCTGTGGTTAATACATGTTAGTCAAAAAAACCATACTTGAATTTCAAATTCTAAACTCCATACAAAGTTGGTCCTAAAGTATCCACTTGATGAAATTTGCAGTTTCGCCATCCAATGAATTTGAACTAATAAAATTACATGAGATCAAAGTTGATCAATTTCCTATACATTTGCTGTAATTCTCACCAAGTTTGCCCCATTTTAAAAATGACAGATTTTAACAAGAAAAGGAGCACTTACCATTTGCACAGAAAAAACGGTTGGGATGGAACACGGCAAATGGAACAATGAAGCTGCTGCAAATGGTACACAATGTTTCGGTCATTTCGGTTGGAATGGAAAACAAGGAATACCTCCAAAGCTATTCCTCCAAAGCTATTCCTGAACTGTTCCAATTGAATTCCCAACCAAAAATACTCGTTTTGGTGGAACCAAATGGTAAGTGCTCATGGTCGACCAAATTACTTTTTCTACAATGATGCAAGCACAACTTTTACCAAGCTAGGAATTTAATGTGACAGTCTTGGCAAGACTGTCACCTGAAACCTAAGGAATGGATCCTGGCTGTAATTACTCTTGATCTCAGTAAGGTAATGTCACCCTGCAACAGCAAACAATCAAGGAATGGATAGGTAATCAACTAACTTAAATGGTAATTAGATTTTCATTAATATTGATTCTACATCCAGGCTATCCTGCGTAGCCAGGCATTCTAAGAGGAATAGGGTGAGAGAAGGAAAGAACACCTGTAACAGCCCCATTGTTCGTTGCATAAATACCCCCCATCTCAGTTTTGACAACTTGCCAAAACGAACCAATCAAAATACTACAAATACCAGTAAAGTGTCCTTTTTCTTGAAATGTCAAATGATATCAGACATGTGGGAATTTAGCCAAAGGATTTAGTCACAAAGAACAATAGGGCTGTTGCAGACATTCTTTCCTTCTCTCACCCCATCCCTCTTAGAGGCTACATCAAGATTAAAGTGAATTATTAGTTGAATAATAGAATATTTCTTGATTTGAGTGTTGTGCCATCTATGAGCTGTAGAGTTTATATTTCCAATATACTGATGACGTGATGTCAAACCTGCCATTTCTTTCTCCTTGTGAATGAAATAGTTTTCTGATTTAGACATATTTGGTAAAATCACTGAATAAGTTTCAAAAATAATTAATGTTTGTAAAAGGTCATTTGTCTCCACTAGCATGTTTTTGTATAATAAATTGCCTGGGTTTGCATCATGTCTGTGATTAGCATTTGGGAACTTAATAAACATGCAACACTCAAATCAAGAAATATTCTACTATTCACTTGACATACAATTAATATTAATGATAACGATTTAAGCACTTATTAAGTTGCTTTATATTGTGTTTCTCTGTCTGAAGTACCCTTGCTAGCTTTAATTGTTTAAGTATTCAGAAAGCCGTTATTATTTTACCTACCTCGACTAGAGTTGCAAATATATGATGTAAAGCATCCAACCTCCCTTGTCATCTTGTTATCTTTAATGGGAGATTTGGTTGGGAAACAACTAGACAACTCTAGTATATTAACCCAGCTGCATCTACAAATTAAAATAACAAGCAAAATTTAAGATAAAAGAAGGCCAATACATCGGCATCTAGAATAATAAATTATAATAGTGAACATAAAAAAAGCAAGGAATATTTAGGTGTTGCAGTGGTTCTAATGGTCTTTCAGACAATTATATTTGCCAGTGCCGGTTGTACAAAGGGTTGATAACTTGACCACCTCCCTGTTTGATCCAACTCGTTTGTACATTGTACAAACGGGTCGAAACGGGAATAAGCCGAAATTATCTAGGAATATTTAGGTGTTGCAGTGGTTCTAATGGTCTTTCAGACAATTATATTTGCCAGTGCCGGTTGTACAAAGGGTTGATAACTTGACCACCTCCCTGTTTGATCCAACTCGTTTGTACATTGTACAAACGGGTCGAAACGGGAATAAGCCGAAATGATCGGCCTCCATGTCAAGAGCTAGTCTCGAAAGGACGTTCTCTAGAAATTCAGTCGCAAGGAGATGTGCTCTTGTGTAATTTCGGCAGTCTGCTTGAAGGTTAATGACGCACTTGATGTTCCCTGCTGCTCAAGACCTTTAGAACCGGTTTAGAACTAACTATACACACGCTATCTCGGTGAAAAGTTTATTGTATATACGTAGTTGACGGTTACAAATGCAATACATCGATTGATATGCATCCTCCTTGACATAAATTCAGTACTTCCACCTCTATAACTCGAGTAGATTATTTTCGGCATAAACCGTACTAGTACTAGATTCAAGTTTGTTTCCCTTGAAACTTTAGCAAAGAACAACATGTTAAGGCCAAAGCCGGCACTGAAGTATCAAATTCTTAACTGGAGTTTAGATATATTGACTACTTCTTAAACTGAGTGGATGACTTTTTCCAGTGGTATGAACTACTCCAATTAAGTATCTTCGTATTCCACCTAGCTCAATCAAGTACCAAGGACACTTAAATCAAGGGATGTGTACTTCAGTTGAGGGAAAATTCTTAACTTGAGTTGAAATAAATGTACTACTACTTAAAAATAACTTGAGTAGCTTACTTTTTGCAGTGCACGAAGAGGAAGAAAACGCGGTAGACAGAAACTGAAATATATTCTCAGGAAATCGACTTCTAAATGACTTAGCTACCGATTATATAAAAGTTGTGGTACAGTATGTTGCCCTAATTCCGGCCGGTTCCAATTCCAGCCACTTTGTCTTTGAAACTCGATTATTCTCCGTAAACTATAAATAAACAAGATGCCCGTTGGGCATTATACTCGGGCTTTCAGTTAGGGAGAAGGCCAAATTTTCTAAAACAATTCATGTAAAGA
This sequence comes from Actinernus sp. WN-2022, assembly GCA_030867875.1. NCBI lineage: Eukaryota > Metazoa > Cnidaria > Anthozoa > Actiniaria > Actinernidae > Actinernus > Actinernus sp. WN-2022. The sequence continues at coordinate 129,516,049 of JAOWCC010001634.1, read as the reverse complement.
ATTGATGACTTTGTGAAAACATTAAAAATGGCACTTGACATTAAATGCATGTGTTACGTTTCCAAACTTTAAGACAGGAAATCGTCAATACAATGTTCTAATAATTTTTGTACAGCAGAGAATTGTGTTATTAAACATGTAGTAGAAATAAAAAAATGGTGCCATTTGAAGAATTATTCTTAATGTCAAAAGAGCATAACGAATAAATACAACCTTAACTTGGGCCACTTTTAATTAATACATGGAGTTCTAGCATATTTTTGTGTCATACATGGTTTGTGCTAGGGGAGCAGGATAATTGATTCACTACTCATGCTTGTGATAATTTACATTGCAATCACATATGGGAGCTTCTAATTACAAAGTTCTACTGAAAATTAAATTGAGGCTTCATGAGGGTTGTCACTGAAGGGACTGGTCAGAAATTAGCATGGGGAGGAGGTTGAGATTTTTTTGAATCCCCAAAAATGGAGGGTCATAAATCATGGGAACTGAAAAAAGGGGTGATAATAGGGGAGAAAGGGTCAAAAGATTTCATACTCATTGTCCAGGGAGGGTTACCGTATATATTGTTTAGACTTTTTGATTGCATTCTCAACTCCCCCCCCCCCCCTTGCATTTCCCCTGCAAATTTTTGACTAGTCCCTAATGTTTAATAAAATATTGTGTGCATTGATTTCATGCATGTACACCACTTGGGAAATAACATTAGAGTAACACTAACTAGTATACACAGAGAAGTGTGTGGCCCTCCTACCCTGCGAGCAGGTTTCTCATCTCTTTGCCTTTCCTCCAAGTAGCATGGAACCTCTCAAGACCTGTATGCTGATTGCACCCATAATACTATACTTCTATGGTTTTTGTACTGCACTTTCTAATGGGTTAGGGTGTTTTCTATTGCTGCGTAGGCCAATACTATCGCTTGTTTCGAGAAGTTCCACCTGGCCCCTTTCCTGCCGCCAAGAGGAAACGATTACATGCGCCACGGTATCTCGATTTCCATTGGCCGAGAAAAACGAGACGGTAAACATTACAGATTCAATGTAGATTTCAGATTATCCATTTCCTATTGTTAACGGCAAGGGAAGGCGAAGTGGAGAAAATCAAATGCATTTCCTTCTTCGAGGGTATAAATCAAAGCTTTCTTTAGGATAAATTAAGGTAGATTTATTGAACGGTTTATATTTCAAGGTCTTCTGTGCAGCAGCAAAATGAGAAAACAAAGCCGGAGTTTGAAGCCCGTTCGTATCAATCGTCGGCAAACAAAAAACTGCGTGACGACATAATATAATACTGTGGGCAGAAGATAATTTATACTCTCCAGTTCTTGTTTTATGACAGTTCGGAGATGGGGGGTTAGAAATGATAGAGCCATAATACACACACAACACACTGCCACATACATGTACATACATGCTGTGCATGTACATTTCAGCGACAATTTCCCTCAATTCTGTAGTTTAATATTACTTTCTTTTCAATATTATTGTTCCTTGAGGGTCGTTAGAATTACAAAAAAAACTTGGTATGGGTGTTGTTGATTGAAGTGCAATGGTTATTTGAGTAGTCTGCACGATATTGAGTCACTCAAATTTGATGCATTGTAATTATATCAGGTGCAGTACAACTATGAGAAATCAAGCAATTTAGAACAACAAATTCCACATAATGTTGCTATTCATTGTGAATAGTTAGGTAATGTCATTCTACATGTGAAATAAAGTCATATCTATTTGTAATTCTCAATTATTAACAAACCAGTGGAGATGGCTGACATTCAGGCTAAATTCTCAATACAATATTTTCGATTGAGGTCGTAAACTACAGACCATCATTTTCTAGTATTAATGAACTGCCACTGTGCTAGTGCTCATTTTCTACATCTTGAAGGAGACTGAAACTTATAATGGCAGGCCACAAATAAACATGCAATGTCCACTCTTTTTATATCATTGGGGTCGCAGCAAGATTAATTTTCATTCCCAAATAATTCGTAAAAGTACTCGTACTCCTGATCATGACCGAGTGAAAGTGACGATGCTGACGCCAAGAACTGAGGAACAACAACAACAATTACATGTATTTTCTCATAAGATGATGGAAATGTTTACGAGTAATAAGGCATAATAAGAAATACAATGATGAGAAGGTAGGTCCTTAAGGTAACCTTAGGGTTAATATCTTAAGCCAGGACCAGCTCAGATGGAAAACACTGAAACAAGATCTAGCTTGCATGGATAATAATATATAATGGTACCAAGAAAGGGGAAGGTAAAGAAAGAGTGCCACTTGCATGTAAGTACATGTATACTCTCAGTTCTGGACCAAATTTAGTTATGTTATGTTATAAACTTGCAATAATGATAAATACACTACTCGATACATAATATCATTATGTCAGTTCTAAAAAAACACATTAAATACACTGTAGAATGCCTAAACCAAGAGATAATAATCAAATACAAAGTGCTACAGGCCAGATGTAAATATAGACCCGGGAAATAGAACAACAATAACACGCCACAGATAAATATGCGATTTCCACATCAGTCATTTATCGTTCGTTTGAAAAAATCTTCATTTCGGATTACTTACTCAGTTTATACTCAGTCACTGCATGCTGGATTTTCGTTCCCGAATTTATAAACATTTAAATACATGTGCATGAGGGGCGAAACGACTGTAATTCTTTTAAAAGGCCCCTGTCAGTCAGAGAACTGAGAAATCGGGTCATTTCTATTACACTTTCGAGAGGTTAATAACAATAAATAACAACACAACGACAGTCAATTGGTATAAAGGTTATCATGTTCAGATTAGCGGCTACTTACATTTACAAGCTGTTGTCTTTATATACAGTCAGTGTTGATCGCAGAGCAGATCAGACTCCGCTGTCACGTCTCACGAGTGTATCTTAAAGCATGTCGCATAATATGTGGTAAATTCCCGTCCCAAAGCCCGTAAAACACCTCTCAGCTTTAGAAAAGACAACAATCTTGGTATTGCACTTGAAGGAATCTTTGGTTTACACAAAAAAAAAGCTGATATTAAAGGTTTTGCTAAGTCAAACTCCCACTCGCCGCCATCTTGAAAAACCTGGAAAGTTGTCCACTGTTCACGTGACCAGCACAGTGCAATCTGATTGGTACGGTGGTGAAAAGAACTTCCAAAGTAGGCACAATCTGATTGGTTGACGGCGCCAACCAGCGACACAAAAAATAAAAATAAAAAACACTTGCGAAACTTGACTCGTGCCTCGGCCGAAGGCCTGGGCCCGAGTAATAACAAACGACACAATCTGATAAATTATTGATTAGTTTTCTTTCGTAAACTATTGTTGTGGGCTTCCTGTCGTCTTTTTAGGCGGGAAAATCCAAGCTTTTGTAAAGGTAAGTCGAGTCTCAATTTCTCCAAGTGTGTCTTTTGACTTCACTTTGAATTAGGTAATAAAGCAACAGAAGCGTTTTCTCGCTAAGTAGGGCATGTGAAATGTTGATTTTTGGCATAGATGAAACTCTAAAGATTACCTCAGTTCTGAGAGGAAAAATAGTCTGAACGGTTTCAAATAACGGAGTGCAACTTCAATTTAAAGCCGACTGTATTTTCGTTTGGTGTGCCTAATTCCGGCATGGTGGTATGGTTTCTAATTTTGGAACCCATACTAAACTGTAAACAAGCGTTATGCCGTACTCTCGTTACACATAGAAACAGTTGGGCGTATCTGAAATTCACGATAGCCCTTCACCACCGCATTCAAAATGACAATGCGACCCATTTTGCAATGATCCAAAGATGAGCGATTGAGCGAACAAGTCAGCAGTTGTCATCTTGGGCGCAGTTGTTGTAATATAGGGATCATGATTCATATTTTTCATCTCAAATACCTCAACAAGCAGCCACAGGAGTTTCTAGTTGAAATAAGCCGAGAAAATATCGCCAAAACGTCAAGTACACATCTTTATTCTTATCGGCCGGAATTAGGGCAACCCTACCGGAATTATCAGGGCAACCAATTTAAACAATATTTTTAGAAATAACTTTGTTAAATCGTGAAGAAAAACGAATCAAACAATAGGGTTAATGAAGGAATAAGCTAATGTCGTGGGAAATTTCCTGATCAATGCTTTTATTCTAAGGTAAGTTATAATGATAAATGCAAAAACCGGCCGGAATTAGGGCAGCATACTGTAGTATGTAACTTTATGTACACAGAAACGACTGCTTTTTTAGTATTTTTTTGAATGTGTGTTTAAAAAAATTAAAGCAGACTGGCGTTCAAGCAAACCAGAAAATATTAAGTCCTGTTTATTTGACTACGAATTAACACATTCAGCTCAGTGTACATTCACAAGTGAAAGATATTGCGTATCATATCAAAGGTCGAGCTCTTGACCTATGGTGATATTGAATTAAATCCAGGTCCTACATGTATTCAAAATAGTAGTAATCAAAATACAGCTGTAGTATTAAGTTCCAGTGTAATATTACAATTTCAATCTACTTGGATTGAGACCTACATGTTGGAGGTAACTGTTTTTTCAGAGCTGTTTCACACCAGATGCCTTTATGATGATCCTAACCATCACTTAGACAGGTGCAGGTATTCAATATTGAAGGGATAACCCTGAACACTTCATTGAAAGTAATACTGAGAATTCGTGGATGACATATTTCACTAAGATGTCAATGCAAGGCACAACAGCAGCTGGGAGGGGGAGATGGGAGAGCAGAACAACAATAGACTCTAGTTGTGTTTTAACATCAGTTAAAATAATCATTAGGATATCACCTCTCTAATAACAAATCATTATAAAATACGAAATATCCACTCTCAAAAAAATTTTGATTACCACTTACATATATATATGTTATTCTGGTTAATTAAATACCGTAAAATCCCGGTTATAAGCACCCCCGGTTATAAGCCCCCTAAAACCCCTTACAAACTTGTAGAATCCATGCAGGGCTTATAACCAGGATTTTATGGTGTTATAAAATTATTTTCCCCCTCTCTACCACAGCTATGGCAAACAAAGACAAAGACATCTTATGCTATGCGCAGAATGTTTCACCAGTGAAAAAATTCAGCAATATACAAGTTATATACTTCACTGCACATCTACAAACGTCTGAAGAAAATGTAGTTAAAGCTGTCTGCTTCAATCCAAACAAGAGAGACAGTGTCTATCATCACGAACAACAGAAATCACCTGTCAAAATATCAAAATACCGAAAAAGCACCAAGGATGGTCAAAAGGATATACGGGTAGTTACAACTAACACCACTTCAATTACAGCCACTGCATCACTGCCCTTTCGACACAATGACCTTTCCACCTCTACTGTACCGATAATATATTCTCTCAAAGAGATATCTGAAAAGCATAGTTAGCTTTACTCACAAAGCTAGCATATTTTGAAATCCCTACTGTTTGTTAAGTACAGCAATTACAGTGCTTTGCACAGTACCATGGCCACCATATTGTCATTGACTTTATGATCAATTTATTCAAATGTCCCACAAAATTAATGATGTCGCACAAGTGCTCACAAATACTGTAACATTATTTACTATCATTAAAATGATATTGCAATAAAACGTGTGGCATATTCATTGCATATTAATGTAATAATAATATTGATCATTTCCAATTCGAGGCCAGATTTAATATATATTTCACTCATCATATAGCTAAGAGTGTACTTTTTAGTCGACATACGTACCCATTGAGTACCAATTTTTAATTTCGTTTACCTAACTGATGTGTTGTGGACAGTGCGCGCCAAGTTCCACCACAAACATGCTGGGCTTGGTCGCGCCAATGCTTTCACACAATTAAAGGGAATGGAATTATTTTTGCAATAAAATTGCTCCAAGTGTCTCGTTCTTGTGTCATTGACTATATTCTGCTATGTTGGGCTAGTTATTATCGTTTTTTACAGGGAGGTTTTAACTTTTCAGGTGTTTCGTTTCAGTTGCACAAAGCCATGCAGTCATTACAGATCGAACCGGATAATTCGCAAATTATATAGCTCCAATAATACCGAAGTTTCGAAAGCAATGCAAATATCAATATTGCCATAATCTACCTTAGTCTTGCGTTTAAGGCTGACAAGTTCCATACAAAAACACACTGCGAAACTTTACATCATAGCACACCACCATGCAGTATAGCACTATAGCTCAGTAGTCGCCTTTTGTTGTTCGTCTGATATTCTCGCCTTCCACACGCTTTTCTTCGTCCTCCCAGTCTTCTGAACTTCTCTCACAATATCGTCTTCATCATATTTTTGTTCTAGTACGAAATTGCTCTGCCATATCGATGAAAATTGAAACAAGCGTGATGAGCGTGTGAAAATTATACAAAGAAAACAAGTCGCTACAAGTTAGCAGCAAGACTCCGGTGGGACGAAGTGACGTAAAAAAACCTCACAGGAATAAATATAAACAAGATGGCGGCGCCCAGGAGCCAACTTTGAGGGACTCGTTCTCAACTCTGAATTATTTTAATCAAATTTTAATACATTTTCTGAACAAAGTACATCTGAAAGATGCTTTTGAACCCAAATGTGTTTTTCACTCGAATATCCCTTTAAATTTCAAGGTCATGCAATCTTGAAAACATTGAAATGCCCTTATTTCAGCAACCACACAAGTACAGTCCTCCTAATTTGAGACACAAAATGGGCAATTTTTGGTGACCAAATGCATTGTTTACTGGGGTTAGGTTCCTATGTTTTACGTAAAGTTTAACACCTAAAAAAAACAAATTTAATTTACAGTGTGCACTCGTACATTTTGCGGAATACCACTCAAATAAATTATCCAGAGTCTACCCTGGCTTTCGAGAGGTTATGTTCTCGTTCCCTCGCACATAATCCCATTACAAAGTAAAAACCAATAGTAACCTGAAATCGTCCTGTGTTTAATCATACACATCTGGGGAATGATTTCCAACTTTAGAGGAAGATTCGTCGATGGGTTTTGTCAAAATTTCCAAGTCTCTAATGCATACTTATAATAATAAGCAATTTATATATCGCCATTTCCACTAAATGACCAATGGCGCTTTACATCACTAATTCAAAATAACTAGAAAACTTACTCTATCTACGATATTTAATATTCATATAGTACTAATATCAAATACACTTTAGGATAAAAGGTTAAAAGCTTGTTTAAAAAGATAAGTTTTAACTCGACTCTTAAAATGTTAATTAACTTAGCATCCCTAATGTCTTGTGGTAGTGAGTTCCATAAGGTAGGAGCAGAAACTGAGAAGGACCTTGCACCGTATGTCTTGGGGTTGTGTTTTGGAACTTTAAGTAGATTCTTACATGATGAACGTAAAGAACGAGATGGTACATAGGGATTTAGAAGTTCAGTAATATATAACGGAGCAGTATTGTTAAGAGCCTTAAATGTAAGTAATAATATCTTAAAAAGTATTCTTTGCCCTACGGGTAGCCAATGTAGTTCTCGTAAAATAGGAGTAATATGATGAAATTTACGCGAGCAAGTGAGAAGGCGAGCTGCTGAATTCTGCACGTACTGAAGCCTCTGTATCAAGTATTTAGGCAGACCATATAATAAAGAGTAACAGTAATCTAATTTAGAGGTGATAAAAGCGTGAATAAGTATTTGGCTGGTTACAAAAGATAAACAAAGTTTCTTACACGTGCAATGTTCCTAATATGGTAAAATGCTGATTTACAAACAGCAGCCACTTGATGTTCCATCGAAAGAGTGTGGTCGAACACGACTCCGATGTTCCTTGCTGACATAGACGGTTCGAAGATCTCGGCACCAACACGGATACTTTCGTGAGGGGGTTGTGGACGATGACGAGCTCTCAATACCAGTAACTCAGACTTGTCGTTATTGAGCTTTAATTTGTTCTTGACCATCCAAACGTCGATATCATGCAGGCATGCTTCAATCGTGGTCTTAGAGAGTTCCAGCTGACCTGCAACTGACGTTTCAAACGTCGCATAAATCTGCGTATCATCAGCGTATAAATGAAAGGACATATTGTGCTGTCTGACTATATCGCCTAGAGGTGAAGTATATAACAAATACAAAATGGGCCCAAGTACCGATCTTGTTGAACACCACAGATTAAGTCACGGCTGGACGATTTTTCACCTTCAACACATACAAACTGACTTCGGCCAGTAAGGTAAGAACGTAACCACGCGAGCGCTTTCCATTTGATGCCAAAACGATTGCAGAGTCTGGAAAGTAATATATGGTGGTCCACAGTGTCAAAGGCAGCCGATAGCTCCAACAGCAGCAGAATAACACAACTTTGGTTATCGATTGCTCGCAGTATGTCATCATGGACTCTGACAAATGTCGTCTCCGTACTATGACCTCGCTTGTAGGCAGACTGAGAAAACATACTTTGAATAAACCCATTCAGACACATTGAGAAGCAAATAACTTCTAATGGCTAAAATTGCTATAAACACCAAAATGACGCAATGATCAAGATATACCGATACTTCTAATTTCTATTCATGTAAAATATGTGACGAAACCTAGAAGAAAAACTCCGTACTATGACCTCGCTTGTAGGCAGACTGAGAAAACATACTTTGAATAAACCCATTCAGACACATTGAGAAGCAAATAACTTCTAATGGCTAAAATTACTATAAACACCGCGATCGGTCCTGTGGTGTGACTTGGAAATTTCCAAGGCATACTTTGCGTTCGGTCCTGTGGTGTGACTTGGAAATTTCCAAGCCATACTTTGCGATCGGAACTGTGGTGTGACTTGGAAATTTCCAAGCCATACTTTGCGATCGGTCCTGTGGTGTGACTTGGAAATTTCCAAGGCATACTTTGCGATCGGTGTTGTGCTATGACTTGGAAATTTCCGTACCACTTCTCAGTCTAACTATTTCAATTTTCTCTCAAATTTGCAACACCCCATTTTTGAAAGAAACGACTCTACACAAAAAAAATTGCCAGTTTTGTAACAGTTTGTGGGTATTTGGAAAAATATAACATATTTTACTAAATCGTGTAAAAAAAACGGTACTTTGGAATATCCAGCGTTGCTCTGGAACGTGTTATTAGTGAAGCTTTAGCAATGGTATTCAACCAATCTCTCTTACAAGGCATAGTACCTGATAACCTAAAAATTTCAAAAATAACACCAGTAGATAAAGGCGGAGAAGTAACTGATCCAACCAACTTCCGCCCGATTTCTGTCCTTTCTACGTTTACCCAGATATTTGAAAAATTAGTATATAAGCAACTTATAAGAAAATTATATAAGCAAATTATATTGAAAAGTACAAAATTCTTTTTGAATTTCAGTTTGGATTTAGAAAGGGAAGATCAACAGCTCAAGCAATTACTGAAATCACTGATAACTTGAAAAGGGCAATTGATGATGTTAGTTACCTGTGGAATATTCTTAGCTTTTTCTAAAGCATTTGACACTGTAACTATGAAATTTTACTTAAAAAGATGGAAAAGTATGGGGTGAGAGGAATTCCTCTTAAATGGTTCACCAGTTACTTATGAAAACGTCAACAGTATGTTTCTATTGGTGATACAGAATCCTCCAAACAAACAATGAAATGTGGAGTTCCACAGAAGCTCCCTGGGCCCATTATTATTTCTACTTTACATCAATGATCTCCCAAATTGTTCTAAAGCGCTTAAGTTTAGAATTTTTGCAGATGACACCAATGTGTTTGCTTCCTCACGTAACGGTAAAGACTTTGAAAAATTAATTAATACTGAAATGGGAAAAGTTAAGAAGTGGTGTGACATTAATAAGCTATCCATTAACTTAAAAATTAAATGATAATAAAACCTGCTCAGAAAGGAGAAATAAATATAAAGTTTAACTTAAATTTAACAGGCAAAGATAGTACGACATACCCCATAGAAAGGAAAACTTATATTACGTACTTAGGTGTATTTATCGATAGCTCTTTATCCTGGAAACAACATACTTCTTATGTCTGTTCACGAATTGCAAGAAATACTGGCATTATCTCTAAACTTAGGCATTACGTATCTCTTCAACAATTAAAGCAACTCTACTACACTCTCATCTATCCCTGTATTTCATATGCAATTCTAGCTTGGGAAAGTGCCTACAAATCTCACATACGAAAGATACAAACCAAACGAAACAAAGTAGTCAGGCTAATATTCTTTGCTAAATCGTATGGCAAGAATACCGAGAGTGCTCTGCCTTTACTAAATTTATTGGACATTCTCACCGTAAATAATGTTTTCAACCTGCATATCCTAAAATGTGCTCATCTATGGCACAGAAAGCAACTACCAAAACAATTTGAGAGTTGGTTTCGTAATGCCAGTGACGTGCCAGTGACGTTACAACACCAGATAATTTCTACACCATTGGTAAACAGACTGTCTCTTTTGTAGCGAGCAGTAGTTGGCAAAAACTCCTTCAACCTCTTAAATCCCTTAATATATATTCCTTCTCGAAAAAACATAAATAATACTTATTGGCTGATCAATACCAAAGTAATTAATTAGTAATTTATCTTCCAGACTCATTTTTCTTCCCTCTCCCTGTTTAGATACATAGTTGTATGTTTAAAAACAATTAATATAAATAGTAGCTAGGAGCCAACTAGAAAACCTAACGGTTTATTTGGCTTCTAGGCACTTATAATTATTTCATTTTAGTAATAGTGTATGTCTTCTTAATTATTTATAGCCAAAATTATGTAATTTAAAGTAGCATAAGTGTGAATACTGTTGTTGTTGTTTGTTGTCTCGATGCAATACATTCACGGGATGTTGTGTCCATTTTTCTTCAAACATCCAGTAGATTTAGCTAAAACTTGACTGAAATCAAACTTCACGCAGTAATCTTGATGTTTTGCATTTAGAAAGGTCCAGGGTTATAACCTGCAAATGGAAGCTATTTTGCTGTATTCAGTAATGGTAATGAAATAGTCTACGAAATCCTACCAAAAGTGGGGTCGGTTTCAACTTTTTTGAGTAATGAGTTGGCTTCAAATTATTTCATTAGTAAATCAAAAAGGACAATGGCCCCACTGCGAGCACTCTGCCGCGGACTTTTCTAAGCTCCGCCTCCTTACTTTTCCCAGGGGATTTGCTGTACAACAGTCAACCCGATAACTTTAGGATCACATGATCACACACTAAGTCCTTCAACATTAATTATTAGACAATAGGGAACTTAAGCAAGCAGGACGGCGACGGCAGTGACGACGGGATGTAGAGAAGTGTTTTCTGCCAAAATTTGGTGTTTACTTTTTCCTTTGTTCGTCTTTAAATGTTTCTCACAACCAGATTTTCGAAAAATATGAAGGAAAAACGGATTGATTATCTTTCTTACCTTTGCGTTCTCTTTAAAACGTAAAATGTGGGGATTCACGTTGTGTTTTTGCAGACAACGGTTGAAATGTAGGCGGTTGAAATGTAGGCGACTGCGTGCATTTTCATAGACGTTGCCGTCGTGGTTGCTTAAAGGAGCAGTGTCACGATTCTGATTGGTTGTTATAGACAATGGCAAAATCACGCTATGTCACGCTCCGCTACAAATTTCCCTTTCGATTGAAATAAATAAAATGCTGCTTTATAAAAATATAACATCAAACCTAACCATATAATACTGAAATATAGTTTTAAAGCAATTTCGGCTCGAGATATCGTGCAAATACGCCGATGCAAGCGGATTACTCACGGACTTCTACTTCTGTCACATCTTTGATTTCTTGTCCGCCTGACACGTTTTCAAAACTTGGGCATGAATACTAATCGTGACACTGCTCCTTTAAGAGCGGATGTCAGTAAATATCGAGAATCGTGCGACAGAAGTGAAAAATCAGATTCCATTTTATTTTACCAAAAGAACACAATTGGTAAACTATTTTCGAAAATCACATTTAAAAGTTACACTACTTTTTGATTTTTGAAAAAATTAGATCAGTTCAAAATACCGCCGTCGCTCGCTGGGAGTCATTGGAAATTTGGAAATATTGTGCATTTTGAGCAAGCTCGTGCGCAATAACGGCAATTCTTTCAGTATTTTTTATTTCGGTACTGAATTTACCATCCTTTCCCCTATCGTAGGGCATAAAAATAATTTAGAATTCCTATTTTGGGTCTGCGTACGGACCCGTTGAATACACTACCTTCGGTTAGTCGTGCTCAAAATGAAATTAGGGCCAATTTCAGATGGCTCTATCTCTTCTGGTATATGTATTTCTCAACAAAATAAGATGAATCCTTAAAGCTGAACCATTCTAATTTTCTGTCTTCAAATATCTATTTTGGCCCGCAAAAAACCTGTCGTCCACAATCAAAACTGTCTAGCTTATTTTGACCAATTCCGCAGCTAGCCCACTACATGGGTTGTCACGCTAAACCGTCAAGTTTCACTAAAAGTTATAATTTAAAAGGTTCAAAGAGATTAGAAATCGACCATTTCCTTTTCTGGACAGCTCTACCGCAGTTTTCACGTTCAGTTATTTTCAATAACACTACATCAGCTCAAGATAAAATAAATTTGTATAAGACGACCAAACTCCCGAGGTCAACAGGTCAGCCGCCGTCACACAACAAGAGAACAAGAAAAGTTAAAAAAAATCCACCGTCATGTAGTTACAATATTTTTTTCCGCAAAACTATTAATTATCATCGATTTTCTACTTTTATTCGAATTTCTCGAATTTCGAGCTTAAACTTAGATCTCTTTATATGCATCAATTCAAACACACGGCTGTAAAGTTCGGCAAAATAATTGAAAACACCATGCTCCTCCGAAACATTTTGAATTTTTCGAAACTTCAGAAATGCTACCTATTTTTGACATTTTAAGGAACGATATTTTCGGACCTACTAAGAAATACATAATATTGTTATTACTTGTATAAGACTTATGAAATCATATTCCTACCAACCATAACACCTAACTAACACCTCAAACTAAACCTAACTCTAACCGATGGTTTAGGGGTTTAGTGTTAATCACATTCGTCACATGCATGAGGTATGGTTTAATGGTTGATCAACTACTAAGATAGACGGCCCATGCGTATCAACTGACACTGAACCGAGGTTGATATATGCGTACGGGTTCAAAATTGGTTGCACCGATAGGATAATCCTCATTTTTGAAGCTATTTGCTATGCTATTTGCATGTCATGGTATTGTGGTTCGGTCTGTGGGTCAGTTTGGATCATGTGGATGGTATGCCCCTGGCCGCGTAGGTCTGGGGCTAGAGCTGGTGCCGCGATGGAGTGGGGCGAGCAATTATGCAAATAGCCTCCTGTACGTTTTGCGTACCGTATACTCTTACCAAGTAAAATGGCATCTTGTAGTTATCCATCCTAAATTGAAGATTCTAAACAATGCGGCCCAAACTGGCAAAACCCAGGCCCCTTGATTTTGGAATGAGTGAAAGGGGGTTTACTTAGGCCATCCCAATAAAATGTTTCGTCTGACTCGTGTTGGTGGGTCGGTCGGTTGGTCTGGAAGAGTCGCGTATTTTTTTAGGTATTCCTCGACTGCTTTTTCTTGACAATTTCAAGAGAACGGCAAGAAACTAAAACGTAGAGAGCTCGGAAAAGCGGTGTAGTTACACTTTTTGTTTACTCTTTCCAAAACATTGGGTCGGTCTTCAAGCTTTAATTTTTGTTGGCTTTTTCCAAAACAAAAATGGTCGATTTCTAATCTCTTTGAACCTTTTAAATTATAACTTTTAGTGAAACTTGACGGTTTAGCGTGACAACCCATGTAGTGGGCTAGCTGCGGAATTGGACAAAATACGCTAGACAGTTTTGATTCTGGACGGCAGGCTTTTTGCGGGCCAAAATAGATATTTGAAGACAGAAAATTAGAATGGTTCAGCTTTAAGGACTCATCTTAATTTGTTGAGAAATACCTTTACCAGAGGAGATAGAGCCATCTGAATTTGGTCCTAATTTCATCTTGAGCACGACTACTCGAAGGTAGTGTATTCAATGGGTCCGTACGCAGACGCAAAATAGGAATTCTAAAATTATTGTTATGCCCTAAGATAGGGGAAAGGATGGTAAATCCAGTACCGAAATAAATATTACTGAAAGAATTGCCGTTATTGCGCACGAGCTTGCTCAAAATACATAATATTTCCAAATTTCCAATGACGCCCAGCGAGCGTCGGCAGTATTTTGAACTGATCTAATTTTTTCAAAAATCAAAAAGCAGTGGAACTTTTAAATGTGATTTTCGAAAATAGTTTACCAATTGTGTTCTTTTGGTAAAATAAAATGGAATCTGATTTTTCACTTCTGTCGCACGATTCTCGAGATTTACTCTTAAGTTCCCTAATGCATATGTTGGCAACATGCGACGTTGGCAATCCGAAACGATGCGGCTCATCGTTTCGGATCTGAAACTCACGAGGTTTGGTACCGAGCTCGGTTACCGAAAGAGCTAATTAAAAGACTTTGCTGATTCAAACGGTATTTTAGGTTGAATGCTAAAGTACGGTACATTTCAATAGCACATCTAAAGCCTGGTTTCCATGATACAATCGCCTCAATCGTCCCATATATATGAATCGTCTAGTTTTAAAGCTGGGTTATTTTAATATCCGTTTTACAATCGTGTATGATGCACTATCGATTTGTATGTTCTGTTAGTTTTCATGGTTTCATGCTTCTTTTAGGTTTTCATATGTACTTGTAGATAACATTCCAACTTTGAAACAGTTGAAAGTGTCTAAGAGCACAGGCCTCGATAAAATTCCGGCCAAGGTTTTGTAGAATGCATCAAATATAATAGCACCATCGTTGACTTTTATCTTTAACCTGTCACTTTCTACTGGGATCTTTGTTGAAGATTGGAAAAATGCGCACGTAAGCCCAATATTAAAAGCGGATGACCTTCGTCAAATAGGGAACTATCGGCCAATTTCGATATTACTGGTAATCAGTAAAATTTTTGAAATAGACTTATTCCGACAACTTTATGGATACCTTATTGAAAATTCAATACTTTCCAAATTCCAATCAGGGTTTCGCCCTTTACATTCAACAGTTTCAGTCCTTATACAGATGTCGCACATCTGTATAAGGACTGAAACTGTTGAATGTAATGGTTCGAAAACATGCACAATGGAAAATTAACAGGTGTAGTGTTTTTGGATATTCGTAAAGCATTTGATTCAATTGACCATTCGATTTTGCTTGACAAAATGAAGTTTAACGGAGTTTCAGGCTCAGGACAAAAATGGTTAGACACTTATCTTACTGGCAGAAAACAGCAATGCTTCGTAAACGGATACTTATCATCGCCAAAAGAGATTTGTGGAATTCTCCAAGGCTCGATTCTCGGATCCTTATTATTTCTTGTTTATATCAATGATTTGCCTGTCTTACATCTACCACTCCGTGTTTATATGCATGCAGATGATACCCAAATATTCGCATCCTCACTCGATGCTGTCGAAAACGGCAAGACGTTTCCAATTTGAAATCACTTTATTTAACTCTCACAGCTCACGGTTCACGGCTACAAGTATTTTTGCTTCTTACACTTCTTACACATACATTTCAAGTGTGTCATGTAAATCCCATTTCCGTTGTGGTCGCATCACTAATCGCGTTACATATAATTATAAGGATCAATTAAACTGCAGTTTCCAACACACTCCCCCATATCACTCGCTGACGAGGCATATGTATGGAAACTGGGCTCTAACAAAACATATGTGACTGATAAATGTTCAATGTCCTAAGTAGTCAAGTGTTCGATACATATTTCATCCTGCTGTTCGTTGCGAAGTACATCTTGTGCTCGAAGTTCAGCTGCTACTGCCGCATCTCGCCTAAGTCTATAAACAGGTGCGTTGGCGTTTAAATTTGACTGCACGTCTGCTGGTTTCTCTCTGTCACATGACAGCTCTAGTGGATACAAATGCTGAATCGCCCTCTCTAAGATATTCTTGCCAGCTCGCAGTTTGGCGGCGCGCACGACTCCATCCCGACCGACAATCAGATCAACGACAATGCCAAGTGGCCAGCAGTTGCGGTTCCGCTCTGTGGACTTGATAATCACTACCTCACCCACGGCCAGGTTGTTGTCGTTGTTGTCCTGTTTCAGCCGATGGCGCTCTCGCAGCGCTCTCAGATACTCTGACGTCCAGCGACGCCACATCACGTCTTTGGTCTTCTTCAGAAACTTAGCTCGCTTCCTCGGGTTTCTCTCTTCCTGGTGATAAGGCTCTAGTTCTGGCAGGTATTTTGAGTTGGTGAAGAGCATTGAATTAGGCGTTAGTGTTGGCAGTTGAACATCTTCCTCCATATAACACAATGGCCTGTTGTTGACTGTGACCTCGAGGTCGAGCAGAACTTCACTGAACTCATCCCACGTAAGAAGCCCTTGTCCCACGGTCTTGTAGAATGCGGCCTTCATGAGACCTATTAGCCGCTCAAGCTGCCCACCCCACCACGGGGCACGACTGAGGTTGAACTGCCAGGTTATCGCCTGCTTACAGAGGAACTCGTTCAATTCCTCATCCTTGCGCACCTTCTTGAACCACTTGTCTGCGGCTACAAAGGTTTTCCCGTGGTCGGAATATACCTTTGACGGCCTCCCCCTCCTCGCTATGAAGCGCTTGAAACTCTTTATAAACTCGCCTGTTTCCAAATTGGGTAAGAGCTCTAGGAAAACTCTCCGTGTCAGACTATAGGAGTACAAGACAACGTAGGCCTTCCGTTCCTCTTTTGGCTTACGGATGTACGTAACTGGACCTGCAAAGTCCACTCCAATCACATTAAAAGGTGTGTTACCTTCGGTCCTCGTTCTCGGTAAAAGCCCTGGGGGCGGACTTTTCACGGCGACGGCTTGAAATCTCTTACACCCCCAGCACTGCTTCAAAATTCTTTTCGCAAGTTTTCGCAGACGGGGGACCCAAAATCTCTCTCGGACTTTTGCCATGGTGAGGCCAATTCCCCGTGTAATGTGGTCACGTGTTCGCGCTGAACGACTTTAGCTGTGAAAAGAACTGAATCGGGTAAGTAAATCGGATACTCTCCCTGAGTGCGCCCTCGGCATTCCCATATTCCATCGGAGTTCAACTGAAGGTTCAGTTTCTCCTTGTCATCGTTAAAGGTGATCGCACTCATTCCCTGTCGTTGCGCTTTCTTGACCCAGAATAGTTCTTGAGTGGATATCTCTTGCGTAGTTAGAGGTCCCTGGATATTGTCGGAAAGATTTCGAGAATTGTGGATAAATCGCGAGATCCACGCACAAACTCTCATGGCTTTGCGCAAGCCGAACTTTTCAAGGACGGTATCAAAGTCATTTCTTCCTTCGACACCGACCGCGAGAGGTTCTCGTTGAACGTTCCTCTCTGAGATGCTCTGCACACATGCTTGTGTCACGATTTCGGTTGGCCATTCAGACCGGTCGGCCAACCATGATGGCCCCTTCCACCATAGCTCTGCATCCGACACGCTTCCCCCTCGACTGCCGAGGTCAGCTGGGTTGTCGGTCGTAGGTTGTCGGTTGTAGGCCAAAACGTATCCGGGTGACTCTGTATATTACGGACACGATTCGCCACGAATTGACGGTACCCTCCCTTGTCATGTAGCCAGTGTAAGGCTACAGAGCTATCCGACCAACACTGAATGTTGTCGGCCATGTTGAACCCTCCCAATGCGTTGCGCACATTAACACCTACATTGACAGGCATGTGTCCCGCTACAAGCTCTAAGCGAGGGATTGTGAGTCCCTGTTTTGCGAGGCGAGATTTGGCTGCAACCAGGGCCTTGAGTAACGCCCGAAGCTTGTGTTATAACTGCGTACACTGCAGCGCTCACTCCGCGTTCGCTTGAATCACCGAACGCGTGTAACTGCACTTCCTCGATAGGCTCCTGATATGTAGAGAGACTGCGCGGTACCGATACTGCTTTCGGCAGTCCGCGTTCCCACTTTAACCATCGCTTAGCAACCGCGTC
The DNA here is from genome assembly GCA_030867875.1 of Actinernus sp. WN-2022. NCBI lineage: Eukaryota > Metazoa > Cnidaria > Anthozoa > Actiniaria > Actinernidae > Actinernus > Actinernus sp. WN-2022. Next base: position 129,498,072 of record JAOWCC010001634.1, on the reverse strand, counting down.
TGGTAATGGAGCGTCCCATGCGGTTTTCTCGTTACACGCCTCCCGGTATATTAGCTTTCCTTCCAACATGGGCGATACGAAACCCAGTAGATCGTAAACCTTCGCCAAGTTAGCGAGAATGCCGCGTCTCGTCAACTCAGCGGCTTGGGTCGGAAAAGACACATGTAACGTATCTTCAGTCTTATCCCATTTAAGCCCAAGAAGTTTACACTCCCCCTTTGCTATTGTTCCACCAAGTTGTTGTTTGGCGTACGAAGGCTCGTCGTCATCACCGTTGTCCTCGATTTCCATTTCGTTCGAATGCCACTTGTGCAGTTCGAACTTTGCATCCGCGAAGATTTCAATGGCATCACGTTTCAACTGCTTGGCCTCCTCCTTAGTAGACCCTCCAGATATGAGATCGTCCACATACAAGCTTTTCCGCACTTCGTTAACACTCTCCGCATAGCGAGACTGCCAACTCTCCAGGTGTTGCTGAATCACTCCATTCAAGAGAAATGGCGACGGGCCAGCCCAAACAACACTCTAGTAAACCGCAGTGTTTCCACTTCATTTGACTGCAAATCAACTATCCAGTGACATCGCAGTGCATCCCGTTCGGCTTCGCGAATCCGCACCTGGAGAAAGGCTTTCCGTATGTCTCCAGCTACTGCTACGGCGTGGAAACGATTCCGAGTGATCACATTCCATAACTGGTTTTGTAAGGATGGACCCGCGTGTAAACACTGGTTGATTGACGGTGCGTTGTCATGCGCACGAGCCGACGCGTCGTACACCACTCGAAGTTTGGTTGTTTCTGCATTCTCTTTGATCACTGCCCGATGTGGCAGATAGAATTCCTTCCATTTCACTTCAGCAGGTGCTCGCTCTACAACACCTTCCTGCAGCTGTTCACGGATAATGGCGTCATAATCCATCAACATATCTGTTTTCCGTAACTTGCGCAACAACGAACTCAGCCGGCGAATACTCCCGTCGTGATTATTCGGTAGTGGGGGATGACTCCCCTTCCACGGTAAGCTAGTTTCATACCACCCGTCCTCAGAACGCGTTAACTGTTCTTTGATCTTCTGATCTCCGGCTGGACTGTCCGCTAGTCCAAGAATATCGAGTGCGCATAACTTCTCGTAGTCTGCGGTCGAGTTAATGGTCAAGTAAGCAGGCGAAATATCCGTCTCCGCTCCAGATGATATCAATGTTCAACCAAATCTCGTAAACTCGGCCACAGGACCCCGCGCCGTCCCACGCGTAAGCGCTCCACAGTTCAATCTTCGCGAAGTCATTCGCACCGAGAATAAATGAACTGGTAATTGGCTCTTCTTATCCGTGTCGTCCATACGCACACCCTTCAGGTGTGGGTCCTCGTCCAGCACTCGTTTGTAATGTGGATTTTCCAGTGTGAGTAATTCCCGTTTGTCTACTTTACTCATATTCACTTCCAGCTGGAAATCACCTGTCAATGCACACATGACGACATCAAACACTTGCATTTTCCTCGTTGTAACTCCCATAAGCATTGCGATTTGACGCAGGCTAGATGACTTCGGTTGGGCCTTAATCAAATCAATAGCGGTTGATGATGCATGAGTGGCTTGCACCACTGTCCAATAAAGCCCGGAATTTATATCCGTTAATTTTCACTACCACAACAGGATGAATGACGGTGGATTGTCCGACATGACTGGCGGTCATGCCCGGTTCACGCGGAGGATCGCGTGTCTGAGATTTGTCACATATCGACGTATGGTGTTTTGACTGACAATTTTGACAGGTCCCTTTGCTCTTGCAATCCGCCGCTCTGTGTTTTAATCCCATGCAGTTGAAACAACGCCGGTTGTTCACGAGAATCTTCTTTCTCTCCTCGACGTTGACTATCTTGTCACAGTTGATGGCTTTGTGATTTGGGTTCTCACAATAAATACAGCCGCGAGGCTGTTGGAAATCCTCTCCCTTCGCGTAAAACGCTCTTGAGCGATCCTTTCGATAAGAACTTCCATTACTTGATTGAGCTTTAGTGTCGCCTTGAATTGAATTGTTATTAGTCCATTTCTCTAGTGCCTCCAGAAACTCTTTAAAGATCCACTCGCCCCACTTGTCATCGATTATGGCGAGCTCGTGTTTGATGACCTCCAGTTTATCGACGGTAAACTTAACAGCAGCGTCGAGCTTGTTTAGACTATTCAATGTTTGTAAGGATTCGACATTGAACAGCAGTCTCATAAAAAATGTGGATCTTAGCCACGTTTCTTCCGGTTATGGTGGGTAGTTCCAGTATGTTGCGAACGTAGGTTCCAACAACTTCGCTCGTTCGTCCATAGCGCTTGGCAAGCAGATCGGTGGCCTTGTGATAACCTTCCTCAGTGAAGGAAAGTCCGTCGATGAGATTGCGAACTTTGGTTTCGACAAGTTCCTTTAGATAGGAGAATTTGGTGACGGCAGATACAGAGGACTTGTCGATTTGGGTCTCAAACTGCCCCCAAAACCTCACCCAGTCCTGTGGTGTTCCGTCGAATCGCGAGATAAGAAGCTTAGGCATTTTTGCTGTATTTTGTTTACACACTCCGATTTCCTTCTTCACTTGTGCTTGTTGTTGTTGATAATGTCGTTCCAACTCTAGCTTCTTCTTTTCGAAATTCAGCTTTTCAGCGTTCGCTAGACCAGCAGCCTCTTGTTGTTGCTTGAGCTTTTCTTTCTCCAGCTCGACGAGTTTTTGATGTTCGTGCACGGTTTCGGCGTCGCGCGCTGTTCGATCAATCTCAGCGATTTGCTTTGTTAGGCTCCTAATGCTTTCGTCCGCCCGTCCCAACTTCTCCTCGACTTCCTCAGCCCATTCGCTGACCTGCTCTTCAGTCTCTCCCTTTGCGAATTTCTTTTCCTCTATTGTTTCTTTTAGTGTGTTTACAGCGGTGGTTGATGTTCTCTAGCGAAGTTTTCTGTCTTTCCGAAGCTTCCCTATCATGTTTTGAAATAATATCCTCGCATTTCTTGGTGCGAAAGCTCAACGTTTTGAGCTTCCCATTAAGCTCAGTTAGCGCCTTATCCATGTTACTGATGTCGGTGCTCACACTCGTCCCTTCGTGGTCGCCAGTATGTCGAAAATGGCATGACGTTTCCTATTTGAAATCACTTTATTTATCTCTCACAGCTCACAGTTCACGATTCACGGCTACAAGTATTTTTGCTTCTTACAAACTTGAAATATTATGCCGATTTGAGACACACCTACATTTCAAGCGTGCCACGTAAATCCCATTTCCGTTGTGGTCGCATCACTAATCGCGTTACATATAATTATAAGGATCAATAAAACTGCAGTTTCCAACAATGCCGCTGAACATGCGTCTAATCTAAATTCTGACCTCGATAATATATGTGATTGGCTCGCTGTTAATAAACTTCAGTTTCACCCTTCTAAAACAAAGCTAATGATCATTGGATCTGCTTATAATTTAAAAAACAAAACTGGGGACTTGTCAAGCACTATCTCTATAGACAATACCAAGGTTTTACGAGTGAATTCCCATAAATGCCTAGGGGTTAAAATTGATGAAAAGCTTACTTTTGAGAACCACATTGAGAAAATCTGCAAAAGAGCGAGTGCGGGCATTGGTGCCATAAAGCGAATTAAACAGTTCGACCCTAAGCATCCCGTCTTATAATCGTAAATGTACATATACTTGGTTTTATCATTTTACCTTTCGCACCTGTAACAATATTTTTAGACGCCTCACGTGGAATGATCAGCGTGTTGTAAGTTGTCAGTGGCTAGCGTATCAAAATAAAAGTTTGTATGTATGTTCATTTTTTCAAACCTAGCTGCTTTGCTTTGACACAAATAGCGAGCGCTTCACGTTCTGAGTGCAGACGAAAAGTCAGGTCGTGTTCTTTGTTAGTTTGACTTCTAGAGCAAACAAAAACATATGAAACGTCTCATTTTAAATCTCAGGATATCAAAAATCCATTTTTATATATGTTTCTCTATGATAGCTCATTCGAAAGGTGAAAACCTGGAGAATCTGTTTTCATACTTGTCTCCGATACGATTTGAACATTATATACCGTGAGATATTCGTATTTCAGCCTAGAACGCCTGGTTTGAAAGTAGCCGCTTCAGAGAGGCCAGTGTCATAATGATAAAAATAATTTTAACTACTTAAGAAATTACTGTAATACGAAGCTGTGTGTTCACGAGAGGGTATTGAAGAGAAAATTCGTGTAACGAACATGGTATGCAAGAAGTCATAAAGGTAGAACTCGGTAATGTTAAAATCCGACTCTGAAGCGGCTACTTTCAAACCATGGGCTTTAGTTAAAATAAGAATATCTCACGGTAATCTTCAAATCGCATCACAAACTATGAAAACAGCTTCTCTGGGCGTTTTCCTTTCGAATGAGCTATCATTCAAGCTTCTCGGTGATTTAGAAGCCAATATATCGATAAAAGACTGAGTCGTGGCTACTTCTGTTGAACTCAATGCAAGTCAGCCAAGTGTTAAATATCTCTGAAGTGATACTTTTAAACCAGGACCGACGCTTTAGTTAAAATAACAATATCTCACGGTAATGTTCAAATCGCATCGAGGACAAGTATCAAATCAGATTCTCCAGGCTTACTTCACCTTTCAAATGAGCTATCATTCAAGCTTTCTCGAGGTTATGAACTAAAGCCGCGTATTATAAGTGTTGTAAAGATGCTTAGTTCAAACATGACAGTTACCGAAAACTAACCTAAAAGTTTTACTGTATCCGAATAGGCTCGCCTAAACGCAATTATTCGTAAAAATACACAGCCGTATTTGCTGCTAATAACATCTTTTATTCCCAGGCGGAGAATATGGTCGAATTCTAGCCGTTTTTAAATAGATTTCGGGCACACCTGAGGACAGATGACAAGTCAACTTGATCGCTTCGTTCTTTGCTAGTTTCACTTCTAGAGCACACACCGAAACTTGAAAAACGTTTCCTTTTAAAGCTGAGGATTTCAAATACCCATCTTTACATTCGCTTATGATGCGCTAGCGCATTCTATGTTGTTCTGTTAGACTAAGTATGGAAGTTCACTTTTCAAACCAGCATTACTTTGAATTCAAAAGAGCCGTGAGCGCTGACCTTCACATACACTTAGTTCTGAGTCCAGATGACGAGTCCACTCCTTTCATTCTTTGCTAGTTTTACCTCTAGAGAATACGAAAACTTGAGAAACGTCTCATTTTAAAACTGAGGATTTCAAAAATTCGTTTTTACATTCATGATTATTTATGATGGGCTAGCGCTTTCCATGTTGTTTTGTTAGTTTGGATGTTCACTTTTCAAACGCAGCTTTTAAATCCCAATTCGAACTCCGGATACGCTTTTATTCACAAGCCTACTGAATGCAAAACCTCTAGCTGCACCCGGTTGTTCGAAGCAAGGGCTTAAATCGAGGTCAAATCGCTAATCCAAGGGTAAACTAAACATATTACAATAACAGAATCTGATGTAGCACTATGGCCTAGGGATAATGTTACCCTTTGTTGGAACAAGCGGGCCCTCCATAAAACCTTTTACCCCCGCGTCTCGAACATATCCTTTGTTCAGAAATTGTATTAAAATGTGATAAAACGTTCTTAGTGTTGAGAATGAGTGGCCTCAAAGTTCGTCCCTCGAAGACCTTGCCGCCATCTTGTTTACATTTACGGAAGTGACGTTTTTTACGTCAATTCGTCGTACCGGAGTTCTCAACACAATTTTTTTTTATTAAATTTGTATACATTTTCTGAACAAAGGACATATCGAAGATTCTTTTGAGCCCAAATTGTTTTCACTCGGGTATCCCTTTAATGATAATTTATGTTAGAGATAGGAAGTGGTTTTTAACGATACGGCCTCTAGCTATCATTCACTAACTCTACTGGTTTTTCAACTCTGATTTGCTTGGTTCGAACAACTCAGAATTAACTACTGTTACTACTTTTACCTTGCAGATGTTTGCATAAAAGTAGTGTTTCCTACTGGGCTTGCTGTCATTGGAACAATCTTGTTAAGAAAATATGGAATTGACCGAAATATATTTGCAAACTTTCTTCCTACGGGAATTACCATCAATCAACTGCTGACAGGATCTATTACCCTTTTGGTTAATGCAACAAGCCTGAATGCATTAAGAGAACTGTGGCAGTGGTTTCAGGATGGGTCATTGCAAAGGAAGCTGCAGGAATGTTTTGCCGGCTTCAAAGAAATACAAGAGCTTTATCAGGGATCGGATGTGAATATTTTCGTCTATATAGATGAGAATGAGTACCGCTCCACATTATTGGAATTATATGACAAAGAAATGAAAGGTAACACACCAAACATTTTAAAAACTGTATACATACTTTCTACTAAATAATGTTTCGACGTGGCCACACAATCAAATTGATATATCGGCATATCTCTACGAATTCTTAAACCGATCGAGTTCAAAAAGTGATTACTAATAATTATAATGTTTTATTTTATGGCAAGCCACTCTTAATGTCAAATCGAGTGTTTTGATTGAATGGTGTCGGTCGGGATTTTGCCGTACGGACCGTTACCATGGTAACGGTCACAATTCGCATATTTTGGTCTAAGCTCAGGAAATTTAAAACTCAAATCGAGCCGTGTTTAACAGAGATAACTAGGCACTTAGTGATGTAGTTTAAGAGCACAAACATAGTAATAATACCGTTTTTAAAAGAGAGAAAGCCGGTCCATCCAAAATGTGACATAAATATATAATTACATAGCCTACCTCCAAAACCAACTTGACCATTTGTTGTCAAAAATTATCATTGACATTGATGTACGCAAAGTCAACCATAAAAGGACAGGAAAGAACTAGTTGGAATACAATTCCATCCAAAGGTCTATGCTACAGAGATAAGATACATGTCCTGTCATGATCAGGTTCTACAGAAGTTTCAGAAGTCACCGTCTAGCAGTGTTCAATGTACGGAAGAACCATTTGCCCTGGCCGTCAACTCAGTACAAGCGAGTTCCAAACAGCGACATCACATGAAGTCTCCACTCGATAGAAACGAATTTAGAACATGGCTTAGTAATGTGTCAGGTAATGCAGGAATCAAACACCCCAGCAGCGGAATAACTGAACACTAACCGACATAATAAAGATAAGATAGACAACTAGTTCCTGTAAAAACTAGTCTGATCGTGAAAGCTTCGTGGCTCTGTTGGGTGTTCACACGCGTGAGAATAGTGCGGGAGCCTCGACCGTGCAGTCCAGTGGAAGCGGTAATTAAAACTACAAGACAACAAGTCTGTCAGTGACTATCACCAGAGCCAGAAGTCATAGTCCATATATTCAACAAGCAACAAGTCTACTCCTATGCAGCCGGATTTCTTTCTACAATTATCGGCTTTAAGAAATGTGTCTTGAATGTCAGTCAGCATCAGTCCAGTTTACAAATTACAATCCCTCACTATAAACCAAGTTCTGATTCCACAGCCAATCAATTTTGCCAATCAATTTTGCCAAACAGTAGCAAATATAAGGTATCAGTTCCATATTTTCCATGTCCCAGTCAACAGCATATAACTGTCATCGCCGAAAGTAATCCGACGAAGATCTTGATGTTTGTCTCCGACCACATGGCACTTCAGCGAACGGTTTGTTTTTCGAGTTGATTTAGTGGAAAATATGTTCTTTTGTGATCGCTTTTTTTACGAATTCCACCTTTCATGCACTTTTAATTAGCAAAATGTTCAAATTCTGAATTGATTATGATATCTGACATTGTATTTCCATTCATGTTTTGTATTGATTTACGGAGGGCTGTCAAATAGATCCCGAAATAAATTTTGAACGGCTTCCACTACTTTGGTATGTACATTTATGCAAATTAGGTATCTCACGTTTGTCACGGGGCGCGAATCACGCGAGTCACTTATTTTCTCATTCTTTGTTTATCACAAAGTGCCATATAATAAACTACTTATTAACCTCGCCCACTCGGACTTTACGTGAAAATATCAGACCTCGGTCTTTTATTCGCTATTATCGCACTTCGGCCATCTTGGATTGAAAGCGAGGCTTCCGGGTTGTCGGTTACGTAGCGCTTACTATTTGCTCTGTTGTTGGTCGCGAGTTTGGATGAAAAACCTATTTCATCTCCACTTCTGTAATTCCAATTGTACAAATAATAGCCAGAAAAGAAGATCTAGGGATTCTTTTCACATATTTTATTCCAATAAACAGCTCAGAAAGCGATGGAGTTTGAAAATACGCGGAGATGTCGACCCACACTTCAGACTTCGATATTTATATCCAGAGGTAGAGTGAGAAAAAAAAACAAGTAATACTTCTTCGGTTAAAGTGTCACAGGTTCCCTCAGACTCACAGCTAGCAGCGGTCTCTACAGGTAAAGTAAGAAGAGAGAAACCTCACCTAGCAGGGCGAATAGAACATGTTAAGTTATTGTTCTCAATAAATATATATACACGTGCACCAGCCACCCTCTATTATTATATTTTGATAATTTTTAATGCACATGGGACTATTTTCAAGTTGATCGTTATTTTTCATTTTACGAATAAGACTTGTGTACTTTGCACACCACTAATAATAAATTGGCACTAATTTTGAAAGTGTCATGACCATCATATTAAAGTTTTAATGTGTGAATAATAATTTTTATGTAAAATATATTATATATCATATGTATTTGTACTGAATCAAAGGGAAATATTTTGGGAGGTTTTATTAGAATGGTCATGGGTGTTATGCAATGATATTTATCACTGTCAAATTTCTGGTATAAAATGAAGGTTTATTTATTAGTTAATCTGGGATTTTCATGTGTGATTTTCTTAGTAATACCACGATCACCTCAGCTTTCTTTGTTTGTTCAGGGACATTTAAACTCTAAATTCCCTCATCAGCATGGATACTTGTTCTAATTTTCTCTCGTTGACATGCAAGAATAAAAATTAGAAGGGCATGCATGCTGATGAGAGTTATGGCAGGTCATTATAAAAATTAGTCCCTAGCAGAGTGCATGAATGCCTGTCAACCCTGTACCCTACCTATTTTATGGCTCAAGAAAGGTCTTCTCTTCATTTGTCAAACCCGCTTCTTCCATACACGTGAGATAATTATACTTAAAACCACAAACATGACATGATTAAACTCTATGCGTGCTCCTGGAATATTTAGTCAGCCACATATTACATTTTATTTTTACATTTTACTTGACATTTTATTTATTCTTCACAAAATCAACACACTTGCAGGGTCCAGTTCAACCAATGGTGCTCAATCAAGCATAACAAAACGTTAAAAAAACTCAACTATGGTAACTTTAGTTTAGGCAGAGAAAAAATGAAGTCCTCTGAGATTAGTTTCATTAGTCAGTGATAAATTAGTAATACAAAGTAATAGCATGAAATTAGCTAGTGATTAAATTTCCCCTTGATCCTTGGGAGGATTTATGCAAATTCTCCCTAATCCCCCTCAGCCATAAATCCTCCCACAGCTCTCGGGGGAAATTTGATAACTAATTTACCTTATGCCATGCCATTACTTATAATAATAATATTTTGGAGTTTGGACTGATTTTACTTTAATACCAGTTACCTGACTGTTAGGTCTATTCGATTTTATTAAACAGGGTTAAAAAAATCTGCTCTATCTGTGAATAAATTCAAATCAAGCTATCCTCCATAATTTCTGTGACTTGGCTTGGGAAAGAAATAATATTAATTATAATAAATTGATAAAAAGGATGTAAATGATGCTGGAGTACCCATCCAGCTAGCAGCTACATGTAGGTTATAAAAAAACATAGTTGCATCATTGCAATGATTATGGCAGAAGAAAATATATTGTACAAAATTTTGTAATATACCAAAACAGACAACTGAGACAGTTGGGGTCTGGCAGTATTTATTAACATAATATAAATTATTATTACAATATATTTTAATATGTTACAATTTATTTACATGATTGAAATATAATATTAATAGTGATACAAAAGCTGGATGGTGTATTTTAGTATGGCTGCTCCCCTAAAGCACGAGATAGTTGGTTTACAAAATAGTTACTACCGAGACATACAAGGCCTAACCCATTGGCTATATCCAGCCTGATGATAATTTTACAGTATTGCTCAACTAAAAGTAGGCTGTACCCTGCCAGACTCCAACCTGATCAGCTGATTCTGAATATCTAGATTAATATTCACTTCAATTATAAATTATGGAAATTAAAATAATTGTACAAAGTTTGAAAACTAAAGTTAGGTGATTTAAAAACAATTAGGTAGTCATTGTTGCAATTTGTATTGCCGTTACTAGAACTCTCATTAACATCAATATTATTTTGCATTAATACCATCACCAGTACCATTGTCACTATCATCATTGTACATGGAGGGTCCACAATAGGTTTGGCGGGATGGCGGGATGGGGCTTATTTCGAGGGTGGGATTCGGGATGCGAGCTAAAAACAGGAGTGTGACGCGGGATTTCAGGTACGAGCGGGAAGCGGGATTTCATGTTTTTGAGGGGGCGGGAAGCGGAATACGGGATTATAATTTCCACGTGACCGTGTGTTTAATGCAGATTAACTCTTCAAAACGAACAATCTTCGTCTTCCATATGACAACATCATGTCGCGTACCGTTTGTGTGACTTTGCGTGTTCGTCCAAGGGTCAGAAACATCATCAAATCGTGTTTAGTCTGTTTACTTGGCAGCTATCCGGATTTTAATGAAGGTGGGTATTTCATGTTATCATTATTGTAATAATTAACGCAGAAAAAACATTGTAGTTAAAAAAATAAGGGTGGGATCGGGATTTTAACGTAAGGAAGTCTAAAGAAGGGTGGGATGGTGGGATTAAGAGAAAAAATGAGGTGGGAAAGCGGGATCTGATGACCCTATTGTGGACCCTCTACATGGTCAAATGACCCATATCTCAGTTTCTCTACAGGTATTTTTGGTCAATTTCCAAGTAGCCATTTGTTGATAATGGCCCAACATTGCAAGTCAGTAATACTGTCATTATCATCATCTTAACATACACTACCTGGTATACATATGATATATGTATCAGGAGCCATATTACGTATATATGATATAGTTACAGTACAGTACCAATGCAATGTTATCAGCCATCCATGCAAGTGAACCATTTTGGTTCATTGATAATGCATTTTCTCAAATCCTCATACAAACCTTCTAAAAACCTAACCCAAAATTTGCCAAAAGCCCTAACCATTTCCAACCCAAATCATTCCTAGAACGAGTACACCCAAGCTATAAAATTATGAAGGATTTTTCACAGGTTTTCAAGTGATCATTTGAAGTGGCAGGGTATACTGCAGTGAGGTTTCTCTCTTGTTTTTTACGCTATCTGTTAGTTGGGGGAACCTGTCACACTTATTTAACCGAAGAAGTATTTTATAACCAGCTGTTTTTTACTCACTGGATATTTTATCGATGTCTGAAGTATGGGTCGACATCTCCGCGTATTTTCAAACTCCATCACTTTTAGAGCTGTTCATTGGAATCAAATATGTGAAAAGAATCCCTAGATCTTCTTTTCTGACTATTATTTGAATAGCCTTAATTGCAAAATACAATAACTGCACGTGGGAATGCACGCAGTCACCTACATTTCAACCGTTGTCTGGAAAAACAGAACGTGAAAACCCCACATTTTACGTTTACAAGAGAACGCCAACGTATAAAGTAAGTCACTCCGTTTTTCTTTCGGCGTGAACGGAACTCTATGCTTGTCATATTTTTCGAAGATATGAATGTGAAAAGTAATTAAAGGCGGACGAAGGAAATAGTAAGCATCACATTTCGGTAGAAAACATTTTTCTAGGTCCCGTCCTCGCTGCCGTCGCCGTCGTTGATGCTTAAAGTGCTTATAAGCCCTAGCCACTTAGCTTTGATATCGATTGTACATTAAGTGGATAGTCTAACGGTAGAATATTTCTTGATTTGGGTGTTGCGTCTACGAGATATAAAGGTTTATATTTCCAATATGCTAATGATGTGATGTCATCACCGACATTTGCTGAATTTCTTTGTGCTTGTGAATTAAGCTATTTTCTAATTTAGAATATTTTTTTGGTAAAATAACTTTGATAAGCTTCAAATATAACTTAGAATTAAAAAAATAGGTAATTTGTCTCCACCAGCTTGCTTTTGTATAATAAGTGATGTCGGTGATGACATCACATCATTAGCATATTGGAAATCTAAACCGTTATATCTCGTAGACGCAACACCCAAATCAAGAAATATTCTACCGTTGGACTATCCACGTCATGTACAATCGATATCAAAGATAACTGGCTAGGGCTTATATGCACTTTAAGCTCTCTAGTAAGCGATACGTAACCGACAACCCGGAAGCCTCGCTTTCAATCCAAGATGGCCGAAGTGCGATAATAGCCCATGTACGGACCTCGCTATCGCTCGGTTCGTGACCTCAGTCTGTCTAGACTAGTCTGTCTCGGTCTGATATTTTCCTGTAAAGACCTTGCTCTCGGTTAATAAGAAGTTATTCATCTCCCCAAATGATTATATTTTGATAACCTTTCCTTTTTCGTATTATTTTTGTAGCCAGTAAATATACTACCGAAAACACGACTAGTACGTTGGCAAGTGGTGAACGAGCACAAGACAAAGCAGCGCCAAAGATGGAAAAAACCCCAGAGAATTCAGAGTTTCAAGTTGATAAAGTGGATTCCAGTACTGAAGCTGGATGCGATCAACTGAGGTTTGCTATTTGATAGGTGGACTTCTTTGCATTAATTCCTGTGTAGCTTTTAAAGGCCCATTGATATATTTCATTGCTGTGCAACACCGTTGCTATACTCGCGGGAGCAGATGCGATTTTGACTTCCGGTTTACGCTAGCCTGAGATCTAGAAAACAGCCGTCTCGGGCGTTATGAGTCGGCATCTCAGTGTAGTTTTTATTATATGCATGCCCACCGGCCACCCGATAGTTTTAATACTTACCTTACGCATGTTTGTAAGTTTTATTCGTGGTTTTCGTGAAATGTTTTCATGAATGAATGAATTAAATTGTTCAAAAGTCGAAACAAGCTGTGGCGGGTGCGAATGTCGCTGGAAAACGAAAAGCTCAGTTGGTTTATCATGTGAAACTCAAAGAAATACTTGACAAGAAATTCAATCCAATAATTTTGAAGGAATCGTTGTGGACTCGAAAGGCAACTGTACTTGAACCTTGAGAAAGGGAAATAATTAATAATTTGTACCGAGCAAAACAGCGGTAACGACAAGCGTACGGCGCCGCCAACACAGTGAAATCAGTCAGGGAAGATGAATGAGAACGCAAATGTATTGGACTCTCAGATGTAGCCGAGCCCTTCTCGCTATTGATAGATTGATAGAATATCTAGTAAATAGTATCTATAGTTGTCAAAGATACATATTGAAGCTGAAATAGCTGCTTACAGCGAGAACATGGCTTCTAAAACACGAAGAAAAGCACGGCTCAGTAAGCTTACTGCTTGGTACTAAAAAAAATTGTAAACGGAAACGAGAAAAAAAATAAACAGTCACAGTTTCATCGGAGCAAGCTGCTCTTTTATTGTATGAGCTTATAAAAATAACAATAATAATTATTATTACTTACAAGTTTGTCCGTATTCTTCTACATCTCTTTTTGTTAAGTACGTCACTCAAGAAGTGAAGTGATTTTCGACCCGCACGTTTTCAACTATAGATACATACACACTCTATTTAAACACGGTAAAATCATCAGTAAGTACAAGTTAAAACAAATTAAAAACAAATTAAAAACTACATTTAAAACTGGTTTACATGATTGCCGTGTGGGAATCCGTTGCCGCATAAGAGCGTTTTGATTTCCCTTTTGAATTTCCCAAGTGATTTAATTTTTTCGAATGTTTTGGGGAAGGTTGTTCCACAAAACAGCCCCATTATAACTGAGGTTTCGTTTTAAATAATCGGTACGGGGCTTGGGTACATTTAATTTGTTGTTACTGTTTTGTAGGTGAACATTTATGCTGCGGGGAGTAAACATGTTTTGCAAGTACACTGGAGCGAGGCCATGTATTATTTTAAACATTAAGATAGCTTTGTGCTTTTTTCGGCGTAAGGATAGACTATCCCAGTGTAGCTTATCGAGAAGTAAGGTTGCGCTAGTGTCGTAATTCGATTGAAGGATATATACCCTAGCAGCTCGATTTTAAAGCTTTTGCAGCTTTTCAATTAATTGTAGGTTTAATCCATCCCAAACAGAGCTGCAGTAGTCAAAATGGGGCTGGATTAGTGCCTGATAAATTATGAGAGCAACGGTCGTAGGAAAAAATATCTTATGCGCTTAAAGGGGCTGGGTCAGCGCTCATTCGTTACCAGTCTATCGCACGGCCAAAGGCAATATTTGATTTCCGACTCCGGGAGTACGAAATCAAACCTCCCTCCGAAGGAACCTTTCAGGAATCCATTTCCATCGCTCTTATTTCGAACCTCTAAAACATTTTTTTTTGCAGGAACGTTTTGTTTAGCATTCATTCTAAATGTAGAGTATTTCATTTTTACATCTTTTGTTTGAAATTCTGATGAACGAAGGCTCTGGAGGAAGGGGAGGTAAACGAATCGGGGTAGGAAGAAAGAAAACGCCTGCCTTGAGGCATTTGACGAAAAAAATTAATGATCGACACTGGAAAAGCCAACATGCTGCTATATACTTAAGCAAACAAACATTCAAAACCTGGCGGGAGCTAAAAGGCCAAGGAACTTTTGGTAGTGACTCGGCCTTCGCGGCCGAGTCACTTCAAGAGTAGTTGATTGAGATTGTTGCCACACGAAACGTTTAGTGTTTGACTCAAGGTATAACAAAAAGTAACGCCAGAAGATAAATAACATTGCCAAAAACCTTTTGCTAAAAAGCAATGTTTTATAAAACGGACAAAATGAAAGAAAAGAAAGAGTTTATTTTGCGACTTTTCTGTGCACAAGCCAAAACACACCAAAGCCAAGACAAAGGACAACCCGAACTCACCTGAAAACGTTTTCCAGAATCAAAACAAGGTAATAAAACATACCTGAAATTTAGCTGAACCTGCTACTTTGTCGGCTCTTCAAAAATAATTATTTAGGAAACGGCGAAGTTCGAGCCAAGCTATCTCACTGACTTTATTCCAGCGAAGCATTTATAAACACTTCACGAACGAACCAAGGCTTCACAACAATTATCATGAAAGGAGGCGAATTCCAACTCTCTTTACAAGTCTTTAGAACTCCAAACGATGGGAGTTTTCCGTTCAGCAAGGCAAGGAACGACGACTAAATTTGAAAACCGTCCGTTCAGCGTTCAAGTCAACACGGGACCAAAACCATGTTTCGCAAAATGTTGACGATTTTCACAAGAAATGGCGCCAGATTGTCCTAAGCGATGACAAGTAAACAATCCCTAGTATTACATTTGACGAGGTGAAGAGTTTTTGTACACATTTAGCCGGACTTTCATTGCTGTATTTTCGGATAAATCGAGGTGAACTTCCGTAACTGAATTTTACTTTCTTACACAAAATCTACCCGCTAACATTGAAAGGGTTTCAATCTTACCCTCAACCAATCAGAAATGAGCTCTCATTGAACTGACCAATCAGATACAATGCTACTGTTGCTTGCGAAAGAAACCATTGCGATCGCAGAAGAATTTTGAATATTTATGATATGCTAATTACCTCAAGAGCATACTTACTGCGCACGGGCACCAGGTGACCCAGCCCCTTTAAGGGCTCCTATAGCAGAGGAGATTTTCTTTGATTTGTGTTCGACATGCTTTGACCTTGAGAGTCGATCATCAATTAATCACGCCAAGTGATTTTGCATGACTTACTTTTTTAACAGCATTTCCTTCGATTTCGATATTAATTTTATCATCCCCTTGCGCTAGTAATCTTTGACGAGAGCCTACAAACATGAACTCCGTCTTAGCAATGTTAAGACTTAATTTGTTGGCTTAACTTGTTGGCTCAAATCTTCCATAAACATACACACTTTTGTCTCCAAATAATGATTTTGGGTTCCTGGTAAAGTTGTGATTTTCAGTCAGTTTTCATCCTTAAAATAACTTGTTGTCGGAAAACAAACTATCGTGAACGCTACGATATTCAACTTCAAGTGAAAGTTGTCGAATGTCGGTCTAAATTTAGCTTGATTTCTATTCGCTCTTCGGTTTACCGCGAAATGGGTTTCTGGCATGTGCTTCACACAGTCCATTCTCGTTCCAGTCAAGCTACAATCGCAGACATAATTGATGAGAAACTCGACAAAATTATTATTATATATATGAGAAGAAAAAAATACTGGACACAAGGCTAAGACAGCTGAAGCTTCGCAAACCCCCCTTCCCCTTGGTAATGAATGGATTTCAAATTGAACGTGCACCTAAACCAACATTGAAGGGGGAGAGGGTATATTTAAAGAATGGTCTCTAAAAGTGAGCAGTGTCCCAAGTAATTTTGTCTGTGATTGTAGCTCATTGCAGACTGGAGTATTCAGCCAAGCCCCAAAACTGGTCATTATCGGAGGAAATAGGAGAAAATTTACATCCAGTTCGACCAATTATTGTAGACTTTACTCCAACAGCAGTTCTGCAGCTATTTCACGACCACAAAACCGGCACTTTTGCGCATACGTAAATTTCTTGGCTTCCGGTTTAATAAAAACCTAAACATTTTGCGCACTTTCGCTAAACACCAAACCTTTTCCCGTTAAAATGTTGTTGAACACGTTCTCCACAAAACCAAGTATGGATTTTGGAAACCGACAATAAAAATGCCAAAGTTATGGCTTTTCATTCGCCAAAAAAGTTAGCTTAAAATTGGACTGAAAAGTGTTGTAAAATCTTCATTTTTTTGTCGTAATGGTAAACGCATGCTCGGTTTTATGGACCTTAATTCGTAGGTTCAGAAAATATTCGTGAATACATAGTAGCTCTAAAATCCTTGGAGAGTTTAGAAAGTTTCAAATTTTGATGACGGCATCATGACGTCACTTCATGATGTCATCAGACTACAAGACTTTACCTTAGGAGTCACCTTGGACATAATTATTGCCCACTCTTTAATTTTCCGGGTTTTGTGAGGCTGCAAAGTTTCCCTAGCAACGGTGATTTAAATATGTCAATGGGCCCTTAAGGTGTTTCGATCGAAACTTCGAAGCCACATTGCAAATTAAAAGAAATTCTCATAACTTTCAAGATGTTAGCCTGATTCTGCTCAAATTTTCACAAACAGTACACAATTTATTGATACAACTGATGTCAAAATCTTGACCCGATCACACATACTAATGACGTAATTGTGACGTAAGTTAATCCCACTTTTGACATTTGGTGCCATTACTCGGAATCTATCCAAACGAGTTTAATTTTTTCAAACAACTGGAAAGTGTTCAAACTTATGACACACATACACAGTGCATTTTTTTCCAAATCCCTTGGGTGGAAGTCGGCAAAAATCTGGGCTCTGAATTCTTCACCTTACTAACGTTGTCAAAGTTGAAAGGATCGTAGTTTCTGTTAATAGAAATGATCAGAATCCAAACGGATTAAAAGTATTTCTCAAAACTTGCCAAATGTTCATGCCAAAAAAAATTCTGCTAGCAAGTTGTGAATATTTATTTTGAGAGATTAAAAAAATCTAAAAATGGCAAAAACTCAAAGGTTTTCTAAAAACACTGGTCCAGAGATTTTTTTAAAGATTTTGAGCATTAAATTCCATCTTTCATAAGAATAATGCACGAATTCCTATCGCTGAAAAATGTGGATTACAATATACCTTTACCGCATTCCACTCCAATGCCTACGAGCAATGGCACCAAGTCGAGATTGGAGTAGATATTTTCATACATTTACTGTATTTTTGTCTACTCCAATCTCCACTTTGTGCTATTGTTCAATCGAATGCGAGAAATGTCTATTGAAGACATAATTTCTCAAAGAGAAGAACATCAGAGCCGAGGTTTTGGATAGTGCTTCATATGGAGCGACCACGGCTGACTGACGGAATATGCACGTGCATTCAAATGGAGAGAAATTACAACAATGAGAGGGGGTACAAGGAATAACTAATTTCTGTAGGAAATGTGTGTAGGTTGTTACAGAAACTGGTTGTGCGTTGTTCATCATGGTCATTATAATTGTTCTACTTTAATTTTGAATGCACGTGCCTATTCCGTTAGACGGCCGTGGCAGCTCTACGTGAATACAAAGTACCTCGGCTCTGATGTGCTTCTCAGTTGAAAAATAATATCCCCAATAGCGATACTTACTGCCACGTCATCCATTGTCATTAATGTGCCAACCAGAAATCCATTGGTTCCTGTCACAAAGCGGCCTTTTGAAATCATGGTCGGCATATTAGCATAACAACTGCAATGTTAACGTTTGTCAACACAGAATATCGCTATAGAGGTAATCGGCTAACGCTGTTGCCACCCAATTCAGATCATGTGATGTAAACAGATGCTTCCCTGGGTAATTATTCCTTTTTGATTCTAATCATAATTTAGGCATGCCTATCTGAATATAATTAATTTGCAAAGAGTCAATTCTCCAGAGTAATGTGTGTTTACATCACATGATCTGAATTGGGTGGCAACAGCGTTAGCCGATTACCTCTATTGTAGACGTTTTTCAGTGATAGAATTTCGCATATTTTCTTATGAAAGATTTAATTTAATGCTAAACTTATATAAAATTCACTGGAGTGTTTTTTTTAGAAAACCTGAAATTTGTAGATTGTGAAGTTTTTGCCATTTTTTACTTCTTACTCTCTCGAAAGAACCATTCACAACTTGTTTTCTGGGGTTTTTTTCAGGAGCATTTAATTTGGCAACACTATTTAATAAGCTTTGAGGAATATTTGAAACCAGCTTGGACTTTAGTCACTTCTTTGACAGAAAGCTTCCGTCCTTTCAACTTTGACTAACGTAAGGAGAGAAATTCAGAGTACATTTTTTTCGCCAACTTCCGCCCAAAGGATGTTGATCAAATTTGCACTGTGTATGTGTGACATAAAGCTGTTCGAAAATAATTCTGAAAAGACAAAAAGTTTAGTCACGATGTTTAAAAAAGTAAAGCGAGGAAACCAATCAACAAAATCAAAAAGAACGAAAAGCCATAATTACTTGTTATCTAACAAATCTTATGAAAGATGTTCAGTCATTCGAAGAACTCGAGTTCCTGTAGTTAAACATGCACTCTATTGGGGGTAGTCACAATATACACAAACCTCAATACAGGTCAAAGGTCTTAACTAATTGTGAGATACGATGGGTGACTCAGTAGTAGTTCCTGTAAAAAAACTAGTGTTGATCTGCGTCGGCGGGGAATATAAACACTGGTATCATCAACTAAAAGTCGATTAAGGTATGCTAAACGCCGTGGTGAGCGAGTAGCAGCTGACGTTTCGAGTGCTATCATTTTGCTCTGAGGAAGGCTAGCGATTGAACCGTCAGCTGCTACTCGCTCCCCAGTTGACCATGACAGTGTTGTGATAACTTTGTTCCTATTGTTTTATCTAAAATTTTATTTGTTAACGTTCTCGCATTTGAAGCCAATTTTCCTGCTCAACCCTCCCCCCTCAGTCTAAGCCAAGCTAGCCCTGGTTAGTTACGTACCGCTGCCCTTTTAAGCTTGGAAGGGCCCAGGATTTCTATACAATGCCATTCGGGAGGATCCTACGTTGATGGCGTCGACCTGCGAACTTGTTTTTGTAGGGTTTCCAAACTTGTTGTCAACTGAATAAGCCACTGGAAGAGAGCCAGAGGACATCGTCAAGTCTGATGAAGGAGTCTTGATATCATGATCAAACACTTCCATAAATTATCCAAACTTTCTTCGTGTTCTCTTATAATTATTGGATGTTCGTTTGAGAAGTCATTCAAACACTCGTACAAGTGTTTGATCACATTCGCGTCGTTTTTCGACTTCAGTTTTCAGTGTTTTTATTTCGTGATTAAACACTTGTATGAGTGTTTGATATATAGTAGGCCTTTGTAGTGATACTTTACGCTATTACGTACATAATGAGCTTTGTCTGAGAAATGACCAAAATAGAGTACTTAAACTATGCTCAAGCTGAAAACTATATACATGCCTTGCTTTTGGTATGCTTTGTGATGATATTTTATTGGGTTGTTCTGCTGTGACACACAGCACATTCTTCAATGAAATTATTGATTCTCTGCAGTTGGTGATATTTTTACCCTGCTAAATCTACTAGCTTGTGTTTTGCCTTAAGGCGCCGGCTTCTGTCAAAATCACCTCTTATGGTTATAGTGTAAGATACGCTTATATTACAACACCCTACAGGAGTCATAGTACTTATTGATAATATATTGGCGGCTTATGTTTCCTTGTTGGGTAGCATCTCACGGGGGTCTCAACTGGTCAGAATATGTATCCGTTACATCTGGGAGACATGTGTTCAATGACATCTTGTGTGCAATCGACCGGCAGTAGGAAGTGGTTTTAGTACTCAGTCCTAGACTTGTCATCAGCATTTGATACCATTGACCGCTCGGTCCTCTTGAATAGGCTTCGGCATCGATACGGTATAAATGGAACAGTTCTAGAATGGTTTTAATCGTACCTCGTTGGTCGTACCCAGTCAGTCAAGGTGAAGGACACTCAATCGTTTGAAAGATCATTGCGCTATGGTATACCTCGAGGATCTGTTTTAGGTCCAATCATGTTCTCACTTTTCTTTTAGTCCACTGAGGATGTAATAACTGCTCATGGCATGGATCGGATTGTATATATGATATATGCAGACGATACACAGCTCTACGTGTCATTCAACTCTCTCAATTGCACTCCAGAACTGTCAAAACTCGAGGCCTGCACCAGTGACATCATAAATCTGGTGTAGAGCCAATGGCCTCGCATGCAACGCTGGAAAAAACTGAGGTCACTGATCCATCTATCTTCCCGATACTCTAGAGACTGTGATCAGATTACTGGACTCAATATTGGAGGCGTTATTATCCCTCCCAAGCCTGAAATGTAACCCCAACTGCAAATTGTTGTGACTGACTATGCTGATCACGTTGGCTCTTCCTGGTTTCTGTCATGTTGACTTTCAATCCAACATTCGGACATATCTAGATGCAACCTCAGGCTGCGGGCCATCGTAATTGATCGTGACTTCTTCTGGCTGTTTTGCTGTTAATCCCAGCGAAATGGGAGCGATTTCCACTATCGTCACATGATCGATAACATCACGTGGTTTGATTGACAAGGGTTGTTTGTTGTCTACTAGTGTCGCCGTTTGGGATCGCCACCTTGTTGTGGTGGGGCGGCTTGTGTGTCACAATGACCACTAGAGCTGTGTCGGCTGGAGGCTTTGAACTCCTGGTAGGGACACCCATGCCGAACACGTCGAATGGTAGGGGCCAGACGAAGAATGATCCCCCGGTCCTCCAGATTGGTGGTTGGGCTGAGGGCTGATAACTCTCTCCCAGAAAAGGATCATTATTACAGAAACTAGAAACAGAGGACATTCATCAAATCTCGGAGACGCTGTGGCCAGTCATCTTAGCAACAGAGAGTCCATGACGCACGGGGGCCAAAGTCAGCAGGACGCCCTCGGGCCGACTAGGCCACTTCTACACCCGAAAAACATTATGAAGATCGGTAACTGCAACGTGCGAACACTATATCAAAGCGGAAATATTGCGCAGGCGGCAAGAGAGATGGTTAAGAGAAGTATTGACATAATGGGCATCAGTGAAACACATTGGACAGGACAAGGAAGAATGCAGCTCCCGGAGGGCGAGACCATAATCTACTCTGGAAGAGACGACGATAATCATAGATAATCATGTCAAAAAGAGCGGCAGGAGCCCTGATGGATTGGACTCCGATCAGCGAAAGGATATTTCAAGCGATATATTATTCCAGGCACATTAAGCTGAGAGTGGTACACATTTACGCGCCCACAGAAGACGCAGATGAACAAGTAAAGAACGAGTTCTATACGAGACTGTAAGATGTGCTGGATAGATGCAACACACATGACATGTTTATTGTCACTGGAGACATGAATGCGAAGGTTGGTGATGAAAACTGGGACTACGAAAGAGTGATGGGCAAGCACGGAATAGGAAAGCGAAATGATAATGGGGAAAGGCTTTGTGAAATGTGTGATATGAATGACCTAGTGATAACAGGAACACTGTTCCCGCATAAAACGATACACAAGGCAACGTGGGTATCACCAGATGGGATTACCAAAAACCAGATAGACCATATCCTCATTAGTAAACGATTCAGGAATTCAGTGAAGGACACCCGAATATATAGGTCTGCAGACATCGGAAGTGACCACTATCTTGTATGCATGACAGTCAAGCTAAGACTAAGAAACCAGCCAAAGGAGAAGGAAAGCATTAGAGTCAAGTATGATATAGTTAAGTTGAAAAATGAAGACATCTCGAAGGTTTTTACCATCGCTTTGAGAAATAAGTACCAAGTGCTAGAAGAAGAATGGCCAGAAGTAAAAGTAGATGAAGAAGTAGAGCGCAACTTTCAGGTGATAGAAAAGGCGTACACAGAGGCTGCAGAGACAGTGCTTGGTAGACCCCGGAAGAGGAAGAAACCATGGATCAGCAAAATATCATGGGGCCTTGTAGACGAGAGGGAGGAAATCAACAAGAAGATACTGGGCACTCGCTCAGAGAGGATAAATAGACAGCTTAGAACGAAGTATACAGAAAAGAACACGGAAGTGAAAAGGACTATAAAGTCAGACAAAAAGAAATGGTGGATGATATCGCAAGCGAGGCGGAAAAAGCTGCGAGGAACCAACACATGAAGACACAATAACCCCCCATCTTGACCAAACAAGATTGGTCAATAAACTCTATATGTATTTACCCGAACGCCTCTCTTAATAATAATAAAAGTAATAATAATAGAATTTATTTAAACACGGTATTGGCGATACGTGAGTTACGTTTGTTGCTGATTCCTTATCTGCATTCTCCGGTTTTCCTCCCTCCGTATAAATCAACATGTGAGTCGAGTGTAGTGTGTCCAAAACAGTTAATGCAGTGAGAAGTGTGTGAAGAGTAAACGAAGGCCCACACAAGCTTTAAACTGCCATAATAATCATCTATTATAAATATTAAGTTATTGATTAGAACGGTCGTGCAATTTTGAAATCACTCGTGTAGACCTCATTCATAATGCCGCCACCTAATTTGCATAAATTGGGAGATTAAGTAATGGTCCGCGCAAGAGGTAGGCTTATGTTATGCATGGAATGTAAAAAGGTGCTAATTGTGGCATTGTTTCAATCTTCCACCTCATTGGCTTAGACATTAAAATATATCTAAAATTTAAGAAGAAGAACATTTTTTCTCATTTTGTAAACAGATTTGAATTGCATCTAGTGAAAACTCTCATATCTTTCAATATGACGAACTTTCAATATGGGGAACATTTTTGAATTTAACGTTTTCTTGGTTATTGTCTTGCACACTTCTGATTGGACAAAACGTTTTCACACAAAAGAACTCTCCTTTTAAATGCATTTTTAGTGGATATAATTTCAGAAATTTCTGATTTAAGGGTTGATGAGTTGTCAGTATGAAAAACAGAAAATACTAAAGTGGGGAAAGCAAATTGCATCTCAACAATAGAATTATGCCTACCTCTTGCGCGGACTGTTGCTTAATGTGTACAGAGAAGCTATTGTTACCACATGAAAGATCGTACCTAAATTAGTAATTGACCACAGTTTGAAAGCTATGTTTCAAATTGCTGTCGAGTTATTAATATTGGAATTTTAAATGTGGAAAATACATGAAAGCGAGGCTGGAAAGGCCTACATGGTTTTACTCATACAAATGTCTCTAATTTCAAATCGCTGTAACTTAAAGGAACAGTGCCACGGTAATGCGCACGCGTAACACGTGATTGTGAATAATGAGTAAGACAATGGAAAATCACGCTGTTAATGTCACCTCACGTCAAAACTCAACTGATCTGGAACGACCTTTGGAATTTTCGCTTGCACGAAATCTCGAGTTAATAGTTTTGTAATTTGCATCAGTTGAGAAGTTCAGGATTTAGAATCGTATAAACTTCCCAATAGACCATGGGATAGTGCTTCGAAGATCTACATGTATGGTATTCGGGAAAATAGTTTAGGAATCCACTCGGCAATGCCGACTCATAAACAAACAACAATTTCTGTGTGAATTATAATATTTCATTCTACTGCAGTTTCGCGAAGTGAAAGCGAAACTAACGTTCTGACTTCATAGCTTTGGGGCTTTGTGATTTTAGGATGAGTTGTTGTACAATTATAAGAGCGCTTCCACTACAAAATCGGGTAAGAAAAGAGTTCGATTTTGCTAAATAGCGAGGCCTTGAACTGTACCGAACGAAGGCTGTGTTGACACTTCAATAAATACACGCGAATCATAGTACATTCAGCGACTTACAAGCAGAGTAAATGTCTCCCCTACATTCTCACTGTCTCCAAGTTTCCTAGGCCATTCATTGTCTCCCTCTCAAATGCTTTGGACTAAACTACCAGGAGACGGAAGTTTTCTTCTGTAGCCATTAATTCCTATGCTCGACGAACCGTCCAAGGGGACTGAATTCAGAGTCAAAAATACTCGCAAAAATTACGGAGACGAACGAAATACCATCTTAAAACCTAGGATATAAAACTAAATTACTATTCTAAATGGGTATAAGGTCAAATGAAACTTAGGCAAAGCCGATGGAAGAGGATTTCTTTCACGTATCAAATCTCTCCCCCTCTTTTGATTTCTGGACAACCCAACCAATCAAACATTCGCACATGCGCACTAAGGATGTCACTGTTCCTTTAACAGCCTTTTATTTTTTTAACTGTTTTTTTATTCGCATTTGAGTTAAATTACAAGTTAACGTTACACGCTGTTATACAAACAAGAAAGCAGGAAAAATAAGCAACAATTAGTAAGGAAAGAAGAAGAAAAAAAGTTGACAAAAACGACCCAAGAATAGAGATAGGTATTCGGGGTATCTTACATAGCTTACATACTACATTTCATAAGGCTCTGATGCCTTATGAACTTATTTTTTTGACATGCTATAAAATGTTCCAATTTGTAGACATATTTTACTCGCCCAAAATACGTCAATATTTGGTTTTACGTTTTTTACAACGGCAATAATATTTTTTTCGTTTAGCTAATAGAATGCAGAAGTTTGCCAATACTAATTCTTCGTCTTTTTGAACCATGTCCATTATTATGCTACAACACTCAAATTCTACTGAATCACAAATGTTGGTATGCTCTTTCGCATGGCAAGGATGTTGTTTTTCATACATTGAACATGTGGCTAAACTGTTAAAATATCTACCACGCCCATGTGAATGAGGTGTATGGATATCGATGCGCTCGACGCTCAACGTGAACAAATTCAAGAGTTCTTTTTGTTATGTGTGGGCGTCAAGTATGACGTCACGCAATAAACTGTAAAGCTTTTCTGTTTAACCCTCAAAACGAAACACTATTTAGAACGGTTGAAAGTGCTTTTGTACGAATTAAGAAAAGTTTCAGACGCTTTTTCACAGAAAGGCCATAGGATAAATCATGTGAAGTATGAGTTTTTTTCTTACCTCTAATACAGATATCAGCTTCAGCTCGACAACATGGCTACCGGAAGTACCGCTCTTCCACTTATTTTGCCAAACAACTGCGCCTGGGACCAAGAAAGGAACGTGTGTACCAAGATGGAAGACCAGAAGCGCGAATATCTTAGAACTTTCCCTGGGGCACTTGAAATGCTGAGAAAAATCAAAGGACCTGTGTGTGTTGTTGCCATCGCTGGTCCTTGTAGAAGGGGGAAGTCGTACATTCTGAGTAAGGTGTTTGACCAGAAAGAGGTGAGAATATTAGAGGTCCTTTCCTCATATTCAACTGTTTAAAATACGAATCACTAGAAACTGAAAGGAGACGTGTGACACCATGACTAAGGATACATGTTTTTCGACATATAGCTATTTCAAAAAATAAACGCTGTATAATGGGAAAGGTGATTCCCACACCTGTCAATTAAAACACATGTTAAATCAATCATAATGCAGAAATGTTCCCCTGGGAAAATACCGCCGCCATGCATTTTGTCCCAGAAACTCGTCAGATGACATGAAAACACGCGAAAGATAAGCCATCGTTAAATCATCCAGAATGTTACAAGACTATCGGCAAACTCAGCGTTTCTCGCTCTTTGTTTTGAATTTCTTCGGTTTAAAGTTTACGGCTTATGGGACATAGCAGCAAGAGCGGACGAGCTAATAGCAACAGTACGTAAGAGGGGAGTACATAGCAACAGTAACTAATAGGGGAGTACATAGCAACAGTAACTAAGAGGGGGAGTACATAGCAACAGTAACTAAGAGGGGAGGACATAGCAACAGTAACTAAGAGGGGAGGACATAGCAACAGTAACTAAGAGGGGAGGAGCACTGTGGAACAATGGGCCTTTTGAAGGAATGCAATCACGTGGGTGTACAGGAGGGCAAACAAATCTTAATTGATATATTTAAATGCACTTGTACGAGATAGGTAGCGTTATTAGCAAAACCTGTTTGTAAATGCTATTCTCCACCTCCAAACGACTGTCGATCTTTCTAAAACAGCGTTTTTAAAGATGGGTCGCCCTCCAGCATCCAGGAACGCCTTTCCCATGGGGATCACGAGCTCAATTCATTCGTTAAAGAAGTATATCAGCACGTGATTGTTTCCGGCCTGAAAAAAGGCCTATTAGATGGGAAATAAGAAATCTGAGATCAAGAGGAGTCTATCGATTTCCATCTGTCTCCATTTTATTAACTTGAATAGGGCCTGTTATGGAATTATCGTCGACCCTATCCAATTCAGCAGCTCGGGCTCGATGAAAACTCCGCTGCGCTGGTTCGCAACACAACAACACTCATCAGGACTGTATTTTTCCAACTTTATTCTGACTCATTTCTTGTTGCTTACAATCAGTTTTGTTTCACGTAATTTAATGCTCTCTAAATGCTTATCTTACTTAGGATTGCTACACAATGGACTCTTTCAAGCCCAAACATTCTTTCAAACCCCTTACATAAATACAACTAATTGAACGAATGCTAGTGATTGCTGCCGCAGCGAGAGAGCCTGAAGCGAGCGAGCAAGGCAGCAGTTCTAATCTGTAAGCGGAATCTCGAATTCTTTTTTTACCACAATGCATCACTTCTATTGTCTTTTTTTACCACACTGCTTTGCACGGATCTGATCGTCACGTGACATTACACGAGGTGAAATCTGCATTGTTTGAGCTAACTACGTTCAACCTTTCTTTCTATGTATGCGATTCTTGTGTAATCATGAATTTGTTGAAGTGTAGGCGTACTCTTTCTAACTCTGTGTGAACTATCAGTTTCCAAAGAGCAAGATCTCTCCTCAGTGTTATCAAGATAGTGAGCAGCAAATAATTTTCTTCTATTGCATGGCTTCGATAAAGTCAAGCAGCCGGTTCAAAATACAATGAGCATTTACAATTACATTCTCAATTACAGTTGATTTCCGGTCTTTAAACTTCACCAGGGAGAACATGCAGCAGCCGGGAATCTTAAGAAAATGTCGAGAATTGGTAAGCTTAGGGAATTTACCGGGAGTTCGTTGATATGTCGGGACAAAATGAAAACAGATCGCTACAACTTTTGAGTTACACATCACAGCTCAAACAGGATTCAGTCGCACAATAGCCCCAAAACTACAAAATATATTCATCAAACACCTTGGCATTTTTATCACCCAGTAATCTATTTTTCCTGCCAAAGTGCTACTGTAGGTTCTCTTGTAATACACTTCATTAAATTAACTAAGCGGAGCATATTCACTACCTGTTAGGTATACTAGTCTGTAAGCGGGTCCAAATCTCGAATTATTTTTTTACCACAATGCGTTGCACGGATCTGATCGTCACGTGACATTACACGAGGTGGAATCTGCATTGTTGGAGCATTTCTGCGTTTGCGATCTTTCTTGAATTTGTTGACGTGTAGACGAACTCTGTGTGAACTTTCAGTTTCCAAAGGGCAATATCTCTCCTGTTATCAAGATCGTAAGCAGAAAATAAATTTTCTTCTATTGCATGGCTTCGATAAAGTCAAGCAGCCGGTTCAAGACACAATTAGCATTTACAATTACATTCTCAATTACAGTTGATTTCCGGTGTTTTAAAAACTTCACCGGGGAGAACAACAGTTTTTTGTACCGGGAATCTTAAGAAATTGGCTGGAATTGGTAGGCTCAGGTGATTACCGGGAGTCGTTGATATGTCGGGACAAATGAAAATAAATCGGGACAACTTGTGAGATACACACCACAACTTAAGGACGGTGCCTACTATTGTCAGCGCGCACGCCGTTCTGCGCATCTTGCGTCCCGCGGGTCATCCCGCGAGACTTGCCATTTGCAGAACTATTTTGAAAAAGCTGTGTTAATTGTGTAATTTGACAGACAGAAAGATAAAGGATTTTAAATTACGGTCGAAAGATATGCTTGAGAAATGAACGATTTGGGAAATATTTAAATTCCACTACACGGCCACGAAAGACAATGTTCAGCTGAAATGGTATGAAAAGAGCCGACCATCGTAATTATTAAGTGATGATTAATCGTGGGGAGAAGATGGTCGAAGAATCGTAGATTTAGGAGATTTACCCGCCCAATTGAATGAAGGTTGTTTGGACTACCATGAATCGCTGCTGTCTTTTCGCCCAGCGCCTTGTGCTTTAGGCCTGTCGATGCTTTCGAGTTTCGTCAGTTTCTCCAAACATGGACTTGGCAGTATAAACAATGTGGGAATACGGTCAAATAAGCTTTATAAAAACGGGAAAACT
The DNA here is from genome assembly GCA_030867875.1 of Actinernus sp. WN-2022. NCBI lineage: Eukaryota > Metazoa > Cnidaria > Anthozoa > Actiniaria > Actinernidae > Actinernus > Actinernus sp. WN-2022. The sequence continues at coordinate 129,469,147 of JAOWCC010001634.1, read as the reverse complement.
CTTGGAAATCAAAAGAAGAATGAAGAAGGAAGGACTGTATGGGATTTGAGCACAAAGGAAGCAGCAATAGGTTTGATTTTCAATGAAGAAAGTCGAATACGGGAGTGACTCTTTTGTCTGTTCATGGTCACTAATGAGGCTTACAAAGCAAAATTTGTACAAAAATTATAATCATTGTAAGATAAATGGTTTGATTGGCATCCTTTGTGAAGAACGCTATGTTTAATGTTTTTTGCCCTAATATTTTACCGCATAACCCAAACTATTAATCGAATTAAAAAATAGTTTCTCGGACAAAGAAAAATGCTGTGTCAGCACTTTTTTCGATTTTCATCCTTAATTATCTCTCTTAAACGTATGGGTACCCCATATTTTTTTCTGATTTCAAAAGCCCCTTAGGGGGTTCAAACAATCCATATAGATTTTTAGAAAACAAATTGGTTGGTAATTGGTAAGCACCGTCCTTAAACAGGATTCAGTCGCACGATAGCCCCAAAACTACAAAATACATTAATATCTAAACCTTGGCATTTTTATCACCCAGTATATTTTTCCTGCGAAAGTGCTACTGTAGGTTCTCTTCTAATACACTACCTTAACTGAGAGGAGCTGCATTCACTACCTATTAGGTATACTGGTAGATAAGATTTAGTAACTGATCACGCAAAACCACTTATAAACTCGAAAGACGCATCCTGTTTAATATGCGACAACTCTTTCACGACAGGGCCGGATGTTTTTCCTATTGAAGCCATTGTCATCCATAAAATGCCACATTTTTCTTTTGTTTTTGTCTGTCAACGTTTTTTCTTTGCTTTTTCTTTTTCTTTTATCCAATTAACAACCTTTTTTCTGAAATACCGTATTTAACCGAGAAAGGGCCACGGCGCTTATTAAACTTTTCGACTTTTTGATGCGGCGCCGGCTTATTCGAGGGAGACGCTTATTAAAACTCATTAAAAACAACATTTCTGAATAACACATAACTGCTCTTTATTTTTAAAAACGATAACAACAACAACAACAATAAAAATGTCCGCTGTTGGTTTAAAACGAACCGTATCGTTTTTCGTTTTTGCTTTGACACTTCGAAAAAGCGCCGCTCTAGAGCTCAAGTGCTTCGAATAAGCGCCGCGTCGACGTTGAGGGTGCGGCGCTTATTCGAGGCCGGCGCTTATTAGTATTTTTGCTCTCATGTGCGGCGCTTATTCGGTGGCGGCGCTGAATCGGGGGAGGCGCTTTTTCGAGTAAATAAGGTAGGTGTATATCACTGATATACAATCGATTACTAGTCTCTGTAAAATCGAGCAGGTAGGTCTGCTTCGGCGGGGAGGTTAAAATACACTTGTATATTCAGTAGGAAATTATAATGGTATGTTAACTGCGGTAAGAATCAAGTTACAGCTGACATTTTGAACGCAACCTCAGGCCTCATAAACAGTAAATTGCAATGCACCAGTAGAAACCCGCGACATAACCACTTGTAATGCGATTACTTGTATTGGTTTATTATTCCTAGATTTTTTATCTTACCAATTGTAAGTTCCTTTTTACTGTAAAATATAATTAGTAAGTGCGTGCATATGTGTCCAGTTTAATCGATGTTAAATGAAAATATGTGAGATTTGTATTGTTTTCAATGCTTACATGTGTCCATCCAAAAAAGGTATTTCCAGTTGGTACATTTATGGACCCCGAGACAAGTGGGATATGGATATGGGTTGTAGCAGGGAAGTTCATCAATAATATTGGCCAGGAGTTCACCGTGATATTGATGGACTCGGAAGGAACTGACTTTGCCAATGCCAGAAAGACAGATGACCACAAGATCTTCACTCTTTCTGTTCTCTTGGCATCAGTTCTGATTTACAACTCGACGGGAGTACCAAGTAGACATGACTTGGAAGAACTTGAGTATCCTTTAACTTAAAAGTTTGAAAACTCGTCACCTGAGTCGCATAACGTCATATTCGTCTACGAAAAAAGGATTGGGACCGAGTATGTAAATGTATTCGAGCAAGACACATAGGTGATGGTCTCTTGATTCGAGTTAAAAAATAAACGCATCACAATTAGTATGTTGACTGAGTTTGGGGACGTTTGGATCAATATTAACGAGGTGGTGGGCTTTCAAAAGTCACAATTTAAATTAAAGAGAGCTCAATGTGGTTTGGCCGGCTACGGCCAACATACTAATTTGGTTGTGATATTTTTTGTGGTGGGGTTCATTTTAAACATTTAAAACATAATTTTGAATTTAATTACATGTTAATACAAACTCGGTCCCAGTCCTTTATCAGTTTGCGAAATGGCTAATAACTAACCGCCTCACTGGTTAGCTCAGTTGGTAGAGTACGGTCTAGAGTAGAGTACGGAGGTCGGGGGTTCGAATCCCGGCCACGTCCTTGGGCAGGGATTCCTTCTACTTGTAATCGGTATTTGAAGGGGACGTGAAAGAACCTGCTGTGCTACTTGAAAACGAGCAGGGTATTGTCACCCGGTACAGCAGCCTGGTCATTGCACTAACCACACACTGTAAACATTGTAAACTGCGTGGCAGCTATCAGCGTCGTATAAGCAGGCTGTAACTTCACTGACAGGATATCAGATAATATGTAAAGCGCCATGAGACTGTGGTGATAAGGCGCTATATAAATATGGCCATTATAAAACTGTAATATGGGGACCACTGAAGGGTTTAATTAACAGAGAGCGTATTAATCCTTGACGACTTTACCAGATACATTACAATGCTTTCTAAGCGCATCAAACTTCACGCTGACCATGCTACAGAGCGCAGAGACGACCGTCATTTTTACAGAGCATTTCCACACTTCATATGGCTGCTGAGAGACGTTCTGATACAGCTTCCACCTGGATTTAAAGATGTCAAATAATTTTTTTTAAAGAAGGTATTTTCCAAGCCAGCTGAAATAAATCAGATTGAAACTTACATTTTTTTCGGATAGACAAATCAATAACGCTTTCTATAAAAAGAGGATATTACATGATGGTCCAAATATATGAAATTTTATTCTAGGGAGGATAAATTCAATTGCTCTCTCTAAGAACGTTTCTATATTCCTTTTACTTGCTGTCAGCACAATCTTCTTCGTGACGTTTTGAAGTTCTTCTAGAGGAATGTCTTCAACATCAATTGACTCTTTTAATTACAGTCGAAACTGAAATCGTTGTGTAACTGAACTTTCCAACATTCCCTCCACGTTTTGCTTGTAGATCTTCAAAGCCAACCACAATGAATCACCTGATCAAGCCCAAGAGGTGGCAGAGAGCTTTCTGAAGTTCTTTTCACGATTTGAAGCGTTCGCTCTTCCCGGTCCGTCAGCCAACCCTCGCGTAGTGGCGAACCTAAATAACGAATCTTATAAAGATCAGATCAACCCAGCATTTCTTGAAGGGGTTGAGAATTTTAAACAAATTCTGAAACCGACGTTGGCTCCCAAGACTTCTTTCAACAAGGGAGAATTTGTCACTGGCGAAGGTAATTCATTTCTAGTATATTGTTCTTCTTTTACAATAAAAGGCAAAGAGGCGATCGAGATCTCGGGAGAAGAGGAGGGGGAAGAAAAAGAAGAGCCTCTGCTGTTATCCGTTAAAAATCTCACGTTTCATATCAAGAAACACGTCAAACCGTTTTTTTCTGGGCCATTGACAAGCCAATGAAAATTACCGTTACATCCAGCACTCGCGGTTGCACCTGGTAATGAGTAGATTATCCAATCAGGGACGAGGTTCAAATTCTGAACCTATTGTTCGCATGGAAGTGAGATTCTCAACGGACAACACCAGAAGCTCCTATTTTTTCTCCCTCTTGCCACTTTTTTATTTCTTCGAGTCTTTGGCATCCTGGATGCTAACATCATTGTCAACGTTCAAATGCGCTAAATCTTTAGTTGACTTGATCGAGCTCACATGTGTTCTGATATAGACATTAAGGTTAGCCTAGAAAAGGTTATACATTTAGATTTAAAAGGTTGTTTTCTAATTTATCTGATGGATCGGAAAAAATATTCTGCTTTTTATAACTCTTTAGTAGCGCAATATTCAACCTCGTTCCCAGGGTCTTCCGCGCATCCAACATGAGACCCTGGTAAAGGGTATGACGCAAAGATTGTTCTAAAAATGCTTGTTGTTGGCCCAACGGACTGAGATCACAAAGGTGAACTTGTACGTAGTTTAATTTCCTTCAATATTATCAATAAAATGATTTTGAATAACCTTACACACGTTGTGTAGGTAGAGCAATAGATGGAGTGTATTACTGTCTGCTAAGTTTCATCAGCGGGGCAGCCAGGAGAAGCCGACCATATGAAACTTGAACATATTCTATCGGTCACTTCACTTTGATACTAACGGAAAAAGTAGCGACTTTGTAGGATTCTCTTTCAGCTCTCATACATCCTGGTAGTACTATGATACCATTCCACTGTTTCTTTATCCAAGTAAACTTCATTTCGAGCTGTTTAGTAGACTTGTTTTCACTGCTCCGTTCGCCGCGAGGAAATACCGTTAATCGCATCTCGCTCACTCCGGATTGGGATACCTATGGTTTGCACACGTCATGATTTTTTCCCATATTTAGCTTGGCCGCCATCTTAGATCGCCAAACCACGTGACAAAATGATCCCAGAATCTGGGAATGTTTGATCACGTGATCCAAACTTTACTAGGGTCTTCTCTGGAGTAGCCATCTTGGATCTGACCTACAGTCCCTGAAAAACGTTTATCACACCGTACGAACTACATACGTTAGCATGCATGTGCCACATGTGTTTACCGCATACAATAAAATGTATTCCACCACTTACGCTTATGTATTCCACCACTTACACTTATGTTTTATTTCACTTCATTCAGAACTTAAACAGCGGGTCAAAATGCACTCGTCAATAACACTAACACTTTAGAATGTTTTATTTTCGCTTCATTCAGAACTCCAACGGCGGGTCGAAATGCACTCGTCAATAAAACTAACACTTTAGAATGTTTTATTTTCGTTTCATTCAGAACTCGAACGGCGGGTCGAAACGCACTCGTCAATAAAACTAACAATTTAGAATGTTTTATTTTCGCTTCGTTCAGAACTCAAACGGCGGGTCGAAACGCACTGCGTGAATACCATGGGAAATGCTCTAGCTTTATTGCAGCTTCTTTCTTCAAAGAGACCCTGAAAACTTTGAAGATGAAGTACCGACACCGCTTTGTGATTTGCTTTTATTGGATTGATTATAAGAGTGGATAGCGCTGCCAACAGAATAAATCCCTGGGCTTTATAAACATGGATTGGAAGAAACTTATACCGTACTTCGTTACAAGTAAATCGAATGCAAAATGAATTACGAAGGCCGCAGTGACCGAAGTGCTGTCGCCACTTTGTGGCTCGCGTTTCTCAAGTTGAAATAAAAGAGCGAGGCACTGGAGAGTGGATGATAAGATCGTAGGTTACACTTTATATACTGTATTTCAATTAAGTCACAAAGAGAAAATATTTAGTGCCTTAACTTTGTGTACAGCAAAAGCCATACGGTGTGAGTCAACTACATGCACATACGGCAAAAGCCATACGTTGCCTGAACTACATACGGTAAAAGCCATACGGTGGCTCAACAACATACGGTAAAAGCCATACGGTGGTTCAACAACATACGGTAAAAGCCATACGGTGGCTCAACAACATACGGTAAAAACCATACGGTGGCTCAACAACATACGGTAAAAGCCATACGGTGGCTCAACAACATACGGTAAAAGCCATACGGTGGCTCAACAACATACGGTAAAAGGTATAAGGTGGTAAAAGGTATGGAGTTTACCGAACGGAAATTAGCACATGTGGTAACCGAATATTCGTTTTACCGAATCACGTACGGTGCCGTATACGGTTGAAAATCTTTTGTCAGGGACTGTAGTAGCCTGATTATCAGACGGTACGAGGTCGTCCGCTCACTTCCTCCCCCTCCCCGTCTGATGGACTTCATAGACTTTCATGTTCCTGACGTCATCAACCTTTGTTTTTACAATAAGCCAATACGAACACGCGTAAGAATTCAAGCGTAAAGTGTAGAACAGTCGTGCAGTAGCGGCTTTTACTAGTTGGATCTATCAGCTTTCATGCACTGGAAAAAACATTCTACAGCTTCAAACTTCTCTCGATTTCTCAGAATGGTATCCTGTTTGATCTGCTGTGGTTCTTTGGAGAGCAGGAACTTTTTAAACGGAAGTTTGCGTGCAGTTTTTGCAGGACAGGACAGAAAATAGACATACAAGAAATATCAGACTCGATTCACTGCCGTAAAGTTTGTTACTGTAAACTTAGAACTTTTACGCTTTTACTTTTATTTTTAAAACGTTTTGAAGCTTGATATGTATGCCGATTAGTCACACAAGACCCTAAAGTTGTCCTAGTGTAGGTTTTCTGGTATCAGATATTGTTTTCACCGGACTTTTTGTGCAAAGTTTAGATGCCCGCCGTACATGAACTTACGGAAGTGTGTTCATAATTCTGAAAACAAAAATATTCTCCCAAGTGCCATGAAACTTTTTCCATAACATACTCAGTATGTGTGTTCACTCCTGCAGAAAAATCATAATATTCCATGAAAGATTTCGTCTTCTAAAAGCCAAAAACCTAGGAGAATGTTTGAGATATATTAAATGCATGAGTTCTATAAGCGGAGGAAGATTAGTAATTTACCAAAGTCCGTACGTAGATTCACAAACACATCGTTTCGATAAATGAACGATTCCAATGCTTTCTTCTGCTCTGGATATAGCTTCGAAATCCTGAAAACTTTACAACTTCGGTCGACACAATGATCAAGTTCTTCTTCAACGCCATTCAGAAAAATATGCGAGCACATTCCTTAAATTCCAGACTTTGCCAAAAGTGTAAAGTTCGCTATGATTGGTTGACATTATGACGTCAGGAACACGAAAGTCTATGAAGTCCATCAGACGGGGAGGGGGAGGAAGTGAGCGGACGACCTCGTATCGTCTGATAATCAGGCTAGGACTGTAGAAGACACTGGGGATGAGGTTGCGCAGTACCTATTCTCGGCTATGAGTTCTCGGAGATATTAGCTAAGTTACAAGCTACTCTGTAAATCCGAGTTTTAAATAAAATATATGTATGTATGTACCTCTTTTCAGTCCTATGGCGCTGTCGAAAATTGGATGAGCATACTAGCTTTAATGCACCTTTATTGTTATGTATAGCATCAATGTAATCGTCCCAGCTAGCTTAGCTTAGAAATGGCATAAAATAAAATCTAATGCCAGTAATAATCTATTTGTAGCCTTAGCAGCACTGGTAGAATGCTACGTTAAGGCCTTGAACACTCCTGGTGAGGTTCCCAACGTCCAAACTGCCTGGGAAACGTTTGTGGAAACCAAGTGTACCGAAGTCAAGCAAGTCGCTCTTCGCATCTATGAACAGGCTATGACGTCGCGGGTTCACGGTGCCCTCCCATGTGACACTGACCTCATCAGGGGCGCTCATCTGCAGGCAGTGGACCTGGCTCTTCATAAATTGCGTAAAGAAACCTATGACATATCTGCCTCAAGCGTCGAGAAACACCTGAAACACTTAAGGGTACGTACTGAATTAGATCTTATATGAGGTTAAGCGTGTCCGACTAAACAACTTTCATTCTTCGAAGCTAAATAATAAAAAAAATACTTATACTTATAACATACTCAACAAAATATATGTAATCTGATTGGTCAACGACGAGTGCATGTAAAGTTTATCGAGTGCGCAGTCGCGTACTCTCAGCAAATGTTTGCTCAATATATTATAAACATCGCATGAACTCTCGTTCTGTACTTGATTTCGCCTAAAGGGCTCGTGCAATTATTAGCACTTTCAAAATATCACTCAGTGCCTATAAATCCCGTATAACGTAACGCTCGCGTTCATGCGATTTCCTCTACACACACTCACACTTATACTTATACTTATATAGAGTAAATAACGAAGCTTTACGAAATCTGAAACTGATTAATTAGTTCTGAAACTGATTTTAAATAAAATTAATCTGAAACTGATTAATTAATTCTCCTGGCTCTGTGGAGCTAGGAGAACTATTGTAATTCAAAGACTGTTTGATAAAGCAACCTTATTTAATGTCGGTAACTCGTGACAGTCTGGTGAGACTGATAAACTTGAGGCCGATGTGGGACCTAAGATTTAACGTTCTTATCCGAGAAGACGTGAATGTCTAACCATTTGCAGTTTGAGAACGACATTGTTTCACAAAGGCTGCATGCACCTTCTACTCAGTTAGTTTAAGACCCTAAGTCCCGCACGACAGACCGAAGCTGAACCACTGACCGGGAGGCGATTAAAGGCTTGTGGACACGATAAAAGGTTTTTCGTTTGCTTGCAGGAGTCGGCTGATGACATTCTAACAAAGTGGATTGAAAACAACAACAAGAAAACTACAGATTTCTGCCGTGCCCTTCTGACTAGCTTAAAACAGAAATACATGGATCCAGTACTCAATCGTCTTACAGGGCCTGAGGGAGCCAAGCTCGAGTTTTCTGCGATCGTGATTGCCATGACAACCATTGAAAAAGAGTACATCAAAAACGCTAAGGGAGCCAAAGACGCCTGTGCAAGTGTTTTCGTGGAGTTCCACCCAGTAAGTAATAGCATGGAGAAACGTAAATGATCGAAAGATTGGAACGTGCTACAAAGTAAAAAACAAACCGTAAAACCTTAAAATATGTTCGGCGCCGGAGCTACTGGAAGCTACGTCACGAGATTTTTCAAATAACTCAAAACTTTTATATATTCTTGTAGCCAATCGCCTATTAAGCTTAAAAATGCTATGTGATTGAGGTATTTACGATGTTTTCTCGAGGCGCTGAATATTTTACGATGGAAACACACCTTGAAGGTATCCGCGGTAACCTTAAATGGTGGCAAAAGAAATACAGCGATAATATACAATTACTTGAGCTCCAAACTTTGTCACTAATATCGCTTTCCTCTTTTTTGGAGGACAAAAAAACTATTATGACTTCTTTAAGAATAAGCGTAAAATACGATCTGAACAAATTATTCATTTATGTACTTTCAAAAGTCCCTGTCACAGTGCGAAAACTTAAGGAAAATAAGTATATGCTGTCTCTATCATTGCTAAGGAACTACAACAAGAATTGGAGAAGAACATGCAGTTCCTGAAGTGTCTGAAAGACTTCGACGAGAAGATTACGAAAGAAAGGGCCGCCATTGCAGCTGAGAAAAAAAGGATAATTCAGATGGAGGTAATAAGGGGAGGCTGTTTAGCTGATAAATGGTTTGATCATATGACCCGTACGGCCCCGCGCGCGCTTTCCTTTCAAAACCATTTACAAAGGTCACGTGATGAGGGCCAGACGTGTATGGCGTGAGCGGGCCGGAAGAAGCCGTCCGCCCCCCTGCACAATTTTTTTTGGCTGTTTTGCGGTTTGATCTACAAACAAATATGGTCATATGATAAAACAAACCGGCCTATTTACTGAGTTAGGTCGGGCCGGACGGGAAAATATTTGGCTCTCAGTAGTAAGGAAAGTAGCGGTTCTGGCGCAGCACTTTTTGTTGGACTGGTGCACTTTTTGTGGACTGGCGCACTTTATCATATTGTTGACTACACCGCTTCTAGCACCCGGTTCTGGCGCACCCTTGAATTTTTTGTTGACAACAAAATGGCGCTCCCTTATATTTATAGTGGACCACAAAATGATACCACCACCTATGCCGGTTCTGGCGCTGCACTTTTTGTGGACTGGCGCACTTTTTGTGGACTGTTACCATATTGTTGACTATACCGCTTCTAGCACCCGTTTCTGGCGCACCCCTTGACATCAAAATGATAACACCTCCTAGTGGGATGGGCGGCACTTTCCATACTACTTTAATAATTAGCAATTAGAGAGGTGTCTATCTAATGTATACCTGAGGTGGCGAACTACGAACATGCGAGCTGAGAATTTATGTGGTTGGTTACGTTAAAGGTCGGAGAGCAAGCCTTCTGCAGCAAGTTGTGTATAGGTACGTACTGCAAGATCCACCTCAAGAAACTAAGGCAGGGAAGACCGATTCCAACTCCTTGTCGTGGATGTGGAAAAGGCACCCAGAGCACTCTTCGTATTTGTGTTAGTTGTGGCTCGGGATCCTTACGTGTAAAGCTATCCAGGAAGAAAGAGGCAGCAAGGCGACAGTTCGTAGCAGTAATGCGAGAGTTGTTACAGATTCGAACCCCCCTTTTTGAGAAATCCATTGTGGTATATATATATGAAACATAGCTACGATGGATGAGTATATTGAGAAGTTACTCACAGAAATGCAGATACCAGAGCCTCTCCAGGATGTCGTCCGCAACATCCTAGATAAGCCTATCCCGGAAGTGGAAAACAGACGCTTACTACAACCCCTGCTTCCCAAACGATACAAGCCAAAGCTAAAGCCCCCACCTCGTAAAAAGCGGAAAGCTATCCTTGAGGAGTTTGACCCCATACGTGTATATCCTAAGAAAGTCAGAACAGTTAAGGAGATCTAAGAGCTGCCTTTTACAGTAAGAGACCATGAGGAGCCCAAGGGCCTTACGTTCGTCCAAACACCCTGGGCCATTGGGGACTATTTACGCGGATGGAAGATGAACGTCCCGGAGGGTAATTCTCTAGAAGCAGACCCAGCAGCCTTCCTCGTTGATGTGCGAAAGCAGACCGTTAAATAGCTCAAGGAAGAGCCCAAAGACCTCAATGGTATTAAGTTTCAGCTGGCTTTAAACATCACGCTCCGGCTTGACAAACCTGAGTGCCCAGTATATGAGATAGCTACGTTTCGGAGCTCGCAAGCCGTTTTGACCAACAGCGCTGAGATCCGAAGGATAATAGTAGAAGCACATGCGAAGATCCACAACGGCATTGAGAAGTGGATCAGTCGTGGCTCGAACTGGGTTATAGATAGAGTTAACATTTTATGGTTGAACATTGCTCGGTACCAACCACTCCGTGGAGGTTCGTATATACCAATACCTACAGAAGTTGCGAATAAGAAAGCCGTGATCAATGTGAAAAACAAAGACGACCATTGCTTACGTTGGTCACTACGCGCAGCACTGTTTCCAGTTGCAAAATACCCCCAGAGGACATCGAAGTACCGAGAAGATGATGGGTTGAACTTCGATGGGATAAGCTCGCCAGCACCAATCTCACAAATAACACGCGTGGAGAAGCAAAACAACATCTCTATTAACGTATATGGTTGGGATCCGAAGGAACCGTGTTTGATTATACACCACATATCAAAGGATACTTTCTTGACGCGCATTAACCTTTTGCTTATAGAGTGCCCAAATAGTGGTCTGCAACACTACTGCTGGATCAAGGACTTCAACCGCCTCCTATTCAGTCAGACAAAATATGAACAAAGAAAACACTTCTGCAAGCGGTGCCTGCATGGATACACTGCCGAAGCTCTTCTTGAGAAGCACATCCCAGGATACAATGGCATCAATGACCGAGCCATTCGCATTGAGATGCCTACCGAGGAGAACAACAAACTCTCCTTTCAGAACTTCCACAGACAGCTAAAAGTTCCCTACATCATTTTATTTATTTATTTATTTATTTATTTACAACATTTGGGCGTAACGCCACAGGAAACAAGCAATAGGACTCAAGGTCCCCTACGAGGCTTGTCTCCGCCATGTCAGTGGACCTACGATTTTACGTCCTTATCCGAGAAGACGTGAAGGTCTAACCATTTGCAGTTGGTTCACAAAGGCAGCACCTTCTACTCAGTTATTTTAAGACCCTGAGTGTTGGTCCGGCCGGGGTTTGAACCCGCGACCTCCCGCTCGACAGACCGGAGCTTAACCACTAAGCTAACGCCGACCTTGAGGCTTTAACCACTAAGATCGAAGGGCCTGCCCAAGACCCTGAAAAAAGCAACACGCAGAAGATAGAGGAGCACATTACCTGCGGATTCTCCTACATCGTCGTACGTTGTGACGGTCACAGCCAGCCACCTATACTCTACCGTTGCTGCTGTGCAAAGGCGTTTACCCATACGAGTACATGGACGCTTTGGAGAGGTTTGCAGAGACTTCTCTTCCACCAAAGAGTGCATTCTATAGTAAGCTACGCCTAGAGGACATATCCTACGAGGACTACGAACACGCACTAAAGGTCTGGAAGGCATTCGATTGCGAGACGTTAGGGGACTACCACGACCTTTACCTCCGAACTGATGTGCTTCTTCTCGCAGATGTGTTTGAAGGCTTTCGCGCGACATGCATGCGAAACTACGGCTTGGACCCAGCTCACTACTATACAAGCCCTGGGCTCTCGTGGGATGCGTTGTTAAAGAAGACTAGCGTAGAGCTTGAACTATTAACTGACTACGACATGCACCTCTTCATTGAGAAAGGTCTGCGTGGTGGGATATCCATGGTGTCCCAGCGGTATGTCAAAGCAAACAACCCAAACGTGCCTGATTTCGACCCTGAGTAGCCAAAGAGCCATATAATCTACCTCGACTCCAACAAATCTACCAACAGGAGGATTCGAGTGGTGCACACCAACAGAACAACAGATCACCAAGCAGTTCCTATGCGAGAATGCTGATAAAGGTTGTATCCTTGAGGTTGACCTCGAGTATCCTCGAGAACTTCACGATGCACAAAACAGCTATCCTCTAGCCCCTGAGAAAATGCAGGTAGATAAAGCCTGGTTCTCAGGGTATCAAACCAAACTCTTTGAGAAGCTCTTCAAAGGCAATGGATCCTTGAAAGCAGAGAAGCTTATACCTAACCTCCGCGATAAAGAGCGATATGTGCTTCACTACCGCAACCTACAGCTATACCTCTCTCTAGGCATGCGTTTGAAAAACATCCACAGAGCAATTCGCTTTGATCAAAGCCCATGGATGGAGCCATACATTCGAATGAACACAGAGCTACGAAAACAAGCAAATAGCACATTCGAGCAGGACCTTTACAAGTTAATGAATAACTCTGTTTTCGGTAAGACAATGGAGAACCTACGCAAACGTGTAGACATCCAGCTGGTGCGATCTTCGGAAGAAATAAGACTGCAGCGTCTCTTGAACAAACCTAGCTATGCTTGCTCCACGATCTTTGACAACGACCTAGCCGCTGTACACAACTATAAAAACAAACTACTACTGAATCGCCCAGTGGGATGTCGATCCTGGACCTCTCAAAGCATCTGATGTATGATTTCTACTATGGTGAGCTCCAGCAGCAGTATGGACAGCGTTGTAACTTACTCTACACAGACACTGACAGTCTACTACTACACATCGAAACGGAAGATATCTATGCAGATATCAGTGCCCGCAAACACCTTTATGACACGAGTAACTACAACAAGGACCATCCGTTGTATAACATCAATAACAAGAAAGTCCTTGGTAAAATGAAAGACGAATGCGGAGGTACTCCCATTGCTGAATATATCGGACTACGGTCAAAGCTATACTCAATCTTGAAAGCAGATGGTATGGAGATTCGGAAAGCCAAAGGGGTGCGCAGACCTGTTGTGAAACATCGCATCCGTCACGAGCAATACAAAGATTGCCTACTAGACAAAAAAGTATTCCACCATGGAATGGATATGCTTCGAAGCGAATGGCACAGGATGTATGGTATTCATATAAACAAGGTATCACTATCACCATTCGACTCCAAGCGATGGATTGCAGAAAATGGAGTGGATACACTAGCCCATGGGCACAAAGACACCCTTCCAGAGGAGCTACTGGCCTAGGATCCCCTTTGGAGGTAGTTCTGTGTCTGGTGGTACCACCTGCAGTTCTTCCCGGACAAAGCCACGCCTTTTACTTCGCAAAGCTGGAATGGAATCCAAATAGTACAACACCGGCTGGTCCTTTGAGATCACACTACGCGAGATGCTGTATGTCTCCAGGCTCCATTTAGGGTCAGTTGCACGACGCTGAGATCCTCCTTCCAACTCACCAGGTGCATAGAGATAACGGACCTCAGCATCGAAAGGTAGTCGTTTTTCTGCAAAGCCGTGAATAGGAAAGGGCTTTTACACCCACATTTGAGGTTTCCACAGCCTTCGAAGGCTCATTGCCAGTCAACCTTGTCACCTCGTTATTCATAGCCGCCAGGACTGCTGGGAGTCTTTTCACCCATTCTCGTAACCGTTGACCTGACCCTTGCGAAGCAAGTACCATCTCCTGTGCATATTGGTGGCCAAATAACCTCTCAGCAAGTGTCCTATTCGCCCGCTCGACAAATCCTTGTCCCCTGTGGTAGCCAGCCTCGCTGCGCTGAAGCTCGGTGTTCTCAAAGATAGTAGAGACGTGCCCCATGAACTCACGTCCAGGATCCACTTTGAGCTGCTTCGGCCAAGTCAATGGACCACGCTTGTAGATGCGTTTGAAAGCCGCAGCCACCTCTCCACTGCCCTTAGATGTTAAAGGCTCGGCATCTTTGTATCGAGAAGCCACATCAACCACCACCAAAGCGTACTTATAGAGCTTTCGTCCTCGTCCAGGTCGATCGTGGGGTAAGAAGAGCAAATCAGCTTGGTGGACATCGTTGGGTTTTGAGACAGTCCAGTGAGGCCGTGGGACATAGCGGGGTGGCGATAAATGTATCTGCCACAAGGCCTGTTTCTCCAACCAACTCTTAGCAACATCCTCCGACACCTTTGCTGCCGCTACGAGCTTACCAATTGCAGCGAGTCCCTTCCAGTAGCCCTCTGGGCTATAGTATAGTAAACTGAAATTTTTGTCCATTGCTATAGAGCTAAGCTATAATTCTATAGGCCCCCCAAACTTCAACAGGCAGAAAACAAGTTCGTTTTATAGCCAGCGGCTGGCGGCATAGCCAATAGCAAGCATTCCACCACCTACATATACCAATTCGCCTGTCTTCTGTGCACTCGATGGCCGATAGTACTCGCAGAAACTAGGTTCGTGCAGTGTTGGGATATGGTGTAGCCCCACGTGTATCGTATTGTACAGCTCGAGAGCTCGGTCCGTATTTTCCAAATCCAGCATGGTGCTGCAGACTCTCCTGTTCTTGGATCCAATCGGCCAACTTTTCGCGGTGCTCCTGGAAGGCCGCCCAATCAGCTTGGTATTTCTCTAGGGCTTTATCGTGACGTTTTCGCTCTATAGCCAGCGCGTCGGGACCTTTACCAGAAATAGCTCTGGCGAGGTAGCTTCCACCTACGAAGGCTGTTGCATTGAGGATGGCCCCACCAATTATTATTGCAATTGTTGCCATTGTAGCTTTGCTACGAGCTAGACAGGGATTATCTTTTGGTCCTCAAGGTATTGCTTAGATGCAAGGCTGCCAGCCAACACGACTATCCACTTCGCGTAATTCAAGACGTTCGATGAAGGGTCGCCAGTCATAGGCTCTTTGATGACTTTTTTTGCAATCCAGCCAATGCCCGCGGCAAGTCCAGTCAATATAGCAGCGTCAGTCACTGTTTTCATAAGTTTATTTTCTACCATAGTCGCAACATAAATGTCAATCTATTCAAACAAATGTACTCTTCAAATGGACCTACTCCATAGGTAGCATTCCATGTCTGACGGGAGGCAAATCCACTTCCGGTTCATCGCATCCATGATGCATGCGATCGGTATGTCAACGGTTGTACTGGTAGTATAGACCTACGAGCGTAGCACCTACGCCGATAGCTGTGAGCGCAGTAGTGGCATTCAAGTTCTCGTACCAGCCTCCACTCTTTTCATGTTCGCTATCATTGTCGTAGGCCTCTCTATTACGTCGATTGAGTGCTGCTATAGCTAACCCAGCCTTGACGCGATTTGGATTTCTTGGCTTTGTCTTAGTTGGCTCCGCAGTGATTCGATCGGCCTTTGCTAGTTCGTTTGGAACGGGTGCGCCGGTATTGTCCATCTCATATGTATTCGTATGAATGTACTCTTTAATTCAACATATTACGTTAATGAGAGGTACTAATTATTGTAACAGAGTCACTCGTAGCTTTGCTTCATGGGGAGCAGGATAATATATTCGATCACCAATCCAGGACCTCTACGGCCTCCTTAATCGCTAGGTAAGTCTCGTCTATGTCTTTCTTGAACTCGTGCGCCTTCCTATAACGAAAATGTTGCGTACCGTCTGGATTGCCCTTCCGGAGCTGCACCTTCAGGTGGAGTTGAATATCCTAACAAGGGAGGTCGTGGATCCCTTCCACCAGCGTTTGTCTCACCAAATGTCACACGTTTTCCAACGCCTTCAGGTAGAGTTGAATATCCTCACAAGGGAGGTCGTGGATCCCTTCCACCAGCAGTTGACTCAGCATCTGGCCCACGTTTTCCAACACCTTCAGGTGGAGTTGAATATGCTCAGAAGGGAGGTCGTGGATCCCTTCCACAGGCGTTTGACTCATCATCTGGCGCACGTCTTCTATGAAATCTTTTTGTGCACTGCTTTAGTAGCCCTTTGCAGGATCCAAAGTAATTTGATCGGCATAGCTAGTAGCGTTGCTACTCACTTTTGCTAGTTCCTTCAAAATGAGTGCACAGGTATTATCCATCTCATATATATTCATATGGTCGTTTCTTCAATAGGGTAATTACGTTAACATTACATTAAGTTGAGGAAAACATTAGGGTAATTACGTTAACATTAGGGTAATTACGTTAACATTAAAGAGATGTCGTCGTAGCACTGCCACATGCAGCGTCGTTAGCTTCGCTAGTAGCTTCGTCGTGCTTCGTTGCGAATTCTGCATGCCCCATTATGTGGAAAAAGACACTAGCTAGTGCTACGAAGCGTCCTGCTTTAAGAGACAACAAGCCGGCCATAGCACTGATCTCGTTGCGAATTATGGAGTCTTCTTGTTGGTCCTTGAGCAGTGCTTCTTTGCAATCTAGAGGGACTAGGTATGCAATTAAGTAGGCAGCTAGACGCGTCACACTATCGACTAGAGACCCTGTCGACAGCTTAGCTAGAACAGCATGGTACCTTCTATGAAACATCTTTACATCTTTCTCGGATAGCCTAGAAACGTCTCCTAGAGAGAGATTATTCCCTAGGTATTCCTTAGTCGTACCGGTTACGGCTAAGATCGAAAGAGTTTCACGCTGTTCCAGCAGGTCATCCACCGTGGAGCCAGTATGCTCTTCTAGTTCTAAGAGCGGTGCATTATTAGGATCCTCACCTATTATGGAACTCCATACGTCTTCCATCAAAATCTATTTTTATAGCCGAGGTATTTCTAATACCACTGCAAAGGGATGTAGTAGACAAAAGCATAGGCGAGAAAATTTGTTTTCTTTGAGACACGACAGTAATTTTCTTTCTCTTCATCTTTTATGCCTCCGCCATAGTCATAAAAGATTTGCTTACTATCTATGGGCGACACCAAATGAAAGGTTACGATCATAGCTATATTTCCACGGAAATCTGCAGTGATACTTGTCAATCGTTGGGTGAGAATTATCGAAACGGAAATCCCAAAGTGGCGAGCATGGAAGGCCAAATGCACTAGTTCGTTGGATCGTTTCTTAACATCCTTGGAGGAAGCACAATCGTCGAGGACGAATAGGGTATTGGTTCCTTTGTGATAAAAATTGCATAAGGCGAGTGCGGTATTGATGGCATTCCCATTACTTTTTGGCGATATGACAGAGAAATTAGGATCTAGATGAACGAATCCATGATAGGTTTTGTTGTAGGCATACGTAGGGCATATCAATACTATATACTCAAACTTACCACGGAAGGCACCACGAAGCTGTTCCACGAGAAAAGCCGTTTTTCCACAGTTTGTGGGTCCTACTATCAATGCATTGAATGGGATGTGTTCTACCAGGGTGTCCAATGCTGTTTGTTTTGCTGTTTTCTTTGCAAACGGTTAATATGTTATAGCTTCGAGGGCTCCGTTTAATAACGCGAGCTGAGTATCAGCCAGTACAAAGATGTGCATGTTAACGGTGCCACTGCCTCCACTCCTATGTACACGAAGCTGTATGTCTTTTCCGCTACCTGTTTGGGCCAAGCCATCACCATGGACAGCTGGATCCTTTGCTGTGCGACAGTCAACAATAATGGCAAATCTGTTGTTGTGTAACTTGGCGGGGGTCATAGCTGTCACTTGTCCTCCGGTTTCGGAGAGCCATCCCTTGGCAGCCTCCCAGAAATCTGGTGGTAGCATACCTCCTGGGAAGAAGCTATTTGGAATTCCATTGACGTCAACCTCGACCTTTGTGATACCTGGATTGACAAATGTCTCACTGTCCCGGGTGCCAGTGGTGTGTTGAGCCACGAAGAGTAGAAGTAGTCCAGTAAAGGATCGTCGTGGGACGTTGATGTTCTGAGACACCAGAGTGTCGGATGCCTTGTCGACAGGTACAGTCATGAAGTGAACAGTGTGGTTGAATAGGAAGGAAGTGCCTGTGGTATATGCGTGCTGTGCTTGCCCGGCGAGAGTTTCGTTCTCGATGACTTCGTACTCCAGCTGGATGTTGTTACACTTGTATGTGCCTATCTTGGTGCTGTCTGATCCCACCACTATGTCGACAGCACGTGCTAGAGTCAACTCGAATGAAATAGTGTCACGTAGGGCATGGGGATATAGAGCTCCATGTTGTGTCAGAATGTCGACATCCAATGGAATTCTGTATTTCGATCCATATGCGGTCAGGAGCACATTGTCTGCAACAATCGACGCGTCCTTGTCACCGGCCTTCGAGCGAAGCTTGTTTGCGTTCTCTGACTGAATACCTTATTGAGTTCGAGATTATCGATCTGGAGTAGAGAGGTATAGATCGGAATATGTTTGTAGTAGATCTGGCCGGGCAATATATTCCAGTGTCTCAGCTCCCATTTTGCAAACTCGACGCGAGATCAGACAGCGTCCGACATTGGCCACCACGCGGTTGTTGGCGTGTCCACCAGACAATGCAAGGTCAGCCAAGAGTGTTAGGCTACCTGGGACTAGGACAATGTTTTCTCCTAGTGTTGGGACCTCCACATATAGAGTCTCTCCTGGGTTGGCAGATGATGGTGTGAAAGTGCGCCTATATAGCATGCGTCGAGCTTTGAGTGCGCGAGGCTCTCTGCGTGTTTGTGCGGGAACTAACTTTGACGATATCATATTGAATATAGTTATAGGTGGAAGAATAAGCCTTCAATATGGCTACTGAGTTTGACCCAACCCTTGGCGAAAACAATGACGGATATGATGGTGTGGACTTTGACCCTTTGACCCCAGAAGGTAGCACTGATGTGAATGAGCCAAACAATGGCGAGGATTTGGAGGAGCTGCAACCGTATGAAAATGAGCCCCAATATATTTGGTTGAAAAGAGCAGCCCGCAAAATAGGGCGCAGATCAGAAGCCTTTTGGGATAAGTTGTGGAATAATCGGGCTTGATGGAAAGACAGCCAACCCGAGTACATTCCATTGTTCAATCGAGAGATTCAGCAGGATACCGCTTGGAACCGGATTCTTGCCAAATTCCCAAATGTAGATCCTAAGACCGCTGGGTTCACTGCTGCCATGGATGATGCCGGCAATGTGATTGTTCGACTTACTTGACAAAATGTAAAGTACCATCAATTATTTAAGGCAAATGGAGATCTCAACGATAAGCTACCCTCAAGCCTTACCGACGAATTGGGCCCCACTGCAGCAGAGGTCCTCACACAAAACGAAGTGAAGATTAAAAGCCTTCATCAAGAAACGATCGTAGATGAGGCTACTGTCAAAGATCCCGAGGCGACTGAGGTAGTGAAGCAAAAAGCCAAAGAGCGACTAGACTCTAGGGACCAAGAGGTGGAAGCAATACAACAAGAAAATGGGGCCATCGAAGAGCGCATGTCACTGCGAGACCGGGTAAAAGCTATCTTCAAAAAGTATGGACTTACCGTGCTTGGGGTGCTGGCTGCGACAGGTACTGCGATTGGTGTCATAGTTTCCATGATACAGAAGAGTCTCACTAGTGTTGCCAAAGGGGTTGGTAAGGGGTTAAAGGCAATTGGAAAAAAGCTGGGGCAGATTCTACCTGGGATGGTTGGGGCAATTGCGAGCTTTCTCTTTCGGACCGCAGGCGAGGTCGTAGGATTCTTGGCAAAGAATGCTTGGCTGCTCATTGTAGCTGTGGTTATGTTTGTAGTGGAGCGTGCTTCGCAAGGGTCAGAACGACGGAAGCGCTAACGAAACAGCCACCAAGTGGCTCCAGGTGCACCAATCGATGCCACCGCCAGATTGGTCTCGTGTTGTGTTTGTGCCTTTGGCACGTGCTTCGCAACAGCTGTACCTCCGGTACTATACGGAGGTGTGTGATGTGGCTGTGGAGCTGGTTGCTTTGCCAGTTGCTTTGCAACGTGTGGAAGATGTTTCTTTGGGCGAGGTCCTAGCATAGGTGGAGGTGTTTTTTTGCACTCCTCGTTGACATCGTTTGCACCCAACCGCATATCTTTCGTAGCCTTCTGGAGTTCATTGTTATAACCTACAACACCGTGGATGTTTAAGACCAGGTCGCTTGGCAATAACCACACTCCTATAGCTACGGCTAGATTGAGCCTCTTTTTTGTTTCCTGAATAGCCAACTGATAATTTGCTACGCTTTTTGTTAAATCGTTTTCTAGGTTTGATTCTTCAAGCAGGTTTCGAAACTCGAGTTGAGTGTTCATAGCACCACCACTGCTGCCTATGATGGATGAGCGCATGTTGGCTTGGGCACCTAGAACGCAATATACGAAAGCCTCGACTGAGCGATTTAACCTGCCCAATCCAGCCCTTGTCAAACCCTTCCTGATTTGGGGTGCAAACCAATTGTATTGTTTCCCTTCGGATTCGTCGTTCCGAAAAAAAGATACCAGATCTCCCATGTCTACCTTACCTCCCTGGTCTGCAAACAAATTATTGTGGTTGGGCCACGTATCTGCTTCTTTGTCATAGCCTCGGATTACGTGGACGTTTCTATAACCATCACCTGGGTAGTACAAAAATACATCTCCTAGACCGTGATTCCTACCACCTTTCCATCGTAAATCTGGTGTTCGAGATAAACCAAACTCGATGCACAATGCCTCCAGAGCTGCTTTGTCGTAGAGGTTGCTTTGTCGTAGACGTTGTTTGAAAGCGGAGTCACCAGGTAGGGGCACTCCGTGAGAGCCACCAAGTTCATGCAGAATTCGTCGTATTGTGAAATATGTGTGAAATCGTAGGAACCCTCGAACAATAGGTGGATATGTCTTGAAAGCAGAATCGGCCAACGACACTCCACAGCCAGCAGTTGCACACCACGTTGCTAGATTGAGTTGTTGAGGCCAATAGCTGAAATCCGGAGCTGCCAGCCATTTCCTAGACTCCTTTGCTGTCTTATGCGTCACGACTGTCTCCTTAAATATATCCCTGACCCCTGCTTTGAATGATTCCACAGGTGTGGCGTATATCCACAGAGTCTTGAGATTGATGTCGTGAGCTTCTTCGGAGAATGGGATTGCTGGAACGGGGTATTTTACACCTGAGGACTCTACCAGGGTATATGGAAAGCCTCCACGCATACCATGCAACGCGGCGTCGATTCGTTTTTGTACATCGGCTGGTTTCTTGTAGCCGGCGTCATCGCCGTAAACCGAATAGCCATTGTCTCCGTCTCGAAATATGATGCTCGTTGAGTATTTATCTCCTAGAGATAACCCGTCTATGTCCGTGGATGCAAAGAACTGGTGGGGGTCGGCCTCTGGGTAGCGCTTCCGGAACTTCGCCAACAGATCGGCATTCAGTGCTGCGATCATTTTATTTTCCTCGGCAAGGAGTGCGGTCTGCTCAGCGTTTGAAAGCCATGGGCCGCACTTGGCAATCTCCGCCTTGTCCTTGGCAGATAGACCATCATACCAATCATCTTTGTCTGGCATAACGAGAGGCATGTTGCTGTATTGAAGTAAGGGGCTTTCCTTTAATACTCGTGGTCTGCCACTATGGTGATCTTCAACGTTACGTGTCCTACAGCGGACCATACGGTCTACTTTGATCAACCTCTTCTTGTCCAGAATATTTCGCTAGTCGAGGTCACTCTCGAGAACAGTTGGTGGAATATACTTAAGGACGCAAGCTTTTGGTGGTCCACGGGAGGCGAAAATAATGAAGCCGAGGTGAAAAACTCACACACTGTTACTGCAGGGCATAATAATATAGCAAGCCTTCAACCCTACTTCAAGCCCGCAATTGATGCTGGCATTGTGAAGTTCGTAAAACCCCTACCGAGGAGAGATTGGACTCTAGAGGTCAAGAAACCGATTCGATTTGATAGGAATCTCTGCACATTGCTATATGTCAAAGGTAAGGAAGAGGGGCATGGTGTGTCACTCAAAGTAGGTAGCCACGAACTAGTGCTTCGAAATATCCACACAGTGTATATCCACTGCGATGTGGCGGATTCCAGCTTCTCACTTCTCAAGGGAAAGCCATCGAAAGTCCTGGCTAGCTTAGAGATCCGAGGTGAGAGGTTTGCAAAAACAACCTATGCTCCACTACTACTCCCACTAACTGTCCGAGCTTTAGGGACAATGAGAAGCAGCCTTCGTCTCACAGTTCGCAATGAGAAAGGCAATATCATCGACTTCCATGGCCGACCTTTAAGCTACGTATTGAATATTGAATAAGTTAACGTATAATGGCAAGCAATAGTATTTATCCTTCACTCGAGAAGGAAGCCTTCTCAGCACAAGTGGAGCCTGAGAGCTTCCGACTGCAAAAGATTTGTGATGTGCTTGCTGCCATCGAAAAACAAGTGAAACACTACGATGGAGTCAGAAAGAAATACTCCCGGGCTCGTGGTATTGTTCATGGGATCGCTGTGGCCACAGGAAGCATATCTATGCTTTTATCCGCTTCCGGTTTGGCGAGCTCATTCACAGGCCTCGGTCTTCCAGTTGGCGTCTCACTTGGCGCCATTGGAGGTCTATTTGGAATCGTTTCGGCTTCGACAATTGGTGCTAAGAAACTAGGCTTAAAGGTTTCAAAACACGAGCAGACGGTTATATTGGCAAAGGCTAAGGTGAACTCAATCGCCGACCTAGTTTCAAAAGCCATACACGACGGTTCGATCTCCGACAAGGAGTTTGCTTTAATCCTCAGCGAGGCTGACAAGTTTGAAGCTCTGAAAGTTGACATTCGGCAGAAAGCCCGCCAAGAAGGCGAAAAAAACCCGAAGAAATAGGTGCCAAAGTTCGACGAGAGATGAGGAAAAGACTAGGGAGCCTCATAGAGTAACAACACTCAATTTTTTTTTTGAAAAAAGCCCCCGAGGAGTTTATTTACATGTTGCGAATCAGCGTGTCTGAGTCATATGCAAATTTCGGTAGAGATGCGGGGGCGGGTGATTGCATCAGCCACTAATTACCATACGCTATAGACATAAAAGCCTTTTTTCACACCAACGTCATTGTCTAGCACATGTAGCCCAACGGGTTGACGCTGGGCTTGTGTTCGAAAGGGGAGCCGTTCACAAGTCTGGGGTTCAAATCCGGCGGGCCACATGTGGTAGACCGGCTTGTGTGGAGTAAAAAGCTCCCTGCTCTACACAAGTCGTAGCGCGTCTGTCGGTGTGGCAGATCAAAGCATATAGTAGATATAGTTGTAATGTCAATACTGGGTCGGGTACTTGGGTTAGAGCTTACGGGGTCTCGAATAGAGTTCCTAGGAGTGCCGGTTGTACCTCAACCAGTTAGGACAGGATCCAAACTAATAAAGCCAGGCTTGGCAACAAAACGCAAAAACCTCTCTAGGGATGAAAGGAGAAGGAAGTAAAAAGGTGAAAGTGGTCCCTAGAGAGGCTCTGGAGTGCTCCAATTTTGCTTTTTTTCTTTCTTAAAATTCTTCCGCCCATCTCACTAGGAGGTGGTATCATTTTGATGTCAAGGGGTGCGCCAGAACCGGGTGCTAGAAGCGGTGTAGTCAACAATATGATAACAGTCCACAAAAAGTGCGCCAGTCCACAAAAAGTGCTGCGCCAGAACCGGCATAGGTGGTGGTATCATTTTGTGGTCCAATATAAATATAAGGGTGCGCCATTTTGTCGTCAACAAAAAATACAAGGGTGCGCTAGAACCGGGTGCTAGAAGCGGTGCAGTCAACAATATGATAAAGTGCGCCAGTCCACAAAAAGGGCGCCAGTCCACAAAAAGGGCGCCAGTCCACAAAAAGTGCTGCGCCAGAACCGCTACTTTCCTTACTACTCTCTCGGTCATTTTGTACGGACCTCTCTGCGCTCGGTCCGTATGTCATGACCTCGAACCAAATAGTTTCCCGTCCGGCCCTCGCACTCAGTCAATAAGTACCTAAACCTGCACCTGTTGAAAATAGTTCATCGCCAGAAATATCGGACATCGAGTGTATGTGGTATACTAGGACACTATAATTTAACATATATGAAGTACCAGCCATTAGATGAGAAATACCGCTTACTAGAAATTTTTATCGCAGGCTTGTCTCCCTCGGGTCTTACAGGGACATGTTTTATGAGGTACAAATATTGTACTTAGTTTGGTTCGAATAAGACTGAGATATTGAATGTTGCAGTCAGCCTATTGCTCAAGATTTATCATGAAAGTTGGAGGAATCAGAAGAACTAACCGTAAACTTCAAGAAGAAAAAGTGCACGTCGAATTTAATGCTAGAGGTTCGGAAAACCTTTCGTTAAGCAGTTGACCATTTCAACAATCTGGTAGGGGGAAGATATTTTTCTTGTCGCAGCGATTTCGAATCTAAATATCAATTTATAAAGTCTTAGTAATCAATGTTGCCGTGCAAATCCATACAGTTACTGTTAGAACCGGCCGAATTAGTACACATCAAATAAAAAAAACTTCATATTTTTGCACTGTTATGTTCAGAAAGCTTTAATAAATTGATCTCTGGCCAGACATTTTCACTTATTTCCTTGTGTGATGAGTAAAACACGATTTCTGGTTGAAGCCCATACATTTCTTAGTAAAATTTTGAAGCAGTGTGAACTCGATACTTTAGGGACAATTGATGTAGCACAATTACGCGTGTCACATTAATTTTTCTGGCGATGGGTTGAATATTTGCCACTTTCAAACTACCATCCTCACAACACTCTACACACACTACACCACCACACACACTACACCACCACACACTACACCATCACACACACCACACCAACCACACACATGCAGATTTGATTTATTTTAGCTCATAAAATAATAGTGTTTATACATGTATGCATGCATGTACTGTGTGTCGAAAGTTATTTTGAAACTATGTGCATGCAGGCAACTTCAAACTGTATAAACGTTTTAAGTATTGGAATGAGGAAAATAAAAATGAAATTATATACACCTGAATGAATTAACTGTATGTGGCACGTACTTTGAACAATTCCCAACAGCTACGTATATGACGTATATGATATATGACATATGTACTGTATATGACATATGTACTGTATGTTTGCATATATGTGACATATATGTCTGCATATATGTCACATATTTGTCATATAACTGCAAAAAATTATCAAATTCCGATATCTGTCACAGTTATGTAGCATATATGTTGCAGATATTTGACATATATGCGACATATATGCGACATATATTTCACATATATCCGACATATATGTGACAGTTATCTGTCACATATATCTGTTAAACATCTGCAGTTTTTGTAAGGGTTCACACCCAACCCTTGCTAAAGCGTGCCACCACTGTCTTTCACTCCATAGCATCCAATGCCTTAACCATCTTTTATCAGCATTGTTTTTGCATTTCAGATCGTCTTTGCAAATCGTATAATCCACCAGTCGGGTTTTGGTAAACTTCGAGAATGTTCCCATCTCGATCCCATTTCACTTGTTTCTGAATTGGATTTCCTGGGCCAGTGAATTGATGGCCAGGTAATACGAAACCCTTTTTTCGCGCTACATTTAGAATACTAGCTTTATGAATGTCTAATGCAACTCCAATATAGTTTCTATCACGATCATATACATTTTTCCGATAACGTTGCAACTCGGGAGGTAGCTTGATACTACCATCATAATTCAATTCACCACCTTTAACTATCTTAGATACTTTATTTAATAGGGTTTGGCCTTCTTCTTGTATAAAATCGGCTGCTTTACTACGAACCTTTTTAGGTAAAGAATTCATAGCGCCCATAGTAAGTGTTCAAGCTATTTTCCCGCTCTCGGGAAGCATTGATAAGGCCGCAGCTCCAGCTAATAATGGGATGCCGGCTGAAATGGTTAAGACTCCTGGTAACATACTACCACCAGTTGATTTTACGAATTTGCTCTTAGTTATTCCACATGAAGAACAAGTGCATTTCAACATAAGTCTTCCATTTTTAGATCTCTCATATCTCTGACTACCTGGAACACAGTATGTTACCTTTTTCTCTCTAATACAATACGATCTCATAGCTTATATATAATTAGAGTAAATTAAAATAGTTTATTAAGTATTGATGATTGATATTATGGTTATTCATATTAAACATTGGATTATGAATAGTATCAAACAATGATGTACCTCTGCCTTTTTATTAGATAATACAAACATCAATAACCACACAACACAGCGTCTCGTTCTTGTATTTCATCACCTGAATGTACTATTATTTTACCACTATTTGATAAATACTTTTCAACCTCTTTTGGCATGGTTAATCCAAAGCTATCAAAGTACTCTGTATATTTGTATATTTCTGTAGCAAACCCAATGTGTACCTGGACCTATTTGAGTGTCTAAATTGATAATCCCGCATTATTTTTTATTAATAAGCTTAGGTAAATTGTCCCTTGAAAATACAGCTCTAAAATGCTTTATACTTATGCTTTATAACCCAATTCAATATATCAACATTCGCAAGTGCTTTAGTGGCTTATTCTTAAATGTTATAATATCGTTCCTAAGATTGGAATTCCAGCGAAGGGGCTGTTTTTCTCAAGCAGATGTAATTTTCCTTGCTTTTTGGTCTTTTTATTTTTTAGCTTTTTGAAAATATTTCCATAACCAATAGTTCCATCAGGTTTCCAATGACCAAAGAATGGAGGTGAAATCATGAGACCTTGGAGGAGGAGGAACATACACGTTTTGCGTACTTGAAGTTGCTGTTATTGGGTCAACTTGTAGACCGCCCCCAACGCCTTGATGAGCATGGGAATTCCGAGTGAGGCCAGCAATGTACCCAAAAAGCCACTTGATTGCTGTTTCTTAGTTAGTTTTAGGGTCATTCCAGAACCACTTTGGAGTGCACTCATAATCTGCTTTTTCTGGGTTTCGGTTAGGTAATCTTTGTATTTTATCAATTTGTCAACCTTATCTTGTGGAACATTAAATAGTCCAGATCCTTATTTTAGGGCTTTATTAACGCCATAAAGAGGCTAACCCACTCAATGCTCCTGTTGCGAGTGGCACAGCTGCTTTAGATAACTAAGGAAGCGCCATTGCCCCAATTTTTGCCAGTGCTGGTAAAAGAGCACCCAAAAAAAACACCTTCTTGTTTTCTAATCTGCGTCTGACTAATTTTAATATCAGTCCCAGTACCATCCCTTTTACTTTTCTCGATTTTATTAACCTGTCTCTTTGTTAGCAACACAGTGTGCTGACCAGTTAATTGATTGTTTTTCAATCTAAGTGTGATTGGCGCATGCTCATGGTATGATTTAAGCAATTTCTCTTTTTGACCTTCCGTTAAAGTGCAACTACGACGAAAATTTACCATTTCGATTTGCCACTTTTTCAGTGTCTATAGGTCAATCAGTATTAGAAATATCCGAAATAGTAAAACATATTCCCAAATGGGCATGTTAAACCACAAATTTTAGGAGAGTATACCGGTAAAATCCTGTCCGCCATTGCTGGAAGCCGTTCCCTTTGTTCAGCTTTAAACAAAGGTGTATTCACCGGAAGTGATGTCATACACTTAAAACGAGAACCTCGTGGCGCGAAATAGCGTGCATAAAAAAGTAGCCAACCTCGCAAAGATAAATATAACTTTCTTCTTATGTACGTGAAGACGTTTCTAGTAGAAATATGCCTCCATGCGTTGTGTTCTGCAGGCGAGCGTTAAGTGTATGACATCACTTCCGGTGAATAAACCTTTGTTTAAAGCTGAACAAAGGGAACGACTTCCAGTAATGGCGGACGTGTAGATTCAATATTCGGAGCTAAAAAAATAAGACTTCCTGTCGTTGTATCGAAAAACAATTTGAACTGGTAATAATATATGAACTCTACTTTATGAATATACAAAAACATTGATATGTCAAAATTTGATCGTAGGGGCACTTTAAACTTACATTGTATTTAAAATACGACATCGTTATATATTACTATGTTACATAATAATGTAAAATAGTACATTGTTAATTAGTTTATTATATTCTTTTATGATCTCAATAGCTTACAATGTGTGTTATATTTGCTATTATATTCCTTATTTATTTATTTATTTATTTATTTATTTATTTATTTATTTATTTATTTATTTATTTATTTATTTATTTATTTATTTATTTATTTATTTATTTATTTATTTATTTATTTATTTATTTATTTATTTATTTATTTATTTATTAATTATTTATTTATTTATTTATTTATTTATTTATTTATTTATTTATTTATTTATTTATTTATTTATTTATTTATTTATTTATTTATTTATTTATTTATTTATTTATTTATTTATTTATTTATTTATTTATTTATTTATTTATTTATTTATTTATTTATTTATTTATTTATTTATTTATTTATTTATTTATTTATTTATTTATTTATTTATTTATTTATTTATTTATTTATTTATTTATTTATTTATTTATTTATTTATTTATTTATTTATTTATTTATTTATTTATTTATTTATTTATTTATTTATTTATTTATTTATTTATTTATTTATTTATTTATTTATTTATTTATTTATTTATTTATTTATTTATTTATTTATTTATTTATTTATTTATTTATTTATTTATTTATTTATTTATTTATTTATTTATTTATTTATTTATTTATTTATTTATTTATTTATTTATTTATTTATTTATTTATTTATTTATTTATTTATTTATTTATTTATTTATTTATTTATTTATTTATTATATTCTTTTATGTACTGTTAAAAACACGAACAGCAGTGTTTTATCAAGTTTAAAAATTTGAGGGCGAAGCCCGAGAATTTTTAGACTTGATAAAACACGTGCTGTGAGTGTTTTAAACGGCTTCAAAAACGCCTTAAGAATGCAATGAAAGAAAGACGCACATCTCAAGGGAATGGTTACTTAATGAACCATTGAACCTTTGTATTCACAACGCCATGCAAAATATTCGAGTAATCACCGCCTGCAATTACGAACATCTCAAGGGAATGACATGAAGAAATTACCATACTATGTTGTTTGAAGCGGCGTTTCGCAATCGGCAAGAAGAATCTGCACTTGAAGGATTTGGTGTCATGGTTTACCTCGATAAAGTTCAAGACTTGGAAAGCGATGTGACTGACATGACGGCAGACTCTAAATTTTTGACTCCGGCACAAAATATGTAAGTTTAATGCACGTTTTTATAATTTTACGGCTTTGAGTTTGGTTTAATAATTGGAACTAAACAGTGGCTCGGTAAACAAGTAATGGTAGTTGGATAACTTCATTTGAAAAATATTATCTGTGTATCTCGGTAGTCTGCTGATATTAGTAAATTGAGTGCAAAATGTATTATCTAGGTACCTTATGTTCCGTGTACTTTTTGCTATCTTTGGGTCTTTATCAGTGAATTCTTAATTAGGATGAAACTTTATATAAAATTTCATGTTCATTAATATTCTTTATATAAAACGTTCATCCTAATTAGCAATTCAGTGAGAAAGCTGAAACATCAATAGAAATTCCATTGTCTCAATCATTAACCCCGTTTCCCTCTGGGACAGAATTCAAATCCCTCCGCGGGCCTTTTAGAATGATGAGATTTTATCAGGTATAAAGGAGCATGCACGTGACTGATTTGCTTCATCTGATTGGACAAAATGCTCATTAATTATTCATGAGTTTTTGAAGATCTCAATAGCTTACAATGTGTGGTATATTTGCTATTATATTCCTTATTGCTTATTATTCCTTATAATCTATAAATATTCTTATCAAACTCATTAATAATTCATGAAGCAAAAACAAAGGAAATCACCGACCGATAAGTGATCTTTAAACCTGATACAGATTTCGTCCTGATTTACAAAAATTTGGCTTCGATTTTCTCGGCCAAAATAAGTCGTATCGCCAAAATAACTGAAAACATGACTCTCTACATCTAGACGTTTGATAAGTAAGATAAAAAAATTCGTGTCCGAGCTGAAAGCGAGAGTTTGTAAATCGGATAAAGATCGGCCACTCATTTTTTATCTGTTACTTATTGTTTATTTTATTCTCGTATGACCGCAGTAGTAGCTTCCCGCTTGAGGTAACCAATTCCACATTCTGCTGATACATGACGAGCGCGTATATAGAGTAACCAGAGTTTGTTCCTCCGGAGAGCTTATTATTTAAAGCTTATCTTAGTTGTGCCGTCCCTAATACTCTTTTGCTGATGTGTGAGATCTAAATATATGATTGGGTAAATTGTGGAGAAATTCATTCGAGTCAAAAGAGTCCTAGAATCGTAGAAATTATTTGCATGCGCATATTTCTACTCTTCACATCTCAATGGAGGGGCCTATAGTCATTATCTGGATATCGAAAGCCGTTCCCGACCTCGATATGGCAGCTGTATAAGGTTCTATTATTATTTTCCACGGAGAACGTGTTATATAAGAAGGGGTTCGATACCTGAGAATCCTGGTTTTCGTCGTTGCTGAACCATATAAAAACGTGCATAGGGCGGTTGATTCCCGACGTAATCTTGAACGTGCCGGTCTGCTGTCTAGAAGAGATACTCCTCTCAACCATCTGTCGTAGGTAAGTGCATGCAATTTGCGGCGTCAGATACTTAGAAATATACTGACCTTGGCCTTCAGACGTAAACACCAAACGCGGTATCCATAACCTGAGATTCGTAATAAGGACGCGACATGCAGCCCCGGCATGCCAAATTAGATTGTCATCAGATTCAATTGTGATTTGAACCTCTACCTTCGTGTTCGGCATAAGCTTGTCTTCAAATGCCTCGAAGAACGAGTACCTGTTGAGATTGACCGTCGTGTTGACATTCCTAGATACGCCTGGTAAACCCTTACGGGCTGCAATACCCTTGTTGTATGTCTGAGCCTGAGCTACACGATCTTCTGCATTTCGTGATGTATCTAAATAGTAGAATTCATTCGTTCCAATACTTTTAGCATATGATGTATCATATTCGAGCAGGTTCTTAACAGTAACAACATGATTCGCACTGTTACAGTCATATATCTGTATACCGTTTATTGATCAATCAATTAATTTATTCAAATCAATTTGGATTCCGTAGCAATCATTCCACAGAACATGCCTTACTATTAATAACCGATAACATTCAAAGAGCAATCGAAGATGGTCAATACTCTTGTGGAATTTTTCTTGATCTCAGCAAGGCATTCGACACTGTGAATCACAACATTTTTCTTGCTAAATTACATAATTATGGTATCCGTGGAGTGGTACATGACTGGTTTGTTTCTTACCTGTCAAATAGACAGCAGTTTGTATCTATCGATAATCACACCTCCTCATATACCTCAATTTCATGTGGTGTCCCACAGGCTCCGTACTTGGCCCCCTACTCTTGCTCCTATATATTAATGACTTTAATTGTTGCTCCAAGTTATTTGATTTTCATCTTTTTGCTGACGACTCTAATTTATTTTTAGCAGATGCTTCTCTTGATTCTCTTGAATCAAGGGTTAATGCTGAATTGAAAAATATTCACACCTGGTTGTGTGCAAACAAATTGTCATTAAATATTGATAAAACCAATTTTGTCATTTTTCACCCATTCCAGAAAAAAATACATAAATTTATCAACATTAGAATAAACAAGAAACCAATTGAACAGAAACATAGTATCAAATACCTTGGATTAATTATCGATTCAAATCTAAGCTGGAAAGAACATATTCGTCAACTATGCAAAAAGATATCTAGAGGCATTGGGATTTTATCAAAACTTAGACACTACGTATCCAATTGTATCCTGACTTAATTTACTACTGTCTCATTTATCCCTATACCTATGAAACTACTCTTAAACCTATAATAACTTTACAGAAGAAAGCCATAAGAATTATACATTTTGCCAACTTTAATGATCATACGTCACCCCTTTTTAAGGACTCAAACATCTTGAAATTTATTGATATTATCTATTACTTCAACTGCGTCTTCCTTTTCAAATTTCATTCCAACTTGTTACCAGCTGTATTTAATAACGTTTTTCAAACAATCTCTTCAAGACACGAGTATAATACAAGGTTGGCATCAAGATCGTCGTATTGTATTCCTTCCGTACGAACTAACTTCGGAAAATTCAATATTCGATTCAAAGGTGCTACAATCTGGAACGATATTGATGATCTATTAAAATACTCTAGCTTTTTCTCATTTAAACATTCAATTAAAGATTGCAAAATCGAATCATACTAATAGCGTTTCTTCCCTCAGTCTCGTAGTTTTGTTATTTGTTTATTCTTGTTCTTGTTCTATACTTGTGTCTCAATGTGTGTATATGTGTGAGACTATAATATGCTACTTGTTCGACTCTACAATGTTAGAAAAATATTGTGTAACGCTACCTAGCTAGATTAGCTTTATATAGTTATTCTGGGTAGCAAATACCCTACTTCTGAACAATCTCCCTATCACTGTATATATAATAATTTGTGGTATTTAAATAAAGTTGTTGTTGTTGTTACCGTTGAGTTTCCCATTGACTTCTCTAAATAGCGAATGAGAATATTAGTCCCATCTGCCAATTGAACCTTGAAATCAGCCTCGATATAAGCGTTATACCAGTCAAATGGCGATATCTCACCTGAATTATCTGCCACAAACCTATACCCACTCTTTATGTGATGCTGGCCTCGGGTGATGGTATTATAATTAATAGGCGTTTCGAGGTCGAAGACAACGTCTTCGTATCTTTCTATGAATTTCGGATTTCGGAAACTTTCCATTATTATATTAATAGATTTGATAAAAATAACCATTCGAATTAATAGCTTACGAATTCGTCCAGATCCGCTTAAAAGACGTTGAACACGTTCATTTATCTCATTGTCTGATAACTGAGAATCATCTTGGTTGAATGGTGATTGATCAATAACAGACTCATGCATTTCCTCTATTTTTTTCGTAATAGCTTAATAATTTGATTAAATTAAATTAAATTAAGTCTTCTCACTTTTGTTTCCGATGTAGTTTTCTGTCTAGTTTATAATATATTTTGTAGCTTTATTCGAACCGTCTCGCACTACTTTCTTTGCTGTATCTGTCACTATTTTCCTAACTGTTCTACCTAATAATTTCTTCCCTAAGTTCTTTATCGAGTCAAACATACCTTCACCGTATACATGCTGATAGACATACCTTCCAAGCTCTTGATCATACTTCTTCTTATATTCGCAATGTCTTCTCATATATCAATACATTAGATTATAATGACGTGCTTCTTAGTATTAACGTCATTAACCATTCAATACCATTTAAATTTACTGGTCTTCTTATCGAATCTGATACGTATATACGTACGTGGTTAATCATGTTTGTTGAAACTGTATTAAATAGGGATCGTTTTCGCTCGATATAAAACGGATATGATCGGCTTAAGTTATCTGTTGGAATAATGAATAAAGTGTTACAGGCACTGCCTCCAACAATGCTATCGTTTATAATATTCGTATTGATATGTAACGTATCGATGCTGTTAGTGATGTTTGGTAATTTTGACCCGTATTCCTTTGCTTGAATGATATTCTTATCAAACCCAATGAGTTCTCCAAATTTTGATCCTCTTAGGTCTAATTGGTATGGGGCAGTAATTTCGACTATTACCTTAAATGTATTGAGTACATATATATTGTTTATTTTATATAATTTTCAATCCCATTAATAGTCGTTTCGTGACCATTTTGCTTCATCGTGGAATGTAGGAAGTCATTTAAATCATCATACGAATACATACCTGATGGAAACATTACAGTGTTCCAATTTGTTCCATTATGACTATACTTTATGGTATTGTTCTCATAATCTGCAGATATGTTATGCCACGAGTATGCCATTGCTATCTTATCTACATCGATCTCATGTTTCATGTTATTAGAAAGACTTATCGAAGGATTAAATTTTATGACAAAACCTTCTACTTTACTAACACCATGCTTTTCTCTATCAATCGATGAAATGTATATTGCTCTTTCGAATATATTGGACATTATATATAATTACATTATACTAGACTATATATTCTTTCAGTAATTATCCAAGTTGGTCATTTGAGATAATATTCAATGTTCTTAACGTATGTGCGACTACGGAGAACTCATTTCTAACTGAATCGATCGTTACCAACTGTAATTGGACCACCAAGCAATTCCAACCTGTTTATAAATTTTGTGAGTTATTAAAATAGAAAACACCAGAACCAATCTTGCTGTATTTCTTCGAACTCCGATGTATTGGTATCTCACTTAACCTATTATGATCATCGAACACCTGCATGCTTAGAGAGATCACTATATACTTCTTTTTACTATTGAACTTCTTTGTAAATAGATATAATGTGTCGAAATCAACTAGTATCTTATCATACACCTTTTTACCATCTTTATAGGCTTCCAATTTAAGGTGACCAAATAACTTTGGTAGATCAATCTTTAAAGTACCATATTCACCTGTGTTTGAATTAAACTTGTAAGCATTTCGTTTTGGTTGGTTGTACCCCTTTCTTGATTGCAACGTCTTTTTCCCTTCTTCAATAACACCTATTCGTTTTCTATATTATTTTATTGCATCGATATCTGTAGAATACTTAGCTAATTTATCCGCCTTATTTTCTTTCTTACCCTTTTTCATCGTAGCAGGGGCACCTTTTTGCCCCCTAATATTTTGTTCAAATCCCTACTTTTATCTAGAACGTCATAGACTACCTTATCATATTTTAAAGTGTCGATAAAGATGGTAATGGCAGGTTATGTTTCTGAATAATCGTCAATTCTTGAGATGTAAACCCCTTGTCTAAATTAGCTATGGTTTCTGACTCACTACCATCATTTAGGCTAGTTGTTGAGCATACGTAATTGGTTCGTTTTCAAACTTAAAGTATTCTTTCCTTAAATGACTTATCTCCTCAATCTCTTTCTCTAGTTTTTCAATAATTGGTTTATGCACTTCCTTATTTTCCTCATATTTGTCTTGTTTATCAATTTCTTCATTTTTGATAGTTTGACAAATGACATTAATCATTTCTGGAATCGCATATTTTCGAAATCTTTCTAGATCCATTATATATAATTAGATTACATAACCTATCTAAACTTATTTTAACTTATCTAAACCTATCTAAACTTATCTTTTTACAACATATACAATATAAGGAATTGTTGAGATTTGTAGTATTAATTAGTCTACTTTATATGTATATAAGATGGACATTCCCAACTATGATAATAATCAAGATGTATAGTTACGAACTATAAATAGTTGTATCCATTCATGCCAAAGGATTATTTTAGGATGTTGATATGTGGGCCTTCGGGATCTGGTGAGACAAACGTTTTGACACACATTAAGAAATCCATTAGTGTATTACGATAAAGTGTACTTGTACGCAAATAATTTAGAACAAGGTAAATACCAAGATTTGATGAAAGAATATTACACTATAAGATAAAGGGGAAAAATGATGTGATGGAATATAGCAACGATGATATTATTCCTGTCTGTAACCTTGACCGTGATACTCAAACTTACTCAAATAAGTAAGCAAAGAGCAATACAGGAATGCTATTAGTGAACCATTCTCATTCCTATACGTTGATAGACCTATGAAGCAGATTAAAAGAAATTTCTACGGAAACGTTTGATGTAGCTTATTAATATAAATCAATGGGAATATTCAACGATTTAGATAATAAAGAACAAAACACAAAAGGTTCAGGCCCACGAGGAGAAAGGGGGTTGAAAGGAGATCCATTTAGATATAGTGATTTCACTCAACAACAGCTTAATTCATTGAAAGTAAGGGGTGCTAAAGGAGATCCATTTAGATATAGTGATTTCACTCAACAACAGCTTAATTCATTGAAAGTAAAGGGCGATAAAGGAGATACAGGAACAAGCGTTATGTACGGCAGTCAAACGTTTAACTGCGGATTTTTTTTAGTGAAGCCGAATAACTGGTCCACGTCTAGTAACGTAAGCTCATTCTTAGGGTGCGTTCGATTGACCGTATTCCGGAATAGGAATAGATGGAATAGTCTCTGGAAATCACTGGTTCGGGCATATTTTGCATTGTAAGCTACAAATGCTTGCTGACATATGATATTCAGGATACATTTAGTATTCCAGTGGCTAAAAAATCCCGTTATAAGTGATTTGTAGTGATCATTCTAGGTATTCTTATTCCGGAATACGGTCAATCGAACGCACCCTTAATAGTAAAATATGCTTATTCGATGAAATGTATCATTCCAAAACATCAGGGATTTCGAATCATTGAGACGTTTCATGACGTTACCTATTAACAATAATGACTATAATTTGGGATTAAGAAGTAGTGGATCCTATACAGTTAGGATCGAAGCTTATTCAAATAGCAATATCACGTTATGACCTCTGTCCATTGAACAGAATTTAGCATTCATTTCGAATTCAGAAAAGAGCGGAAGGCTACAATCTATACATACAGCTTTCAGAGAGATAATCATACAAACGAGCATTAACACAGGAAAATAATTATCATTCACATTAAGCCATAACCATTCATGTAATAAAATTACTAATATTTACGTAGGAATTGTTAAGGGCCCATTGACATATTTAAATCGGCCGTTGCTAGGGAAAGTTTGCAGCCTCGTAAAACCAGGACAATTAAAGAATTAAATGATTATTGTCAAGGTGGCTCCTAGGGTAAAGTCTTGTAGTCTGATAGCTCAAAATCAGAAAATTTCTAAACTCTCCAAGGATTTTTAAACTACTAGTAATTTATGAATATTTCCCGAACCTACGAATTAATGCACATAAAACCGAGCATGCGTTTGCCATTGCGACAAAAATAAAGATTTTACGACACTTTTCAGTCCAATATTAAGCTTTTTTGGCGAATGAAAAACCATAACTTTGGCATTTATTGTCGGTTTCCAAAATCCATGCTCTGTTTTGTGGAGAACGTGGTCAACAACATTTTAACCGGAAAAAGTTTGGTGTTTAGTGAAAGCGCGCTAAATGTTTAGGTTTTTATTAAACCGGAAGCCAAGAAATTTACGTATGCGCAAAAGTGCCGGTTTTGTGGTCGTGAAATAGCTGCAGAACTGCTGTTGGAGTAAAGTCTACAATAATTGGTCGAACAGGATGTGCATTTTCTCCTATTTCTTCCAACAATGGCCAGTTTTGGGGCTTGGCTGAATACTCCAGTCTGCAATAAGCTAGCTTGATTGTCTGCAATGAGCTTCGGACTGTGTGGAGCGTGTGGAGCACATGCAAGGAACCCATTTCGCGGCAAACCGAAGAGCCAATAGAAATCGAGCTAAAATTAGACCAAGATTCGACAACTTTTATTTCACTTGTGGAATCTCGTGGCCGTTCAGAACAGTTTGTTTTCCGACATCAAAAATACTTTTTTTAAGGATGAAAACTAACCTGTATTTTAATTAGTTGCACTGAGGTTCAATCACAACTTTATCAGGAACCCGAAAGCATTATCTGGAGACAAAAGAGTGCATTTTTGGGACGATTTGAGTTGAAAACCTGCCGGTCGAAAATCACTTGACTTCTTGAGTGGCCATACATTTCTTCGTGTTTTTAGAAGCCATGTTCTCGCTGGAAGCAGCCATTTCAATCTTAGACACTATTAGATACTATTTACAAGATGTTCTTTCAATCTATCAACAGCGGGAAGAGCTCGGATACATCTGAGAATCCAATACAAGTTTGCTTTCCCTTTCATCGGCGATTTCCTAACTGATTCACTCAGCTTTTGTCGCTGGAAAATGAAAAGCTTGGTTTATCGTGTGAAAGAAAATAGTACTTGACAAGAAACTCAATCCGATAATTTTGAAGGAATTGTTCATGAATGACTCGAAGGGCGCCTGACTGAACTTGAACCTAGAGAAAGGGAAATAATCAATAATTTGTACCGAGCGTACGGCGCCGCCAACACAGTGATACCCGCTACGGCTTGCTTCGACTTTTGAACATTTTACTTCATTCATTCATGAAAACCTTTCAGGTAAACGAGGAATAATACTTACAAACATGTGTAAGTATTACAACTATCGGGTGGCCGGTGGACACGCATAAAACTAGCCTGAGAAAACAGCCGACTCGTATCGCCTCTCAGGCTAGCGTAAACCGGAAGTCGAAATCGCATCGGCTCCTTCGAGCATAGCAACGGTGTTTCGTAGCAACGGAATATGTCAATGGGCCCTTAAAGAAGTATTTTATGCGAACACATTTATGAACCCAGCAGTATACGACGATAATTGGAGAATGTACCGTAAATTAAGAAACTTTGCTAATCGTGAAGAAAAACAGCTTAAGTCAGAACATCACCGCAAACTCATCGAGAATTCTAAGGCCAACAGTTCTAAGATGTGGAAAGCAATTAAAGAAACATTGGCATCAAATCATAAGGAAGTAAATGCTATTTTTATGGGTGATAAGCTCTACACGGGTTATCATGATATCGCCGAGATCCTAAATCAGCACTTTACGAGTATCGGGAAAAGCTTAGCCAAAGTATTTGGTCGCGCAGAAACTATGCCATCTGAAGTTAAACCACCCAATCACAAATTCCAGCTAAATCCTATGACAGTAGACTTCGTTAAGAAGCAATTAAGTCATATGAAAACTAATAAGGCTATCGGTCTTGACAAGATTAGTTCCCGCCTTCTTCATGATTCAGCTGACGTTATTGCTCCTGCGTTGAATTATATTATAAATTTGTCCTTGAAGCTAGGTCAATTTCCTTTGTCGTGGAAATGTGCAAAGGTTATCGCACTATTCAAGCAGGGAGATAGGACTGATAAGGACAACTATCGGCCAATATCCATTCTCCCGACCGTGAGTAAGGTTTTCGAGCGAGCAGTTCACATACAGCTTTATGGCTTCTTAGATCTTCATAAGCTACTGACTGTCAATCAATTTGGTTTTAGGCGCGGCAGATCCACATCTCTTGCCCTAACTCGATTTACTGACGAAATGCTCACCAATATGGACAATGGACAATGTGATCTACATCGATTGACACAGTCGATCACACAGTTTTACTCCACAAGTTGAAAGTTCTAGGAGTCTGCGGAACGAGTTTGGCGTGGTTCCAAACTTATCTAAGCAATCGTCGTCAGCAAACAGCTATCGGACAAGTTTCATCAAGTATTCTGAAAGTGTCTGTTGGGGTTCCTTAATGTTCAATCCTTGGCCCCTTATTGTTCTCTATTTACATTAATGATTTGCCCAATTGTCTTAGGCATACTTCGGTAACATTATTTGCCGACGATACAGCCATGTACTGTTCTTCGAATTCAGTTAAGGATTTAGAGTCTATGCTTAATGAAGACCTAAAGAACGTAGCACAGTGGCTTTACAATCACAAGCTAACTTTGAACACCGCAAAATCTAAGTTTATGCTTATTGGAAGTTCACAGAGGTTGAAATCCCTTGACACGATTAGTGTACAAATCTACGACAAAGATCTTGATAGAGTAGATTCATTCAAGTACTTGGGCGTCGTCGTAAATGAAACCCTTACCTGGAATGACCATGTCGACTACGTCAACAGCAAGGTTAAACAAAGATTAGGGATACTAATCAGGATCAAGTACTTACTTCCCGCTTCTGTTAGAGAACTTTTTAGCAACACAATGATCTTACCAATC
Source organism: Actinernus sp. WN-2022 (assembly GCA_030867875.1). Classification (NCBI taxonomy): domain Eukaryota; kingdom Metazoa; phylum Cnidaria; class Anthozoa; order Actiniaria; family Actinernidae; genus Actinernus; species Actinernus sp. WN-2022. The sequence continues at coordinate 129,429,053 of JAOWCC010001634.1, read as the reverse complement.
TTAGATTATGGCGACATCGTTTGGGGAGACAAAAGCAATACTACTCTAATAAAATCCCTTCAACTTCTTCAAAACAGAGCAGCAAAGCTAATTTTAGATAAGTCCAAGCACTCCTCTACTTCAGAGGCCTTGGAAGAACTTGGCTGGGATTCCTTATCAGAGAGACGCAGAAAGCACCGTATCTTATTTGTTTTTAAATGTTTAAATGGTTTTATAGACTGGGATTTAATTTTACTTTTAAGAGAGACATGCACGACTACAATACCAGAAGTAAGAACGACATCTATAAGCTTAAATCTCGTAGCTCGTTTGGCCAACGTCGCCTTTGTTTTCTTGCCATTCAGGAATGGAATTTGCTATCTGAGAGCACGAGAAACATTCTAAATCTAGATCAATTTAAACGATGTATCTAGTTACTTATATATAGTAGTACGTTATTGTTGTTATTGTTATTATGTTTATAGCTATTTTTTAATTAATACCTTATATTACTAGATTTTCACATTTTATAGATTCATAGACATTTTTTTTTTTTTTTTACTCTAATACAGGACCTTCCTGAAAATCACCTTAGGGTGAGGTTTGCCTCCTGTATAAATATTTAAATTATTATTATAATTATAATGAATACCTTATCAAACAAAGAGTGCAAGAGCTTATTCCAATAAAACCCCTCCAAATCCATGGTAACATTGTAGGCCAGAAGATATACATACAACGACCTGCAAATGATGCAGTGCGCGTAGCTCAATTCATCTTACGAATTACTAAAGCTATGGTTTATGAGTTAGATACAATATTATACGTGTCGAGTTCTGCATCTGGTAATACTCTTACAATCAATGTCAGAGACACGCGCCACGATCCAACACAGTCTACCTACATTCTGAAACTATACCAGATGTTGTTTCCTACTCCAATCAAAAATTTGAGTCAATTCGATTTACGACATTCTCTAAAACCACAGGTAATAACATTGATAAGGTGTATGAGGTTAATATAAATGTTGCTACTAGTTCTACGATTTGAAACAACACCGGTTCTAATCCTCTACAGTCCTATATTATTTCCCGGGAATATGATGGATTAAACTATACATTTGATAGCAACAATAACGCTACTTTACAATAAATAGTATAATCAAAATATATAATCAATGGGTATTTTCAATATATTAAATGAAAAATTATCTTCTCATAAATCATCTATGAAGCAGATGGTTCCTATAAGGGTAGTCTCATATACAATCTTACGAATCTCAAATATCTTTAGTCAGGCAGATACGGATTGGATAGACATCCCCGAATTTTCAATATATATAAAGCCGTAAACACGGGTAATATGTTCCGATTGTCCTGTAAGATATACATAGGCTGTAACAGCGGAGGTGCTAATGCCTGGTTCAGATGGACACGAACAGTCAACAACGTTACCCAAACAATAGGAACTAATACCCTATCGGATTCAATAATTGGAAACCGAAACAAGGCTAGTTTTGGCGCTGAAATTGCAATAAATTCTGAATCCATGGGTTGTCTCAGTGATACGTCGATGTATAAGGTATTGAGTAATGATCTTCATACATTTAAAATTCAATTAAAGATTACAGATACAGGAACGATAACGATAAACCGTCTATATAGTAATCCAAATGCAGTCTGGTACTGGTACACGAAAGGTAGCATAAGCGTAGAGGAGATTACTGGGTTAACTCTCTCATATCCAGATGGTAATACTAAAATCGCATCCGAATAGTATAATAAAATAATATAGTAAAGAGTAAAACAAGAAAAAATAACGTATTCAACTTTAACCATATAGACAAGGATGGACTTAATGAAATAGAGATTGATATGTTAAAGAAGCTATATGCTCACTATCATATATAAGAAGAATTGACTGGTGTGATAATAGTCGGGATAACATTGAACCCTATTATATTAGGTGCTATAAGCACCCCTGGTATTCTGTTACAAGCAATATTAAAGAAAAAGAACTACACCAAAAAAATAGATATGTGTAAGTTTGCATATACTAGTTACCAAAAAACAATGAATCTGAATTACAATCATATCTTACAGGAGAGGTATATAACATTGAACACTTTAAAAGAGAGCTCAATTTGATTGATGATATAGTGACAGACCTATCTCCACTAGTTGATCACTATAAAACCAAATATGATAAAAAAATTTTACAGTATCCTAAACTATAACAACCTTCTTTTTCTTTTCAAAAACACTAACTAAAACCTTATTCTATGGTTTTACCTTAACCGTAGCCTTAGCCTTGGTCTTAGGCTTATCTATAAATTCCTCTACATCTGTTACGATATAAGGCAAGTCTAACACCTCGCATATTCTAGCCCACAATGCTTCATACTTTATATATCGAATGTGACCCAACGATTCTCTTACACTTTCTCATATTCAACTTGTCGTCCTTTAATTGAAACAACTTATAAAACAAGTACTCTAGCATTACAGTATCGCACGGGTGGAAACTGCACAGATGCACTAATTAGGATACAGCATGAATCACTGAAGGCTCTAGACGACCCCGACTGTATTGCAGTACGAATGTTGGCAATGGATTTTTCGAAAGCTTTTGATAAAGTTAAACACAATCTTTTAGTAGAAAAACTTATATCTTTACCGCTTAACCCTTTTATTATTAACTGGTACATTAGCTTTCTGAAAGAACGAAAACAGAGACTTGCTTTTAGAGGAACTTACTATGACTGGAAAAGTGTGAATATGGGAACAACTCAGGGAAGTGTCAGCGGACCTTATCTTTTCAGTTTATTTATCAACAATTTAGATATAACCTGTGAAAGATCGACATTAACTAAATATGCTGACGACTCTACGATCCTTGTCAAAGTTTTTAAGAATTGTAAAGATACTACAGCAGAAGCTATAAGTCAATTTAAACATTGGTCTCATGTTAATGAAATGTCTTTTAACACGTCAAAGTGCAAGGAACTTATTTTTATGAAGAAATCCTCGACGGGCACTTATCCGTGCGTTGACAATATTCCTCAATGTTCAACTCTTAAAATTTTAGGAGTTACATTTCAATCGAACTGTAGATTTTACGACCATGTGCGTACCAAAATTAATGAAGCCAATAAGTGTTTATATATTTTAAGATGTCTAAGGCAAGAAGGTTACAGTCAGAAAGAAATCGATCATCTTTTTACATCTATAGTACTCCCTAAAGTTAACTATTGTTTGCCAGTATATGCCGCTTCTCCGCCTGAACTAAATACTATCCAAGCTTTTTTAACTCGCTGTCATAAACGTAGATACATATCCTCTCATGTAAATATAACTTTCCTTTTGGAAACCACTGATCGCTCTATATGTAAAAAGATCAGTAAAATTAATTCTCATCCACTTAGTGAATTGTTGCCTCGCATCAAGGACTCAACTTTAAAACTACGGAGACAAGGAAGCTTATGGCCAAGGGTAAATACGGAACGTTTTAAAAATAGTTTTATAAATAGGTGTGTTTTTAAATATAACTTAGCTTTTTAAATATTGTATTATTAAATAATTATTAGATTTGTATGTAGATTTAGTACTTTTTTATCTGATTGTCAATTTATGATAACATTGTAACTATTGGTATGTAATTTATCATTAGTAATAAAGACATATTATTATTATTATTATTGGGAATCGCTTAATATCCATCTGACTCATAATCATCATTAATGGCTTTTCGATCATATTAAAGTCTCTTAATATACTCTCCCTCTCTTTATATCTTAAATCGAATTTAGTCGTTATAAACTCCTTTAAGTGATATATACAATGATATATACTCTTCCCCCTCATCTTTTACATATTCTCATGAAAGTCGATATACTCATTTACATAAATGTAAGAGTCTACCAAAGCACAGTTTCGACAAGTTCTCATACCATCAACAATAACCGTTGCTCTATTCTTACAGCACGATTTATCTCTTTTCCTACGTATCTTCTCCTCTAATAATTCGTCACACAATGGACAAATCATGGCCTCGCGCACGTTGTTGGTGATCACCTTTTCACATTTTACACTGAGTCTAACGCTAGATTTAGTGTCATAATTTCACCATGCTTTAATGTAGAAGCTTGATTTTTCACAAGAAGATGATGTAGTTCATGTGCACCAAGTGGAGGGAAAATCATTTTCTGAAGTTTCGAAACGATTTTTAAAATCACTTTTTTTCTAAAGCATACCACTTAATTTTAGCTGTTTTTGACCTATTTTTCATCCCGATAGAAAAACTTCGAAGTCACTCATCTTCGAAACGAGCCCCCAACATCCGGCAAGCGGTTATACATTTGTGATGCACATTAACTATAGTTTCATTTGCACTTCGTGTTTTTTGTGGTTCGTTGATGGTTTTACATACACAATCCGTTTTATAGCGGTTAGTAGACTGCTATTATAAATGCACAAAAATGCTAGATTCGCGTATCGTGCCCTCGGGGATCGATGTTCGGATCGAGCATAGAGGCACAATTATCGAGCCTTCAAAGTTTTAGATCGAGCCTTTTACGTTAGGCTCGATGAGGGCACCATTAGGGCTCTATAAAGGCACGATAATATTCAGGCAAAGGCTCGATGAAGGCACGATAAAGGCACGATGCCAGGCTCGTATAAACATTTGCATAATCATGTCACTACAGTTCATTGCACAAACCACTGAACTCGACTTTTAAACTATGACTTTTAGGCGGGACTACAAGAATGGATTTTCTAAAGTGAGAGAAATACCGAACAACACCCAAAATGCATAACAGAATTCAAGTTGAAGCAGTAGTTTTCTGTCACTTCTTTCTCCTTGTGAATGAAACTGTTTTCAGATTTTGACAAATTGGGCCCATGAACTTTTAGTGCCTCATCAAGGTTATAGATGTTGTACATGTCGTTACTCAAGTCAGAAGCACTATGAAAGAAAAGAGCCGATGAAAATTAAGACTGGACCATGTAGTATTCATGAGTATTTGCAATATAAATATTTTCAGTCTGAAGTCTTAAACTGCGAGCCATACTATTAAAAACTCTAAGGTTTGAGTATACAGTTTCAAAATAATTGTTGCTCAGATTGACCATACATGTGCATCTATCAGCCAATGAATTAGTTCCTATTTCCATTTCTTTCTTATGTACAAATGTATAGTTTCTTCATTTTGGATTCACCATTTGACAAGTATACCCAAGAGAATTTTTTGATGAAAGATGGCAAACTGACATTCGAGTGGAGAGATATATAATTTAATAAATAGAAAATCGGTTCACTCTGTGTAATCGCAATCTAGAATAATCGGCTTTTTCAATCCACTTAATCTTTACAATGATCCTATATCAGGCATATCCGAGGACATTCAGATGGTGTAATAAATTATATCTTTATTTATATGGCAGCTCCGTGAGCGCGCAAGATAACTCTGAATGCTGCAATCTGAATGGTTCCTCGACAGCGGGAATTTTTTTAAATCTTGACCGCTCAAGATTTTCCAAATTCCTTCACAACCCTTCGTAAACAAATAGCGATAAAACCCATACATTTTGAAAGAAACTAAACAACTTGTCACATGAAGGCAAATACTAATTTAAAGTATCTCTAATTTTCGTTTTTCGGCTAAAATTCAACTTTATAGTAGCATGATCAGTCACGTGACTCGCGGTTACCGAAGTGCGAAAATAGTGGCCATCATTCGAATTCTTACCTTTTTCTTGAGCAAAGTATTAGGTCCTTAGAAAAGATATTTCCAGTTATTTGTAGAAGATTAAAGTGACAACTTAAATGACAAACATAAGTTCTTCATTTTTATCCGTTGCTGAGATATTGGAATGTTTGTGTCGACATCTCGCCGATCAGAGCGCCATCTTGGTTTTGGGCAAGCGTGACGCAGACCCCGCGTTAGACCAGCAGCTACGTCAGCGGCTTTTCGCGCGAAAGTAATCGTGTTACGGTCATGAAAACATGTGGGATCGGACGAGGAAAAGCACATCTTTGAGAGGAGCTTCGGCACTTTTTTCTCCGTTCAGGTACGTAAAAGTTACATAAATTTGAACATTTAAGATTGAATTTACACAAGGAAACCTTTATCATTCATAAAAGTGCTGGTTTCTGTCTTATTCCTTGTTTAAAACTGTGTAGAAATGAAGGAATGAATGAGCTATTTGTCCACGGAAAGCGCGCGAAATTTAATTTTAATTTGTGCCACCTTTGACTTGGTTATGAAAATGGCCGACTGAGGCAAGGAAGATTGTCATAAGGCATAAATATTTTGCAATTTCTCTTGTGTAAGTTCGATCGCATTATATTTAGATAATTATGTCTGTAGTGACAAAAGAAGAAGTTTTTGTGTTTTATCAACAACACAAGTTGTTGAACCTAGCTAGTTTTATGGATAAGTTTATAAAGGCGTTTCCACAGTTTCAGTCTGATTGTGGAGAAGGAAATTCAAAGTATGTATACCAGAAGGTGACAAAGTTATATGATAGAGTCACACTGTTAAAAAAGAATATCAAGAAGGCTGGTTACAAGGAGAAGATTGAAATGGTTTTACAGGAGGTATTCAACTGTGCTAGCCAATATATTCAGTCCCAGGATTCTTCTCTTGATCAGGCTCAGTCTTGTTCAGTGCAACTGCATCAATTGGAGCCTGATAATATTGTGGCACCAGGACAATCAACAGAAAGTGGTCTAATTATAAAACAGCTGTGGGAAACGGTGAAGGCTCTTGAAGCAGAAAACCAGGAACTAAATAAAGGGATTCAGTTGACACAGGTTGAGTTAGAATATACTGCTAATGATTACAGCACAGCTCTAAATGATTTAGACAATTTGTCTAATGAAGTAGAGCAAAAATATAATGAAATTGTACTTGGAGGTCAAACTTCTGTTGAGCTTGGAACTTTAAAAAGTGAACTTCTGGGGCTTCAAGTAAAGTACAAGGAAACAGCTGACAAACTTAAAGTCAGTGAATCAAAAGTTAGCAAGTACTGCACAAGAAATGTTAGACGGAGGGAGGACAGACATGTTAAGTCAATTGCAGACCTCAAAGAAAAGCTGAAAGCTAAAGAGATTGAAGGAAATGATCTTTCAAACAGAATTGAAATGGCAGTGAAAGAGAAGGAGTGTATTGAAACTCAGTGGCATGTTCAAAGTGACAAAATGAAAGACTTAATCCATACAAAGGTTAAATTGCAAAAACGGTGCTCAGAACTCAGACGTAAGAACGAACTGAAAGAGGATAAATTGTCTGAATGTCTGACGAGCAACAGAGATGTTGTTGACCAGCAGTGGCTGAAAATTAAGGCACTTGAAAAAGAAAACAGTGACCTTAACAAAGTAATTGAAATGGCAGAGTCTGGCGTAATTGAGAGTTTTGCTGATGGCAAATATACCGACACAATGCGTGAGGTAGTCATAGGGCTACTGAACTTGAACATTGACATCCGTAGCATTGCACCAGCTATTAAAGTAGTGCTTGAAACACTCACAAATTCCACTGTTGAGAGACTGCCATCATATGGCACAATTAATAAGATAATGTACGAGGGACGCTGTCTTGCTCTGCTAAATGCTGGCTTAGCAATGTTAAATGACAAAATGCAAAAGAAACCAGCAAATTTTGTTCTAAATGATGGTACTAGCAAAGCTGGAAAAAAATATAATGCCACCATAATAAGCTCCAGTGAAGGGTGCCGACAAATTGGGTTGGAGATGATGGCAACAGAGGACAGTGCAGTTTTACTGGAAATGAACAAGAATGCATTCACAGAGATTTCTGATCTCCTTGGAAAGTGGAAGGGAGCTTCATCTGAATCCTTCTTAGAGCAAATCCTCTTATCTATAAAAGGCACTATGTCCGACAGAGCTAGTGTAATGAAAAGTTTCAACGAGAAACTAAATGAATGGAGGAACTCTGTCATCACTAATGCCAGTAGCTTGACAGATAATGAGAAGCAGTCTCTATCAGATTTAGAACAGCATTTTTGCTTTCTCCATGTTATTATAAACATGGGAGAAGATGCTTGTAAAAATGGTCTAATGGACTTTGACAAGTGTGCTTTAACACCAGAGAGCTATGAAGCAATACATGCAAGAGGGCAGTCTCTGACCTATGCATCGATTTATGCTGCTGCCAGAACATTTCATCAACAAGGGTCACCATTTGGCCAGCCACTAGCTTTTAATGCTTTCCTTTCTGAAAAACAGGAGAGAGATTCGGAGGAATCGAAGTCCCGCAAGGGCACCCAAGTGTTGGCAAAGCACTCTCACTTTGAGCGAGAAGTTGGAAATAGGGCGCATGTGACATTACATAATGGTGCTGCATTCTGGTACCACCGTACCAGTATAGCTGAGTTTCTTGATGTTTGGGCATCTGATGGCCCACTGAATGAGATGATGAAAGTAGCTGAGAGAGGGGTTACACAGAAGGTGCCTCTGGCTGGTGCAAGAGCTCTTGGGATACTTTTACATAGTATCTCTGGGCCCTTTCAGAGGGCATTTGAGAATATTGAAAGCAACATTTTGAACATGGTGCCACACTGCATCACACTACGGGCTGCCCTTCAAGAGTTCAAAGATGACAGCACAGAACTGTTAAGAGGTAAATATGTTGCTATTCCAGAGTCTCAAACAGTACAAGATGAGGTCAGAAAGGCATTGTTTGTGGAGACCAACGATCCTGAAATTGATGCGCTTACCATTCTGGCAATGCAAATCATAATGCAGAATTGGACAATACTCTTCGAACGCCAGGTTTCAGACTACCTACCAGATGGTATTCATTCCAATCCAGATAAAGACAGAGAACTAGTTCGAAATTGCCCACTTACTAACAAAGATTCAGAGCGAGCTATGGGAAGACTAGACAAGGATACCATTGTTCGTCCGAATGCCACCCCTGGGTACATCGGTGCTAGACAAATAAGTAGGCAGGGCTGTTTGAGTGAATTGTTGTCACAGTCGACAGAAGAAGAAAAGCAAAAGCTGTTTGACATTGCCAGGCCACATGCTACACGCACAGTTGAAGAAAACAAGAAGAAGCTGAAATCTATTGTAGTTGCACAACAGGCCATATTTCAGCACAAAATTGTAAGGAAGCAGCAGACAGTGGCTAGAAAGCAGGCTCTGAAGTCACAAATTGTGGCTGACCTTACAAGATATGGAGGGGAATGGAAGACTGAGGTGGAAATAGAGGACAATTTGAAAAAATATGATGAGATTGGAAGAAAGAAAGCCCTCCAGACCCAAATAAAGTTTCACAAGCATGTGCTGGAAACTCCAGTACCAGATGGGACAAAGAGTGTAAAGCAGTTGAGCAAGGGGGGGAAAGAATTCACTGCAGATGAATTGAAAGGGAACTTGCTGACCCTGATCAAACATGCTCCTCATATCCAGTTCCTTGCTGATCTTTCTAGTGAAGATAGAGTAGTGTCTGCAGCAACTATTCTTTCACCAGGAGAAAGGAAAGACTTGTATGATCTGAGAGTTCAAACACTCAAGGAGAAATTGGACAAAGAAAGAAAATCAAGGGAGAAAAGAAATGCAAACAAAGGAGAAACAGCTGATGATGACAGTGATGATCCCATATCAGTAGTAGAGTCGGGCAAGAGAAAGAAATCCTCAAAAGAGTCAACCAGAAAACGGCACAGGAAATTGCCAGATACAGATTATCTTGTTGGAAAGAGAGTGAAGCATAAGTTCAGAGTGATAGGAGATGGTAGGAGAAGGGGGAGCCTGGAGATATTTACTGGAACTGTGACAAGGATTGTTAAACCATCTTGTGATCCTCTTTTCACTCTGTATGAAATTTTGTATGACGTTGATTGTGATGCTGGTGGTAGTGATGATGAAGCTGAAGTGGATACAGTCTTTCAGTATGAACTACTTGTTGACTTTGTCAATGGGGATCTAGATGTTATAGCATAATATTAGGTAAACTAAATTTTAGAATGCATATGTATGTAGAACTCCCTCGTGACATTAATATTTTATTGTTATAAGAATGGACTAAATAAGTTATTATGAGTGGAACTATACATGCCTTACACTGTGCCAAATTCTCCTTTCAGTCTGCTCTGTATCATAACCCCCAGCCCCACCCCCCTCGTCAATAATAATAATTATTGTTATTACGTTAATTTCCTTTTCAATTTTCATAATTGAAAGACATAAGACTTATACATGTATATACATGTGATTTAGACGCATGTATTTGAATATGAATTTTACAACAATGGCCTTCCAAAGTAGATGAGCCTGACCACCCCCTCCCCCCCCCCCAAAAAAAAACTAGGCAATAATGTACATGTATTTATTATTACATTAACTTGTTATTTGCATACTTTTCGTAATGTAAGGAAGATATATTTTAAATAGTTTAAGTGAAATTGCACACCACTACACTAAACTATCTTCTGAACCTGTCAATAACTCTCGCCCCAGTCCCCACCCCACACTTCTATGAACTGCTACCCCCAGACTGTTGCAGCCTATTTATGTTCCTGTGATGATTGAGGCAACTGACACTACTTCAGTGTTGTGTGTTAATATGCCTTTATTTAATTAATACCATGACTACTCTCGCCCCAGTCTCCACCCCTCCCCCCACCCCCACATTTCTATGAACTGCTACCCCTAGGTCCTCCCCCCAGATGTTGCAACCTATTTATGTTCCTGTGATGTGGCAACTGACAATACTACTTCAGTGTTGTGTGCTAATATGCCTTTATTTAATTAATCTTACAGATTGAATACCACGACGCGACTGTTTTGGGTGTGGTCATCTGGTTGCCATGGAGATTTGACATTGGTCAACAGCATGATTGCAAAGCCCATCCAATGACGATTACGTGTGCCAAATGTTATTGTGATTGCAGTATAGAATCTGGAGATATGGCAGTTTAACCATAGCAGCAGTGTTCAGATTATCTTCATTTGGTACCATTTTCCTTTCTTCATATTACAGTATATATATGGGAAGGGAATTCAGAAGAAAAGCACCATTTTCATATCTTTAAAATTCCATATCTCAGCAACGGAGTGTCCGATTTTTATCAACTAAGTACCAACATTCTCATATTAATGATGCCTATCCAAATATATCATTTTAAAACTTGTTTGGACACTTTGAAAGAATGACCTGATCATGCTATTTATAGAGCAAATTTAACTGACGAAGCTTTCCGACTCTCGCAACTCGCAAGTTCGATGAAAACGACTGCAGCAAAAACGAATGAATCAGTGAACGTTCGAAGCTGGATTAGTGGATAAATACTTTTATACATGTAGCTGTCAAATTAAATACACAAAAGCTGAAATGGCTGTACATCAGTCTTCCAAAAACACAAAGAAAAGTTCGGCTACCTCAACGCTACTAAAAACACGCGTAAACTTATAATAATTATCACACAGTTTCATCATAGAAATCGGATTTTTTAATAACATATGGTTGAGAAATTCAGCATTCACATTTAGTAACTGGCACTGATATAAGACAAGAGTATTTACTAGTTAGTACTTACAAGTTTGTTCGTATTCTTCTACAGCTCGTGTACCAAGTTTTTCAGTGGGCTTTATATCGTATCGCCATTCAACTTTGTGATTTCAACGTACCAGTTTCCAACTTCCAAATCTTCCAAAAATATGCACATTTTTGTCTCCAGATAATGCAATTCGGATTCTTGGTAAAGTTGTCATTGAAACTCAGTGCATCTGCATGGAGTGAAGTACAGGTCAGTTTTCATCCATAAAATGCATTTTTGATGGACCAAAAAACTGTTGTGAACACCACGAGGTTCAACTTCAAATAAAACTCGATGGGTCTCGGTCTAATTTTAGCTTAATTTCTATTCGCTCTTCAGTTTACCGCGAAGTGGGTTCCTGGCGCGCGCGTCAAAAGTGCGTTTTAGTACTAATTTAGCCATATATAAATAAAAACCTTATTAATGAAGCTTTACCAAATTCCTTCACAACCCTTCGTAAACAAAGAGCGATAAAACCCAAACATTTTGAAAGAAACTAAACAACTTGTCATATGAAGGCAAATATAATTTAAATACTCCAATTCCGTTTTTCGGCTAAAATACAACAATATATCTAGCAAATTTAAAGAAGCTTTCCGACTCTCACAAGTTCGATGAAAACAACTGCAGCAAAAACGAATGAATTGATGCCAGGCTCGATGAATGCACGATCCAAGGCTCGATGAAGGCACGATGCTAGGCTCGATGAAAGGATTGCAGGCTCGATATTCGAGCATCGTACATCAGCTATCGTGCATCGAGCTTTTCAGGAAGGCTCGATGCACCGGGATGTATAACGCACGATGTACGTTGTGATGGTTTTGTTATGCGAGTGATCACCAACACCGTGCGCGAAGCCTCATCAAATTCATGTCATTAACTCATCATGTATTTCTTTATTACAATGGTTCATTTCCATATACTATATAGATATATTTTATCTTTACGTGATATTATAATACTGAAAGACTTAAATAACGCATAAATGACGCATATATAGTATTATATCTTAATAAAATTATATATCTTCTTAATAGAATCATAAAATAATTTCATATATTTTTTCTAAGAATCATTTCCATATAGTTTTTCCAAGAATTAATCACGTGACCATGGGAAATTTAACCTTGGGAATACGAGCACAGTTCTTCCATATTATAAACATATGGAATCATAAAATAATTTCCAACAGCTGGATAGTAGCATAGAGTTGGGTTGTGTGAGCAAACTTTGCAAAGTTTGCTCGTACACCCAACTCCTATACTACTTTCGCTGTTATTTACAAGGGTAGTTCATTTGTTTTATTAAATTGCCTCTAGTAAAAAAGCCAAAAGGATTGTTTCGGTGTCTTCTTCTATTCGTTCTTTCTTGCCATATACAAAGTACCGTGCATAACACCTCCACCCCTAAAGGCCTTTTATGATAGACGTTCCCCGGACACTATACATGGGATTCTACGATTGAACAGATCTATTACGATTTCATGCACCTATATCAATAATTACATGTAGTTACCAGTTGGTCAGAGTCGCAAATCTATGAGGAGACAGTTATATTAATTTATTTCATGTCTCTAGAAAAAAATGTATTAAAATGGGGCAATGCACTTATTTATTTTTCATTTACCACATTGTTAATAAGGTTTTCTATAATTCTCCGATTTCTAATTTACAAAAAGGCATGAAAAATAAACTGGCACAACCAAGTGAACTGTTTAACTACGCGAGTTAATCTTGGATCGCTATAACTGAATCACAATTATGTTTTCCAGTTGCAGGAGCGGGATGTTGCCTTAAGAGAAGAAATGAAGATGAAAGAAAAGCAGGTACGTCATTCAAAACAGAGTTCATGTAACGTTTATTAGCGGACTACTTAACAAAGGAATATAAATAACTTTTTCGTTGACTCAACTAAAATTTCGTTCTTGACTAAAAATCATAGTATATTTTTCAATTAAAAATGTTACTGCTCTTTGTTCTCATCCATTAAACATTCGCTGCATCTTCGTCTCGTTTTGACAGTTTCTGATAAACAAGCCCATGCGAATTGGAATAGTTAATTCTATTAAGAATTTCCAAGAATTCCTACCTTCAATTTTGGATTTTTTGAGAGCCCAATAAATTCCCTGCAGTTTTCGGGAGCGAATTTGAACTGACCAAATAACTAATTATCTTCTCTCGAGAACTCACTTAATTTTAACCAATATCGATGTAGGTACACTAATTAGCCTTTTATCCTTGTCTGCATTCAATATCAGTAGAAATATAGGCGAGAGTCAAGGCCGTAAATGATCAATTTCGGCCTTCCCTCGCCGATATTTCTACTGATGTATGATGCATACAAGGAGAAAAGGTTAATTAGTGTACCTACATCGCTATTGGTTAAAATTAAGTGAAGATAAACTTAAGGTAAGGGCTCTTTCCACACCCAGTTTTGAAACGTTCGTCATATACAAATTTGCATTGTAATTTCCCACCTAATTTTTCGCAACGGTGGTTTCTGTGGCAACGGTATCACTCGTGGATTTAAGCAAACATGCAATTTCTACAATTCTGCAAAGTTTTATGATTTTTACTTGAAAGGTGGTCAAGAAAAAACGAAGAAAGATGTTTGCCTCGATTTCAGGTTCAAATCAAGCCTTAATAGACTCAATTGAGTACTAATGTCAAAAGTACATGATATTCACTCCTTTTACTAATGTCCAAAGTACATGACATCACTCATAAGATTTTACTAATGTCAGAAGTACATAACATCACCCCTTATATTAATGTCAGAAGTACATGATATCACTCCTTTCACTAATGTCCAAAGTACATTATATCACTCATTTTACTAATGTCAGAAGTACAGATATCACTCATTTTAGTAATGTCATAAATACATTACATCACTCCTTTTACTAATGTCAGAATCATATGATATCACTCATTTTACTAATGTCAGAAGTACATCATATCACACATTTTACTATAATAATATAATATAATAATATTTATAACTTATATTGCGCAAATTTCCAAAAATATATTATAAAGACAATAACTATGATAAGATATACCGTCAATGATCTATAAATGACGATCTTAAAAATACCAAATAAATGCTAAAGTCCGCCTCGTGAGTATCGATAACATTAAAATTATTAAACGCTCTTTTAAACAAATTCGTCTTCAAATGGCATTCAAACCGAATTCCTAGAATGTTCATGGATCTTACATCAAGTGGAAGGGTGTTCCACAGGTTAGGCGCAGCTATTTTCGGTCAAAACGCTGCAAAAAGCTGCGATGTTTTCGAGTTCTGTAGATCACTGAATTAATTTTACGCACGTTCCTCAGCATGTCACTTTCTTATCCAATGACGATCAAGATAAAATCAAAGATAACCAATCATTTCGGGTTTCCCTTGCGCCGCAAGGAGTTTGATTTTCGGTGTAGAACATTTATCGGAGGATTATAAAATAAATAAATCCCTTTCTGGCTTACTTATATACCGGCGCATAATGTTCGTAGCTGAGAGATGGCCTTCAAAGTGTCAAAGCTTCGCTTCTCGGGCAAGTGGTATTTTTTCGGACCATTTCTCAGCCGCGGACATTATCTGCGTATATAGAAGCCGCCAGACGGGGGTTATTTACTATATATCGCATCCGCCATGTTGGATATTGGTAACCACGTTTCCATGTAGCCTCGCTTCCATCCAGGACGAGTCTATCGTGGTTTCTGATTGGTTGACAACAACAACAACTTTATTCACACTTATGCTACTTTAAATTACATTATTTTGGCTTTAAATACATTGTTACTAAAGTGAAAGAATTCAAGCCAAATAAACCGTTAGGCTTTCTAGTTGGCTCCTAGCAGGTTGAAATCGGAGAATTCCAGATATAACAACGATTGTCGTTGCACAGTCACTACTCGCTATCTATCACAGGATAGATAGTGTGTAGAGGAGCCTATCAGATCGCTCCATTTGCAATAGAATAGTAGTATGTTTCTACTAAAAGTGTATAGAACCTGCTCCTCCACAAGGCAGTCAAAGCTAAGAACGTGCAGGCCTTTGAATCAGCTTGCAGCCATTTCTGCTAATAAGATCAATGCAGGCACCTAGTTACTTGCGTAGGCTCGAGACAGGCCGCATATTGATGTACACTTAGCACCTACACATGTGAATTATTAAGGCACTTGACACTAGCACACTTGAGAGTATGGATTATAAATATTTATCCCATATGGATAACTATTAATGATCAATGTTCTTAAGGTTACCGGATACTTTCAAAACGAAAAAGATGGGGGAAATAGTTTTCGCACAGAAATGTAGTTTTAGTAGTAGTGTCTCATATACCAAAAACTCCGTTCAAAAAATATTATTGTCGGAGAAATACCAAAAGGAAGTTTTTAACCGGAAGTGAAAGGTTCTGTTTGATTGACAGCAGATCAATAAACCGTAACGACGGTATGGGGAAAGCTAGCGCATACATGTTTACGTTTATTGAGAAAAGTTTTTCCACACACGATTCCATAATTCCATCGGTTGTTGGCCTTATGTCTTCCAAAAAGCAAACAGGATGCCCTTAGCTTGGAAAACAAAGAAAAAAGAAAAGAAAAGCAAAACAATGCATACGACTAGGAGCCAAATAGATAAGTAGAAGTACTCGCAAAACCCGGCAAGGGTTCGTATTTTCACTTTCTGACAGAGTGCCGAGTGGTACACATCGGAACATAATAAAAGAAGAATTGATAGGAGCTAGCCGAGATAATATTTGTTTCCAAGAAACCCGGGCCAAGAAAGCTTAGATGGAAACGTAAAGTCCGACTGTGACTCTGAATCGCTTGAAACGATCTCGCTTTGCCGTGCTGTTTCAGACGCATGCAAGATTAGCCAGATTGGTGCAATTATTGTCCTATGAACACGCTATATAAATGGTATACAATACATACAAAATGTAACGAAGTCGTCAGTTGTGCGTAGTGACTTTGAAAGCCTTTCAAAGTTAGCCCAGATTTTAATGTTTTTACCGCCTGTCTAGGCCAAAGATGGAGGGGTGGTCAATCTCAGAAACGAAAAGGCGAGTGGAACTTTAAATATCACCTTTCGTAATCTTATCAGATACCTACTAAGTGCTGAAAAATTAAGGGAATCGGCCGACCCCCATCTTTTGGTTCTGCCCGGTTTTCTCAGACAATGACTCTTAAATAATAGGTACGTGACAATAATATTTTGGAGGAAGCCTTCCATAATTTTGAAAAATGAAGACTAGTTGTATTGCATGCCAATTTCTTGTTCTTGTCTTTGGAATTAAGTACTATTACTTGGTATTTGTAAAGTTCGTAAGACAAAGTTATTCTAGTACCAATTGAGGATAATTTTCCTCAACAATTATAATTATATGCCAAACACGAAGCATGGCACTACCCAACACACGCTATGACGTAGCTAGCGTCTAATACGCATGCTCACACTTATTACCGGTAGAGTGGCAACCATGTACAGCTTTTTCGTCCTTGTTAGGACTCATCAGCATGGCATAGCCCCCAAGACCGTCAGCCTCACTTTAGATCATAGGCCTCAGAATCTGGTTACTCTAACGGCGAGCTCGAAAGCTGCTTTAAACCCCACCCACCACGCTAACACGTGTGGGAGCTAGAGATGTGAACAAGCGCTATAGCAATGTGGATCTCTCCGAAGAGGATCTGGTAGTGCAAAATGGAAATGGCACGGCCAAATCCGAAATTATAAACCAAACACGAAGCATGGCACTACCCAACACACGCTATGACGTAGCTAGCGTCTAATACGCATGCTCACATCTTATTACCTGTAGAGTGGCAACCATGTACAGCTGTTTCGTCCTTGTTAGTACTCATCAGCATGGCATATGGGCCGCGTCAGGCAAAAAGGGCCCATTCAAGATAAATGATTCGTATAACGGTGTTGCTAATAACAAATTAAAGATTGTATTGTATTGTATTGTTGACGAGAAGCGCTACATTTTATTCCTAACAATACATTTTTCAGCCGGTCTTGCGTGACACGTCACGTTACCCTCTGAGAATTATTTGGACCAACAATCCAATGCTACAGGTTATAGGGAAGTACAATCATAGCCCACTATCATCAAACTCAATA
Organism: Actinernus sp. WN-2022; assembly: GCA_030867875.1. Taxonomy (NCBI): domain Eukaryota; kingdom Metazoa; phylum Cnidaria; class Anthozoa; order Actiniaria; family Actinernidae; genus Actinernus; species Actinernus sp. WN-2022. Next base: position 129,411,381 of record JAOWCC010001634.1, on the reverse strand, counting down.
GATCTGCTAATTGTGGATTCCTTATTTCAGTGTAAAGCGATACGGCAAACACAATATCCCACTTCCGCGACATGCTTTACTTGTCACGCACAAAGGTTTCAATACGAGGCTCCGTTCTAAATTAAATTTATTCTTTTGACAGAGAAAAGAATTAATTTAATTTAGCACGGAGCCTCGTATTAAAACCTTTGTGCGTGACAAGTGAAGCATATCGCGGAAGTGGGCTATTGCCCTAGCGAGACAACAATAACTTTAATAATTTCGCGGGAAATTGACCTGGGTCTTTCGAAGGTCAGCGAGTTTTACTTATGTAAATATCAAATATTTACACTTTTACCTCTTCCTAAAACTTTTCGAGGTAAAGTAATACTCTTCTGAGACATTTTCATTAGGTTATGCTATAATACTTTGACAAATCTATACGCCGGATTCATATGACTGGAAATTGGGGGGGGGGGGGGGGGGGAGTTAATATATGTACATGTTCAGCTACTTCTCACACGGCTCATACTAAATCATTGAGTAGTGCCAATCAATACTTTGCAGATTTTTGACGGCAATTGCATAGGCTACTGAAAAATGATTTTATATTTAGTATTGAAATAAACTACCGCACTTTTGAGAAACAGCCCTTAAAAATGACTCGATTCTGGTGATTTTCGTGATAAGCTAATATACCGAATTTTATCCGAATATAAAAAAAAAAGAATTTCACCGTATGGTATATATAATACATACAAAATGTAACAAAGCCGTCAGTTGTGCGTAGTGGCTTTGATAGCCTTTCAAATTTAGCCCAGATTTTAATGTTTTTACCAACTGTCGACAACAATATTTTGGAGGAAGCCAAACCTTCCATAATTTTAACGTGACTTACAAGTGAGCCTTGATAGTGCAAGCAGCTGGTTTGCGTTAAATAAGATGATCCCCAACACAAAGAAGAGGAAGCAAATACTCATTGCTACTAGCCAAAAACTGCAGCACATAAACAAATCCCATCTCGATCTGTTCCTTAATGGCAAACTAATAGAGGAAGTTGATGATGAAAAACCTTAGTTGGGTCAATCATACGGATCGACTATGTAATTCACAAGTTGAACTCCTTGTGAATTTCTTTATGAGTAGAGCAAAGGGCTACCTTACCCACTCCTGCAGAAAATTGCTATTCAATGCGATTGTTAAGACCATATTTGAATATTGTTGTACAGTTTGGGGCAACACCTCTAATGAACAATTATTAAGAATACTAAGAGTGCAAAAACGTTGCGCTAGACTGATTCTAGATGCAAGCTTTAATGATAGGTCAGTAGAACTTTTTAACAAGCTGCACTGGATTCCTATTAACGATCTCGTGCGCGTGAAGAAACTGTGTATGATGTTTAAAATTGTTAATGGAAAGTGCCCAGAGTACTTTAACAACTATGTAAATATTTAAAATACACTCTCAATCACTGCACTAGAGTCTCGTCTAACCTTGGGTTAGTCGTACCTAAATGCCGAACGAATTCACGGCTTCGCACATTTCATGCGAGCGACACTAGTTTACGGAATTCATTAGTAGCGATGCGAAAAACATTTCCCAACTAAGTAATTTTAAGAAACATTTATTCAACAACATTTTATCTAATAACTTCAAACATAAACATTTTAACATTACAAGAACATTTTAATTCAGAATTTTGTTCTAGTTGGACGAAACTACATATGATAGGCTGGTTTTCATTCCTTAACTATGCGCTAGATACCGAACATTAATTAATTAATTAATTAATTAATTAATTAATTAATTAATTAATTAATTAATGATATAATGATTGTATTATTTCTATGGTTATCGTTAGGAATTATTATTAGAGAATTATATAAGAAAATGACTGAGTGGAGAGGATTATATGTGATCTCGACCACTAAATGACGTCATGAAAACTATTGCGCAACACACTTAAAAATCATATACGCTTGCATTGGAAAATAAATCGTTTTGATTGCCATCTCAGTTTTCAGGACAGTGCAAATACCATTTTGAGACCATAAGTGTGTTGTACTCATGTTTCGCTTTAAAACAAGCAAATATGCATAACTGACAATTTGCAAAAGTGTAGAATACAATGTACGGGTTGTAACATCGTTGTGAAAGAGTCAACTAGCTTAATAGTTTTTAATGTTTATTGCTTAGAGCAATAAATGACACGACGAGACCTTGTCCTTCAAATTTGTGAACTGTTCGACTCAGAAAGAGTATACTTACTTCAGTTATTTTCCTCGTAGTTCTCGATAGAAAAAAAAACAAGTTATGAGACTAAGTTTCATTCAGGGAGCCGGTTGCTGTTTACTGAGATATGCTCTTCTCATGCCGCTCTCGGTGTGTTTTCAAGAATCAACTTTTTTATCTCATACCGAAATCATTTGTCTCTTGATTTACCATTGTCTTTGATTCTGTGATAGCTATATTCCACAAAACTACAAACTGTAGTTTCCAGCAAATTTGTCCTTTGAAGTGAACTCATGAGAAAGCGGTTCCTTTCGTCTAGTTTCGATAAATGTTCACTCGCCGTGGCAGATTTTCAGTTTTGTCCATTTCCACTCATTTTCACTGCATTTGCTCTCTTAGTGACATCGTTCGAGGTCTCAAAATTTGAAGACTGCTTCTTCAACTTGAATTCTAGTTTGCATTTGGACCGCTTTTCTGTATTTAGCAAATCCATTCTTGTAGTCCCTGCAAGTCTCGTGTCGAGTCGGTTTGTGCAGTGAACCGTAGCGACACGTGATTATGCCAATATTGTCACAAAACTTCGGGTTTAGGGTAAGAATATTAAGAATATTAATGTCTAGTTTTATTTAATTTCTCTGATATTCACTGATGAAATTATACGATAAATACTATATACTATAAATTATACTTCAGTCTCGACTTCGTCTCGGTAAATATTCATCAGTACTCCTGAGTCACTTCGACTTCAGTGAATAATTGTTAAATATTGCCTGTAAGTATGTGAAAACTTATACGGTTTACAAACCTGAGTATTGCAAAGATTGAGCTTAGCATACATTACATAATTTAACAATGAAATGTAAATTTTAATGATAGTCATGCTTTTCGTGCAGAAAGCCCTGCTTGAAGAAAAACAGGAGAAGGACATGAGAACATTTGAGGAGAATCTGGAAAAACTGAGGACAGACCACCAAGAACAGATTACAACCATGATCCAGGCAAACCATGAAGAGCTAAGGAGGGAGAAAGAAGCTCAGAAAATAGCAATGGATGAAATTCATGCCACCAGGATTGAAACTATGGAGAAGCAACATAAAGAGTCGATCTTACTTCTTCAAAAGCATATTTGGGAATTTCAATTAAAGAAAGATGAAGAGAGAAGGGATGACTTGAGAAAAATGAAGGCATTCGAAGAACGTTTCCCCGAGAAAAGTGATGAAGTTGCCAGTTTTAAACAAGAAATGGCTGATATGCAAAGGAGTAGAGAAATAGAGAAGGATGCTGAAATAAGAAGGCTGCAACAAAAGGTGGAGTCTGAGAAGAGAACGCTTAAGGCGGAGAAGGATAGGGGCTGGATACAAAAATTGTTCGGATTGAAAAAAACTCCTGAATAGTGACTATACCGCTGTCTCATAAATTTTAGCATGCACCCTTACGATTATCTTACGAGGAAAAAAAGGAGAGCAAGTTAGTCTAACAAATAGGAATATAGTAAGTCCAGTGTTTTAAGTGTTTGATTTCCTACTAAATTACTTTTCTGTCCCAATATTAGTTGTGTGCACTTTACTGAATTAAGGGCCGATCCACACTAGCGACATTTTTGTGATATTAGCCCAAAATGATCGATATTTCTATCAATCATCTCAAATGTTGAGTGCGGACCCGATTACATAACGCGACAAAAACTTGTTGCGTCGAGCAAACTTCAAAGGTTCCGTCTTCCTGCCTCTAGAGCGCGCCATTTGTGACAAAGCAACGCTAATTGATAACAATACTGAAATGTTAAAATCCGCAGTCACAAATGCTGATCAAATTTTGTTGTGCTTTTATCGTGACAATTGTGTTTCTGGTACATTAACCTAGTTATTATTCATCTCAAGAAATAGAAAGTTTCAGCATAAGTATTCGGAAAACAAAAATTTAGAGACAAAACCTATTACATTTTCTGTATTGTACTAACTCGTATTTGTATCTCCTTATTTTAATAGCATTCAATACCTGCGTTTCTTAAGTGATTTCTAATGCTATATAACTTTAGAAAACATCAAATGTGTCTCAGACTTCTGTGTTAGTAGTTTAGTTTGCTGTAGTCAGCAAATTAATTATTTTTGCTCTTCAGACTATTGCATTATTACAGCAGGTATGTTTAGTTAGTTCAAGCATATATAGCAGGAAAATAGTTGGAAATCGTGTTCAATGCATTTTTAAAAGACCCAGGATTGACTATTATGCTTTATGCGCGTCTGTTTTTGTTTTGATTTTCATGATTCCGAGCCTTCTATTGTTTTCGCCTCGCTCGTGATTCCCATGGTGCCGATCGATCGAATGGAATAAATTAATTGTGCATTTTTCTCGCAAAAGAGATAGCGGCCGGATTGAAGCGCGCAAAGCATAATGGTCCGTCATGGATCTTTAAAGCATGAAGTACTGTTTAAAACACGAACAGCAGTGTTTTATCAAGTTTAAAAATTCGAGGGCCAAGCCCGAGAATTTTTAGACTTGATAAAACACGTGCTGTGAGTGTTTTAAACGGCTTCAAAAACGCTTTAAGAATGCAATGAAAGAAAGACGCACATCTCAAGGGAATAGTTACTTAATGAACCATTGAACCTTTGTATTCACAACGCAATGCAAAATATTCGAGTAATCACCGCCTGCAATTACGCGGAACATCTCAAGGGAATGACATGATGAAATTACCATACCGTGTTGTTTGAAGCGGCGTTTCGCAATGCACTTGAAGGATTTGGTGTCGTGGCTTACCTCGATAAAGTTCAAGACTTGGAAAGCGATGTGACTGACATGATGGCAGACTCTAAATTTTTGACTCCGGCACAAAATATGTAAGTTTAATGCACGTTTCTATTATTTTACGGCTTTGAGTTTGGTTTCATAATTGGAACTAAACAGTGGCTCGGTAAACAAGTAATGGTAGTTGGATAACTTCATTTTAAAAATATTATCTGTGTATCTCGGTAGTCTGCTGATAATTTAGTGCAAAATTTATTATCTAGGTACCTTATGTTCCGTGTACTTTTTGCTATTTTTGGGTCTTTATCAGTGAATTCTTAATTAGGATGAAACTTTATATAAAATTTCATGTTCATTAGTATTCTTTATATAAAACGTTCATCCTAATTAGCAATTCAATGAGAAAGCTGAAACATCAATAGAAATTCCATTGTCTCAATCATTAACCCCGTTAACCCCTGGGACAAAATTCAAATCCCTCCGCGGGCCTTTTAGAATGATGAGATTTTATCAGGTATAAAGGAGCATGCACGTGACTGATTTGCTTCATCTGATTGGACAAAATGCTCATTAATTATTCATGAGTTTTTGAATGAATGAAGCGTTAAAAGTTTACCAGTCCAGTAGTATTTATGATAATTACTTTTATACACATCCCTGTTCTCCATCAAAACCAATGACACACACACACACAAAAACGACAAATCAACGATTGCAATAAACTGACTCATGGATGTGAAAGTTGTTAGTTTTTTTTAAATTATGGTTTTATATCTTGTTCAAAGAAAATCCGGCACCATCTCACGATGGCAAAAAAGGGCTCATTTTCCTCCCTCTACGCAATACGTTTAGACCATAAAATGGAAATAATTTGATATTTGGTAGGAAGATAGTTCAAGACAAGGGAGTCTCAAACATAGTAGTTTGGATGAAGTGATTGACAATGTGACGTCACAGTAACCGTGAGATCTTAGCACCAAAATATAGGATTTTAAATTGGATTTCGAAAATGTTTTCGTTGTGTTATACCCTCTTGGTGAAGACTTGAATCTGATAACATGGAAAAGAGTTATGGCTGATTAAAAAAATCCAAATTTCTCGCGAAATCGAAATAATTTATAAAATGTGACATATATCAGTAAACATTTGAGTAGTATGTAAAGTGGGCGTTCTGGCCCACCTTGAAAATGTTGTACAAGAAAGGCGGCTTCGTTTCACTTCGTTTCACTCCCCCCCCTTTCTTGTACAACATTTTCAAGGTTTTCCCCAGAACCTGCCCACTTTACATACTACTTTATACACAGTCTTGCCCAAGATTGTTACTAGACATTCTTACACCTAAAAATCCAAAAGAGTTCCACCTAACTATAGATTTAAGATATATAATCCATATGAGATGGAGAAGTGTGGAAGAGTATTTAAGAGGAGTAGAATCTGAAACGACATCGAGCCATCGAGAAACTCGACTCGTGCGTTAGGGTCCCAAAGCAATACATTTGTGAGAGTTGTGGCGGAGAGCTAAGCTGCTACTCTGCCTTGTGGAGACATAAGAAGAAGAACTGTCCTACCTACCGCCCTAAACCCATCGTTAACGAAAACTAGGCACGCACGCACGCATTTACTCAATATCGTATAACCATTTAAACATATAGATCAACTATAGTATACGCCCACCCCAATATGGAACGCCTCACATTTGAGCGAACCCATCGGACCATCGGTAAGTATCTACGTGGGTGGCAGATGGACGTTCCCCCCGGGCCACGAACTAGGTGTTGACCCAAGGGCCTTCCTAGAAGGCACGCGCCACGATATTCATCAGAAGTTGGTGGAAGAAGTCGATGACCTACGTGGAGTGAAGTTCCAACTCGCTCTGAAGATGATGCTCAGAAGGACCATCCAGACGGTAGAAATGAGTTTACTGACCCTACGATGCGTCATAACCAGGAGATCGTCATGCAGACCGACGAGATTCATGAGGCCTTAGACAGAGCCATCCCAACGATTCTAGAGCATCTCGAGAAGTGGACGAATAAAGGCTCTGGATGGGTTGTCGACCACATCATCCTGCTCTATCTGAACATCGCTCTCTACCAACCTCTGAGAGGTGGATCATTCATCGAACTACCTCCGGAAGTTGCAAATAAGAAAGCCGTGATAAACGTAAGGAACAACGATGACAACTGCTTTCTCGTTGGACACTACGCTCAGCAATGTTTCCAGTTGCGAAACACCCACAAAGAACGTCGAAGTATCGAGAAGACGATGGGTTGAAATTAGATTGGCTTAGCTTACCAACGCCAATCTCACAAATAACGCGCATAGAGAAGCAGCTCGACCTAGCAATCAATGTCTTCGGCTGGGAGAAAGGTGTGGTGGTAGTCTACAGGATTAGCAGGCAACGTGGGGACATCCACCGCATCAACATGCTGATCATAGAGGAGTCCGGAAAGTACCACTATACCTGGATCAAGGACTTGAACCGCCTCCTTTACAATCATAGCAAACACCACGGTAGGAAACACTTTTGCGAGCGATGCCTACATGGGTACTGCCGAGAAGACCTCCTCGAAGCCCATAAGCCCGAGTGTCAAGGTATAGGGGGAACCGCCGTGAGAGTGGAAATGCCTAAAGAGGGTGAAAGCAAGCTCTCCTTCCAAAACCACCACAGACAGCTACCAGCTCCGTATGTTATCTATGCTGACTTTGAGGCTTTGACCACGAAGATCGCAGGACCAGAGTTGAATCCCACAAAGAGCAACACTCAGAACACACAACATCATGTGGCTTGTGGCTTTGGTTACGTCGTGGTTCGATGCGATGGTCATACAGAGCCTCCAGTCGTTTACAGAGGTCGGGATGCCGCAGAACGGTTCCTGGAGGCAATGCAACGAGAAGAATCGAGAATCAAAGTAGTTTTGATGACCCCCAACAAGGCAATACGGATGACCCCAGAGAATTGGTTTGCCCACGATACGGCCAGAATCTGTCATGTGTGTGAGGAGCCACTCTACGGTGACTCAGTTCGCGACCATTGCCACATAACAGGCAAGTACAGAGGCGCAGCCCACAATGCTTGTAACCTCAAGCTGCGGTTGAACCCCAAAACCACGACCATACCAGTCGTATTCCACAACTTGCGTGGTTACGACTCACATCTAATAATGCAGGCTATTTCCAAGACGAAGGGGCAGATCACGTGTATCCCTAACAACACGGAGAAGTACATATCGTTCTCCTTAGACCAGCTGCGATTCATCGACAGCGCTCAATTCCTCTTAGCATCCCTAGACAAGCTGGTGTCAGCCAACCAGCCAGAAGCCTTCCAGATTACTGCTCTGTATGAGCCTAGTGTAGAGCGGCAACGCCTGCTTTTGCGAAAAGGCATCTATCCGTATGAGTATATGGATAGCTGGGATCGGTTTGCAGATCCACTCCCACCACAAGCCGACTTCTACAGCAAGCTATCAGCTGAAGGCATTTCCGAGGAGGACTACGAACACGCTTTGATGGTCTGGAACACCTTCGGCTGTGAGAACATGGAGATTACCACGACCTGTATCTACGAACCGACGTGCTTCTTCTGGCAGATGTCTTTGAGACCTTTCGGGAAACGTGCCTACGTCAGTATGGCTTGGATCCTGCACACTACTACACCAGCCCTGGTCTCTCTTGGGATGCGCTCTTGAAAGCTACAGGTGTGGAGCTCGAGCTGCTTGTGGACTATGACCAGCATCTCTTCGTAGAGAAAGGTCTACGTGGTGGAATATCTATGGTATCCAAGAGACACGCCAAGGCCAACAATCCTCTGGTTGAGTGCCATGACCAATCCAAGCCCACAACGTACATCCAGTACCTCGATGCCAACAACCTATATGGATGGGCGATGAGTCAGCCACTACCAACGGGAGGCTTCGGGTGGGTAGAGGACCTTCAAGGACTCACCAATACCATAGTGGACTGTCCATCCGACAGCCCCAAGGGCTACATACTAGAGGTGGATCTCGAATACCCACAAGAACTCCACAACGCACACAATGCCTATCCGCTAGCACCAGAGCGCATGAAGGTCCCAAAAGAGTGGATGTCCGAATATCAGCGCAACCTCAAAGGTACATCGATAGAGGTTGAAAAGCTTGTGCCAAACCTCCACGACAAAGAGCGGTACGTACTCCACTACCGCAATCTACAGCTTTACCTATCCCTAGGCATGCATCTCAAGAAGATTCACAGAGCGCTACGATTTGACCAAAGTCCATGGATGGAGCCTTATATCCGAAAGAACACTGACCTTCGTAAACTGGCTACGAGCGACTTCGAAAAGGACCTGTACAAGTTGATGAACAACAGCGTCTTCGGTAAAACCATGGAGAACTTACGTAAGCGCGTAAATGTCGATCTAGTGCGTGCCAGCGAAGAGGACAAACTTAGACGTCTGATTGCTAGCCCAACCTTCGCACGGGCAAACATCTTCGATGACGATCTGACAGCCCTGCATATGCATAAGAGTCGACTAACTTTGAACCGTCCAGTTTACGTGGGGATGAGCATTCTTGACCTCTCAAAGCATCTGATGTACGACTTCTATTACAACCAACTGCTTGGACAGTATGGAGACCGATGCTAGCTAGTCTATACAGACACAGACAGTTTACTACTTGAGATCCAGACAGACGATGTGTATGCCGACATGGCTACCCGCAAAGATCTCTATGACACATCTGACTACCCTAAGGAGCATCCACTACGTAGCACAGCGAACAAGAAAGTCCTTGGAAAGATGAAGGACGAGTGTGCCGGGCGCCCAATCGCTGAGTATGTAGGTCTTCGACCGAAGATGTATTCTATCCTAGAGGCTGATGGGAAAAGCATAAGAAGGCTAAAGGCATCCGCAAGGTAGTTGTAAAGAAGCGCATCCGCCACGAGCAGTACAAAGAGTCGCTATTTGATAAGAAGACCTTCCGGCATGGGATGGATGTACTACGATCGAAAGGCCACCACATCTATGGGCAGCACATTAATAAGGTATCCCTTTCACCATTCGACTCCAAGCGTTGGATCCATAATAATGGAATCGATACATTAGCCTATGGACATAAAGACTTAGACATGGATGATTTCATTTACGAGTTGCTACACTAGGCACGAACAGAACATCTTTCGGTGGTAGTTCCGTATCCCTAGGAACGACTTGTAGCTCTTCACGAACGAATCCACGTTTGGGTGCATCCTTCTCCCCTTCTCGCTTCGCGAGGTAGTACAGCACAGGCTGCCCCGAAGATACTACACTTCGCGAAATAACGTATATCCGTAAACTCCACACGGGATCAGTAGCTCTACGTTTTTCACCTCCTTCCAATTCTCCTGGTGCGTAAAGATATCGAACTAAGACGTCGAAGGGTAGGCGCTCTTCTCTCAAGCCAACAGTGCGTGAATATGTAGGAGTCTTTAGATCTACTTGTTGCGTCACTACAGAATTCGAAGGCTCCTTTCCTGTAAGTCGAGTCACCTCACTGTTCAGAGCTTCGATAACCATTGGTAAACGAACTACCCATTCTCTACTACGCGCATCCGAGCCTTCCGAAGTAAGTACCATCTCTTGTGCATATTGGTATCCAAACAATCTCTCAGCTAGCGTTCTATTCGCTCGTTCGACGAAGCCTTGCGCTCTATGATTACCAGCCTCACCTCGTTGAACTTTCGTACCATGTAGTTCTAGCGTTTCAGACATACGTCCCATGAATTCTCTACCAGGATCTACTTGCAACGTCTTTGGCCATTCGAGTGGACTACGTTTGTAGATTCGTTCGAATGCCGCAGCAACTTCGCCACTATCTTTAGATGCTAAAGGTTCGGCTTCTTTGTATCGAGAAGCCACATCGATTACCACCAATGCGTACTTGTATAGCTTTCGTCCCCGCCCAGGTCGATCGTGAGGTAGGAATATCAAATCAGCTTGGTGGACTTCATTTGGTTTCGATACAGTCCAATGCGGACGTGGAATGTGTTTTGGTGGTGGTAGATATATTTGCCACATAGATTGCTTTCCAACCAACTCCTAGCTATGTCTTCCGATACTTTTGCTGCTACCGATAGCTTGTCAATTGCCGCACGACCTTTCCAATATCCCGTAGGACCATAGAAGACATTCGCAAGTTTAGCATCCATTATATATCTACGTGTTCTAACCTTCAACAGATGGAAAAAAAGGAATAAGGCCTGGTTGGAGGGTTTGTTCTACTCCTTTCAACAGTCCTTATTCCTTTTTTTTTTTTTTTTTTTTTTAGATCTATAACCACTTACTAGCTACGTCGACTTCTGCAACCGCATCTACGCTGGCACTAGGCATAAACGTCGCGTTGAGTAGTCACGTGCTTCTTCGGTGGTTGTTGCACTATGTCGATGTCGACGTCCAATGGGTAGGAAAGCCCCATACCACTCACACAAATGCTTCTAGCATCGCAAATGCCGTCGTGTATAGAACCTGGTAGAATGAGTCTACTTATATTATTGATGTTGACGATGTTGGAATTTTTGTCGACAAGGTCTTCGTACATAGTACGATCTTCCAAAGAGTATCCCTTACTCTTATCGAAGAATTGACCATTGGACATTCCTGTCTTATGGTCGCATTTCATGCGCATTCGACACATGGGGTTGGGTAAGTACTTACCCGCGTTGTTCGTGGTATTAGCGGAAATGGTTCTTTGAATCATTGGAGTTATTTTAGTACTAGTGACAATGATAGCATCCTCGGCCGGTTGTTGTCGTTTACGTATGCTAATCATACATATTTTCTTATCTGCAATGAGTTTTTCTACTTCAGCAGTGAAAGCCTCCTCTAGACATTCCACTAGTTGGAACGTGGGGCTTAATGTGTCGTCTGATGGGAGATTCAATTCCCCATCGTCATTTTTCTTAATCGTGATTCCATCGTCCTCCGTATGTACGATGGCGTTCCATTTTTGGAACTGGAGGCAAGGATGTCTATCTCGCTTTTTATACTTGGTTCCATAGGCGAGATTCAATCGTGCGATGTCCTCTTCGTCGTACGGACATATTTGTCCCACATGTTTTTCGTTTTCGAAGCGAAAGACCGCGGGCCTAGGACCGTTTCCAACGTCGAAGGATACTGAAACGTACTTGCATCCGTTTGGGCCGTTCCTGAGGTGAGCCCAATCGAATGATATAACTGACCCGTAAGGTCGGCCATCTTCTTTTGCCCTTTGGAACGCTTCGACCACGTCGCTTGCATTGAAAACTTGGCTAGCCATCGTCTTTGATATATATACATGAGGCTTTATCTAATAGGGTTATTGGATTCGTTTTTTTACAACCTTACTAACGAGTCAAACTATTATTTATTGCACGTTCGGATCCGTTAGGTGTTGCATTTGGTTGGGTAGTTGTGCTACTATCGTGTTTGGTTCTAAGTCTTCTAATTTACGTAGTAAATCGTTTTCCCTTACTTTGAGGATACCGTCATAGACGAGGCTCGCCACTGCCATACCCATTCCAATGCCCCAAACTAACCTAGAGACTATCCTGTTCTTGTCCACGAGATTCAACTTTTCTTGTATGTCGCTCGAATCGTGGGGCTTCGACATCTTGCCGTCTGTATGTCGGTAGGCGGCATTACTTCAATTGTTGTATCGGATGGAAAACTTGTCAAGTATTTCTTGTGATTTTTAAAGCAACCGACTAGCAACGTATCCTATAGCAAACGTCCCACCACCTACGATTGCCAATTCCGTAGTTCTCTGCGAACTCGAAGGTCCATAGTAGTCGGAAAAGCGAGGCTTCTTCATGTCCATGTGGTGTAGTCCAACGTGTACTGTATTGTATAGCACAAGGGCGCGGTCTGCATTGGTTAGATCCTTGTCAGCGTAGTATTTATTACGTTCCTGCTCTTGGATCCAATCGGATAGTTTTTCTCGTTCTTCTTCGTAAGTGGCCATGTCAGCCTTGTATTTCTCAAGGGCTCTATCGTGCCTTTCGATCTCTATATTAGTCTCCTCTGGGTCTCTTCCAGAAATATATCGGTCGAGGTATTTAGCACCAAGGCTTGCCGCCGCAAAGGCGATCGCTGCGATGATTGTTACCATCGTTTACAAATCGGTGGGTATGATCTTTTGGTCTTCGAGATACTTTTTGGCGGCAATACTGCCAGCCAATACAGCCGTCCACTTCACGTAATTTAAGACGCTCGATGAAGGGTCGCCAAGCATGGACTCCTTTGTCGCATTTTTTAAGACCCAACCAATACCAGTTGCTATTCCAGTCAATGTGGCGGCGTCAAATACTGCTTCTACCACTTTGTTTTTCGCTGCCATCGAACATATATGTATTGTCGATATCTTCAAATGCTTATTCCATGGAAGGCAATTTTTTGCTTCTAGCTTCGTGTATTTCTTCTGAATGAGTGTCGGGTGTCGTAGCGTTGCGGTCCTTATACCGATAGTACAGCCCAACTAACGCGAGGCCTACACCAATGGCTGATAGTGTAGTGTTGGCAGACACTTTATCGTACCAGCTTCCGTCGTTCCGAACTTCAGGTTCACTTTCACGACTTAATGCCTCTCTAGCGCGGCGAATACTTTCCGCCAGTGCTTTCCCAGCAGCAACGCGCTTTGGATCTTTGGTCTTTTTTTCAGGCGCAGTCTTCGGCGGATCTGCAGTTATCCGATCTTGTTGTTCCTCCATCGTTCATGTCAGTAGACTTTGAGTCTTCAATAGGTTGACTGCTTGGTGTACTAGATGGAACTACGTGGTCAGCTACATGGAACAAGGCACTAGCTAGAGCCACAAAGCGACCTGCTTTAAGAGACAACAAGCCGGCCACAGCAGATATCTCGTTGCGAACTAGGTGGTCTCCTTGTAGATCTAGGAGAAGTGCTTGTTCGCTGTCTAGTCGGACCACGTACCCAACTGCACGAGTTGCTAGGCGCAGTGCTCCGTCTACTAGACAACTTGTTATTTGCTTTGCTACTACGGCCTGGTACCTACTATGTAAACGTATAACGTCTTTATCAGGCAGTCTAGATATATCTCCTAGAGAAAAGTCCCGACCTAGATATTCTTTTGTTGTGCCCATTGCAGCTAGAATCGAAAGCGCCTCCCTACGATCTTTAACATCCTCTGATTTGGATGGATGTTCCAGTACGACCGGCGGACAAACGACGGCGCACTCGCCTAGCAGTTCTTTGATTTCTTCATCCATGGTGTATACCGTTGAAGTATGCTTCGGGTGCGGGAATCTCTAATACTACCTCGAAAGGATGGCGGAGACAGAAACATGTGCGAGCGAACTTGTGGGCCTTGAGCTCCGAGGTCAACATTTTCCTCTCATCCACCTTCAACCCACCACCGTAGTCCTCAAATAGTGCTTTGGCATCAAAAGCTGACGCTGTATGAAAGGCCACGACCACTGCCACGTTTTCTCGAAAAGGTTTGCATATGCTTGTCAACTGTTGAGTTAACACCCAAATAGAAATACCTATGTGACGAGCGGAAAAGGCCATCTCCACGAGCTTATCGGTTCTCAGCTTTACATCCTTCGATGCAGCGCAATCGTCTAGTATCAAAAGAGTATTGGTTCCTGCCCAAAAGGTGGAACAAACTCGTAGCGCGGCATTGATGGCATCTTGTGAGGGGCACATCACGAAGAAGTGAGGATCTAGATGGGCGAATCCACGATAGGTAGCGTTGTGGGCATACGTGGGGCATATGAGTACTACGTAGTCAAACTTACCACGAAATGCTCCACGAAGCTGCTCTATGAGAAAGACCGTTTTTCCACAATTCGTTGGTCCCACTATGATTTATTTCGACACTGAAAAAGGCGATCACTAATTTCAGTGTAATCAGCAGCCGAGGCACCACCGGCTCTGAAACTGTACATACAGGTTTTGGAATGAGCCTAAATATACCCAATCTTGTAGAACTAATACCCTAGTCCCAAAGTTGGTAATACCAGTACTACGCAGACGATACTATCCTAGACTTTCAAACTGCGAAAAAATGGTTATGAAGAAAATAAAGTTCAGCTTCGCGGCTTGAATATTACCTAAACAATAGTGTAATGGTACTTGTAATAAGGTCAGTTTAAGCCATAAACACTGTGAAACGATCCCTATAAATATCAGTCTTACTCTTCAGTAAAAATATGCAGCTCGACAAAACTGTTATCGCAAAATTTAACATCGCACTAGTGCAAACTGGCTAACTCAGTGAAACGCGGTGTATGCTGTAACACATTGCAGATTATAGCGAAGATCATTCATTTCTGTAGTAACAGGCCCCTTCTTGGAGTTAGTTCAGATAATTTCCTTTTTACAGACTTCAAGAATATAACTGATATACTAATTTTGAAGCTCAAAGGCTGGTAAAGTCGTACAATTTGTACGCCCAATTATTTCCGTAAAATAAAGACTCTAGTACTGAATATGGACAATTACATTGTAATAGATCTTCCAGATACAGCGCAACCGAAATCTCGTTAGATGGTAAAGGAGAAATTTTACAGTAGGAAGAGGCCCAATCTTTGAATTATTGAAGGCTCTTGAATATATATGTCCATTGTGTTAGCTTCCACTTGAACAGCACGCAGGGGAAGACACTCTGCTAACTTCCGTAACCCTGGATCCATGAGGCCGCTCAGACGTACCTTCAATGAAAATTAAACGCTTGTTCACCTTGTAAAAGGAGATAAAAAACAATAATATATTAGAACAGGATCAGTGGCCACGGCGTGATGCACAAACCACATTTCTGCCTAATAAACACTGTAAACAGGCTATACAGTGCGTCGTTCTAGTGAACATAAAGTTAATATGAGCCAGTGCCGTTATACTGCCGTCTCTCTAGACCGGCCAGTTATTTAGCGGTAAAATGCTCCAACAGTAACCGAGACGGTGTCGGTGTGCTAAAGTTTCAGAAATGAGCAATGATTTTATATTAAACCCCTGTTCAAAGACTTTTCCATTCTAAACAGACAAAATCAATAGCAAAATGTCTACTGTAATTATAAACCGTAACTAGTAGAATTAATACCTTTACACTGGCTAGCAGTCTAGACCAGTAAAGATAAGTACTGCCGTACTCTCTAGAAGTCTAGACCGGCCAGATAAAATAACTAGCGGTAAATGCTCCATCGAGCAATAAAAAGATTCTCAACAGACAAAATCAATAACAAATTGTCTAAACGTCACACCGGACTGCTACTAATATATTGCCTTTACACTGCCAGTAGCAGACATGTGTTACGATTCTTTTCTGTACTGGAAAATATCGAGGTACCAACGAGCAGCCAGAATTCACCAGCCCAACTTACGGCCACGGAATCAATGCTTAGCGTATCTGGATTAAAGTACTTTGAATAAAATCGAGGAAGTTTACCGTTTTCAAAACTAGTAAAACAGTCGATTGGGAGCAAGGTCCGGCCAGTAAGACGTGGCTGAACAAAATAGGAGTCTGACTCTCCAGTCTTCATAAACAACATAATCCGCTTTCTGATGTCAATGTTATTTACTTTTGCATAATAGCATATATCTACACCTAATTTGTACAAATGCCTTTCATGCTGCCAGAATAAACAATAGTTTGAACTGCTTAATTGTCCATGAACCACTTGACAATAGTATCGGTAGTAAGTGTATAAAATTATTCAGAGCAAAATTAACATATTTTTTATTTCCCAACAAGTGGAGCTTTGTTTCATTTCTATAGCGCTACCATCGATATAAAGGCAGCACAACCGACATCACTGGTACGTGCGTCAGTATGTACGATTCTAGTTGGTAGACGGACAGCATTCACAAATGATTTCGAATACGTTTCGTTGGTGTGTTACGGTTCTTGAAGTGTAATTCTCATAAAAAAATAGCGTCCAGGATTACAAAGGACCCCACCTTGTCTACAATTGATTACCCTATGTAGTAATAAAGAAATACTTCCAAATACAAGCACATGTTAGAACTTTTTTCGGACAGGCAAGTGCCTTACCATTGCTCAGTAATCACAGCTTATCGGACTTATCCTCTGCAATAGACAATTTTCTTATTCGAATACCAAGAATACCCTAACCGCCTGATGGACGGAAGAGGGGACCAAAGACCTCTTTATTTGGGACAAAATCAACATTCAGTACATCGGATTTAAGACTGAAGGTTTCAGGTAGAATACGAAGGGCAAACACCCATACCGTCGTCTAGGTAAACGACTATCTTGATACTCTTTTACCACGCGAATATTGCACTAACAGCTTCATAAGCTTCAGTAATGAATACGTTAGGACCTATGGAGCGTCATTAGTGCCAAAATTCACTTGTGGTATTATGATGTTAGTATTTAATTTCCTGAGGAAAAAATGGTGTTATGATGATAATTGTATCGAGTAAAAATGGCGTTATGAACTGAAATTCGAATTTGTGAAGTAAGTTTGGAATCATGAAGTAAGTTTGGTATTATGATGTAAGTTTGGAATTATGAAGTAAGTTTGGAATTATGAAGTAAGTTTGATATCATGAAGTAAGTTTGGTATTATGAAGTAAGTTTGGAATTATGAAGTAAGTTTGGAATTATGAAGTAAGTTTGGAATTGTGAAGTAAGTTTGGAATTATGAAGTAAGTTTGGTATTATGAAGTAAGTTTGGTATTATGAAGGTATGAGCACTTGCGAGCGTACTCAACACGAAAGGGTTCACGGGAAGACAAACACGTGTTCGTTCATCACCTACAAACATGGCGGACATCGCGGAAGCACACACACAGAGCTTTTAAAGTTATCTACCGAGCTGTCTTCCATTGATCTTGGATATAGTGGAGTAAGCAAGTCTCTGTATGATTACGCAGAACATTTAGGCCAAAGAGCTGACCGCATTTCTGGCACCTTTCCTTTTCGCCATTCTCTGTCACACTATGAATGAATGGTACATGTATCTTGTACAACAATAAATTAGTAAAGGTTACCGAAGTTTCTTATGATGTTGACTTTTTAAAATTTAATTGGCAATAATCCAACTGTGTCGATCCGCCTTCCTCCCCCAGGCCAATGCATGCGAGTCATTTTCATGTTGAGCACATCCCAGGGGTGGGGCATTTGCTACCAGCAATAAACCCAGGGTGTTTTTCCTCTCTGTTTTCACAAAATATATGGGAATTAAGTAAGTGAAAACACAGTCTTGGATTGGAGCTTTAGTCATCCTGAATTGTCCCCTGCATTTTCACTTTCCTTGGGTAAAAACATGTCAAGTTCCAAGAATGGAGAGTTCAGTGGTTGATGGCATGCTTGGCAATGGTGTACTTTGGGTACTTATGTTATGGTTTCCATACGAAAATGTATTTTTTTGTAGAAAAAATATTGTGGTGAGCCATGTGAGATACATTGGTTGATATGTCATTCTGTATGAAAATATAGGTGTCACAGGGACGGGGCAGGTCAGTTTCATGACAATTTTTAGCCCCTTCAATTTTTTTAGCGCGCCCACTTGAAATTTTGCTCCACCGTCCTGTATCAATCTAATAAGTGTGCAAAGCATTTTAAAATGTGATCTCTCTCAATTCCAGATCTGCCATTCCCATACGTGGGGCATTTTACAACTCAGTCTCTACCCTGAGGGTAGGGCATTTGGCAGCAAACAAAACTTGGTGGGGAGGGGTGTGGCAATTATTCAACGAGTCAAAATACCGAATTTTACATCAATGTTTATAAGATATTTGCACTTGTTCCAAAGCCCTATAGTGGGGAGCTGACCCCGGCCAATTATGTCTTCCCGTGAGCCCTTTCGCGTTGAGTACGCTCGCATTCATAACACCAATGACCAAACTTACTTCATAATATCCAGAAATGCGGTCAGCTCTTTGGCCTAAATGTTCTGCGTAATCATACAGAGACTTGCTAACTCCACTATATCCAAGATCAATGGAAGACAGCTCGGTAGATAACTTTAAAAGCTCTGTGTGTGTGCTTACGCGATGTCCGCCATGTTTGTAGGTGATGAACGAACACGTTTGTCTTCCCGTGAACCCTTTCGCGTTGAGTACGCTCGCAAGTGCTCATACCTTCATAATACCAAACTTACTTCATAATACCAAACTTACTTCATAATTCCAAACTTACTTCATAATTCCAAACTTACTTCATAATACCAAATTTACTTCATAATTCCAAACTTACTTCATAATTCCAAACTTACTTCGCAAATTTGAATTTCACTTCATAATGTCATTTTTACTCGATACAATTATCATCATAACACCATTTTTTCCACAGGAAATTAAATACTTACATCATAATACCACAAGTGAATTTTGGCACTAATGACGCTCCATAAGGACCAGTAGACAAAACAAATGGCAAAACAGTAACATTCTAGTACTTCATAGCACCACCGAATGTCCAGGAAAAACCTAACACTTAATTATTGATCTAGCGGGAAAATCTCAGTATGGTGATAACCCGATTTGACGAAAATTGCCGGTCGAATACAAAACGAGCTGCATTCCACTACTGATTCAACAGCTAACAGAGCAATAGTAGCCTTCTGTACGAATATACTGTTTTGAATTGCTAACTTATTTTCACTAAACCGCGCCAGAGCGAGAGTAGTACAAAACGGAAAGTTGTATTGCTCAAGAACAGTTTGCTGAATGAATCTCTTTGTTCCTATAAAGTGCTCCCAAAACCCAACATGTGAACTAGTCTTCCTTAGACCTTTTTCGGATATCACAATTTCCGCTGTATTACGCGTAGTTACGCTCAAGCGTGCTCATTGTCAAAGAATTGGAAATTTCAGACAGATTATACTTAGCTTAGCTTTTCCTAGCCTGTGCACAGTTTCTTCGTACTTCTTGTCCACCACACTTTCAATTGGTTGTGGTCGTACTTGTCGAGGCACGGCTATTGGTTCTGTAATGGTTTGAACATACTGCAAAATTTGCCAAATGTCAATTCTTCTCGCGGCTGAACACTTGTCCTTTGCCTGAAGACTCGTGGTGTAGCGAAAGGGTTGATACCGCGGTGAGAGACATCCTGTACTGTTTATTCCCTCTGATCCTCGCGCGTGGCTCAGTATCTTTTCTGCGACACGACGTAGCTTCTTTCCAGCACTAAAATCTTCGGCCAGCTCATCAGACTCTGTATTCTTCAGGAACTGTCCAGCCAGCAAAGCTTCCAAATTCGAAGAACCATGCAGTTGCTCTTTGAGGAGACTACGGGAGTTTCGGTTTCGCTTACCAGTTCTGGGTCCGACATCATAAATTTAGGTATCAAGGTAGAGAAACGCCTTCGAATGATTCTTACATATTAGTCACTCCTCTTTATACCATACCATACCATTTTTTATTTCACACTATTTACAGTATATATTTACAAAGCATGATTTACAAGTGAATAATGGAGAAGAAAATAAGGGGGGAAAAAAGGGGAGCTTTGCAGGAATTGTGTGTAGTGGTCAAAGGAGCAAATCTTTCGGGTTGACCACTACCTATGAAGTGTATAGAGAGGACAAGCTCACATGGAAATAAAAAATAATATGATCGAGGAATAATTAGTAATAGTACAATAGCTTAAATATATTTGCATGTGTTACTTTATGAAATGAAGTGAAGAATGGGTGAATAACTAAACATTGCAGTGAGGAAATAACTTGGAGATTTTAAGTTTGTTTATCCAATAAATATTTTTTGTATTTCCTTTTGAACATATTAAATGGAAAGAGCTTAATATTTATAGGGATCATTTCCCAGATTTTGGAGACCATAAATTTAAATGTAAATATACCATAGTTGGTCCTAGCAGGTGGTCTATATAAATTTTTATTTGCAGCATACCTGGTATTATAAGAATGGACTTCTGAAACTGGTTTAACAAAGTCTAGAAAGATGGGTGGCACATTTATATTGTTATTTTTGATTTGGTAGGCAAAGACAGAGATTTAAAATTTAAAAATATTATCTAACTTTAGAAATTCAAGGATTTTGTAATATGGATCAGCACTTTCCCTTTTCCTTACAAAGAATATACTTCGAATGCACTTATTTTGTTTTGTTGATATTTTGGCTAATTTCGTTTTGTAAGTATTACCCCAGCTCATTAGACCATAGTTGAGATAAGGATATATCATAGTGTAATAAACTTGTCTTAATGTTATTAGATTGACATAGGGTCTTAACTTGCAGATTATTCCAATATTTTTTGCGATTTTATTATTAATATGCTTAATTTGTGTATTCCAATTTAAATGCTCATCTAAATAAACACCAAGATATTTGATGTGTTCCTTCCTTTCAATATTGCAAACATTAATATCTATATTGGCAGTGATTTTAGGTGAAGTAATTAGCATAAAATTAGTTTTTTTGAAATTTATGGAAAGTTTATTTATAGCACAATACTTAAGCACATGTTTCAGCTCTTCATTTATAATCAACTCCAATTCAGTTTGATTGTTGCTAGTGTAGAAAATATTAGTATCGTCAGCAAAAATTCTGAATGATAATTTTTTTGAACAATTGGGCATATCATTTATATAAAGTAAAAAATGGATTGGCCCTAATGTAGATCCATGTGGCACTCCACATGTGATATCTTGCATGGTTGATTGAGTATTGCCTATTTTTACATACTGTTTTCGATTGGTTAAATAGCTAGAGAACCAATTGTGTGGAATGCCACGAATTCCATATTTATTTAATTTGGATAGAAGAATGTTATGATTGACGGTATCAAAAGCTTTTGAGAAATCCAGGAATATGCCACAAGTTATTTGCTTATTATCTATTGCTGTCTTTAAACTGTCAGTTAATTTCAAGAATGGCTTGTTCAGTGGAATATCCTTTTCTAAAACCAAATTGATACTGAAATAATATATTATGTTTTTCAAGAAAAAATAATAATTGATTATAAAAAAGTCTTTCTAAGATTTTACTAAAGGGAGAAAGTATAGCAATTGCTGGTTTTCACGTGACGTCATAGCAGCCATGTTGGTGCCCTTAAACAATAGATTCCTCGTTAGCTTCTTTTGTTGGGGCACCAACATGGCCGCCATGCCCTTTGTCATTTGAATCTCTGGGGATTGAGTGAAAACCAGCAATAGGTCTGTAGTTACCTGGGTCTGTTGTCACACCACTTTTGTAAATTGGAGTTATCCTAGACACTTTAAAGATATCAGATATCAGATATACACCCTCAACGTTATCCCAACGGGATAATATAACTTGTTTATGTAACATAACATACTGCATTAATTACTACCCACTTGTGTACATTCCGTAACGCTACTAAATATATATGATTCTGACTACACTGACAAGAGACTTCGTAAGTATAGTTTATTGTGAGATAGTCGCCAGACAACTCCGTACTACATACAACTCTTACCCTACGCGACAACTCCGTACTACATAATACAATTAACTAATATTGTATTGTATCCTAACACATGGGAAACTGCCAGATACAAAAAACCGCTTAAACCACGAAAAAAACACCCTGGGGTTGTGGCCAAAAAATGTGGGGAAATGCGGAAACGTACTCCTCGACCTAATGCAGCAACCCGGATTCTCCGAGGGTTAGAGAATTGGCTATTCACTATTAACTTAAGCTAAATAATTAATCAAAAATTATTTGAACCAACGTGGAGCTGACTGGCCTAGAATGACTACTTTTCCCGCTCGAAGCATTATATATGCTAGAAGCATTACCCATAATGCTGTAGACTGGTATCCATACCTCTCTACCGTGCCGGCAGAATATCAATTTCTGACTATATCGCTCCTGCGACGCTCAACCGTCAGAAATTACATTTTCTGACTACACTGACAAGAGACTTCGTAAGTATAGTTTATTGTGGGATAGTCGCCAGACAACTCCGTACTAGAAAATCAAAGAAAGGGAAAGCTAACAAATAGACTACTCAAAGACCGAGATTCTTGGAGACATCTAAGCGCACGTTTACGGCTCATCCTTAACATAACCGTCTTTAGCAGACAGACTTCCACCTGCCGTGTCTCTGAAACGCCCGATCCGCTATACCCGCACTAGCGGCTGCTGTGGCTCCACCCGCTCTCAGAGAGTGAGTACTATACAAGTTAATGTCTGTAACAATATCCTTAAAGGATGATTTAAATGCCTCTCTGATAGTAGAATAACTTATGGACTTATTAACTTTAACCAATTTATGGCCAGCCCGGATTTTGGAAACAGGCCTGAAAATAAACTCGGAAGATAAAGGATTACTAATACCAGCTAGAGCTAAATAAGCTTCTAAGATGGAAACTGGGCAGGCTGTGGTACCTATAATTCTAGAAATAACCACTTCGTTGCCCTTACGATTCTGATCTGTTTTGCTGCGCTCTAGTTTGATGCTTACATATTCTTCATTGACAAAGTATATTATTTCTCTTGATATTTATAGTATCATCTATTCTAAGAAAACCAGCAAACGAAAGAACAATAATACATACATTCCGTAATTCTAAAAGATTACCTAAATTAGCTGTAGCTACTACAGATTAGATCATATTCGGTGAAACGGGTTCTTTTTTGTGACTTCCTACTTTTCCACAGATCCGTTTGGCTGCATCTTTGACTACTATAACAGTGGCATGAGCTGTGGGGGAGGGAATTCCAGCTAAGTTGTGCGCCCATTGGATGGCATAGAAGGCTGCTTCTACGGAAGCTGAGGAGTTTGAACTTTCCATAAGTGTCTGTAAATACAGAGCGACATGTAGTGGCTTGGCTAGAAAACATTATATTTCATCTGTATTATTCGCGAACGTTTTCCACCTCTGAAAGGCCCTTCGGTAGCCATCAGTTGTTCCCTCCGCTTTAGCTGCGATAACCGTGGTTTGAAGTTTGGCCATCGTAGCCCTCAGATGTACATTAGTTATGGAATCCCCTTCTGACCAAATCCCGCTCTTAAAGACATCTGAAAGATAAATTAAATACGGATTAGAAGAATACATGGTATCTGGCCCACCTCTGTGGAACGGCCGACGGGGCCTACCACGCCGACATGTGTGGCACACAGGGGCCTTTAGTACACATTCGGCAACAGGGCCTTTTGTCTGACTCGTGGCGGCCGGCAGGGCCCCACTACTGAGTCTTCGCACTGACTTGTGGCGGCCGACAGGGCCCCACTACTGAGTCTTCGCACTGACTCGTGGCGGCCGACAGGGCCCCACTACTAAGTCTTCACACTGACTCGTGGCGGCCGACAGGGCTCCATTACATGTATACTTCACACCGAGTCTACACACTGACTAGCGGTGGCCGACGAGGCCTCATTACTGCATCTTCATACTGAGTCTAAACGCTGACTCGTGGCGGGCGGCCGATGGGGCTTCATTGTTGAATCTTCATGACGAGTCTGCACGCTGACTCGTGGCAGCCGACGTAGCCTCGAACTTAGTTAGAGCTGGTGCACATGACTTTTATAAGTACTTCTGCGGAAATACTCAAGATGTCTCCAGTCTACTCACTGATTCTTGACTGCACACCTACGTAGAATACAAGATGGCATATGGTTTACATACCGCCTGCAATGATAATGCACCGAGTCTACTTACTGACTCATATCAGCCGACGTGGCTTATCTCAGACATCGCGACAGTTCGCAACCTAAATACTTATTCAAAACTACACGCATGGCCTACGTACTATACATGATGACTCCCTGGGTCTACCTAGATAAACATGACAGTTCACGGGGACTGGTAACATACCAATGCAAATAGGTTACTTTTGAGTAATAACTATACTCAGGTCCTATACCAAAACAGGTAATCAAAGCTCGTAGTAGTGCCAAGAAAGCACCCATAATTTGATAAACTACTAACATGCCTGCGCAATGAAGCACAGGAAGTAGAGAGGTCAGTGAAAAAAAACCTATTATCAGCTCTGGGTTGCCGGGCGAAATCCATTTAGAGTGCGACGATAGGAGAATGAATGGGTTGGTAGCCAAACAACTTGTTTTTAGCTTTGCTTCGATTAAAGATGTCAGAAAACTTAGGCAAGGTTATCCAATCGTGAATAAACCCGTTCCAGTGCACGCCATCATTACATAATAGTGTCCAAAAATAAGCGGACCTCCAAAGAGGGACGAGCAGGGTACCTTGGGCTCTACATACTCCCATATGGTTAATAACTCTACCCACTACGCTGATTGGAGGTACTAGCCAATTCATTTCGTGATGCCAGTTCTGAGAAAAAGCGTCTACTGCCTCAGTACCTGGCTGAAAATATCTAGAATTAAACCTGGGGGTTTTAGTGTTGTAGTAACATGCAAATCGATCTAAAGAATGAGGACCCCACAATCTATTCAAATAGAGAAAAACCTCATCCGTGACTGAGTAATCATCATAATCAACAACCCTGCTAATGCATCCGCTACACTGTTAGCGTCTCTGGGGATCCAATGAGGAGATATAATAACATTGTGCTTGGAAGAAAGGAGAAAGATATCCCGAGCAATATCTTGTAATTCTCTGTTCTTACTACCGCACTGAATGATATTGACGACATTCTGATTATCCGAATACCAGGCGATGTTCGATTCCTTGAGATCTTGTATGAAGGCCCCCAATGCTAATTTGACTGTAAAGAGTTCCCTCCATGTAGATGATTTGCTGGCTTCCACCTCGGACCAGTTTGCCTGAAAAATACTGTTGTCAAATTCAACGTAAGCACCACATCCAGAATCAGAAGCATCTGATTAAACAACTTTGACGGGAATACAAACCAACCCCCAAAACGTTGTGCCATTAATAGATTTCAAGTTTCTTTCCCAGAACTTGAGCTCGTATTGAGCTGGATAATCAACTATAATCATGGATTCCCAATTACTTATATCATTAATAACAAAATGTAAGAATCTGGACATAATTCTAGTCACGTTTCCACAGCCAACAGTAAGAGAAATAATTTGGCCCACTATTGAAGCGAGGAACTTAACCTCCACCGCGAGATTAACCTAGTGATTACCAAATTGAGAACAAATTTCTTCCAAGTGTGTCTGAAGCTTATTTATCCTTCTCTCAGAGGCACGTATAATCCCTGTTTGTGAGTCTATAACACAACCTAACCAGGAAACTACTGTAGAAGGCACCCAGACCGACTTCTCGTCGTTAATGATAAACCCCAGTTTCAATAGTGTTGATCGCACGATGGAGCTGTAATTAGCGGCAGTTTTATCAGAGCTAGCAGCGCCGATACCGTCGTATAAGTATACCACGATAGGAATCCCTTGCGCCCTCCACACAGATATCGCAGGCCTGAGGAGTTTAGTGAATATGTATGGTGCTGAAGAAAGACCAAAAGGTAACACTGTGAATTGGAAAAATCTTGGATATTTACTGTGTAAGTTCCAAGAAAAAAAGAGAAACCTACGATGTTCGGGAAAAATGTCAAGATGGTGGTACCCGGACTTTAAATCAAATGTGAAAAAGAAAAAAAAACCTCTGAGTAATCTCTTTTAAAGTAATTAATTTTTCACACTTGAATTTCTGCTTGAAAACGTATAGGTTAATGTGCCTAAGATCCAGGATAAGCCTCTTTTGATGCTTGAACTCAAACTGACGACAACGGATTGATAATAGACGGCTTAGAGAAAACTTCTTCTACACGATTGTCCAACAACAGTTCAGTAAGCGCTTCATCTACAATAACGCTGATCTGTTGTTTTTACGCTCAAAAGGCGGTGGAGTATGAATGAACGGAATCCTGTAACCGTCCTTTATTGTATTAACAATAAAGTCATTAGCTTGAATAGAAACTCACTCACTTGCGGCATTCCTTAAGTTCCCTTTAACTGATTTACAATGTAAATTGGCTTCATACTCAAAATTTTGTTCCAAATCTTGGGAAAGAGATTCCAGATTCTGTGAATCGTTAAAGTCAAAATACAGATCACTCTCGTGAGAACTATACTGGTTTGTCTTACCTCTATTTTCCTCCGGTCATTTCTTACCAGTCTGATAACCGAATCTTGTAAAGGGGCAATTCACTCTCCAATGACCAAACCTGCCGCAGGCAAAACAACTGCCCGATCTTGAAACTGTGCTATTTGTTGGTCTGAAAGAACGTGGCAATTCTGGGGCAAACGCTTGCTTAATGGACGTTGTAGGATAACTGTACAACCGGGGAGTGAAGGGAATGTTGGTCTTCCTTGACTTCTTAGCGCGTTCGGCTTTGGAGGCTTTCTCTGCCCTTTCCTCTGCTCTCCCGATTCGTTTGGCGTCCTCTTCGTCGGTGGCAAGCTCGTGTTGCTGGTATTCGCTGACCGTATTCCAACCGAAATCCGATTTATCTGCTAAAAGCACATGTTTTTGCCTTTCTTGTTGGAGAGACGTACCTTCGGCTAGGGATTATTTAGCTTTGTGAAAAGCTTTGGCTTCTAAATGATAACTGGCGTCTTGTAGCGTATCTTGCAATTTGGAATTAAACTTATGCTGAATCTCGTTTCCTTTTCGCTTAAAGACCTTGTGATCATTAGATTTGAGTCTTTTGATATCCCTAATCTGTAGTTCATTAGCCTCTGAATTGGATCTCTTTAACTGTTCTACTGAACTAGCGAGTACTGAAGAGAACCTAGATATAAGCTCTTCGTTGTTTTTAGATACAGTAGACTGCATGGATGAAGAGAATTTTTTTTTATTTGAACCAACGTATAGCTGACTGGCCTAGAATGACTACTTTTCCCGCTCGAAGCTAAGCATTATATATGCTAGAAGCATTGCCCATAATGCTGTAGACTGGTATCCATACCTCTCTACCGTGCCGGCAGAATATCAATTTCTGACTATATCGTATCGCTCCTGCGTCGCTCAACCGTCAGAAATTAGCCGGTAACAAAACGAGCGGGGGACTGGAACCGAGTCAGTAAAACTAATTCAATTAATAACTAGTCAAAGTGAGCATTATTTTCCAAAAGAACGGATCAAACTTAGCTAGTCTGGAAAGTTTGGTGAACTTTGGCTCAATATTGGCGATGCTAGAAGGCACCAAATATATCAATTTTCCCATACAAACTCTCTTATTTTTTAACGTTGTCCCTCCAAACCATACATTCATTGTAAAATTCTGGAGGGACAAAGACATTTCAATTGCCTATAATTCAGACAAGATTTACTTGAATCACGTCAAACTTGGCAAACATGCTAATTTCAACATGCTCTATCATGTGATGAACTAGAGTAATTCTGATAAACTCGGTCGCAGTCCCCTGCTCGTTTTGTTACTGGCCAATTACATTTGTCAGTACAGCATATAGGCTAACATTGTTGACTGTATACATAAATATCGACTTAAGTATGTCGACGTAACTGTGTTAGAGCAGGTTTCAATTGACTGTAGTAAAAACCAATCACGGACTAAAGTGAATACCGATTGGTTTCACTGGCATGAGAATGCAATCAATCAGGAGGAAAAGTAAACGCAAACGTGGATTGATTGAGTGACGTCTGTCTTGAATTTGATTGGCTGACTGATTACAAAACATTTTCACAGCCAGTAGAAAAGCTAAGTAAACGCAAAACCAAAGCAATCACCGCAAACTTTCGACACTCAAAAACCTGCTCTAACTACTATTCTATTATTACGAAGATTGTAATTTTGATATCAATTGTAAACTTAATAGTACGATTCATGTATGAACATTATCAGTAAAATCGTTTCGAGCTGAGCAAGACACGTTACCCCTGCTATGGGCGGACTTAAAAAAGGAATTTAAATAAATAACCAGTAGCCTTTGTTGCTGCCTTGACTGTTATAACTAGTTACAATCTTGAAAAGTGACTAGAACAATGACTCGTGTTAGGATATGGAAGCATAACACTATAAAAAGAGATTTCCATGCAGAACAATAACCTCTGCTTAGCTGACTGAACGCTGACTACGGATAAGTAAGGGAGCAGCTAGGTCAAAACACATGCCGCAGATACGGACTTATTTTTTCAAGAGACACAGCTGTCAGCACAGGGTACTACCCCCATCCCCATTTTTCTGGGGGCCTAGTGGAAAAATGAAATGATAACGTAAGACAAAACATGCAGTGCATTTAATTTGTTTCTAGATTATGGCTTTTAGTTTTGAAGATAGTTAAGAACAGGCAGGGGATTTGACAGGCAGGGCTACACCGAGGGTGGCGATTTTGATATACGCTGCCTGCCCAGGGTGGGGTTATTTATAGGAAACATAAGGAAGACAGGGCAGATATTTTTGACCAAACGTGCTGTCCCGAGAGTGTGGCATTTGACATTTTTGGAGGAGAAAATGTCAAATCCCCACCCCTTGCCTCCCCCCTCCCTCAGGCTTAACATTGATAGGTACATTAGCATTAACAGTTCACGTACATTTTTGTAGCATGCCCTTCTAAAAGCTCATTAATGTCACGTGGGTAAATAAAGTTATGCTTATGCTTAGGAAAGGGAAAAGCTCGCTTTGACATTTTGTTTTGGTTTCCGTTTTTGTCTGAAAAATCCACATTTGCGATTTGGCATTTTGCAAAATTCAGATATTTTTCATGTAGTTGTTTGTAAAATGAAATGAGAAAGCTAAAAACTGAATTGAAATTGAATGCCAACAACTGGCTTAATAATTTCATGACTTACAAAATGTCTTGCGATGCATTAATTTCACTTGCAATGTTTAGCCATAATTTTAATCCTCATTAGGGACCAACATGAGCCTATAGGGACTGCTATTAATACTTATACACTATACTCAAGGGGATCCAAAAATATTGTCTCACTATCGTGAGAAGGAACGTCTAGGACTACAATCGTGGTCAAAAGGAGTTGGGACACTTGTCACGAGTTAACACCATGTATGCTGGCGGAATCCATTGACCAGGATTGTAGACTGATTGTGGACGGGATCTGAATGAATGACGGGGTGTGCATTTTCCCCGCATTTTCAATATCACAAATAAGTAAATTGTAGTTTCTTTTCGGCAACTTAAATATTTTTTCCCAGAAACCGGGATTGGTCCGTTAACTCGACTCTATTTCTATAGAACACCATTCATGAATCTTCAGAGTGTCAGAACATAGCTGATGGCCTGTCGGAATATTGGATCTTTATTGATACAGCAATTCAAGCCCATTTATAAAGACCTAAATCTGGTCACTATTGACATTCTGACCGCACTGGATAATGATTTTAATTGCCTAGTACACAAACACAAACGTGTATAATCCGAATTTTGTGCTTAGCTTCTTGAAGTTTTCTCATCTTGGTTAGTTCTTCCGGTATTTACTAACAGTATTAGAGATATTAAGCATCACGTTTGGCTTAATTTCTTCCCGCGAACGGCAGAAATGAAAACATAACCACAATTTTCGCGCGTTTGCTGCTTGACATTTTCAGTTTTTAGGTGAAGTTGAGTAGACCCGCGTTTGTTGTGAACGTTGGAACTCTTTTCCACTTTTCTTATATATGTATTTATTTCGAATTTTCACGACGGGCTGACGTTTGCCGTAGAACGCGGTGCTTAATTATTCTCTCTATTTACACCGACCCCGATAACTCGAACCCCCGCTAACTCGAACCAGTTTTAGTCTTGGGAGTTCGAGTTATCGGGATTCTACTGTACTTTCGAATATCGATGTATATCAAACAATTTATCGTGAACTGTGTCGTTCCTGAGAGCGACCTGTCATATTCCATATATGGTCAATATGTTCAATATTTGGAAAGCAGGACGGTTTTGCCTCGTTGTAGAATAGTGTCGAGTATTAGAACCCGTTTAGGAAAAGTGATAAAAAAACGCCAAACCGTTTGGTTCAGTGTTTAATTAGATCAAATTCGATAGCGAAATCTGTAAAGGATGATCTTCGTATGCTTGATTACTCTAAACAACAACGGAGCTGCGAGTACCTCTTCACTTTCCTTCTCGAGCGAAAAATGTATTACGAATTAAATGCCAAGGCATAAAGATCCGCTTATACACCCCCTCCAGTTAATAAGTCCCATCAGTCGGTGATAACATCAAATCCTCCCAGTTATAAGCTCCCACGCATATATATATATATAAGCCCCCTTCTCCCCAACCCAGACCTCGCCTTTTTAAATTAACTGACAAAAAAAAGTTTATTATATTCATGTTGCATGCTTCAACACAAGTAACATAAGCACAAAACTCATCATAAACACTAACAAATGGATAGTGAAAAGGCTTGTGTCAAATATCCTGTAGAGTGCGGAGGAACAGAACAGGAGGAGGGAGAATTTGCAAACAAAATTCAGGGAGGAGGGAGAAATATCCAGAAAAACTAGGAAGGAGAGAGAATTTAGCATACAGGGAGGGGGAGAAAATGGGATCCACATACGTGCTCTAGGGAGAAATTTTTAAAACTCACTAGGAAGGAGGGAGAAATATTCGAAAAAAATAATGAGGAGGAAGCCGTTCCTCAACATTCTCTGTAAATCCATCTTGGAATGTATTTGTCATCCTAGTTATAAGCCCCCACACCGCGAATAAGCCCCGCTAAAACCCCTTCCTTACGAAATTGTATAAATAAGTGGGATTTTACGGTGTATAACCAGTCAGCTTTTGGGCAGAGAAGCGAACAGTTTCCGAGGGCGACCGGCTAGCTTATTCGATAAACCTTGCAGATTCACAGCGGACGCGTTATGACACTGGTGTACTGAGACCAGTTTTCTTGAATCTAATTCGCTGTTTGTGCCAGGAAAGGTCACATTTTCACCATTTTAAACAGGCCTAGAACATAGAGTATTCTCTGTAAGCCAAAAAAATATTCGCAGAAGTACTCAAAACCTTTCAAAGAATCATATGCATAAAAATTGCAAAAGGGGTTAGGGGCACTATAAATCTAACATATGTTCATATAAGGTCATTTACTCACCAGGAAGTTTTTGTATTACAAATGATTCCTGGTTTGACGTCACATAATTAACATATTGAAATATAAACTTCTATAACTCATAGACGCAATACTCAAATCAAGAAAGACGAGCATGCAGTGGTAGAGCAATAAGTGCCATACATGGCCATTTGCCAATTAAAGAGAATGATTCTTCTTTTAATGTTTTTGTTTCTCATTTTAGTCGGTTATTTCTCCTATTTTAATTTCCGGAATAATTATGTTGCCATCAAGTTCTCGGTATTCTAAACGGCTCGTTACTTATTTCGTACCCTGTAATTATGTCGCCTCGATCCTATGACTTTTCGTTTCTTGCCAACCCAAATTCTGTATTCTGTGATTTGTTGCCTCGATTCCATGGCTGTATTCTTACTCGACAATTCTGTATTTTGCAATTCCTCCATTCCATGTCTATTTTCTGTATTTTTCATTCTGGAATTATGTTGTCTCGATTCCATGGCAGTAGTCTTTCTCTACAATTCTGTATTTTGCATCCTGTAATTATTTAGCCTCGATTCCATGTCTATTTTCTGGAATTATGTTGTCTCGATTCCATGGCTGTATTCTGTATTTTGCATTCTGTAATTATTTAGCCTCGATTCACGGCTGAAAACGGCGGGAAATGGTCACGTGAGAAAAAAAATGCGGGAATTTATTTGCCCGAAATTGAGAAAGAAACATGGCAGACTTCATTTCACTGGAATTTGAAAGTAAAACTCTCGGATTGCCAGGATCAATTGTGGCTAAAGACACAATTGCTCGATTTTTTAAACTACATGAGGATGGACTGCACTTAAAAGTGTCACGCAACGGAAACGTTGAGAATGTTTGGCCGTTGTCAAATGGAAAGTTCTTGTTGCCTCCATCAACAAGGAATGCTGTTGTGATTGCGTTTCATGCTAGTGACTCAAACGACGACGACGACTTTTTGCAAGTGTCTGCCAGTTCAAGGTACGTCATGAAGGTAAAAGTGACCGATGAACAACACGTGTAGTCAGATTATCGTTTAAACTGAAAAATGTCTCTCTTTTTTTCACTAGGTCACTCTCATTTCCTCGCGCATCGAACCGAAGTAAGTTGCAAGGTTCTAGCCTTGTGGGAACGCCACTGACAATGTATGGGCTGGGAAAAAGACCAGCTCCTGGTCTGTCTTTTATCAAGGGCAAGAAGAAAAAAGTTGCCGAGCAAGTAAAATACTTTATCTTCTCGTCTGTCGACGACGAGGGACAATTGGTTCAGTTGTTCCCTATTTCAATCAACTTGACCGAAGTCGCTGACAAGTTTGGTCACATATCTGTTGCCATTATCTGTAGTGCGATCGAACAAGAACTAAGAGATCAGGGAGAAGTAGTGAGATTGGTTGTTATAGATGCCAAGGGGCAGCCGATCATGGATTCCTCCCAGACAAGAAGTAAGATCTCTGTTTATAAATAAGACACATTGATAAATGGTAATTTTAACTATATTTATTTCCGTTCCTTCTTTTTACATTGTTGCATGCCAACGTTGGCCCGGGTGTGTGGCGGGCTTGTAAACTTTCGCTGTATTAACCGAGGGATACATACAAAAACAAGCCGCCCACTGGGCTTTCACTCGGGCCACTATATATATATTATATATATATTAATGCAGCCAGACACTCTTTAAGGTGAGCACACACCAGGAGACATTGTGCATGTCCCCTAGTGTATGTCTCACCTTTATGGAGTAAAGGGTACTCCCATAAAGGAATTGCTTTCAGCGTCCAAGGGAGGCACCATTAGAAATGCGGAGGGGGGAGGTAGGACTTCCTCAAGATACACATTTTTTTCGTCGCTGGAAGAATAAGAGATAGAAGAAAGGGAATAGTTAAACTAAGTAATAAATTGAACTGAATTGTGATTGCAATCGAAATATTGTAAATTAGAATTAGAAAGGACTTACCTCTGAATAACTGTGAGGGTAAAGAGAACAAAATAAACGTCCAGCGAGGTACATGTATACGCTGGTTCATTTTTCTAGGGATCCAGACGTTTCGTCGATTGACTCGGATCGAGTTTCTGTATACGGAAAATTTGATTTTTTTCCATCTCAAAAAGCATCAGTTACCATTGCAGGAACTCTAATCTCAGTTTTCTTACTTTTTCTTGCAACTCGCATTTTTCAACTCGCATCACTCCCATTCTCCAGTTGACCGACAACCGGTAAGCAAAGCACACACTGGCGGAAGCTGAATTACTTACCTTCTCGCATTCATTTGCAACCAAAACCCTAGCCCTGAAAACACATGGTAACTCGAGCCACCGACATAAAATCCGCTGCTGAACTGATGATGAGCCAACAACTATAAATATCAATAGCGCTAGCAAAGCTTTTTGCAACAGTTGGTTACATTGTACAACGTGTCGTGTGAATGCGATTGGTGCCTGTACCAAGCATTTTGGCGGAGTGTCTACACCCCTAAATTTTTGTCGTGTACATATGAACATTTCTGGGTCCGCGGACCCATAAATCTCGGTGCGCCTGGTTGGAGAGCCGTGCTTGAGAATTATAGCAAGTCTACAATAATTATTACCTCAAATAAAGCTTTTCAAACATAACAAAGGTATATCGGTTAATAAGAGTTTTATTATATGGCTATTTTGAAATCTAAAATAAAAGGTAAAGGCAGGGAATTTGTTTTAAATTTGCATTGCTACAGCGTGCGTGGAACACTCAAATGGCTTCTCCAGTACTTTTACTGAATACAAGAAACTACGCTTGGGATTTTCAAAGCGATCGAGAGTTTCGTTGTTTTTAGGCATGAAATCTAACAAGAGGAAAGACTAAGCAAAAAGAGTTTTCAAAAGTGAACAGTCTTCATTTAAAATGAGATAAATCAAACATCTTTCATCACTATAGCGGCACAGCAATATGTTAATTCAACCTGTCGCTATTTGTGTCCAGACTGGGAATCCACCAGATCTTCATCAAAATTCAAGAATAATTTCATAACAGCAATTCGCAGCAATCGTATTTGAGTATTTTATTTATTTTTTGTATGTGAGTGTTTTTTTTCATGGCTTGCATCGTTGGCTCGAAATGCCATAAAGCTAAAATTCTAAGAATTTTACTTTCATTATACTGCCACACATTTTCTAAATTAAGCTCTTTTAATTATTTGCTTTCAAAATTCTTCAACATGTAATAATACTGTTATTTTTATCATTTTCATCTTTTATTTCCTTTCACAGAGGAGGGATTCTGGGCAACTCAAAGGACATTCCGTGCAATGTCTCAACAGATTTTCAAGAAATGGAAACCAAGTGTTTGGGCAGCAGTCAATACAGGGCTGTATACCCTTGAAGAAGAAGAATATGAAAGTGATTTGCCAAAAAATCTGGCCATTCATGATATGAGCTTCCAGTCATCAAGTCTAGAAGTACAGCACCAGAATTCTTCATTTGCCTATGTAAGTTTAATATTTGTAGATCAGATACTTTTAAAACAATGAAATACCAGTCAAAGACCATGTAAAGAAAGGGTGGGCTGTTGGCGAGTGTACAATGTACATGTACTTTAATTAATATAAATGTGCTCTAAAGATGTACTCTATATATATAGACAGACAGACAAACAGGTGATTATATATATATACACTACATCAGTCATTCTTACACCGAAGTCTTCACCCAGGGTTTAACATTTCAATGTTAATATGTGATGAATGGCTAGGTATGTGCGGCCATGAGGTTCAAACCCTCACCCTGTTTGATCCCAAAAGGGAGCTCCAAAACCCTGATTATCCCATTTTTTGTAAAAACCAACAACAATAACGTACATCAATTTTATTAACTCAAGCAACTTTATCATGATAAAGTCAACAACTGCAACTTTAAGCACATATATACAACTCTAAGTGCAATCTCAACATCATTCTCGATCTCTGAACTACACAATATAATTAATAGGCTGATTCATAATCTGTTGTGTTCGATTGATCATCTGCAATCTACCCTGTAGTCCCGTTGGGAATTGAGTAAAGATATTTGGCTACCTGATGGCTACAACACCTCATATTTTGGACATTTTTTGCCAATTTTTATGTACCCTTCCCCTCTCTCTCCCCATTCAATGTTGATAAGCTACATTTTCCCATTCAATTTATCTACAAAACTAAAAAAATAGCCTGAATCTTAGCCGTCTCCTCTGGTTCAGTTCCTCGCCTCTCTCAGGAGACGGCTGAAATTCAAGCTACTCAAACAACTACATTGAACTGGGGGAAGGGGTGAGATCAGGATTTTGTGGTGACTTATTAGGGAAAAACGGGTGTTACAATAATTTGTGTCCAAGACTGAACATAGTCTATCCCTTCTCAAATAAAGATCAACACTCCATACGAAAGTGTAATAATACCTCACTACAAGTGCATTCCTTGAATATTTATCTCAACAGGCTCAAAGTGAAGACAAGTTTTCTGAAATAAAAAGCATGTTTGCAGAAATAAAGGACACCATGCAAACCACCAAGGAGGTCAAGAAGCTGAAGGAAGTTTTTAAGTGTGTTATATGCCAATCAACTTGTGCTGCTTCTATGTATTTTTGTGTCACTGGCTGTGGGCAATTAATTGGATGCTATTATTGTGCTTCCAAAATAGATGATTGCCCCTTGTGCAGAGTAAGTCTGCCAGATACAGAAATACGCAAGCCATTGTCAGTTGGTGGCCTAGCAGGCTGTTTAGGAATCCCTGAGATTTCCATGAAATCCGCATTAAAAGAAGCCAATCTTGATGAGGATGAGGTTGATGATGATGATGACATTCTTTAGTTGTCAAATGATGCATCAGGCATGAACAGTTAATTTCAGTGAAGTACTGTGCATTTCCTGTTTTGTTGGAATTGCATGCATTTCTTTAAACTAGCAGTAGCTTACTCTTGAGTTTTAGGTATTACCTTTACATTGTTCAGGCAGGTCAACTGGAAGAAACCTGGTATTGAATTAGTACCCTTTATAATAATGTTACAGTTCTTAGATTCAGGATTAGTAACTGGCATTGCATCCACTCTGTATCCTGACCAGTTTAATTACTTTATGTTAGGCTCCATAATTTGTAAAATGTAACCCCATGTTGGGTAATGCTGGCCATGTAAGGCACCCTAAAAACATGGGTAAAGTCTGTTATCTAGTTACTTCAGTTCTGGCAAGCATATCTGTTATGTGAATAAAACTTTTGATAGCAGTTACAAAAGTATCTATCTTTCCATGTACAACGTCAGAAAATAATGTTTCAAATGAAGGGTTTTGGGAATGAAATAAGTATACTCTCTTGATTCTTGAAGATGTTCATATTCCGCAATTGGGTCATAACCAATGCTAGGATCAGTATTTAGCCTTCCACCTCTTTCTTCGTACATTCGTACAACCTCTGCTGTTGAAGGGATCAAATGTGGTGACAACTGAACAGCCGGATTTGTCTCTCTCATTTTCTCAATGGGAACACACCCTCTGGGTCCTAAAAGGAGGAAATAATTGATAAATATTAGATGTTGACTTCTACATGTACTTACGTGGCATAAAGCAAACAATGGCCCATTTCGCAGTTGAGATTAGCGACGGTCACCTGTGGATAAACACGGAAGCGAGGCAATTTCTGGCGGGTTTGTTTCGTGTTGTCTTGTAAAGAAACTCGCAAACAATTTCATATTTTTATCTGGTTTAATAGCAATCTATTCACACAACGGTGATTAGATAACGGCTTCCTTTGTCATAACCTCATTACACAGAGAATGTTTGTGTAGGCAATTGGTGCATACGAGTAATGAGCACATTTAATTTACCTCGGAGCCTCGTATTGAGACCTTTGTGCGTGACGAGTGAAGCAGATATCAAAAGTAGGCTGTTGGGCGTTAGCTACTTAACGTTGAATATTCGTTTTATGGATGTAGTTTCAGCAGCCATGCGCGAGCTATCTACGCGGATCCATATCAAGTGTTGATGCTCGATCAAACCAAAGATCGGACAAGAAACAGTTATTGTTTTAGTAGAAACCAACTAGTATTTCAATAATCTTAAACTAAAACAAGATTTTTTGATGACTTGGCAGCCATTGTTTTGCTTTTGAAAATCGGCTTTTTCACTAGCTTAGCCATTCAAATTGCAGGTTCGTGATAGAACACTAGTTGGTTTCTACTAATAATTATTAGTATAAATTAAACCAACTAGTGGACTATTACAAATCCTGCGTTCTGATTGGTTACGCTACTATAGGTCTATTAGTGATAGCCCATGGTAGAGAAAAACCGCACGCATTTTCACGAAATAATAAAAAAAATTCAACTTCAATTTGTTTCTTTCTATTATTTTCTACTGTCCGACTAGTTAGTTTATACTAAAACAATTAGACCTCTCGCCCTCATTAGACGACGGTACATTTGCTGCATAATATGTAACATGTTTTTACCCTCGATCGCTGTATTAGTTTTTTGTGTCTATACTGCTTCTTAAGAAGCTGTAGACACTATGTTATTGTGTCTGATGACGCGCGTAAGATAGTGTGTTAACATTGTCGATAAGTGGTCGTGAAGTTTTATTCGGGACCAATTGAATGTGTCGTTGGCTTTCGTACATTACTCGGAATCTTCATTTAGCGACAATATCCAATCACAAAATGGCAACTATATGATGACGACTATATGCCGATGGTGACATATTCACGAGGTCGCGAGTTCGTCACAACTATTTGGAGAGCAAGAGCGGTGAGTAATACTGTTATTTTACCATGAATTTTCTAAGATTTACAAACTTGATTAGCTACAGCTTTCGCAGAGTGTGTGTAACCGGTCAAATGGAAGGTTTCCAAAGGTACTTTCAAGGTCTACTTAGGTCGATGTACTTCCCACCAATTGAATACCAAAGTGTTAATGTTCCTGCTCTAAAGCTAAATATTAATAAAGGTTTGCAACAACTTGTCTTTAGGTTGGAAGAATGGCGAGTCACAGCACCCGGGTTTTGGGAAAAAGTTTGATTTTCCTTGTTCGTATGCTCCTTGTTCGCCGGTATGAAGGAAACTGATGTGATGACGAAGCCGTTGTTTCACCTCTAAAATGGAATTGAAGGCAAGATTTACAATTAAGCAATATAACACGCTTTCCATGTCTTTGTTCTCTTATATAAACACGCGGGATATGTTGGGAGAACAAAGAAAAACTTGAAAATCACGAGCCGCTAGGCGAGTGATTTTCAAGTTTTTCTGCGTTCTCCCAACATATCCCCGAGTGTTTATATAAGAGAACAAAGACATGGAAAGCATGTTATATTGCTTTTATAAAATAACGAACAGGAAAACACGAGAATTAAATCTTACGTACGCACGATCAGAAAATCAATTCTCCTAACAGTAACAGTCGTCAGAAATCGACCGACGATGAGTTTTCAGAGCGCGGGAAATCCTACAAGGCAGAACTGAGAGACGAACTTACGAAGGCAAGCTTTGCGTGGCTCTGTTTTGAAAATATCTGCTTCAACATTCCCCGAAAAGAATAACTCGGAATTCAAGACATTTTTGGCCGGAAATTTAAGCCATATGGCATAAGGCAGTAGAGGACTTAATTTAAACTGGTGTTTTTGTCGCTGAATTTACAGGAGGAAACATGATTGCTGTCCCCGTCTGAACTTTGAAGCATGTTTTAGTTGAATGAACTTTTATTTTCGCCAAACTCAATGGAAAGATCTAGCTGTTCGGACCTTCTTCCAATGAGATGAGGCTAAAAGTGCAAG
Organism: Actinernus sp. WN-2022; assembly: GCA_030867875.1. NCBI lineage: Eukaryota > Metazoa > Cnidaria > Anthozoa > Actiniaria > Actinernidae > Actinernus > Actinernus sp. WN-2022. The sequence continues at coordinate 129,371,802 of JAOWCC010001634.1, read as the reverse complement.
GTAAGAGGGAAAAGCTCACTTTGTTCTGTGAAAATTTGGTTGCCAAACTTCACAAATGTCTCACGTGAGTTTGCAAAATTCTGATTTTCTTTTCATGCAGTAGTTCATAAAATGGCAAGGAGAAAGCTAAAAACCTTATCTGAATTACCAAGACCAATCAGGGTAAATGATAACAATTGGCCTTATATACAGTCTTATTATTTCGTCACTTCGTCGCCGACAAAATGTCGGACTTGAACTTATTAAGCGTACATTTAGTTTGAGATAAAAAAGACATGGAAAAAAAATCGAAAGAGTGTTGCTTTTTCCTCTCTTCTACTCTAGTCTCCAGTTCAATTCCTCACTCTATTCGTCTATCAGGAGGTTGTTTAAAAACTAGACGCGTTAGCCGTTTATGTGTTTTAGTTTTACCTTACAAAATAAGTTAAGAGAAGTGGTTTTGTTTCTTGAATCCGCGACTAAAAATATCTCGGCCGAGATGGTTAGCAAATTTGATAAATGACAACTTCATGTCGGTCGGTTGTATTTTTGTTATGTATATCTGTCTGTTTTGTTGATTAAAATCCATTGAAAGTCAACACTTGTCGTTTTGCCATTTTGATTTCATTCACAATCGTGTGCCATCGCCACAGCGAGATGAATTCCCATGTTTATAGACTCTCATACAAACACGGCTATCAGCCAATCAGCGCGCGAGTTTCCTCTGGGTTATTTTATAATACAAATTACAGACAGGCAATCCAAATTGCTTGACATTATACAGAAGTTATGTTTATGATTTTTATATTAGCCCGACTGATTTTGGAGAAAATATTCATTTTCCCGGACATTTTCTGGGCAAACGTGGCTGAAGCCTAAAAGTTAACGACCATATTCAAGCTGATAAATAAAATTATTTCAAGCACTTCTATTAAAACTATGAACTTCCTGTTACATATGTAAGAACTACGATGGTGCCCGATTCTAGTTTTCAATTTATTTCGAAAGTAAAGTGCTGTTTTCAGATTCTTTCGAGTTATATTCCCATCTCATGATGTGCAAACAATGATGTTAACGAAACCCAACACTGCGGTTACATCTCATCAGATTGTTTACTAAATTGAAATCTTGGTGGCGGCCAAATTGCTATTGAAAACTTGCTACAAAAACACTAATTAAAATCGCTTGATATCACAGAAGTTACGTTGATGATTTAGGGTTTGATAATCCTATTAATTTTGGAGGAAATGTAAATTTTCTGAGGCCTACAATCAGCGAGGAAAATTGTACTGGAAGTTGCCGGAGCTCGTTTAAAAGTGACTGGGATGCCTGTGTGATTCTCACGTTAGAGGCTCTTGGGATGTATATTTAAAAAAAATACTTTTTTACTTTTTTCCGGGTGTTCCGGGTATGTTCCATGATGTGATTTGGAAGTAGAATGAGACATTTGTAGAATGAGACAATTGTATTACAAAAGCAGTAGACACACGTACCCACTGGGTACCTATTTTCTTTTCAGTGTTTCCCCCTTTAGTATTATCGTTTGTTATTATCGTATCCCCTGTATATTTCCGTCTAGAGACCCTGGAACAGAAAATAAAGGCCCTCGAAGACGAGAAGACAAGAGTGAGCTCGGCCCACGCTCTATCCGCTTTGCGCCGCCATTTGAACGGGCCGGTGACCATTTTTGACCGGTTCGAAGCTGTTGACATTCTACTGAGCCTCGTGCGACTCGCCAGGCAAGACGGACACGCGAAGATCGACGAATTCGCGGTGGCCATAGACGAAATAAATGCGCGTGCTGACACATTGGGTAATACATGCGCAGAGGTCAGAGGCCGCGGCCTATATCTTATGTTATCTCTTGGTTGGTGCGGGGTACTACGTTAACCTCGAAAAGCCCTGGTGCACCTCGGTGCGTTTTCTTGGATTCCAGTCTGACTCCATCCATCAGGCGTTTCTCGTTCCGCAGGAAAAGAAGTTAAAATTTCAAGCTCTCTGTGAGGACGTTCTGGCTTCTAAGATGGTTACTTTGAAGACCTTCCAGCGTTTTGCCGGTAAAACAATCTCTTTCAGTTTAGCAAGCTTTACGTTCGTGAAGTGTTCAAGGCTATTTCTCTCCTCACGAGCACATCACGAGCAGCAGTGAATGTTTACGAGACTCTCCGTTTAGAAATCGCTTACTGGCGCTTTCCCGACGATTGAACGGATTGTTTACCCAGGCCGGGGAACACATCAAGGTAACGCTGTATTGCGATGTTTCGAGGCGCGCCTGGGGCGGAGTTTTACTCAAGGATGGCAAACGATTAGAGTGTCAAGATTACTGGTAGGATACGTTCGCCGATATAAATCTACTCGAGGCCAGAGCCCTGCTGTGTGCACCTAGCGCCTTTAAGAACCAAATACGGAGCTCACGAGTCGATGTGCATACCGACAGTATATCCTTACAGGCAACGTGGAATGATGTATAATGTATAAACTCCAAAACCAACGAGGTGATCAAGGATATCTTAGGTTGCTGTCAGGAGTTTAATTTTAGCATCGATTTTCTTCTACGTTCCCTCCCGTGAGAACCCAGCGGATGACATATCAAGGTGGTGCTCAGATTTGTACCGTACTTTGTCGGAGACGGCCTGGGTACGAGTACAGCGGTTGTTTGGCCGCAAACGCACGACCTTATGGTACTGGATAGTAATTGCCGACGAGATCCAAACGGAAAGCCGCTGCACACTTCACACCATGGCCCACGCCAACCGTTGCCCGGGGAGGGTAATCTTTACATTTTTCCACCGTTCATCCTCGTGGAGCCCCTCATGCGATATATTATTGACAAGGACTTCCACTGTCCCTTCACAACTGTTGTCCCGGATTTACTGCTACGAAAGTTCTGGTGGGCACTATTGCAGTCCGTCAAAATGGGTCAACTATTGTTGGGTCGGAAAGGTACTCCTTCCGTGCTGCTTTTTCCGTCTCGTCTGAATCGGGAGTGGTCCCAGAGGCCGCTACAGCGGGATCTATGGGTCTTTCACTGCATATGTTAACTGTGGTTTAATTTGCAGTCTATTTTGTCTCCCTTTACTAGATTTCTCGGCCCTGGAAGGCAGCGCGCCGTTGTTTAGCTTGCCACCTCAACCTGGTTTAGATTTACCCGCCATTAACAAGCGCTTTGCGGAATTAAAGTCAGCATCGCAAGAAAAACCGTATCAGCGACAAAAGTGTACATTGGAGCGGCAGTTCACCCCTTTTCTGGTTTCCCTTGTCCCGGCTAAGATAGTCTCCTCCAGCACGGTAGACGGCGTCATCAAATTCCTGATTACCAAGGACAAAGTCGGCAGGACGGTTGTGCACGTACGCTCTTGTTCTGTAGTACATTGTAAATGTTCGTGTCGCCTCGCGGCTGGAACTGTCGACTCACTTTTAGGAAAGCTTAGGCGATATTCAATAGGTCGGGGCCAGCCTAATCCATAGGCCTTCTGGCTTGGTATTTTGTCTGAGTGAGCTACCAGAAGGCCTAGCAGAATTCGATCCAACATGGCGGCCACATATTCGGTATACATTTGCTCGTGAAGAGCTTGAGCAAATATCAAAGCATGGGTTTGGTCCTTTAAGAGTTTTTCTTGGATTTGAAAAGCACTTGCCTGATTTGGCGTGGAAGAAACCCGCTCTACGTGAATATCGCGTTGAGTTTCACGGTTCAACAACTTCTATCCGTTTGACGAAGCACAATGTCAATAAGTTCATTCCACTGGTAAAAACTGAAGATGGCTCTTGCAGCTGTCGGTCTCTCTTCTCTGCTAACATCGGGCAGCGAATCCAAATCTGTAAGATGAACAGCTTAGAAGCGAAGTACAAGGTATTTTGGTGAATAAAGGTGTATAAAAGTATACTCCACGAGTGAGTTTAATTACTTTAAAAACTACATGATATTCTATAATTCAAATTTTAATACTCCGACTACACGGTGGGCATAAATGAACCTGAAATCGCTCATTTATTTCGACCTAAAATCTAACGAAATTTGGTGGTTAACATTAATATGAAACAAGAGCCCATCTGGGCTTTCACTCGGGCCACATGAGTTTGAAGATGAAATACACTTTCATTTGAAATCCTCTTAGTAACAAGTCGTGTGTCATGTACGCAATGGACGCCATGCTGGATTCATAACTGACGTTTTATTACCATGAAGCCTTGCGGTATCAGTTCGTGACCGTAACATGAATTCGTAAACAACGTACATCCAGAATCGTTAGGCGCATACATTACATCCCTTCTTTTCCAGATAAATAAACGACTGAATCTTAACTGCTTAAATTGTTCCACATATATACTCTAAGCTACATGTAGTATCTGAAAATGTACTTAATATCAAAATGTAAACTGCACTGTATGAATGAATAAGAAATAACAGACAATACAATCAAATGTCCTTGTCTGACATTACAAAGTCTTTAAGATAGTTTGGTGTTTTCACAGTTCTTCCAACTCTTGTAGTGACTGTCTTAGGTTCCTGTGCTGTTGGTGTTGTCTGGGTTGTTGGTTCTGCAGGTGTGACTACTGGTTTCTCAGGCGTTACCTTATGGTTCTCCGGTGCTGCTTGTCTCATTTCTGCAAAGACTGGTGGAGTCCTGTTAAACTTGTCTCGATCAGTCATAGTTGTCGGTGTAGCCCTGGTGGTTGGCTGCTTCACTGGTGCTTTACTGCAAATCAGATGTCTTCGATTCCTTCGATACTTTCTTCCTTCTTGTGTTTGCACTATGTAAGATTTTGGCGACGAATGCTTCTGAAGCACCACTGCTGGTTTCCATTCCTGTCTGTGTTGCATTCTCACTGTGTCTCCTGGCTGCAGTGTCTTGAGCTCTCTTCCACAGTGTTTGTCATAGTACAATTTCTGTTTCTCTTTTATCTTCTTCAGTTTCTGCTGTACTTCTTCTTGTCCATGTGGTTTTAGCAACTCAGTAGTCGTCGGTAGAGTTGTTTTCAGTCTTCGTCCCATCATCAGTTGCGCTGGTGATTGATTTATAGTTTCCAATGCAGTGTTTCTGTAGTTAAGAAGCCCTTTGTACGGATCTTCTGACTTCATTAGAATGTTCTTTACAGTTTGTATTGTACGTTCAACTTGTCCATTCGATTGTGGGTATGTTGGACTCGTTGTAGTATGTGTGAACTCATACTCTTTGGCAAATGCTGCAAACTCTGTGGATGCAAACTGTGGTCCATTATCGCTCACTACTTCATCCGGTATTCCGTATCTTGAGAACTGCTCTTTCAATTTCTCGATGGTGTGTTTGCTAGTAAGGCCGTCAAGCTTTACTACCTCAGCCCATTTCGAATAGTAATCCACTGTAGACAAATAGTGATTATTGTCTATCTCATACAGGTCTGCTGCTATCTTTGCCCATGGTCTGTTTGGTGGTTCATGTGGTATCATTGGCTCTTTTGCTTGCTGTCTCTGGTGTTGACTGCAAGTGTTGCACTTAGACACTTTGTCTTCTACTTCTGTTGACATTCCTGGCCAGAATATCACATCCCGTGCACGCTGTTTGCATTTAACTATGCCAAGGTGTCCTTCATGTATTTTCTCCAACATGTTACTTCGCAGAGCATGAGGAACTATCAGTTTGTGTCCCTTAAACAACAGTCCATCAATCAATGAAATCTCATCTCTAAATGACCAATAGCTCCGTAAGTCTGGAGGAAGATTGGCTTTGGTTTCTGGCCACCCTTCAAGCACAGTGTCAGTTAGACTCTGCATCACTGGATCACTTGCTGTTGCTTGTTGGAACTCTACATATTTCTCTCTAGACATAGGAAGATGTGCCGTTAAATGCACTTCATTGATTTCAAGATCCTCTATTAGAATCTCCTTGGTTTCTGGTAGATACGCACGACTAAGTGTATCCGCTAGCTGCATTTCTGTTCCAGGCTTGTAGCGAATTTTCAGATCATATTTCTGCAAACTCATCATCATCTGCTGTAGTCTCATAGGTGCTTGATGGAGGTTCTTAGCTAGTATGCTTTCCAATGGTTTGTGATCAGATTCCACTTCGACAGTTCGGCCAAAAATATACTGATGAAACTTCTGACATCCATACACAATAGCAAGTAGCTCTTTTTCAATTTGTGCGTATTTCTGTTGTGTGATAGTAAGAGCTCTTGACGCATACGCAATTGGTTTCCCTTCTTGTACGAGAACCGCTCCTAGCCCTTTTGAGCTTGCATCGACCGTAAGTGTAATCTGTTTGTGCTGATCATAGTAGCCTAGTACTGGTGCACTTGACACTAGTTCTTTGAGTTTCTCAAAGCTTTCTTGCTGAGCTTCTTCCCAGTTCCATTCTCTCTCTCTCTCCGTTAGTTATCTGAGTGGTGCACTTACTGTTGCCAAGTTTGGCAAGAACTTTCCTAAGTCCTGAATGAATCCTAGGAAGGTTCTCAGTTCCTTTATGTCTTGTGGTGGTTTCATCTCTTCTATTGCTCTCACTTTCTCTGGGTCTGGTTTCAGACCTTCACTCGTAAGAACATGTCCAACATATGGAACTTGATCCTTTCGGATCTTACATTTCGCTTTGTTGAGCTTCAGATTATACTCTCTCACTCTGTCTAAGGTCTGTCGTAACCTTTCATCGTGTTGTTCCATACTGTTTCCCCACACTAGTATGTCATCCACCATTGGTACAGCTCCTGGAATGCCTTCGAGCATTTCCGTCATGCTTCGTTGGAAGACTTCGGGCGCTGACTTGATCCCGAAAGCTAAACGCTTAAATCTGTATCTTCCAAAAGGAGTGTTAAACGTGCATAGCTTCGAGCTTTCTTCATCAAGCTTAATTTGCCAGTATCCAGATGTTGCATCTAATACGGAAAATACCTTGGCATCTGGTATGTCTGACACAATTTCTTCAATTGTTTGCATGGGAAAGTGTTCTCTCTGTATAGCCTGATTCAAGTCCCTGGGATCTATACATATTCTAAGCTTGTTTGGCTTCACCACGGTGACCATGCTATTAACCCATGCTGTTGGTTCACATTGTTTTTCAATTACTCCTGCTTTCTCCATTTTGTCTAGTTCTTCTTTAATCTGTTCTTTCAATGTAACAGGTACTCGTCGTGGAGGGTCGATGACTGGAGTATCATTTGGATCAATTCTGATTTTGTGTTCTCCTGGTAAACATCCAAGTCCTTCAAACACATCTGTATATTCTTGTAGAATATCAGGAAGTGACTCAGAATTAATGGCTGCCTGTTCCTTAGCAACTGAGTTAACTCGCTGCACTAAACCAAGTTCTTTGCAGGCTTGCGCACTAAGAACTGTTGGTACATCATGCTTTGCAATATAACACTTGATTTGATAGCTCTTCTCCTTGTGTTTACAATTGAGTGTCGTAACACCATGAGCAGGTATCCGATGTCCTGAATATGACTTCAGTTGTGCAGCTGTCTTCTGAATTTGACTCTCAAGCTCCAGTGTCTGGAGTGTCTTGTAAGACATAACATTACATTTAGCTCCTGTGTCAAGTAGAAATGTCACTTTCTTGCCATTTATTGTTAGCTTTTCTTGCCACTCACTGGAACTGATTGTATTTATCTCTATGGATCCCATATATAATCCATCATTCTCATCACTTCTGCACTCGTCCACGTAGTTTACTGGTTTATCTTTAGTCTTGCACACGTTTGCAAAATGATTGTACTTTTTGCATTTATTGCACTGTTTTCCTTTTGCTGGACACTTAATCTGGTTTACGATAGGGTCTTCTTCCTCCATCTTTTTAAGCTGTATTTCAGCTATTTCCAACGATTGTGCAATGTCTATAGCTTTCTCCAGTGTTAACTCGGAGCCTTCTTGTATTAGCTTTTCTCTCAGCTTATGCGAATTGCATCCAATGACAATTATGTCCCTTACATGTTCATCTTGTTCCGTATATCCACAGTCTTTGACTAACAGCTTCAAAGCAGTCAGATATTGCTCAAACGACTCGTTTGCATCCTGTGTCTTGGTTTGAAACTTATATCTGGCGAAGATTTTATTCGACTTTGGCTTCACATATGCTTCGAACTTCGTGTAGTAAGTTTCTAGCTTTTTCTCTTGTCCTTCTTCCAAGGTCCAAGTCTGAAAGATGTCTCTGCCCTTCTCTCCTATCCAAATCATTAAGTAGTTGCATTTTTGCGCTTCACTCTTCGACTGTAGGGGTCCTCCGAACATGAACTGTATGTGACGTTTGAACGACATCCACGAAGACGGCAAGTCTTTGCTCGTCCAGTCCATTTTAGGGGTATTTGAGTTAGACATCCCGTCCATTTTTACTTCTGTGTTTTCTTCACACTTTATTCTTGACTTTTCCAGTCAGATTCTGCTCGGATGGCTTCTTTTCCTAGACGTTTTCTTCCGATTTTCACTGCCACCATGTCATGTACGCAATGGACGCCATGCTGGATTCATAACTGACGTTTTATTACCATGAAGCCTTGCGGTATCAGTTCGTGACCGTAACATGAATTCGTAAACAACGTACATCCAGAATCGTTAGGCGCATACATTACATCGTGCTTTAATTCGCCAGTGAGAACGTCATAAAAACGTCTGGTCTATTAATTGCTTTTATGACATGACTATGATAACGCAGGATTTGAACAACAGAATACTGGCAAATATTCAAGTGTATAAATGCAATACAATGACATAATCAGACTTTGAATTTGATTGAAAATAGATCAAAAACTCGGGGAAATGTCCGGCTAAAACTGTATGAATAAATGTGAAATGAAACATAAATTTCATAGCTAGAAAAAAATTGGAATTCCTAATGAGAAAGCTCTTCTAAGTCCGCTTCTCACATTCACAGACTGTTTCACAAAAACATTTGCGCTTATCGACACAAGAATTCTGTTGACCTTTCAAATAATTTATTCTGAGGTACGCATACAATGACTCATTGAAATTGATATCTCTTTGTCTCGCCTAGTCTGAGAGCTTTGAACTTTCTTATCTGAGCGCGCCTGACGAAATCTAACCTTTGATTATAATTCGATATCCGTTGATATCCAAACGTGTTTGGATTGGATCTGTCCAGACAGCGCTGATCGAATGTATTACGGCTCCTGGTTGTTCATGTATTTTTATGGTCAACAAGAGCGCCAGTTGAAATATCCTGAGCCTGTTGGAAGGCTTTCGCCCTCGCGGGTCGACAATTTTGATTTACTGTATTAAATTATGTAAATAAATTAACCTGGCGAGTGTTACGTGACCAGCACAGTGCGATCTGATTGGTGGTGAACTTGACCTTTAACGCATGCGCAAAAATTTTGCGACACCCAACAAAAAAAATACAAAAATAACGACTTGCATTTTAAGACTCGGTGCTGCCACAGGCAGCCCGAGTAATAATGATCGGTCCCTAAAACTACTGTTAATATTGTATGTTATTAATAACAAAGTTATGTGTGACTAGAGTACAGTACTGTACACGGTTTCTTTAATTATTAAGCAGGCCAGTGCATGTTCTAACCTTAAATAGGGAGTTAATGTTATTTATTCAACGTACAAGCTAAGGGCATCCATCATCCCAGGTAAATAAGTTACACACCTAAGCAGAAGGTCGATAAATTGTAATTCAATTAAAATATTTCAGAGAAAATTGTACTGTAGTGCACTAGTGCATGTAAAGTAGGATGATCGTGGATATTACATCCTTTTTCAGTGTTCAAATCGATCAATAACGATATTTGTTAAAATTCATGGTGCTAAATACAGCTTGTAGAAAGTCTTTAAATGTTCTACAAAAATGAAAATGAAATATATTTTCTTAAATCACTAAGCAGCATTGTTTGCCTTGTATATTGTTGCATAAAAGTACTGTTCATAATGGTTTTGAATGTTATTTTCTATTGACCATTACAATGTAGCTTATAGCGTTGTGGGTATAAGGGCAGAGGACTAGAAAGCAAGATAGTTAAGCCTGTCAAACGGTAATTCGGTAATTAGATCAGTTCTAACTAGGAAGACCTTTCTGGATAAACAGCTTATTAACTAATGAGAAGATAAAACGGCGGTAAGTTTTGCAATTTTATAGCAGTGTAATTAACTCAAATTTGAAATGACTTTCCGAAGAAAAATTAAAGAGTGTTACCGACTCGCGTATTTTCGTAGCAAGTAGTAGTAATAGTAGCTAAAGAGGTCTTACACTTAATTTTATTTAAAAGAAAAACACTTTTTATTCAGTGCGTTGACATGTACTGCCTATATTTTCTGAGGCGGGGCGATTTCAATAGGAATTACGAGTACAATTCACTAGCGATTTCGCAAACTTCATATTCATTTACCTCACACCCACGGCGATGCAAGCTTTAAACGATTCTGGAGGGTTCTCCTGGACATTCTAATCCCATGGTACTTCTCAAGAAAGCTTAGTATAGTTTCGTAGTCGTAGCTTGTACTGAAATAAAATCTATAATTTGGTTTTCTTCACGTATGATTCGCCTATGTCCGCCATGTTGGAATTGAAACTAAAAACCTCGTTCCCAGGACCACCTCGGTCAGATATTTTGCGTTAGTGTTTTCACTTTTGCGTTAGTGTTTTGGGTTTTGCGTTAGTGTTTTGACTTTTGCGTTAGTGTTTTGACTTTTGCGTTAGTGTTTTGGGTTTTGCGTTAGTGTTTTCACTTTTGCGTTAGTGTTTTGACTTTTGCGTTAGTGTTTTGGCTTTTGCTTCATAGGATTTTTATGTTGTGTTTGTGCTTTAATAGGAGAGACATGAAATAATTTTTCAGGCCAATCATTGACATTCTACAGTCGATTATCTTTGTCCGTTACTCAACCTATTACAATGTGTTTTTTATAAGTTTATAACAATGTCTTGAGTACCAATCATTGTCCTTGGTAATTGTAGGGGTAAAACAATTCTACCAAAAAGCTACAGGAGGCCGAGGGAGGGAGAGAGGGGGGGCGGGGGGGGAGGGGGGGGGGGGAGTAGGGGAAGACAGAGAATTGTGAAATTAGGACTGTACACATTATGCTCAATGTTTCACACTATTATGCTTATTTTTTATGCTCAAAAAATATCATTATTATGCTCACATAGAATTCACTATATAAATTACAACAGCATGTCTGACCATTCATATATAATTTTTATCAAGTGTTTCTCTCCTTCCCCTTTCTTCCCCCTTCCCCCTCCGGTAAATGTGAGTAATGTCTTTTTGATAGATTATGAGCAATATCATTTTCTCTGAACTTAAATAAATATATTGAAATGTCCAGGTGGGGCAGTTGTTTTATTTAACAGTGTCCAGTTAAGCTCAAGTGAGCTCTTCAAGTGAGCTCTTCAAGTGTTGCATTATTACATGTTATTGAAACGATTTTCAGTACAGAGCAATAAACAATGTTATCTGGCAGATTCAGACTCATTTGGTCAATAGCTAAGTCTGATTGCATGTCTTATTTATTCCCTCTATTTTGAAGTGAGAGCTTAGTCTATTCCATGTTCTCTTGTATTAATTTTATACAGCATATTGTAGTTGAAATCCATGCATGTGTCAAGTTAGTCAAAATAGATCATGGATTCTCATTTTGTTTCAGGTGGATCATTCTTGATAGCCCATCCATAACACAAATCAATTCCATTCCTCGTTATTTAAGGTCATAAGCAGCAGACACTTTTTGTATTCAGAGTTCGGTTATGACATATTGTGATCCCTTTCTGTTAATTAATACATGTAACCTCCATGCAGATATCAGTCCAGCTCAATAACACAGTTGCATGTAATTTGCTTCTTGACACACCATATTTGATAAATGTGTGGGTAGGCGTTGTATCCATTACATGTATTTCCTTGAAGTTTTCATACTATAGTATGTCATCTCTTGCAGTGAAGACTCAAGCTGTTTTATACACAGTCTCGATTTGGATTTGAGTAATCTGTAAAGGAGAACAAAATACAAATTTGAGAAAATAATAAACAATAATACATTACATCAGACTATCGTAAAGTTGTATGAGATGCATGTGAAGTCAATTATACAGTCTTGCCCACCCACATCATCACTGATGATACCTCTACATGTATTTCAAAGGTTAGGTTTTTCTTATAGGTTCATTTACCACATACCTACATTAGTAGGTCATGATGTAATTATTCAGCACCCATACATTCTGGGTGCATTGTGCACCATATGGATAGTGCAGTATATGCACTATTATTACATACAGTATGTTTATCATAATTCACTAAATAAGAGCATGACATGACTATGAAATGTTAGAACATAAATATCACATAGCTGTGTTACTATTGTAAGTACACAACAAGTTACATATACATGACTGAATAAATATACTTGGTCTAGCTTGATTTACTTATTCTCTTTAAAAAACATTTCTTATTATTTTTACAACTTTAAAGTGCTTCTAACTCTACTTAACATTTTTCTACCAATGAACCTTTCAAAGGTTTTGAGTACTTTTTCGAAGCAATTTTTGGTTTACAAAGAATACTCTATGTTTTATATACGCTTGTTTGAAATGGTGACAAATTGACCTTTCTTGACCTAGTACAGCGTTAGAAAAGGGTTGTTGCTTACCGCGTAGACGTCATCTCATTAATTCAACTTTGCAATAATTTGAATAAATACTTAGCATTTTGTCTAAAATGATTTTTTTCTTTACTCTTTACTAACAACTCACAAACTATGTATATTTCATATAAATCAATGTTGCTGTGATAGAAAGGCGCCATGGAGGGTAATGCATTAACGAGATGCCATCGAGCCGGGAATCAACCCAGGATTTTTCTAACGCAGTCATGGGTCAGGATAGGTCAATTTTGCACCATTTCAAACAAACGTAGAACATAGAATATTATCAGTAAACAAACATTTATTCGCAGAAGTACTCAAAACCTTTCAAAGGTTTATAGGTAGACAAGTTTCAACAAGGTTAGAAGCACTTTAACCTACAGACTTATGGGAAGCTGTGAACTGTTTTTTTTATATAACAATGATTTACGGTAAAGATCTTTGTATAAGCCGCACCCGTAGATAAGCCGCACCCGTAGATAAGCCGCATCCCAAGTTTAGGAAAAGAACTTCAAAAAAATAATAATCTTTTGTTGGAGTTCATAAACGCTCATATTCATTTGATTTTAATAAATACTTACACAAGTAGGTCTAAGGTCCACCATCGTGCATTTTCATTAACTAAGTGCCAATCTCCCACATGTAAAATATAAGCAAAATTGTGACATCATGAGATCCAAGATGGTGCTGTGCAGGAAATTCAAATGAGTTTTATGAATAGGAATATTGGTGCATAAATGACATCTAATGTACAATTTACTGTAGACAAACACAACAATGTATTTAGGCATCCATAACAAACACTTGAGAATAAACATTGTTCTTCAGCCGAGGTTCCCTTTAAGTCTACTATGAAATAGTTAGGGTTATGTCAAAGTTACTTGCTATGTAATGTTATTTTTAATATTTTGTATGATCACTTCAATATAACTAATATTTTGATAGCATCATGATCATAATAGTAAACACTAACAACACTATTTTGGATTATATCAAAGACTGCTGGCCTTAAATAGATATGGTCTAATAAACTTCCAGCTGAAATAAAAGTTGGTTGTTGTACAATTTGTCTATATTCCATTGAATTCATTAAAGATATAAGCGGTTTAATATCATTTTCATTTAAGTAATTTATATTAAAGTCTCCAAGGATCATATCAATATAATAACTCTTAAGAAGATATTCTATACCAGCTATATATTGCAAGATATTTGAGCTGTGCTTTCGATAGAGAAGAAGAAATGAGTGAGTTTGTTGGGTCGTAGTATTAATAACAACAAATTTAAGTGCATTAAGTAATGGGAAATATTCTTGCTCTTTCATTTCTAGATGATTGTGGATACAGATTGCTAGACTGGAGTATTTGTCAGAAACATGATCTTGCCTGTACAGTGTAAACGGATACAAATTATTTCTAATTTCTCTATCATTGTCATAAGGGAGGAGTTGCGTTTCTGTAAGAGCTATGACATCACTATTGAAAATATTTGCATCAAATTTGATGTCAATGCTGTGCTTTCTGAGAGATCTTATATTCAAAAGGCATATAGTAAGAAGAGATGAATTATTTTGCTGTGTATTTGGTAGAATCATACATGTACGTACTGGCTGCATACTTATCAATGAAATGTTTCTCAATCTTTCATATTCTTCTTGAACTATAGAATTTGCTTTTATATGTTTGTTCTCAATTTGTCCCAAAATATGAATTCCTGCTAAGGAGGTTGAACGACTCAATGCAACATAAATCTGTCCATAGTTGAATGCTCTTTGCTTATTTAAATTGAAACTGATAACAACATTGTTTAATGTTAGTCCTTGTACTTTGTGTATAGTACATGCCCATGCTAGTGTTAATGGAAATTGTATTCTTTGTATTTCTGGAGATGAGGCTTTCCCTGGTCTTACTTTTATTCTTGTTAACACAGGTTCGATAGGTACAGCTCTATTTTCTCTGGCAGAAGGGTTTGGACATTTTTCAATAGATTTCCTTCCAGCTTCATCATCATCAAACTTAACATAGACCATAGTTGGCTTTTGGGTATTTTGATTGATTTTAATTTTAACTACAGTTCCCATTTGGCCATTAATGAGTCTATCTGCAATGTCAATGTTAGTAGTCAACATTATTCTGGCACTTTGTTTGACAAGTATTTCAGAATCAAGTCCACCTGTTTCAGATCTTCCTCTTGATAAAACTCTATCAATGTCTTGTCTTGTGACTTTTGTTGGTACTGATCTATTGCCTTAAGAGTGAATTGTGGTGAAGGTATTTGCTCTAATTTTGTAAGATTGTACTCATTAACAGGTTTATTCTCAGCCCATATGTGTAATGCATCTGATGGATAATTATCATCTGTCGGTGTTATTGATCTGGATTGAACGCACTGGATATCTTCTTCACTTTGGGAACCTGTCCTGAATCTGTTTAAAAGTCCAGCAAATGCCTTGTCATCTTTTTGTCTCATAATTTCAGTGAGCTCTATTAATGTAAAAACTTGCCATGGATGACATAGATTGAAAGTGTCATTTTTGTAGTCCTCAAAAACATGTTTCCTACGTATTGGGGGCAATTGATATAGATCACCTACAACAATGATGCTTATGCCAGCAAACAGTTCAGAGTTAGAGGTACCAAATATTTATTTTAATCTTTGATGGATGTTAAGTAAGGTAGTGTTTGCAACCATGGAAATCTCATCTATTATTATCAGTTTGAGTTCTGCTAATGACAGTCTTAGCTGTGTTTTCTTTTGATCTGACATTGCAGGTACATTATCTCCTGTTTCTTTGGGAATTGCTAAAGCAGTATTTATTGTTGTTCCATTAATGTTAATAGCTGCTACACCTGTTGGAGCCATTAAAAGAACTGTAGGCAAATCAGGGTTGATAGGAGCATGTCTGAAGGTTTTTATTGCAGTGTGGTAAATTGCTTTAATCAAGTGGCTTTTACCTGCACCGGCTCCACCACTGACAAATAGATAGATTGGTTTCACTTTTTCTGGTTTTTGGCTATTCATACTTTTCATTTTATTTATACACCAGGAGAGAACATCATCATAGGCATAGCGTTGTTCATTGTTTAAGGATCTAACAGAGTCACGAAGTGTGTCATCAGCGATTTCTGCAGGTTGGTTGTGTATTGTTATTCCTGATGACAATTGTTGGTTAGATTCAAATGTGGAAGCAAGATCTGAAGGTAATTGTTCATTAAATGATTCTTCAGGTATTGAGTCATCTTGTACATCTGCATAGAAATCAGAATTTTCTTGATCATTGATGGCATCATACGAGTGTGTGATATTACTTTGGTTCTGTCTTAGATATTCAAATGCATCTGCAACAGCCTGTGCATCAGGCTCAAATATTGCTCTATTGTGTTCTACAACTGCTCTAACATCAGGCTCATAGAATTTGGATGCATATGATTGATTTGCACCTGCAAGATTATTCTCTACTCTCCATGGGTAATACAGCATCAGCAAATGGTGAAAAAAGTGTTCAGGTTATTTTGTCTTGTTTGGGGTGTGGTATCTTATAACAGCTTTTATTTTTCTACATTTCATGACTTCATTAGTACTCATCAATCTTATTCGATGTGGGAGCAAATTGTCATTTGGAGTAGAATGTTGTAATTCAATGACTTCATCAGTGAGAACCTCTGGCTTGGTATCATTTGTCAGCTCACAGTCTTTTCTATACTGTTTGTAATAGTAGGCAGCAAACTCAGCTAGACAAAGTTTATCAATTACAGGCATAGAGTTTGGTCTATTAGGGTAACGCTCGATTATGTTGGACTTGAATATATCTGTACTATTATCATCTAATTCATCTAGTTCGTGTTGACTCTTTGCAACTCGTATTCTTTTCTCTGGTAAATCTGTACTAACAAACACTGTCGCTGGAAATATTTTTCGTAACCACAATTCAGGCATACATCTGTAAACACATTCTTGTGAACTAATTTCTCTTGTTGACAGAAAAGCAGCACCTATTTTTTTCAAACCATCTCTGATATTCATATTTGAAGTTTTGGCCTCTTTTGCTGCATTCATGATAGCTTGTGAACATTCAGTTTCAGCTTTTGTGAAATATGAGCATACATAATTATGTTATACATTTGTAATGATTAAAAACAGGTTGCAAGTCAACATTTGCAGCAAATCCGTTTATACCTGCCACAAAGTAGTTGTTAATAAAAACAGCTGTCTAGTGGCCTTTTGAGGTGCAATTCATAGCCAGAATCAGGTGATATTGATAATGCCCAATAATATTGATCTTCTGATATACCTATAGAACTTAACATATCAGCTTCACTTAAATTGGGGTCATAATCTGGTTTACTAGGATTCAATACATTGTCAATTTTCTCCTTTACTAAAGTCAGGATTTCCTTTTGTCTGTAAAGGGATCTTTCCTTTATTTCTTCATCTAGATCACCAGAAAGTGGTTCTGCTACAATTGTTCTGTTTGTGAAAAACTGACCAAAGTTAAATCTACATCGAACATTTTTGTATTTTCTACAGGTTTTTGAATGGTTGTGCTTTTGATAAGTTTTAACCAGGTTATACAGTTGAGGATCAATTTCCTCATTTGGTAGGTAGGCCTGTACATGCTTATCTATAAAATCTATATAGGTTTGTTTGTTGTCTTGTGTTAATTTTGGACAGTCTGAAGTCCATATCAATGCATGTAAGTGAGGAGAGCCACTCATTTGAAATTCAATACGAAGTGCATCATATAAACTATTTTACCTATTGGATTTGCATTGCTAAGTAAAACCTGTGTGAAAAATGTTTCAACTCTATACTGAAAATGTTAGCAACCACAACAGGATTCAGATTTAGCATTGAGCATTTCTCGTTGTAAGATAAAGCATCAACTTGTTCATTTGTCATATGCATGCCTTTTATTCTAGCAATAATCTGAAACAGCTCAGGCCATCTAAGATCAGCACATGATAAGGTCATGAACCATGTTGGAATACCAAGTTGTTTTACCATGGCAACTATTTCATACATAAACTTTTGCCAGTAAGGTGGGGTGCCTGGAATTTGTCTCAAAAATAAATATGCCTGATCTTGACAAATAAGATTTCGTAAGCTTTGGGTATTTGATCTTAATCGAGAAACAGTGAGTGAGTGTCAACTAACTTTTTTTAGAGCAATGTTAATACTGTCTGACACTTTCTTTTGTTCCATTATGAACTGTGCAAAGAAAAGATACTCTGGATTGGTTGCAAATCTACCACTATAATGTAACAGTCGTGCATTGAAGTATTTTACAGGTGTCAACTTAATTTCTCTTTCTGCATTATAACCAAATCTTCCTTTAGGGAACAATACTGGGAATGCTAACTCTTCACATTGTTTGTCCATCATGAATGATACAGAATGTTTGTTTTCTCCTGGTGCAATATTATATATTTCAGTTCCTCTTGAAACATTTTCCGTTTGGTCTACAGTAACAGGATAATCTGGTAAGACAGATTGTAGACATGTCTCATTAGTTGGTGCTCTGTGTTCATTTAGAGGATCATCATTCTCTTCATGTGCATTATCTATAGTAATCTGTTTTTCAGCGTTATCATCTACCCGGTTTACCTCATTATTCAAAATAATGTATGTTGGTACATCTGAAGTCGATTCACTCTGTTGTAAAGATGTAAGACTTATTTCTATATTGTCCATGTCTATTCTTATTGAATTGTACAATGAATTGTGTATTCTAAGCCAGTTGAGAGCATTGAGTATAAATTGAGGACGCACTGCTTGAAAGTACACATGACCTCTGAATTCAAGTTTTCTTTTCAGTTTTAACATGATAATACCTGATCTTTCAGGAGGACGTGGTAAAATGTTACATGTCTGTTCACATTCAACAGGGACATTGCAAATAGCTCCTTTGATTTTTCTTTGTTGGCCTTTTGGCATTACAATTATTTTCTCAAAAACAATTCGCTGTGCTATAAGTATTTGTTCAAGTTTTTCTAAGACTGCAAGTGCTGGAGGTATTTCATCAACAGTCATTTTATTAGATACAGCTTGGCATGGTGTTTGTCCTTTCAGCACCTTTAAATGACAAGTTTTACAAATGTAATGCCTCTCATCAAATGACTTTTTATCAGTGAAAGCATGCTCAATCTTATACTTACTTTTATTCAACTCAATCACCGACTTTCTGTAAAGTATTCTGTTGCAAACAGAGCATACACAATATGGACCCTCCTTTATCTTATTCTGAAAATTCGAAATGTAATGATCTATGCCATAGTTAAAGCTCTTTTTGGTTTGTCTGGCAATTTTGTTTTGTTCTTTCGTTTCGGAATCGCATAATCTGTATTTTTCTGTACAGGTTGCAAGTAATTTATCCTTTTCTGCCGAGTCCATTGATCTGTATTTTTCTGCATAACTTTCAAGTAAGTCATCCTTTTTTTCTTGATCCATTGATCTGTTGATCCATTGATAAGTTTCGAATAATTTATATTTTTCTGTTGGATCCATTGATGTGTATCTCTCTCTTTGATTTTCTAGCATCACCTTTTTCTTTGGAGGTTCCATGTGTGTATAACAGCACCGAGCTCTTTTTGTAATTACTCTTTTTTGTTTTCCTGACTTATGCTTCCTCATAATCTTTTGCTGTTCAGTATTTGTCAACTGACAAAAACATGATAAAAAAGTAACAGTATATGCTTTTTCAGTACAATTAGGTATGTCTGTTACAATATTAAAAAGAGTTTGAATAAGAGAGTCAGTATCACACACCGAGTCATGCTTGTTAATCTTTTGACTGCCATCATATGCTATGATGAAATACTGAAAGTCATTGATTTTTTTGCTCAGCACACAACTTATGCAACAGTCTGAGAAGCATAGGAAAAAGCCAGTTATTGTCTCATTGGTACTTTCTATAATTAATCTTTGAAGAAATAAATTAGAAGCAGAATTATGTGACAGTATTCCCTGGTACTCTGACCTATATTCTACACTTATATGAACATCATATACTTTAAGTGTGCTTGGCAATTCATTTACATCATTATTTACCAACTCATTGTAAAATACATTGGCATGCTCAAAAATAGCATCTAATGTAACGGAATTCCAGTAACGACATGGCTTGATCATAGCAAAACATATTGAGTAAAATCATATGGCACAACACTGTTTAATCTGTCCAACATGTATCTTTCCATTGTCTATATTAACATGCTGGTCAGTTGATGCAATATGTTGTTCAGTAGAACTTGAAACACATTCATTTTGTATAACTTCAACATGCACACCTTTAAGCTCAAATAAAACACCATTTGTATATAGCAATTGGAAATATTCCTTTAAATCATTTAAAGTTTGCACTTCCAACAGTACACATGTTCCTTGGCTATGAATCGTGCCAAATGACTCTCTATCATGGGAGTCAAATATTTTAAATTTAGCATCTAAAGTACAGTAAATACCAACAGCCACAGATCCTATTGTTAAAACAAAGGAATTAAAAGTTTCTTGGATTAAAGAATGAAAAGCATCATCCAATGGAATACAGTATGGAAAGTGTGGGATTGAAGAAGCTCCATGTAATCTTCCTGTATAACTTTCACTGTACTGAAGTCGATAGTTAGAGTCAAACATTGTTACCATAGTAGGTAATTCTGTTGGCATTAAATATGACTGATGAGATAATCTCAATAAGTTAGAATATAATTCATTACCGATATTCATAACCTGATCTAAGTCTTTCGACGAGGTGATTGAATATCTATTGTTGTAGATAAGAGCACATAAACGCATTGCAACACACTGTCCCTTATCAAATTCAAGTAGACTTTTATCCTATTTGAAGTATACTTTTTTCGAACTTTATTACTGCCTGCTATCCAAAAAGTACACTTTTATGCTACTTTGGTCATTTCATCAATTTAGAGCTGGTTGCTAAAAGTATACTTCACTCATAACATTTATCGGAAGTGTACTTTTTACCAACATTTCAAAAAGTATACTTCAACCATCATATAAGAGCAGACTCAGGAACATGCAAGCATAATCGTAAATATCAAAAAGTACATTAAAAGTATACTTTTCAAAATTGTATAGGTGGAATAAAATCATGTTGAGAAAAAAAAGTTTATAATTTAAATTAGGTACTACATGTACTTAACATGTATGGATCTGATGTTCTGATATTACATTAGCGGATAGATCACTTAAAAGTTGATATGGTAACTCCAATCTCTAGATCTAGCTCTGGAACAAAAAAAGCGTTTTTTTGTATGGAATTGCTGCTCCTTCAATTAATCACAGGGAAACAAACATCAATGGGTATTGAATGACATTAATATATATCTTTCTTCCAAAAAAATATATTATTAAATTTCGATATCAAGTACTGACAAAAATCTACCTTTAAAACCGTTCCATTCCAGTCACAGCCTAACACAAACGGAAACTACATGCAAGCAGACATTAGGGAAGCACTATTAGAGATGTGATGTGCACATTTTTTTCTTTGCATGAAAAATCATTTCACCCAAGTATTTTTTTCTAAATTGTTTTTTACAGGATTTCTTTGTTTGCTTTTGTACTCACACTGTGCTAGCCTAATTTAGACTGGAACTAGTGGTTACGGTATGTTGCATGTGTGTGGTATCATCCCATCTAAGGATCATGCGATCCATGAAAGCTGACACTCAAAGGTCACGTCATGCCCATATCTGTATCAGTAAGCGTTATAAGCAGCCCAGTTTGAGAACCGAAACAACGTACATTTAACCAAACGTACATGTATCTTTTAACTGAAACAAAGTCATAGCTTCTTCAAAACCCAAGTCAAAGCCTGCACCATTTGCTGACAAAGGTAGGTTATTTCAGTTGTTGTATATAAACGTAAAACTTGCGCGAAGGTATATGTACGTAGCTAGCGGTTCCGGTGGAGGTGGGATATACCTGTGATTGCATCCCGAATCAAACTCAGAGGCAGGTCTTCAAGTGATATGATTTCACTATTCGGGCGCTAATTTCAGTTTCATAATCGTTTTGATTATTCACTTCAAATGTACATGTTCGTTTAGAAGCGAAACTACAAATACCAGGGTACATAGTATTTTAATTATGAAGATAACGTATAGACGTTATTTTTGGCGCTCAAACTTTAATGGCGGCAATATTTTTATTGAGGTACGTTGTAAGCCGTTAACGGTGGCTATGTATTTACGTACTTTCATGTATAGATTATCCGGTCACATGCAAAATCGACTCGATCGTCAAATAAATATACAAAAACACAAATGAAATGAAAAGGGTGTATGTAAGTTATGTTTAATGGTCTCCTACGATTATCGTCCTTATCCGAGAAGACACGGTGAAGGTCTAACCATTTGCAGTTCGAGAACGAGATTGTTTCACAAAGGCAGCACCTTCTAGTCAGTTATTTTAAGACCTCAAGTGTTGGTCCGGTCAGAGGGTTTTGAATCTGCAAACCTGTCTCGCACGACAGACCGGTGGGGGTCAGTGGCGGATAAATTTTAAAGAGTTCAGCTACAATTTGGCATTCCATTGCAAGAGCTCTAATTTAACACGCGATAATGAAAACGCAATATTTTAAAAGCGGTTTCCGAAGCGGATTTTTTTGAAAACGTAACGCTATTGTTTACGTAGTGGGTCAAATTTACTGAAAACGCAAACTTTTGAAAACGCTGTCCCAATCTACTTACAATTTTTTTTTAATCTAAGAGAGAGGACAAGGCCAGATGCCCCGTCCAAATTAATGTTTTTTCAACTGTTTGCCTTTTCAACTACATGGTTGCCTTTTCAGATCTCGTTCCGTAGAAAGTCAGAGTAGAAATTCAGAGTTTTCAAATGAAAACTGTATCGCGTAGACAGGGCTTTTTAAGCCTTCTTCGAAGTTCTCGCTCAACAAAGGGGAATTGTGTGGAGCTGCACTGGCCGAGAAAGCATTGAGAAAGCGACACACACTCCTTACAATGATGCTGTCAGCAAGTTTCTTAACTTTTCTCGGCCTTATATTTTACTGAGGCTTTTCCCTGTTTAACTTTCGGTCGGACTTTATGAATGAAATTTGAGTTTTTAGTAATTTTAAGCATTTTTCCGCCTAGTAAACGGCGCACAGAAAGCGAATCAGTCCTACTGGTTTTTTTCCTACTACTTTATTTTATTTTTTAAACATAATTTATACGACGCTTTACTTTAGGTCGCGTTTTCGTGCCGTTTAATTTGTCGGTCGCATTCCATGTTTCTTCTGTTTCGCTTGTATCGTTTTGCTTATTTAACGAGCGAGCCCCCTTTGTATGTGATAATTATACAGATTTTTTTGGAAATCCTGACTCGGGGCATGCATGCATGCCAAAGAATAAAATGTTCTTGACAGCAGTTTAGTCTGCTGTTATAAACTAATTTTACAATAAATATTATCAACAGCTGACAAAATAATGCTTTTGAAGAAAGGGGAGTGCTGGATGCGCTACTAATTGGAACCAACCGTGATTAGGCTTCAAAAAGATCTGCACACTCTGAATAAAACCAAGATACAATCACCTGGACAAAACCCAGTGGCTGACCAAAGAAGAAGAATCGAAGAAGAAGTAGATAAACAAAGAGGATAGCCCGTAAAAAAAGGAATGCGTCCGACAAAAAATAACAACGATGAAAAAGATGCAGAAATAATAATAATAATAATAAAGACTTTATTTAGCGAGGGTAACACATAATAGCAACGCTAATAAACTTGTGGCCCTCCTAGTAGTTAAAATACAAACAGTGATAAAAAGCTCTACGTTCTACATATACAATATTAAAATCTAAAAAACTACTAATCTATAACTAGCTAAATTTAAGTATAAAAATGCAAGAATATATAAAACTAGACTAGGCATAAAAATGGACAACAGGAAAAGATAACGGATAAAATTGAATTAAATAACAAAATGATGTATAAATTTCTGCTCACTAAAAATTCGATTCCACATGTTACGTCTAAAAGAATGTAAAGAGTCTTGCTTCCTTAAATCTAATGGTAGAGAGTTCCACAATTTACAACTAGTAACAGCAAATGTTCTACCTCCTTCAGTTTCTCTAGAATAACGGGGACAAATAAGAAAACAAGCCTTGGCTGAAAAAGAACGAAAAAGGAACCGAGGAAAAGGAATAAGAGAAAATAATAAAACAAAGAAAAATAGAGGAATTGCAGTAGAGGGACATAATAACATTTATCAGAGAGTTTGGCTCATTTTGCTCTTTGCCCGGCACTTCTGATGCCAATAGGCCCTTTGCAGCTAACACATCACGTGGTTGTACTGGAGAGCAAAAAATATCTCACTTCATTCATTTAAATGCCTTGTACAAGATCGGTATTGATATTAGCAAAACCTATTTGTAAATGTTATTTTCCACCTCCAATCGATTGTCGATCTTTCAAAATCAGCGATTTTAAAGATAGCTTGCTGTCCATCATCCATGGCAACGTCTTTCCCATGGGGATCACGAGCTCAATTCATTCGTTAATGAAGTATTATATCAGCACGTGACTGTTAGCTGCAAAGGGCCTATTCACTTTGTACTCCTAGCTTACTGTGGATGAACTGCCCGGTGTTTTTTTTATATTCAAGTAAACTGACAAGCAACACAGCTTTATTTTCATCAAATGTTGTTAAGAATGTTGAATGTAGAGATCGAGATATTCAATAAATAATTTGTTAATTTGACAATTAAGTTGGTTTAAATAAATAATTGATGTCACTTGAGCTCTTAGTTTAATATATTATTGACTGAAGTATACTTCAAGTATACTTTTCCTTGGGAAAACCAATATTTAGACAATTATTGATGGAAGTATACTTTAAGTATACTTTTCACTGAGAAGAAATCTATAACAAAATGATATTTATGGAAGTGTACTTAAAGTATACTTTCTCTGGGAAAAAGTATACTTTGATGTGTTCCAACTTCTGGTGCAAAAAAGTATCATATAAGTACACTTTTTGTTTGTCAGGAAAGCACACTTTTTAGGTTAGTTCAAGTATACTTGTAGTATACTTGAATTTCATAAGGGGTTGTCCTGCATTCATGATCAAGCCAAATACTGACACATTACCTTGGCAGTAAGATGCATGAATTGTCTTACTAGGATTAATATGAGGACCTGGTTTTTTTTCTACATCTCTAGAAAGACAGAAGTGACAATAATTCACTCTGTGATTAAGATTCTTGTAAACAGCTACTTGTAAATTGCTATTACTAGAAGCTTCACACTCTGACCAAATTACCTGCATCAATCTTATAGACAGTATAATGATCAAACACTGAAACATTCCCTTGACAATAAAGTGCTACAACAGTCATATCTGGGTGTATAAGAACAGGTCTGGGTTCGGTTTCAATGTCATGGCATAATAAAATTCTACAATATTTTTTCTTGTGGTTTTTACTTTTGTAAATATAGAGTATTGTATTCCTTACTAGTACACTGATGCATTTCAATGCAAGATTTTAACTTTTGTTTAAACATAACATAACTGACTAGTTTCTCCTTATTCGATGTCGTATGCTTTGTCTTCATAAAAACCTTTGTGCCTTTCAACTTAAACTTGTTGTGTTTTAATTGCCTCATTCTCGAAATTATTTGATGAGAGCTCGAGAAATAATTATTAAAACTGTCTTTCCTATTAGGTTTACAAACCTTGGTGTATTGGTGAATATTCGAAGACTTTGGATAGTGTTTTGCTATGTACACGCGAACAGGTTTCCTGAACTTTCTACTTTTGTGAAAAACACGCTTCAGACCTTTTAGTGGCAGACGACTTGGTTCACGTGACCTAATAACATGTTTTCTCCTTTTAAATTTCTCAGTACAACTAGTACTAGCAATGTATTTCGCGTAGCCAGATCTACAGTCTTCTTTAAGCTGTTCATCCACTTTGTGTTCATATACATTTATATTTACCATTTCTTCAGCCTCCGATCCGGATGTTTTGTTGATATTTAAGATATATACAAGTTGCATTTCCCATAAGATTAAGATCATTCCCAGGCAAAGCTTCGTCAAATTCAAACAGATACTCGCTGTTACAAAAGACAACGTACAGAATACTAGAATATCTTTGAGCATGAACACCCTGTACAGATTACTCACATTACAATCATA
The DNA here is from genome assembly GCA_030867875.1 of Actinernus sp. WN-2022. NCBI lineage: Eukaryota > Metazoa > Cnidaria > Anthozoa > Actiniaria > Actinernidae > Actinernus > Actinernus sp. WN-2022. The sequence continues at coordinate 129,346,099 of JAOWCC010001634.1, read as the reverse complement.
CACAGTAATCCACAATAAAAGACCAAAGTAAATCTTTAATTTAAACTTAAGTTTACCTTCAGAGTTGAATAGTGCTTCAGTGTCTCATCATAATTCTGTGCGGAATGTGTATATTTCTGCCTTCGTGTATACTGTTAACGTTGCTCTCACAGTTCAGGAATTCAGATGTTTTCAGACTTCGATAGAGTACAGTAAGCTATAACTGCTCAACCACAGTATATATATTTGCTAGTAAATCGCTATATTTCGCTATAAATCAGCTATTCAGTATACTTGTATAGCATAACGTACACAAGTCTTGATACGAGATCGGTAAACCCGCCAAAAACACGGTCAAAATTATTTTAGTGTTGGCCTACCGATCACGGTGTTTCCGCTGGAATGTACTTTGACCGAAAGTAAAATGAAATATGGCATAAAACCTACCAAACGTACCTCAAACTAGCCTATGTACAGCCGTCCGTCAAGTCCACCATCTTGCTTTACTGTATTAAATTCTGTAAATACATTAACCTGGCGATTGTTGCGTGAGCAGCACTGTGCAATCTGATTGGTGTGAATTTGACCTTTAACGCATGCGCAGAAAGCTTGCTGCACAGAATAAAAAAAATAACCACTTGCATTTTAAGACTCGGTGCTGCCACAGGCAGCCCGAGTAATTACGTCTTCAAGTTCAATCGGATTTGTATATTGACGTTGTTGTGACGTCATGATGAACGACTCATTTTAAGGTCAAATTCTTCGTTACGTCTACGTTTGCAACAAAGCATGTTATCACAACACCATAAACATTTATTTTAGAATGGCGCAGTTTTGAAGTCTCCACGATAAATATTTGCAGAGTTATAAAGAACTTATGTTTCCTGGGACGTCACATTTTCTACATTGATGAAATATAAAAATGACCATATTGAGCCTATTTAGTGTGCAATAAGTACATTTCTTCGTTAAAACTCGAAACATACTCACATATTTATTTTCTAAGGGACGTTTTCAAAAATATATGACGTCATAATGACGTATCCTCTTGTTCACGATGAATTTTAAAGCAATTCCTCTCAAAACTTGAAAATTATAAAAACATACGATTGTGGGTACAGATGTATTAATTAAGTTGCTAGATTTCCATGAACAACTATTCTAAACTCTAAAAGATGAATGAAGAAGTTATTTTGTAAATGGTTTTACGTTCAATATTTACACACAAAAAAAAACATTTAATAACTTGTCTTTCTCTTAACTAATCGAACTCTGGTTTTCGATTTATTTGTTATCAAGATGATGGAAATTCAGAAATATGTAATTTACTGATTTTCAAAATATAGCAACGTGAGCGATTTGATGGTCATTTGTGCCCACCGTGCTACATTTTGCCAGGTTTTACCATTTGTAACTACACAAACGTCAAACATTTTAGAATAAGAAAACTCGATGTGATTTTCCTATCACCTGATGCATGTAAGTCTTTGAACTATTTTCTTCCTTGTCATCAAGAGTGGTCGCCATCTTGGGCCCATTTTTGCGATTTTTTGGGTTAACCTCGGTGTAAGAACCATTCTAATAGAGTCATGCCCTCGCGCGCTCGGTGAGTTGTCGTATTACGTATTGAATACTATAATACTATAATTTATGCACCTACTTATTATTAGTGGATATAAATACGTGAAAAAAACCACTGTCACCAAGCGAGTTCACTCGTGGTCTAGTGGTTAGGGTAGGGTAGGGTTGGTTAGGGTAGGGTTAGGGTAGGGTTGTGTCAGTCGTTCTATAAATCTTTTCTTCCTGGGTTCGATTCCTACGCTGAGCGAAGTGTTTTTTTTCTTTCAAGTAGAGGCTGCCCAATTCCTTGTAAAATTTATAAGTGCCGCTTCGGATGCTCGGGAAATATTCTAAGTCCCAAATTATTCATAGTTAACAAAGGGAGTTTTGTGACGCAGTCTGCGAGGTTCTTACACCGAAGTACTGCCGATTTTTTGGGCCCAGCTGGGCGAATAGAGGTAATCGGCTAACGCTGTTGCCACCCAACTCAGATCACATGATGTAAACACACATTACTCTGGAGAATTGACTCTTTGAAAATTAATTTTATTCATATAGGCATGACTGCATTATGAGTAGTATCAGGGCTCACTTGGGGTCACCAGCGAGCCTCCTGATTGGCCGAGAGAGGGGGCGGGGCTTAAAATGACGTCACAGCGCACGTGGCGCCGCCAAACCTGTCCCCCAGCTGGGGACCAAAGCCAGGCTTGGGATTGGTCGGAAGTTTAGGGGGGTTCCGCCAGGTTCGGAGGGGTTGGAAAGGAGACCAAAGCCAGGCCTGGGATTGGTCGGAAGTTTAGGGGGGTTTCGCCAGGTTCGGAGGGGTTTGTCGGGAGAGAACAAACCCAGGCTCGGGATTGGCGCCCCGGAAAAGATCCGGGCCGTATAAAAAAGTGAACCCTTGGGGAGAAGGCATTCATGTTGTTTTGGTTCTTTGCCGTGGTGTCTATGCTCTATCGAGAGTACCATAAAGTGTGGACTCTTTGGGAAGATGATCAACACGATGAAATTCCTATCGGCCGACGAAGTGGACAAAGCGAGCCGTGAACAATTTAAAGCATTGACCCAGCATTCGTACGTGGCTTTGGTGACCGCCGACATTTCGCAATGGAAAATAATTCGGACGAAAGAGGGATTCGCCGAGAATTGTGAGAAAGCTCGCCAAGGTTTTTCGCCGGAACACCTGAACGAATTCCTGCCCTATTTTGGGCAGATGTGTGCGTTGCCCGTAACGCTGGAGATGAGGGACGAGGTAGTGGCCAGCCTGAAACAACTCACAACCGACCAAGCGTATGTCATTTTGCAAACGTGGCAAGGCAAACTGTGGGAAAAGGGGACGGACGACATGGCCCAATTGTTTGGAGGATTTCTGCAGAAGATACGCCTCATGAACACCGAGTTGAGGCATAGCGACCTCCCTCCCATGAGTCCAATGCACGTCACGTTGGCCTCCCTGTACATGGCGGTGGTCTCCTACGCGAACGGGAATTGTTTTCAGCGGGTGCAGCAAGTGGCCCAACGGGAGGGCAAACGCAAAACATTGACCTTGAAGATTCCTCCGCGTGGCTACAACGCGGAGGCCGCGTGGTTGTTCAAATACGACGACGACAAAGTACTCGTGTTCAAGTACAAGGAGGACATGAGGAGTGTGTGCCGGGCCCTCTTGGCCAAATTCTACCAAGACCTGATGAGCGAGAGAGAGATGTGGGACCGACAGAAGTTAGACGACGTGGTGAAGAAGGAGTTTTCTGTCGTGAAGAAGTTGCTGGAGGTGCGGTATTTGAAGGAACTGCAACACATTCGGGCGGGGTGCGTGCATTACTGGCTCAGCATAGATGTGTACTACGAAGATCGGGAGGCGCTGTACGCGATGATGTGCGAGATGGTCATGAAGGAATTCGCCACCATGAACGAGGCAACCGTGTGCCACCATCTGGGAGTGGGCGCCAAATGGTCCAGTTGCTCCTTACGCAGCAATTTCCTGAGGGAGATGACGAACTTCTTGTTCCGCTGGTTTCCCCTGAAGCAGTGCCTGAAGCTGGAATGGGGCGAGTTGTGCGAGACGCGAATGCGTGAAGACTTGGTCTGGGGAGAGCAGGGTTGCTTGTATCGCAGCCGTACCCAAGACGTCCGTAACGACAGGTATTGGTACCACGCCGAATCCTACGATGCGGAGATGAGGGTGGTCAGTAGAATCACCTCTTCCCGCTACATGAAGATAGAGTCGGCGTGCCAGTCCCATTTCGACAAAAGCTTTGGCGAACTACTCCCGGACCCCCACTACGCAGTGCAAGAAACCCGGTACAAGAGAGAGCGCGCCATCATAGTAGAGTATCAGCACTTCCTCGCTTATCTGTACTTCCATTTGTGTGAACGGTACAGCCAGGCCACCCTGCACTGGAACGACACCCACAACCTCGTTCTGTGTTTTGACGAATGCCAGACCCAGGTGAGGAAGCATCACGAGAAAACACTCAAGGAGTTATGCCCCCATGTCACGTCCAAAATTCTGAACGAAGAGTACGCTTTTCTGTTGCCTATCTGGGACCACTGCACCACCATGCTGTTGTACCAACTCTATGACTATTCGGAGTTTGAGTTGTACGCCTACGCCCAGGGAAGGCGAACCCGCTCCTGGCAAAACGAGCGGCTGTACCGCTTGGCCTACCACCTGAGCCACAGTCTGGTCACCACGAGCCTGAACCGCCGTAAAGTGTGTGCCTGTGTCCTTCCTGCGACACAGGGGGTGGATCGGCTGACCCCCGCGAGGAAATCCTGCCTTGTCTTGGGGGATCACTTGATCACAGCCCTATGGAAGTATAAAGTGGAGGGAGATAAGGAATTCGCCGACGATCTAAAAGAAGAAGAAGAGACCGACCAGAGGGCAGGGTATAGGAGGATGATGTTGAACAGCGAAGCCATGGAGGAAGAGGAAGAAGAAGAGGACGACGCTACAAAGATTGCAAAGAGAGCAAAGAGAGAGAAGAGGTTGGAAGAAGGGGAGGCGTATGACGAGAGGATGGCCGAGAAGAGGGAGTTGAAGAGGCCCAAAGAAATTATGTCGTGGTTCGTGACGGCGGTGCGGTACTTTGTGGACCGGTTGACCTTTCATATGCTGCAGAAGCGTGGGGTCAATGATTTTGACCCTCATTTCGCGATGACCCAAGACAGCAAGGCTACCCTGGACGACTTGATCATGGAAACAGAACCAGGGAGGAAGACTTGGGTAGAGATCATGGAAACGAACTACAAGGAGCATGTGCAAGGCACCTACTACGCTATGCAGGAGGAGTTGGTCGCCACCCTGATCACCCACATATTCCGGAAACGGAAGGTCTCGAGCGTGGACAATCCCCTCTACGACAAAGTGAGGCGTTTTGGGATGCATTACGTTACCGGCATTCACGACACGTACCCCTCGGAAACCATGGAAGCCCTGGTGTGCGAGACGACCCCCATGACGGACGGGCTCTTCCCTTACCTCAACACGGTGGCCCACAGTTTTGCGTGGGGCCTCTTCGAGGCGGATGGAGAAGACAAGAAGCGGGCCCCTAACTTTGCGCGAGAGCTATTGTTGAAGGCCTTGAGGAAGGTCCACTTGGATGTAGACCAAGGGATCTGCGTGATCCAGCAAGCGGCTGTCGTGTTCACCAACCCCCCGACCTACACCTACAAACTGTATGAAGACAGCGGGAGGACGGTTTCGTTCGAGAGCAAGCACTCCACCACTCAAGAAGCCATCGAAGACGATGTCTGCGTTTCTTCTCTTAGCTTTGGCTTCTAGTTTTTTTCTGTAAAAAAAAAAAAAACAATAAAAATGTCCAGGGAAAAAAAGATGGTGTCTATCTTTTCTAGAGGAAAAAAAAAGTATAAGGGAGGTACCGCGCGCTAGACTCGGGGAGAGTACAGAATGCCCTGTGGCGGAGGAGGAGGTCCGTCCCTCAAGTGCTACGGCATTTTGAAACGTGTCCGTTGTCTCTTGGCGTGTTGCGGAGGAAAAGTGATTATTTAGGGCTCTCATTTTGAGGATTATGGGGCGAAAGAAGGAGAAGAAAAAGAATCCTTCCGCGCTGCTCGAGGCGTTGTATTACGACCCCAGCAGCCCTGCTGCCTTTGGGGGTGCTGCCCGTCTGGTGAAAGCGGCTAGCGAAGTAGGGGTGACACGCACCACCACTTTAGCGTGGCTGAAAAAACAATTGACCTTTACGTTGCACCGCCCTTTTCGAAAAGAAATTCTGCGAGGGCGCGTGCGCGTGCTGGCCCTCGACGAGCAGTGGCAGGCGGATCTGGTGGACATGCAAGCCACGAGCACCTTCAACAAGGGCTACAAACACATTTTGACCATCATCGATGTGTTGTCCAAGTACGCGTGGGCGGTCCCCCTGAAGAACAAGACGGGAGAGGAATTGGTGCGCGCCTTTACCCAAGTGTTCCGCGAACGGAAACCGTTGCGGTTGCAGACCGATGCCGGAACAGAATTTACCAACCGCAAGTTCCAGGCCTTTTTAAAAAAGAATGTCGTGGCTTTTTTCGTCACGTACAACGAGACCAAAGCCCAGATTGCCGAGCGGTTCAACCGGACGCTCAAGGGACGCATGTACAAATATTTCACGGCCACCGGGAAGAAAGAGTATTTGAAAGTCCTCCCCCAATTGGTGCTCGGGTACAACCGAGCCGTCCACAGCAGCATTCGACGCGCCCCCATCACCGTCACGCCCTTCAACGACCACGAGGTGCGGGCCGTCTTGTACCGGGAAAAGCAGCCGACGCCGCTAAAGAGGAAACCGAAGAAACCGTTGTACCGTCCCGGCGACACGGTACGGATTAGCAAGACCAAAGGTCATTTTGAAAAAAGCTATCTGGCCAACTGGTCGGAGGAAGTGTTCACGGTGCGGCAACGGTTGGACTACCGCACCCCTCCCGTCTACCGGTTGGAGGACCTGAGCGGGGAAGTGTTGCGGGGGACGTTTTACGAAAGCGAGATGACGCCGGTGGCCGTGGAAAAAGAAAGTCTTTTTATCATCGAAAAGGTATTGCAACGCCGCCCCGGCAAGAAGAAGAACCAGGAAGAAGTCTTGTTGAAATGGGAAGGGTACCCCACCAAATTTAACAGTTGGGTTCCGGTCACTCAGCTCCAGACCCAAACGTACGGGTGAAAAAAGAAATAAAAGAGTTTGTTGTCCCGCTTGCCTGATTCATTTGTGTTTGAGTGGAGAGAAAGAGAGAGGATGCAGGAGAGTGAGGAATTTTACATTACCGTCACCAACGGGACGAGTACCACCCTCTACACCAATGCCCCGTCCCGGTTCCGTATCCATCTCCCGGAAATGCACGAGTTGTCTCCGGACTGGGAAATAGCGGTCACGACTCTGGTCTTCCCCAGGCCCCAGAAGAAAGAGACACTTTACATGTACTGTGATTTGGTGGAACCCAGTATTGTGGGGGATACGAAAGCCCCCTTGTTGAGAGTCCTTTTTTCAGGGGGGGACGACGGTACGGTCCAAGAATGCAACTTTGCCCCCCTGTTCTACAGGCGGATTGCCAAGACGGTGTTTGAGGATTTCGAAATCCTTATAACCGACGAGCACGGGAAACTTGTTTCATTTCCACAAACCTCTAAGGTGGAAGTGACCCTCCATTTCCGGAAAGCATGGACCCCGACCGCATCTGGATGACATTGCCTAGCGTGGCCAGCCGGGATACCTTTCCCAATAACACAGGATCCCATTTTCGTATCCGTCTGCCGGAGATGATGGTCTTGGACCGACGGTGGGAAATGGCGCTCTGCCACCTGCAATTTCCACGCGCCTGGGATGAATTGTTCCCCAAAGAGCAAGACCGCCAATTTACGCTGATCCAAGAAAAACTTCGCCAAGAAGAAGAGACCTCGACCACCCTCACCTTTGATTCCCAGCATTTCGAAACGGTCACAGAACTGGTCCACGCCATGCGTCGGGCTTTCGTGCAAGGAGGGTTCCAAACGATCCTCAAAACATTTAACGTCCGGGTGAAATCTCCCGATAAACAATTGGCCAAGACCACCCTGGAATTGAAACAAACCGTGACGGACGGGTACATTTTAGCCCTACCCCCTCCACTGGCCTACATGATCGGTTTGGAGAACGATCCCCAAAAGGCCACCTCGACCGTTGTGTTGGCCCCAGGGAACTATGGGAATGCCAAAGCTATCGAAGTGGCCATTTCCCCGAACGACATCCCTCCCGTGTAGGCCTGAGCGGATTGTGCTCCTAAAAGTGGCATATTATGCCGCTAGCACTGCTCCAAATGTTGTCGAATTATGCCCAAATTATGCCAAAGTTAAAAAATTATGCTCGTAGATTACACAATTATGCTCACAAAAAAAACGTTTTTCGAAGACGGTCGGCATTAGTTGATGCGCGGCATTTTTAGTTGTTCACACAACATTTTATAGACTTTTTAGTACCAACGGACACAGAAACCAATCAGGCGTGACTGTTCGCACGCTCTGAACAAAAGACGGCTTTTTGGCTTTTTTTCACGTTTAACGCACACTCGTTAAGTGGAATTCAGGTATTTGCTTTGGAAAAATTTAGAATCTAAGCAAAATATACCAGCTAATAATTAGTAAAGGCACTATAAAAGCAATAATAGCATTGCTTTTGGCTTTAATGCTTCAAATTATGCTACAATCTGGTAATTATGCTCGAGCAGTGCTTCTTTGAAAAATTATGCTCGTTTGCTCCAATTATGCCAAAAATTATGCTAGCACAATCCGCTCAGGCCTACTCCCGTGTCCTGGTTGTGGCACTCCAAAGATGTCGATGGGAGAGTATACCTGTCCCTTAAAATCAACGATAAGGGGAGCTATTTTTGCTGTGAGCCCTTGGCTGGCCAAGCTGTTGGGGTTTGGCGACGGGCACACGCCCCAAATATTTTCGGAGAACGAGAAGGAAAAGAAAACACCTCTGATAGGCTACCAACCCGAGTGTTGGTCCACCTATTATTCCGGCCTGAAATTCTCAACGACCAAACCCTACCTGCTCAACCGCGATTTTAAACACCAACCCGTGCGCAGTTTGTACGTGTACTGCGATCTGATTGAGCCGCATATCGTGGGGGATGTGAAAGCGCCCTTGCTGAGGGTCGTGGCGGCCCAGGTCCCTTACAACAAGGTGGTGGAACGAGACTTTCCGGTCATGCGGTACTTCCCGCTCGCCAAAACGGTGTTTGACACGCTGGAAATCCTTATAACCGACGAGGCAGGCCAACGCATCTCATTCACCTCAGCAGCGACCGTGGTGGCGACATTGGAATTTGTGAAGCGTGCTCTGAAAAGGAAAGGATGAATTATGGAGCGTCTACGGGGACTATGGCACCGGTGCCATCTATGGGGGACGTGGTTGGCGGAGGGTCTTCGATACCTGTGTTCCATGCGCTGCCCGCCCACACCTCCAGCCCTCAACGCACGCCCACCTCCATTCCTGTCTTCCAGGGGGGCGGTGGGTAGCAAGGCGGCGGGGGACTCATCCCTATCCGTTGGAATGAACTCGGCGGTTACGGACCGGTCAAGAATCAAAAGGGTGGGCTCTTGCCCTTAGCGCTAGCCCCTAAAAAAGGAGGACAAAAGATTCTCGTTCATCTGAAAAAGAAATTTGGCAAGAGGGTGGTGAAGCAAATCGTGAAGGACACGAGTCAAGGGGCGGCCCGTGTGCTCGGCAAGAAAACCAGTAAAAAGTTGATCCAAGGCCTAGAAAAGATAGCCGGGGTGGCGCCGAAAAAGAAAAAGACGAAGAAGCCGGCACGGCCCACAGCCAACAAGAATAAAAGAAAGAAAAAACAGGCTCTCCCTCTCATTCCTTCGAAGGCCGTCAAGCGTGCACGTGTTGCGAGAGATATCTTTGACGTTGATTATTGAACACCATGACTGCGGTCGCAGGCATGGGCAAACCGCCCCTGCCCAACATGTTGGGCGGCTACAACACCCATTTGGATATTTTTCGGCAAGGAATTGGCCCAAGCGGTTGAAGAACGAGGCTATTGGTCGGAGCACGCTCCCAAATCGTCCCTCTTGCCCGGGTCGCCCGTGGAATTTTACCTCCCGGCCAGTCCCTATTACACCGTGCTGCCTAGAAGTTACTTCAAGGTGACGGCCAACCTCGTGAAAGCCAACGGCGGGAATTTAACGGCCGATTTGAAATTGGGACCCGTCAACAATTGGTTTCATTCCCTCTGGTCGCAAATAGATATGGCCTTGAACGGGGAATGGATGACCATGAGCACCAAAACCTACCCCTACAAAGCCTACCTCAGCACCCTCCTCAATTATACTCCAGACGCCAAGAAATCCTACCTGACCGCGGGGCTGTATTACAAAGACGTGGCCGGGGCCATGGATGCTTTCGACATCGCCGGGGACAACGTAGGGTTGACTACGCGGGCGGCTTACGTCAAGGACAGCAACGTGGTGGAACTGACCGGGATGTTTTACATTGACGCAGCCTTCACCAACAAACTACTCCTCAACGGAGTGCCCCTAGAATTCCGACTCACCCCCGCCAGCAACGCCTTCGCCCTCATGGGGGACAGTGCAGCGGCGGAAGCGGCCGCCGCCAAAATCGTGCTGAAGCGGGTCACCTTCTTCCGTCGCGTCAGTGTCTGCAACAAGGACTTCATGAAGAGCGTCGAAGTGAAACTCGTGTCCCAGCCCGTCCTCTACCCTTACAACAGCGAAGAAGAACGGATGTTCAACATTTCCCTGGGGGACACCACCTTTGAGAAAACGGATTTCTTAGGCGGACGCATCCCCCGACGCATGCGACTTGCCTTGATGGGGAGTGCGAACAGTTTGGGAGCTCTGAAAAAGAACCCCTTCCATTTCCAAAGGTTCGGGATGACCCGCGCGACGGTCACGATCGACGGTACGCCCACCCCCTTCTCCCACCTCGAATTTGCGACCGGGAAAACCCTGGACGGTTACAATACCATGGGATTGACATTACCCGGACCGATTGGGACAAGGGGTACGCCATCCTGTGTTTTTACTTCACCCCGGACGGCAGTGACAGCGCCTCGCACATGAACATACAACAGTACGGGACGTTGGGCATCCGGCTTCAGTTTGCGGCAGGTGTCACCGAGACCCTATCCGTGTACGTGAACTGCGAGTTTGACGCCGCGTACGAAATCAACAGCAGCCGAGAAGTGAAACAGTTGTAAGCCGATGACCACCTACACGTCGCAATTGGCGGTCTTGGCCCGTCACGATCGGTGGCTCCACGCCTCGTTTCGGGGCGTGTTTCCCATGGACCTACGCCCCGCCGCGTGACCCGCCCCGCCTCGTTCATTCTCAATACCGACAACTCCGACGGACCAGGCACCCATTGGTTGGCCTTTTATTTTCCGCGCCAAGGCCTGAATGAATTCTTCGACAGTTATGGCTTTCCCGCCTCTTATTACGGGTTGCAAGAGTACGTGCGGCAGGGGAACGCCCAACATAGGGAAAACAACGTGATGTTGCAAGGGAACAAGTCCAACGTGTGCGGCAGTTATTGCCTGTACTACCTCCTGCGCCGAGCCCACGGACGGATCCTGGCGGAGGTCCTGCAGAACCTCCAGCGGTGGAAGACCAAGACAACCAGGGACCGGGCCCTCCAAGCCTGGCAGCGCCAGTACCAGCGCCGGAGTGTGGCGCGGTGGCAGCAGCAAGGCCTTCACGATCAATGTGTTATAAGTTTGAGAGACACTAAAAAAAAAAAAAAAAATTCCCACCTCCATGTCTTGTTATTCTTGGGAAGGGTATGAGGCGTAATGGATGTCCGTTTCCAAGCGCCCTGCAATATCGTGATCACGGGACAGAGTCAATCGGGGAAAACGGTGTTCACCGAAAGGCTCCTGCACCATGTGAAATCCCATTTCACCCAACCACCCCTCACCATCGTATACTGCTATGGCAGTGCCTGGCAACCCCGTTTCACAGCCATGCAAAAACAATTGGGGGTGAAATTTGTGGAGGGGCTTCCCGACGACCCGTACGCCCCCTTTCGCGGCAAGCCGGGCCTCTTGATCCTGGACGATTTGATGAAAGAAGGCTCCAAGGACGAGCGGGTGGTGGACCTGTTCACCAAAGGCTCACACCACCACAACATTTCGGTGCTGTACCTGACCCAGAACATTTCCCCCCCAGGCAAGTACGCGCGCACTATTTCCATCAACGCCCACTAACTGGTGGCTTTTAAAAACGCTCGGGATTCGTTGCAAGTCCGGAAATTGGCCGAGCAGGCCTTTCCGGGGCAAGTACCGGCAGTGATGCGAGCCTACCAGGACGCGACCCAACGCCCCTTTGGCTACCTCCTCTTCGACCTGCACCCCAGGACCCCACCCCAAATCCGATTGCGCACCAACATTTTCTCCGAGGATGGAAAACAGCATCACGCCTACGTGCTGGAGGAAGATCAAAAAGGGGCAGGACTTTGGGCGGCACTGAAAAAGACGTTGCCGTTATTGAAAAAGACATTGTTAACACCCAAGGCAATCCGTAAGGTGGACGCACTGGGCAGCATCACCAACGCGCTGTACCGACAACGAAGAAAAACCCGTTTTTTAACCAGGGCTGTCAAAACGATACAACAACTAGGAGGATCCAAGAAGAAGACGGTCAAAAGAGAGAAAAAAACAAAGGGCCGCGCCCCATCCCAATCACTTCGTGGGGCGGTGTGGAAAAGGCCCAACAGCAAAACAACATTCCATCCCCCTTTTTCAAGGTCCTGAGTGGCGAAGAGAACAAAGTGGATTGGAATAACTTTATAGGCTAAGCCCCCCAGGGAATCCGTTCAGTTGTGGTGATGGCCTCCCCCTTGCTTCAACGCAGCGCCACGTTCCTCCGTCAATTTGCCAAAGCGGATCTCGGTCAGAAAAAGAAACTCATCCGGACCGCGAGCCAACATCAAATCAACGCCGTCAGCGAAGTGGTGCACAACGCCTTGCTCGGGACTTTTCCGATAGGCGCCCGTGCGAAGAAAATTTTTGCCCCCATCAAGGCGAAACTTCGAAAAATAGCCAACAAAGCCCTGCCACCGGCCGTGAGGCGAAGGATTCTGCTCTCCTACTCGACAGCGTTGCAGAAAGCCAAGCTTAAAAAGGCCATGGGCCAGCGAGGAGGGTTCATTTTCACGACCGCCGCCCTCATTGCCGCCGCCGTTCTTGCTGGCAAAGCCGTGGCCGCTGGCGCCATCAGTGGAGGGGTAGGCTACGGAGTCAAGAACGCTCTGGAGCAAGCCGGAGGGGTCGTTGCGCCGGAAGGGTCGTTGTTCCGTAGAGGGTTAAGTTTAAGGGTCAAGAAAGATCTGGAACAAGCCGGAGGGTACAGGGCTCCAGGCTACCCCACGACAAAATACCCTTCCCCGGAAAAATACGCCAAAGAACTGAGTCAACCTTATATCTGGTCCTAAATGGTCCAAAAAATCCGCAACTTGCCGGCGTCCGCGGGTACGGACCCGGCCCGGTGGCAGTTGTTTTTAGCCCGCCTGCGAAAAAGGCAGCGCCAAACCGTACCGGGTAAAAAAGTCAGCAGGACGGTGCGGGCGGCGAAGCAAATCCAAAGAAAGTATAAGACGCGGCTGCCCAAGAAGAAATCCCAGACAGGGAAAAGGAAGCGGTCCCCACACCAGCCCCAGAAGGAATTTCCGTGACGCGATGGTCAGTGAAGCGACACAAACGAAAAAAGCGATGAAAGAGGCCGAGGGGGCCGCCACGGGAAAGAATCCTATGCGCATGGTCTTGGTGCCGGAAGAGTCCATGCGGTGGTTGGAACAACAGCTTCGTGTGGACACGACCAAAGGGGTTAAAGTGCTCAGTCAGTACCAAAAAGCCATGGCGCAGGTCCTAGAGACCCCAGAGAAACCGGCAAGCGCCGACCAGTTTCAATATTTACTCCAAAAAATACGTCCGGCGTCGCGAAACCATTGAGCCTAGCCCCTTCATGGCCGTGGCGGCAAAAGTGTTAACCCAGAGCCAAAGGGGCGCTTTGCGCCGCGTGCCCCCCTCCAGCAAACCTTTAGCGTCGGTGCTGGTCAATCTGTTACCTTGGTGTGACTGAAATGGTCCACCCCATGTATTTATTTTTAATTGACGAAACAAAGTTTTTATTACTCAAACAAAAATCTCTTTTATTGTCTCAATTAAATAGTGGTTGAATCACATAAAGCCACAAGGGTTAACACTCCAATTTCCACATAGTCCTGGGGATTGTCTTCGTAAATCAAAGCTTGGCCTAACGCGTGCCAAATTCGGTTCTTGTACGTAATGATAGGGTCTTCGATTTCTTCAAAATAATACCGTTTGTAGACCTCGTAAATCTCGGCCTCCTTTAGTTTTTGCAACTGTTCAAACACGGTATATGTAAGGGGAGCAATAATCCCCGAGAGGTGCAAACTCTGCAAAGCCCGGTGGCCCGTAGCCCGTAGAGCCTCTAGGGTAATAGGAGACCGGGCCTTCGCCACGCGCTCGGTAAAGCTTTCCTCGGAAAAAGACCATAAACAGGAATGGTAACGTTCGTCCTGTTGACTCTGTTGACTGTAGTGACACCCCTGGCAATGCCGGCCACGTTCTCGCATGCATTCCCGGATGCACATCATGACGTAAAGCGTTTTGTGCAACGCCCATCCTGCTTTTAGGGCGGGTAAATCCCAGGTCAAGGGTATTTATTTAGGGCCTCCGAACATGGGAGATCCGTTAGTGAACGACGTTTTAAAGGTTCAGCAGTTAATAATCGTCTCTTGTAACTTGCATGTGCAAAACACCAATAAAAATGTGTCTGTCTGTTTGTCTGTAGGCTGAGCAGGTAACCTATTATTTTAATTAGTCTGTCATCTTTATTTACCACTGTTATTCTGTCATTATGTCTTGTAAAATACTGGGAAATAACCCATGAGTGTATAGTGTAATTTATGTTAGTTGAGGTACGAAATTCACAGAAATGAATATTTTGCTGGCACGGAACAGAAGCCTGGGGAGAGTAGTGCTGAGAATTATGGGTAATGTAGTGTGCCAATAAGTAGGTGACTGTTAAGAGGTTGAATTCATTCTAGGTCAGCCTTGCTACCTTGCTTCATTTTCTTTTTTAAATGATTGGATCGAGAAGCCGGAGGCATAACGAACATTAAGGGAAACCATTCTGGCTAGGTTAGAATCGTCCGAGTTTAATTTAAATCGGCATAAGATTGTATTTATCATATCTGACAAAGTATTCAGATGACCTCAGCTCCCAGAGTTGGCGGCACTGCATTGGTGGGAGTATACGTTCCCGTTTAGTCCACACAGTGGTTTTGGGTTTTCGTATCCGGCAGTGTCGCAATAATTAATAATAGTAGTAAATAGAGACCAAAAGTTGAAGAACGAATGCCTGTAAGCTATTATGAGCAATTATGTATTTAGATGACCTCAGCTCCCAGAGTTGGCGGCACTGCATTGGTGGGAGTATACGTTCCCGTTTAGTCCACACAGTGGTTTGGGGTTTTCGTATCCGGCAGTGTCGCAATAATTAATAATAGTAATAAATCGAGATCAAAAGTTGAAGAACGAATGCCTGTAAGCTATTATGAGCAATTATATGAATAAACGCTGTCGGGCTCGGCTGACCGACATCCCCAAGTATCCTATATGACAGTGTGTGTCTGAATTGTGTAGTGGAGGCAAAATGTTTATTTTTGTGTTCGTTCGGTATTGTTTTATAGCTTCACAACGTAGGCTTGATTGCTTCATACGCACATGCATGACCGATTACACGCACGTGGAATTCAAAATAGACTTTATGCGTTAAAGGTCAAATTCGAACCAATCAGATTGCACTGTGCTGGTCACGCAAACAAAGGTTAGATTTCCTCAGGCGCGCTCAGATAAGAAAATTCAAAGCTCAGACTAGGCGAGACAAGGAGATATCAATTTCAAATAGTCATTGTCAGAAATCTATTCCATCGTGGGCAATTATGCAATACAACCTAAATTTGGGTCAGGTCCATGTTTTACGACAGAATAACCAGAGTCTTTCTACTGGATTCGGAGAGCTCGAGACATTATACAAGTCTGCTAATATGGGAAAAACTGAAACAAAAAATGAACTTTGACGGCAGAAACCCACATATTTGAGCCAAGCGGAATATTTACATGATCCGCTAAGATTTTTACAAATCTAATTAGTTAAGCAGATGTACGCAGTGTATGCCAACTGAAATGCTGTGCCCGTTTTCTGGTTACGGCTCAGTGGGGCAACTACACGAACAAGAAGCATGAACTGCCAGCAAAGAGAGAGGAATTGATCTGAGACGTTAAATTACGTTACTGTGAAGAGGATCAAAATTCAAGTTCTTTGAGACTGTCTTCTGCCGTGACTCGTGAGAGAAATTGGAAAAGATCTAGCTGTTTCATTCAGACACTGGCAAATTTATTGAAAGCTACGGGCTTACTTTATGAGATTATTATTCATTGTGGAATGAAAGGAAACAGGTTAGCTGAAAGTTAAGTTCGAGGTAGGCTTCGACTTTCATTCCGATTCAGTGCATATGTGCACGAAGGTGGATTGCTTTCAACAACACTAACAAAAGACTGGAACCAAAACGAAAGATTCAGTTACGTAAGTACTGTAAGTAAACTCTTTTAGATTTGAATACATTTCCTCTCAGTTTGTCTGTTAATGTACTTTTTCTTCTAATTATCGCTTTATTTAACATCTCTGTGATTTAGAGTATGCGTACCTCAGAATAAATTATTTGAAAGGTCAACTGAACTCTTGTTTCGATAAGCCCAAATGTTTTTGTAAAACAGTCTGTGAATTTGAGAAGCGGACTTAGAAGAGCTTTCTAATTAGGAATTACATGTTTTTCTTGCTATGAAATTTATGTTTCATTTCACATTTATTCATACAGTTTTAGCCGGACATTTCCCAGAGTTTTTGATCTATTTTCAATCAAATTCAAATGAAAGTGTATTTCATCTTCAAATTATCTCATGTGGCCCGAGTGAAAGGCCAGATGGGCTCTTTTCTACTTTCAACACACAGTCGCTAAACTGTACGAAATCTCCAAGAATAAATCCCTAATGTCCAAACTAACGGGAAAAACTGAAAGAGGAAATCCTTGTGAGAAATCGACGTACATATGAAGCTATATAAGTTATCATCGACTATATGGGAGTCAAACATCGAGCTGCTATGAAACCGCTTGTGACAGTTTGTTTACGCACTTTCATGACAAACGAACGTTTCTACTTTCGACACAACGGTCGCTAAACTGTACGAAATCTCCAAGGATATATCCCTAATGTCCAAACTAAAGGGAAAAACTGAAAGAGGAAATCATTGTGACCAATCGACATAAATATGAAGCTCCAGAAGTAATTATTGAATACATGAGAACCCATAGAGAAAACCGATAATAATGAACACGGTATTAGTTTCACCGACATTTGTGGCGTAACTGAACTCGCACTACAGCATAGCTTGAAATACTGTACGAAAACTCCCGTTTAAAAATTTCCTGATGCCGAAAGGACCGTAGCATTTAAACAAGATATCCTTCTGACCAATCGACATACATATTAAGCTGTGAAAGTATGTTTCCATTCCATAACAGCCGATAGTGCAAACTAGTAAACTGCCACTAGTAAATTGACCTTGCGTACTTCCGCGAGTACTGAACTTTCTAGCGTCAAATGCATGTGTTACGTTTCCAAACTTTAGGACAAGAAATCTTCCATAGAATGTTCTATTTTTTTTACAGCTGATAACTGTATTATTAAACATAAGAAATAAAACAATGGTGCCATTTGAAGAATTATATCATGTCAAAAGTGCAAACGAAGAAATATATATCTACGGACGCGAGCAGCTCGATCGTTTCACTTTGGTCAAACTCGGACTGTTTACGACTGGAACGTGCAGTTTTATCGGACCTGCAGACTAAATTGTAAACGTGTGGCCGTGTTCAGGCTAGTAAATCTAGCTAGCTAACCACAAGAGGTAGCGAGCTTCTTTAGTCTGAACAGTTTTTCTGCTCTGGTGATTAGCTAGCTAGTGGTCGGTGGAATACTTTGAAGTTCCAAGCTACCTAGCGAGGTAGCTTGAATAGAATCTAGCGCGCTAAAAGCCCATCGATGACAGATTTTAGTTATTTTAAGGTTTTGAAATGTACACAAATGTCAAGTCAGTGTTATCATCCGATCTAGCCGACTTCTAGCTCTCGCTACGACCACGTTCACTACTCGCTCCAAGGTAATTTCTCTTACCACGACAACTACCGGGTGTATTGTACGTCAATTGAGCATCATGGATAACGAGGATCGCCAAACACCAGTCAGTAGCAGTTTTTCGCACAGTTTTAATATTTTGGTTGAAATTTCAATTGAGCACTTTGGCTGTCAATTATTTGCGATTACGAAACACTTGCGCCAAGGGCAGTTATAGACCAAATTTCTATCTTTTAGAGATCTTTAGAGATAGAAACAAACAGAAGAGGGAAAAACAAAAAGGAAAACCTACTAAGTTACTAGGTCTGAACAGTACTAATTTATTAACTAGCTGCGAGTTGCTGACAGATATCTCAAGACTCTAGCTAGCTGCACGATAGTAGTTCTGAACATACATACACACATGAATAAGTAGTGTTTTCAATAAAAGATCAACTACTTTAATTTACATACGAGAAAACAAAAATATTAAATTACATACATGTATATATATCTAGGCTGTTTTCAGAAAAGGACCCTTAGAACCTAACACCCCCTTTTGTGAAAACAGGCTAGATCTTGTGTGCCTCTAAGCTTTAAATGCCACTAGCTCGTATTTTTCCCGTTATTATGAAAGGGGCAAATGACAGTTTAAGACTTTTATGGACTTTCGATCCCGTAATTCATCTCTAGGTACTTTAGGAGGGAGGGGCGGGGGGGAGGGGGGAAGGGGGGTGGTGGTAGGATGGAGAGTTCAACAATTTCAAAGTGGCGCCATTTCTCGACCTTTTAATGGCTTTCGATGCACTATACGGCAATACAACGTTCTCTTCCCGTAGATTAAGTTTAATCGATGGAATTTTGCCGTATTTTGAGTAGAAATGCCAGAAAATCGCGTTTTTCTAACCTAACACTAACCTCTAGCTCTCAAATTAAGAAAATTATGGGATAAATCTAAGACATGTCAATTATGGATAGAAAGGCCAGAAAAAGTCTTCAACTGCCATTTGCTGTTTCTAGAAAACGGCAAAAAACACGAGTTACTGGCTTTTAAAGCTTAAAGGCACACAAGATTTCTTAGCACCTGTCTTTAGCAAACGATTAATGTGCCTGTTTATATACCTTCAGTGTCCTTTGCAATAACCCACTCGGCCCTCTGCCCAGTCTCCGCCGGACCCTCGGCTTAGAATGTCACTGTTCTTGCGTCGCCCATCTGCGCAGGCGAGGATTTGCACGCACGGATATTCCTACAAGACATACCGCATTACAATTCAACACATGTAAGTTACTCCAATCCAATAGACAGCAATACTATCAAAAGGACTAACCTGTACAAAGTTTAATTAAACGCTTTGCAGCACATGAACACTAGCACAGAGCACAGAGGTCAGCACGCAGGCGCATTAGAGGTGCTAAGATTCGTGGAGAGGCGTGGCCTGGGTGACGATTTAATTTCAGTCTTTTGTGCATCTATCTAAGGCTATATTCGTCAGTTCTGTTAGACACGCCTCTACAAGATTCTTGTGTGCCTCTAAGCTTTAAAAGCCACTAGCTCGTATTTTTCCCGTTATTATGAAAGGGCAAATGACAGTTTAAGACTTTTATGGACTTTCGATCCCGTAATTCATCTCTAGGTACTTTAGGAGGGAGGGCGGGGGGAGGGGGGAGGGGGGGTGGTGGGTAGGATGAGTTCAACAATTTCAAAGTGGCGCCATTTCTCGACCTTTTAATGGCTTTCGATGCACCAATACGGCAATACAACGTTCTCTTCCCGTAGATAAGTTTAATCGATGGAATTTTGCCGTATTTTGAGTAGAAATGCCAGAAAATCGCGTTTTTCTAACCTAACACTAACCTCTAGCTCTCAAATTAGAAATTATGGGATAAATCTAAGACATGTCAATTATGGGATAGAAAGGCCAGAAAAGTCTTCAACTGCCATTTGCTGTTTCTAGGAAAACGGCAAAAACACGAGTTACTGGCTTTTAAAGCTTAAAGGCACACAAGATTCTTAGCACCTGTCTTTAGCAAACGATTAATGTGCCTGTTTATATACCTTCAGTGTCCTTTGCAATAACCCACTCGGCCCTCTGCCTAGTCTCCGCCGGCCCTCGGCTTAGAATGTCACTGTTCTTGCGTCGCCCATCTGCGCAGGCGAGGATTTGCACGCACGGATATTCCTACAAGACATACCACATTACAATTCAACACATGTAAGTTACTCCAATCCAATAGACAGCAATACTATCAAAAGGACTAACCTGTACAAAGTTTAATTAAACGGCTTTGCAGCACATGAACACTAGCACAGAGCACAGAGGTCAGCACGCAGGCGCATTAGAGGTGCTAAGATTCGTGGAGAGGCGTGGCCTGGGTGACGATTTAATTTCAGTCTTTTGTGCATCTATCTAAGGCTATATTCGTCAGTTCTGTTAGACACGCCTCTACAAGATTCTTGTGTGCCTCTAAGCTTTAAAAGCCACTAGCTCGTATTTTTCCCGTTATTATGAAAGGGCAAATGACAGTTTAAGACTTTTATGGACTTTCGATCCCGTAATTCATCTCTAGGTACTTTAGGAGGGAGGGCGGGGGGAGGGGGAGGGGGGTGGTGGGTAGGATGAGTTCAACAATTTCAAAGTGGCGCCATTTCTCGACCTTTTAATGGCTTTCGATGCACTATACGGCAATACAACGTTCTCTTCCCGTAGATTAAGTTTAATCGATGGAATTTTGCCGTATTTTGAGTAGAAATGCCAGAAAATCGCGTTTTTCTAACCTAACACTAACCTCTAGCTCTCAAATTAAGAAATTATGGGATAAATCTAAGACATGTCAATTATGGGATAGAAAGGCCAGAAAAGTCTTCAACTGCCATTTGCTGTTTCTAGAAAACGGCAAAAACACGAGTTACTGGCTTTTAAAGCTTAAAGGCACACAAGATTCTTAGCACCTGTCTTTAGCAAACGATTAATGTGCCTGTTTATATACCTTCAGTGTCCTTTGCAATAACCCACTCGGCCCTCTGCCCAGTCTCCGCCGGGCCCTCGGCTTAGAATGTCACTGTTCTTGCGTCGCCCATCTGCGCAGGCGAGGATTTTCACGCACGGAGATTCCTACAAGACATACCGCATTACAATTCAACACATGTAAGTTACTCCAATCCAATAGACAGCAATACTATCAAAAGGACTAACCTGTACAAAGTTTAATTAAACGCTTTGCAGCACATGAACACTAGCACAGAGCACAGAGGTCAGCACGCAGGCGCATTAGAGGTGCTAAGATTCGTGGAGAGGCGTGGCCTGGGTGACGATTTAATTTCAGTCTTTTGTGCATCTATCCAAGGCTATATTCGTCAGTTCTGTTAGACACGCCTCTACAAGATTCTTGTGTGCCTCTAAGCTTTAAAAGCCACTAGCTCGTATTTTTTCCCGTTATTATGAAAGGGCAAATGACAGTTTAAGACTTTTATGGACTTTCGATCCCGTAATTCATCTCTAGGTACTTTAGGAGGGAGGGCGGGGGGAGGGGGGAGGGGGGTGGTGGGTAGGATGAGTTCAACAATTTCAAAGTGGCGCCATTTCTCGACCTTTTAATGGCTTTCGATGCACTATACGGCAATACAACGTTCTCTTCCCGTAGATTAAGTTTAATCGATGGAATTTTGCCGTATTTTGAGTAGAAATGCCAGAAAATCGCGTTTTTCTAACCTAACACTAACCTCTAGCTCTCAAAATAAGAAATTTTGGGATAAATCTAAGACATGTCAATTATGGGATAGAAAGGCCAGAAAAGTCTTCAACTGCCATTTGCTGTTTCTAGAAAACGGCAAAAACACGAGTTACTGGCTTTTAAAGCTTAAAGGCACACAAGATTCTTAGCACCTGTCTTTAGCAAACGATTAATGTGCCTGTTTATATACCTTCAGTGTCCTTTGCAATAACCCACTCGGCCCTCTGCCCAGTCTCCGCCGGGCCCTCGGCTTAGAATGTCACTGTTCTTGCGTCGCCCATCTGCGCAGGCGAGGATTTGCACGCACGGAGATTCCTACAAGACATACCACATTACAATTCAACACATGTAAGTTACTCCAATCCAATAGACAGCAATACTATCAAAAGGACTAACCTGTACAAAGTTTAATTAAACGCTTTGCAGCACATGAACACTAGCACAGAGCACAGAGGTCAGCACGCAGGCGCATTAGAGGTGCTAAGATTCGTGGAGAGGCGTGGCCTGGGTGACGATTTAATTTCAGTCTTTTGTGCATCTATCTAAGGCTATATTCGTCAGTTCTGTTAGACACGCCTCTACAAGATTCTTGTGTGCCTCTAAGCTTTAAAAGCCACTAGCTCGTATTTTTCCCGTTATTATGAAAGGGCAAATGACAGTTTAAGACTTTTATGGACTTTCGATCCCGTAATTCATCTCTAGGTACTTTAGGAGGGAGGGCGGGGGGAGGGGGGAGGGGGGTGGTGGGTAGGATGAGTTCAACAATTTCAAAGTGGCGCCATTTCTCGACCTTTTAATGGCTTTCGATGCACTATACGGCAATACAACGTTCTCTTCCCGTAGATTAAGTTTAATCGATGGAATTTTGCCGTATTTTGAGTAGAAATGCCAGAAAATCGCGTTGTTCTAACCTAACACTAACCTCTAGCTCTCAAATTAAGAAATTATGGGATAAATCTAAGACATGTCAATTATGGGATAGAAAGGCCAGAAAAGTCTTCAACTGCCATTTGCTGTTTCTAGAAAACGGCAAAAACACGAGTTACTGGCTTTTAAAGCTTAAAGGCACACAAGAATTCTTGTGTGCCTCTAAGCTTTAAAAGCCACTAGCTCGTATTTTTCCCGTTATTATGAAAGGGCAAATGACAGTTTAAGACTTTTATGGACTTTCGATCCCGTAATTCATCTCTAGGTACTTTAGGAGGGAGGGCGGGGGGAGGGGGGAGGGGGGTGGTGGGTAGGATGAGTTCAACAATTTCAAAGTGGCGCCATTTCTCGACCTTTTAATGGCTTTCGATGCACTATACGGCAATACAACGTTCTCTTCCCGTAGATTAAGTTTAATCGATGGAATTTTGCCGTATTTTGAGTAGAAATGCCAGAAAATCGCGTTTTTCTAACCTAACACTAACCTCTAGCTCTCAAATTAAGAAATTATGGGATAAATCTAAGACATGTCAATTATGGGATAGAAAGGCCAGAAAAGTCTTCAACTGCCATTTGCTGTTTCTAGAAAACGGCAAAAACACGAGTTACTGGCTTTTAAAGCTTAAAGGCACACAAGAATCTTGTGTGCCTCTAAGCTTTAAAAGCCACTAGCTCGTATTTTTCCCGTTATTATGAAAGGGCAAATGACAGTTTAAGACTTTTATGGACTTTCGATCCCGTAATTCATCTCTAGGTACTTTAGGAGGGAGGGTGGGGGGGAGGGGGAAGGGGGGGTGGCGGGTAGGATGAGTTCAACAATTTCAAAGTGGCGCCATTTCTCGACCTTTTAATGGCTTTCGATGCACTATACGGCAATACAACGTTCTCTTCCCGTAGATTAAGTTTAATCGATGGAATTTTGCCGTATTTTGAGTAGAAATGCCAGAAAATCGCGTTTTTCTAACCTAACACTAACCTCTAGCTCTCAAATTAAGAAATTATGGGATAAATCTAAGACATGTCAATTATGGGATAGAAAGGCCAGAAAAGTCTTCAACTGCCATTTGCTGTTTCTAGAAAACGGCAAAAACACGAGTTACTGGCTTTTAAAGCTTAAAGGCACACAAGATTCTTAGCACCTGTCTTTAGCAAACGATTAATGTGCCTGTTTATATACCTTCAGTGTCCTTTGCAATAACCCACTCGGCCCTCTGCCCAGTCTCCGCCGGGCCCTCGGCTTAGAATGTCACTGTTCTTGCGTCGCCCATCTGCGCAGGCGAGGATTTTCACGCACGGAGATTCCTACAAGACATACCGCATTACAATTCAACACATGTAAGTTACTCCAATCCAATAGACAGCAATACTATCAAAAGGACTAACCTGTACAAAGTTTAATTAAACGCTTTGCAGCACATGAACACTAGCACAGAGCACAGAGGTCAGCACGCAGGCGCATTAGAGGTGCTAAGATTCGTGGAGAGGCGTGGCCTGGGTGACGATTTAATTTCAGTCTTTTGTGCATCTATCTAAGGCTATATTCGTCAGTTCTGTTAGACACGCCTCTACAAGATTCTTGTGTGCCTCTAAGCTTTAAAAGCCACTAGCTCGTATTTTTCCCGTTATTATGAAAGGGCAAATGACAGTTTAAGACTTTTATGGACTTTCGATCCCGTAATTCATCTCTAGGTACTTTAGGAGGGAGGGCGGGGGGGAGGGGGAAGGGGGGTGGTGGGTAGGATGAGTTCAACAATTTCAAAGTGGCGCCATTTCTCGACCTTTTAATGGCTTTCGATGCACTATACGGCAATACAACGTTCTCTTCCCGTAGATTAAGTTTAATCGATGGAATTTTGCCGTATTTTGAGTAGAAATGCTAGAAAATCGCGTTTTTCTAACCTAACACTAACCTCTAGCTCTCAAATTAAGAAATTATGGGATAAATCTAAGACATGTCAATTATGGGATAGAAAGGCCAGAAAAGTCTTCAACTGCCATTTGCTGTTTCTAGAAAACGGCAAAAACACGAGTTACTGGCTTTTAAAGCTTAAAGGCACACAAGATTCTTAGCACCTGTCTTTAGCAAACGATTAATGTGCCTGTTTATATACCTTCAGTGTCCTTTGCAATAACCCACTCGGCCCTCTGCCCAGTCTCCGCCGGGCCCTCGGCTTAGAATGTCACTGTTCTTGCGTCGCCCATCTGCGCAGGCAACACGTTCTCCCCGTTGAATTCACAACTATCCCTAAATGGAAAACACGCTTGGAATAATGGTTATGGTTAATTTTTGGGCAATATTGATATGATCGCGGTAGACTGGTACGTGTCAAAGGAATTTGATGCGCCATTTGCATTCGTCTTGAATCCATGAATTCGTGCACTGAACAACCAACAGTGGAACAGGTTAAAATATTTGTGTAAATTTATAAAGAAGTTCCTGTCTAATTCAGCCTATTGCTATTAGACTTGTCGTAAAGATGAGCGACTCAGAAGGTAAGTTCGGAGCAACTTGCAAGTAGAATAGTCGGCTGGTATTAGCCGAGCTCGAATCATGAATCATGAAAATTATATAGTTTTTAATACTAGCCAGTTTGGAACAGGAATTGTGGTAATCTCACGGCGGCAGCGGCGGCCATCCATCCCCTAAAGTCGAAAGGACTTGTAAAGTTCAGATAGGAATCGCCCACTTGATCGAGTCGTAGAGAAACGTACGTATGGTCTATATATGGACCTGATCTAAAAACCTAATCCCCAAATTTAAAGGAAACCTAAATATTTTAAACCCCAAATCATTCAAAGAACGAGTCTAAATACACCTGAAATATAATGGAGAAATTAGCGAAGTTTTCAAGCGTATCTTTATGCACCTATCAATGTTATTTGGGGGGGGGGGGGGGGGGGCAAGGGGTGGGGATTATTATCTAATATATATTAAATTTGCTTGCTCAGCCAGTCTGTACCATGCAATGCAATGGAGTAAGATTTTCCCCATGCTTTATACAACGTCAACAGGGAAAAACAAGTATCATAACTTCGGTATGGACTGAGCAAGCAAGTTTAAAAAGATATGGACCTCTGACTGACCAATAGCTCACAAAATTACTTAGTCATATAATAATGATTGTTACTAACTGTTTTAGCAGGTTTCTTGGTGTTGCAGGTCACCACATGACATAAAACAAAGAACACTATTACTTAGTTCCAAAGCAAAACAATACCTTGCAATACAAAGAACCCTAACCCCAGAAAACACCTGTATCTCATACCTTATTTTAATGTCCAGTAAATCACCATTTTTTTCAACTCCCATTTCCACCTTTTATTACAGTAATGATATGTTATTGTATATTAATTGCTGTGATATTTATTGTACTACTGGGTTCATTTCTTAATTAGTTTGACTTACTTTACACACTAAGGGTCACCAAGTAATTATTAAAGGGATACCCGAGTGAAAAAGACATTGGGGCTCAAAAGAATCTTCAACATGTTCTTTGTTCAGAAAATGTATTAAAATTTGATCAAAGGTTTTTAGTATTAAGAACGAGCACCTCAAAGTTGGCCCCACGAAGACATGGGCGCCGCCATCTTTGTTTGCATTTACGGAAGTGACGTCACTTCGTCCCACCAGCATTCTCACTCTCACTTATTAGGTGTTTTTAGGATGATAAACGCCTTAACTGTACCTCACATACATTGTAGTTCTTATACTTATTCAGAAGTCACTCGAGTCTTTTAAGCCATGTTGTTTTGCTGTTATTAAATGGCAGTTACGAGACCTTGTTGTTCGTCTGATAATTTCTCGCCTTCCCAATGCTTTTCTCCCTCATCCCAGTCTTCTGAACTTTTCTCATAATGTCGTCTTCATCATAATTCCGGTTTCTGTAAGAATTCCTCTGCAATCTCGATGAAAACATATCCACTTTAATTCCGAGCGTGTGAAAATCATACAAAGACAAGTAGCCGCGATACGCTGGTGGGACGAAGTGACGTCACTTCCGTAAATGCAAACAAAGATGGCGGCGCCCATGTCTTCGCGGGGCCAACTTTGAGGTTCTCGTTCTTAATACTAAGAACGTTTGATCAAATTTTAATACATTTTCTGAACAAAGAACATGTTGAAGATTCTTTTGAGCCCCAATGTGTTTTTCACTCGGGTATCCCTTTAAGTTTATGAAATGTGGTAATTAAGTCATTCATGGGTCAAGATTGAGGTTGCTGAAATTGGAATATCAACTCCATAACAACAATAACATTTGCTTTCAGAATGAACACTATTCAAATTAGGGCATATTATCATTTTGAAGTAGTTTAATAAAGAAATAAAACCTACTTTTAGAGAAGATACATGTTTATAACAGTAAGATTAAAGGAAAATGTTTTATTATTTTACAAACAAAATTAAGATAAACTATAGTTAATTGATATTGCAATATGGCAGCATGCATGGTTACCACATGGCTAAATTTGAGTCTTGTCTCCTTATTGAATGAAATTGGCACTGCATGTACATGTATACACATGCATGCATGCAGGTTGTAATATCTGAAGCTTAACTGGGAATTTAATAGTTGGTTATTCATGAAAGATGAATACATGTACAATGCCGGATGTTTAAAACTTTGATTGTAGCAAGTGTACAGCAATTATCACTTTAAAATAGGCCAGTTTATGTTTGGGTTAATTTTGGCCATGATATGATATATATCAGTATGTACATGTAATTGATATTTTCTTTTAAATTTCATTGTCAATAATATGTTTTTTTCCTTAGGAAACTGCATGTGCTCCATTTACATCACAAATGGGATATTATTATCATGTATCACCAGAAGCATTCAAGGGGACACACATTCCAATGTTTTGGAATGCCTGGTTTAGGTGCCACAAAAAGGGAGAGGCTTCCTGATCTGGAGAAGCTGTAGTAAACCTCTTTGACAGATGTTTCACTGATTGGAATGTAAGTGATATTAGTTCATTGCCTACCTTTTTTTTCTTTAGATTTTTTGTGTAGGATCATGCCTGAGAAAATTGCTATTGTTTTACATTGTACATGTATACATTCAGGTGTTCAAATAATAATATTAATTCACACAATATTTTAACTTTGAAGACCCTTTTTCCAAGCCCATGGTGCTTTGCACCAATGTTTTGTTTAGCTTGTTTACCAACGGCCACATAAATAAAAGGCTAGCTTTTAGTCAAAACTAAAATGCTCTCGATTGGTTATCAGTTTCATAAACGAAGTACACATGTATATGCATTGGGTAACAAATTTCATAATTTCTACCAGATTAAAAACCCAATCGTGCCCATGAATTTTTCCTGCATGCTTCGAATATGATTTGAACAGTACTTGGCAGGAAGCCCATTATATTTGGAATTCGGTTTACGAGTGCAACTTTTGACAATCTACAAACAAACAAATACTCTTGGTAGCTTGTTTTCATATCTCCAGCATTGTTTGGCTGTATTTGCAGATCTCTACTTTCCTTGTGAATGATATATTTTGAGTGGAGTGCTGAAGAATTATTTGTCGAGTTGCTTTGCCTTCTTCAGCATTCCTCTACTTGCCATTCTAGACTGGTATTCAAATATATATTTGACGAAAATTTCATTTTGAAAGGTATAAACTATATTACAAAAATTAAGGCAAAAGAATGTCAGTTAAACATATACTGTATATATATAATTATGTTACTACTCTAGACATAATTATGCAATGGCCCAAACTAGAGATGGCTTTCGAAAGATTCAAGAGTCACACAATAACAAGACTGATCTTTCTAATTTTCCTAGCCTACAAAAATATTTGCATGTGCAAAGCACCACAGGCTTGGACAGAGGGTCTTTAAGTTCATTGTCATACAAAACTCACTGCAGCCTTAATTGCTATAAACTGGGACTGAAACTGGCCTTATGAGATGCACATGGTGCATACACATATCAGTATAAAAATAATAATTCTGCTGTTTTTTTAATGAGCTGCATTAAGGGGGCTGTGTAACAGACTGTGAGAGACGTTATATTTGCTGTCTGTTATATTTGATTTCGACATGAACTGACAAACCTCTCACCCATGTGGTATGTTTAAAATCAAAGCAAATATGCAAAATGGCTAACAAATTGTGTGCATGTGTGTATATATATATATATAAATTATATACAGTCAATGCCAAAAAGGTTGTCCAGCAGAACATAATATAATACTATAATATCCATTGTTTTGGGCTATTGTCTAGACCAAGACAATAGGCCAAAACAATGGATATTAAAGTATTATATTATGTTCTGCTGGACAACCTTTTTGGCAGCGACTGTATATATATATATATATATATAGATAGATATAGATAGATATAGATAGATATAGATAGATATATAGATACTGCATGTATATAAATCTTCAGCACAGTAAAAAATACAGGTTATTTATGTTTTAAATCGTTTAACTGTCATTTGTGTTGAATTATGTATACATATATATATATACAACTGTATATATATACATATATATTGATATGACATCCTTTAACTCATCATATAATCCATAGGATTTGGCATGAAACAATAAACAGGAATTAAACAAGCTAAAACTTTTCTTTGCGATATTTCAACTTTATTCAAAAGTCTTTTTTAAATTAAAAGTCGAAATATTGACAAAGAAAAGTTTCAGCTTGTTTAATTCCAGTTTGTTGTTTTATATATATACAACAAAGGGCTAAGTTCAAATTTTATGCAGATAAATAACTTTTCGAATAAAAATGGATGTTTTAAAACATAATGGGGTGCATAGAGACATTGTGTTGAAATAAATTAAGCTACTGAGAAGAGGCTGATGCTAAATTATAGCAACAAAACTCAGGTTTATCCAACCTTGGGCTAGAGCTCATTGAGACCATTTATTCTGTACATTATTTCAGTAGTGCATTGTACATGTACTTGTTTGTTTCATGAGCTCATGCTAATGTACATCCCAAACAAAAATATATTTTTTAGCATATTTAACTAGATAATATTATTGCAATTGTTATGTAATGTTCAATGCACAGCTAATTGTAGCTAATATAAAACTTGTAACATACCAAAAGCCAGAACACATTGGTATTGATTAAAGTTGGAATCCAATTACAGTGCTACTACTGAAAGTGGGGCCACTTAGACAACGAGAACCAATCACATTGCAGAACGAAAATAAAGCATTACAACTTTGGTGACTTTAGCCAATCAACAGTGTTATATTGTTTAGGATACATGTATGTTAAAACCCAAAAACTAAACAACCAAATGACCGAACACCATTCCGGTTAACTAACTAGTACAACAAACAGCTAGCAAAGAACAATGCTACTTGACTTGGCGGAAATCTGAATATGCTTTGTTTTCGTTCTACAATGTGATTGGTTCTCATTGTCTAAGTGGCCCCGCTTTCAGTAGTCGCACTGTAACAGCCACCAACAGAGTGATGACTTATACATTGTGCAGTACCATGACATAGCCTCTTTAATTTAATATAGGTACTGTATGTTTTGAATTAAGAAACCATAATCCTACTATATAATTATCATTTGCATGTGGCCTTTTTAACAGTCATCTCTTAGCAATTAGTTTTGGTCTTTTATATTTTTTTATTAATGTAGTTTATTTCCAGGTGAGAGCAGTTATGTTAGCAAATTTGTACTAGCAATGTCATATGTTGCAATAATAAACATTTAAATACTAAATATCAGTAATAAGGTCTTTTTGTGCATGTGCTTATTTTACATTTTGGCTTAATATGTGTCAGTTCAGATTGTTTAGTGTCTCTCCCTTGCTCTGAGAGTTTTTCTCCTGTTCTCTGGTTTTCCTGCATGACACTTGTCAGAGTTTTCCTGATTAAATGTGTTGGAAATTAAACTAGGATTTCCAAGCTCTCTCTGTTTTAAAATAGCATAAAGAAATACATTAGCATAATGTAGCACTGAATTTTGAGTTTTTTTAATGGCATGTGAACAGCTGTTAAAGAGTGGTCAAAGTCATGACCTGGCTAAACCTACACCTCTATTAAGTAGGCATGGCCACCTATGTGCAGTCCCATTGAGTGATGTTTTTTTATTTAAACCTTTTTTTCTTGACATTTTCTCAAAAGCAAAGCTCATCAAGGGAGATTATGTCGTCATTAATTACAACAATAGTGGAGACTGCAATTACAGTACTTAATATTTAACAAAGTTAACATTGATTACAATACAAATATAGAAAAATAGCATTCAACACATGCAACTTGAGACCTCATTGAACAATTACAGGCAATCGATCCAACTGATTAAGTTTTCAGGTGCTTTTAGTTATTTGTTGTATGTAGATTGGTACTTTACGTGAGAATGCTGGGTGTCTTGCTTCGTTGCACTTTTTGGGCCCTGTATGTTTATTTTGGCAATTTTTAAAATTTATTATTGTCGTTGTTGTTATAAGTATTATTATCATTGAATGAAACCTGCAGTCTGTCCTTTCCACATTAATAACATTTTCAAGCTATGACGCTAACGCCGATAACCTCTTTCAGTTACTTAACTGGAATAAACAAGACCGACAACGAAAGGTCAGTAAATCGATTTTAATGTACAAAGTGTTACATAATGAAGCTCCTGAATATTTGACCTCCAGGTTTATCAATCGGACTGATGTTGCGTCATATAACTTGAGAAACACAGATGGCAAGCTGGCAGTGCCGCTCCCCCGCACCGACTTTTATAAAAGGAGTTTCAGTTACAGTGGGGCGGTACTGTGGAATAGCTTGCCATCAGACCTTAGACAGACGTCATCACTGACAACTTTTAAATCTCAAATACGCTGCCATGATTTCTCGGGGTGAGCACTTAAAGACACGGCGTCCTTGTAAAGCAGGGAAATTTTATTTATTTTTAGTTTTTATCATATTATAGTAGTAGTAGTAGTATATAGCCATTTCCATAATTTGTATTTTTATGACTCCTGAAGGACCTACTGTGTATAAATAAAGTTATCTTATCTTATCTTATATTATATTATATTATCTTATCTTAACCCCCACCTCTCGGGAAATGCGCACGGAAATGCTTTTCAGTATTGACCACACACGGGACATTTACCAGTTGAAACTAAAGTTATATCTTTTTAGTCGGATTAGGTAGGTCCTCTTCTACCTCGTCTAAGTCTGTGGGTTCACTTAGAGGACTCTTTTGAACTGCTTTCAGAGCGTTCAGAGTCCTCGTCATCTACTGGATATCGCCCAGCCCCTCGAATGCTCTCGGTATTCTCTAATCGGACTCCACCTTCCGGACTGGCACTTGCGATGCCGGTAACCTCGAAGCTCACTCCATTTTCTAAAGGTTGAATATCGATTTGCCTTGCGTTGCTTATATCAGAGCCACGTAGACTAATGAACTCCCGGAATGAACTCCGCCATGTTGATCAAGCTGTGTTTCACATGGTACTACTTTCCTCTAATACGTCTAAGGTAATCCATAAGCATTACAATACTTGAAGTGATGGTGGACCGAACTCCTCGACAAGGCAAAGCTCCACATACACGTGGTCAAACAGCTCTTGAGTTGTATATCCTTGGTAAAATGTAAACGTACTCTGTATACCGGCCGGGGTATATAAAAAAGGGGGCAATCAGGGTTTTGGAGCTCGGATTGGGTCAAACAGGGTCAGGGTTTGAGCCTCTTGTCCTCACATACATACCCATTTTTCATGTAAGTACTCCCCCGGGAATAGAGTATTATAATAGTACATCTGTGTAGGAATATTAAATGATTGTTTTGTTATTTCTATGCAGAGCTCAGATACAGACTCTGGAGAATTAGAGGAATACACAAGCAGTGAAAATGAAGAAGAGGTAAACAGTAGTTTATTGTTAACTAGTATTACGTGAACATATCAATGTCTTGAAAGATAGCTAAGCATTCACATTCTGTTATACCTGTAGTTGTTAAAATCGTCGTAAAGATAATTTACGACCAGTTTTACACGTTCATGTACATTGTATGTATCTTAACAAAAACAGCTTTATTTACAAATTGGCTATCGGATCTCGGGTCACACCATAGCAGTCCCTTACAGCCTTACTTGAGGCCACCAATAATAAATTGTCTGTCACATTGATAGTGTATTAAGCAACAGGGTATTTTTTATTTATAATTATATATAATTTATAATTATTACTTATGTTACAGTTCTATTCTTGTAATTTGCCTACTGTATTCTCAGACCTGTTTTCTCCTCTTACTTCAATCCACTCCTATAATTAATACTATATAGCAGCCTCCAAATCTTCTTATTACAGTACATGTATATATACCAAACGTTTGTACCAATTATGGCAACTTCAGTATCAAATTCCATGGAAACAAAATCACTGACTAAAAAGGCCTTCAAGAACAAAAATAATTATGATTTTCTAGATACCTACTAATTCCCTAATTTATTCTACTTCAGTTTGCAATTTCCATATAATTAACTACATTAACTACAACTACGGCCGGGAAACTGGTACGTACACGATGCGAGCGGATACATCCAAGTAGAAAGAATAATAATGCTCTAAATATTTTGATATGCAAAATCTTAAAAAAAAAAAAAGCCTTAAAATCCTGGAAATTGTGGAAGGATAATGATTCATATTTACTAAGCCAACAAATATATTAACATCCATTACATCCTCATAATATAGTCTCATATTTGCAATTGTCCGAACCAATATTCAATGGGAATTTCAGTTTTTTTCCTCTAGAGTATACATGTACATCATGTAATGTTTAAAGCAAGATATAGTTTACAGAAACAAGTACACCCTGTATGTCAGGGACAACTTGTATTATTGTATTGCTCTGAAGATTTTCTCAATGTCTTGCTGCATTGGAACAACAAAAGGACCTGTACTTCGAAGAGTAACTGGACCAAAGAAAACACAGGAAATGTGCACTTCATCGATGTCAGCTCTTCTTGGCCAATCAAATCGATCAGCACCTACTCGGTACAGGTACTTGAACTTTACCATCTGGTTTTCAATGCTGAGTGCCCTACCAATATAATGAAGTTGCTCAGATAATCAACAGCATAGTATTTCTCCACTATTATCTCAGGCTGAGGAATCTCATGCAAATTTCTCCTGTGTAGACTATACAGCATGCCTTGTCTTAATTGGGGAAAACAAGCTTCTTGAACCATTGGCCCTAGCCCTGCCAGACACCTGGCATAAAGACAGGTGTAGATACCACAATCATAATCATTGCTCTGCTGTGGTATGTCATCTTTGGAATTGCAGATGAAACTCCACTCTTGTAAGTTGCACTTAACATCCAACTCTTTCAACACAGAGCCCATTTTGTTTAGTACCTCTTGTGCTAAAGGCTTCACAAAGTCACCAGTGCTGCTATCTAAAACAACAGCTAATTTCTTCTTTGGGAGGACAGCGAGGAGGAACCAGTGCTCAATGTGTGGATGGTTGCATGGTATAAGAATTAGATCACAAGAGAATGGTGACTCTTTATCTTTCTGGAGATGCTTGGCAATTTGACAGCTTTTGCTCTTTTCAAAGATCTCCCATGGAACAGTTTTCACTTCAACATTGTTCTCGTGACTGGTAGACTGAATCAATTTCATGTAGTCATCAACAACAAAATTTGTCAGCCACTTGTCTCGTGATTTAACAGCAGCACTGTTTACCAAACTCTTCAGGTCATCAGGCCCTATAAGATGACCTCCTTCGAAAGCTATCAGGCCGCTTAATACTGCTTCAACTTGGTTGGTTATGTATTGAGGAAGGGAATATGGTACAGATGATTGCTTGAATAAGGAGAGTAGCTCATCTGGAATACCCAGCTTTATACTGCAACAAGGGCTTGGAATTATTTTATTGCTGTTGTCATTCTTTGTTGATACCTCTTTCTCAAAGACTACATGTACATCCTCTGCACTGTCATTAATGCTTTCCTCTGTTTCTAATTTGCATCCATCTCTTGAACCACTCTCTCCTTCCTCCTCTATATCAAGATCCCGTTTGTGATCATAATCATCATCTTTGTCATCATCCTCTTCTTTATCATTATCATAATCGGTGATGTCACCAGTGTAGCATGATTCAGAGTCTTCTTGACACATTCAGAGTCTTCTTGACACATTCATTGATTATGTGCCACAGGAATGCTGCCACAGATTTCTTGTCATGTTCTGTGTCATCAGATACAATGACGTATGATTCACATACTTTATCACTGTCTCCCTTTGCTTTTGTCCAAACAGCCACTGTAAACAATGTCACTTGGGCTTGACTCCAGTGAGCTGTTTGGATTTCGTCTTGATATGCACAGCTGTAATTTTCAGCGAAATCAACTTGTACTGCACATTCCCCCTCATTAAGATTAGCAAGAACTTCTTCAAAGTAGCTGGACTGTTTTCTTTTGATGAACACATGTCGTAAGAAGAAGGGAAGTTTTGTTTCGAGTGATGCCAAAACATCACTAATAGTACCCTCTTTGCATATCTTCTTCATTTTCTTTGTCATCTTTTTGTGGACTTTCTTGCTTTTTGCTGGCACCAACACATCAATACGCTCCCACTCATACCAAGTGACAGGAGAGTCTTCCAGAAATGTGCCCTCTGTGAAATTTTGAAGCCAGCTGGGACACTTTGTGCATTTACCACAAAATTGCAGGAGGGCACCTAAAGTGTTCAAAATATAAGTTTGAACATCTAGGTTACATTTGCATAGATTTTAGAAGAAATTAAAAAGGTTTATTTTTGTCTCTGAATGTAATGTCCACAACGTGGAATAGCCCTCTGCCGATACCAAAACTGCAAATGGTCAAGATGCTATAAATCATACCTGAAGGCTGAAGAGAAATACATGGATATGAATATTTCAGTGTGAGTTGTAAAGAAGCTTTTTAAATACTACACATGTGTGCATCGTGGTGGTTTAAGTCAAACTCGGCTTGGTGACGACACCAGAGAAGTTGAACAGAGAACTAAGGCAAATCAACTCGCCATAATTTGTAAACAACCGAGTGAATTCTGTTGGCTTGCTCGCTGTGCTGGATTCTGTTTTTCGCTGTACATGCAGATACCGAAACTACAAACAGTAAGATGACCTGGCTGAAGAGAAATCAAGGTCTGAGTTTTCTAGATACCCGTAATCGCTGTATCTTGTGTGAGTTGCGACACTGTGTACATCTTGGTTATACAAATTAACGGATTCAAATTAACACTACATTCAGGCAGAGAGTTAATCTATACCGACACTTTGATATGCCAAGGAACTTGAATATCAAAACAGTACACGGTGAGGGAAATTTAAAGTACTGACTTTATTGCTGTGTTCAATTAATCTACACTGAATTTCTAACGGACCAGAAACAAGGCTGATCAAAGCGATCAAAGCCAGGACCCAGCTACCAACATTGACCATAAATTATTCTGGAACTAACAATGGCGCTCAATATTCTGCAGCCAACCTTGTTCTCACTTGAAAAATACTCTGGAAACACAATGTGAATGATCTGAATCGAAGGAACTGCATGGGCTGTACTTTATACACATGCATATATAATTTATGTTCTAGGAACTGGAATTTAGTTTATACACATCTGAATAGTAATATTTATTTATACGTACTTTATATGAATCCCTTTATATATCCTGTAATATGATTGTTGGCTGTTAATTGATTACAAACAGTTACACTCCCTTCATTCAATGCTTTTTATGAAGTATTTTACTTGAAGACTGTATATTTACACTGTTTATTGTAAGTCATTTTTGAATATTTGCTTTAATTTTTACCATCCCACATGTGCGTGAGGTTTGTCAGTTTGTATGAGTCATGAGAATCACTTATAATGACCGTGTCTGATGTAATGGTCTCTCACCATGACACAGTCCCTTTAATTGCTGGCTCAAGGCAAATGAGTTAAATGATTATTGGCTCTTGTCAAAGGCTAAAGACGAGAGCCAATAGTAATCATACATATTGACATAGAGAGCAAAGAAGTATAAAAAGTTACATTATACCAAATCTTTAGGTCAGTTCATAGATGAAAAGTTATTTTGAAAAAAAAAAAACATTAATGAAGCATCAAAGAAATTATCCTCTGGTATATTGGCTCTCTCAAACAAATAAGATCATTTATATGCGAGAATATTGCAATGAAAATTAATACAGCATTAATAATTGAACCCCACTTTGACTATTGTAGCTCAATCGGTGTGGGATGATCTAAAAATGGTATTCATCTATATATCGCAAATTCTATATGAATATATTCAATTTGCATTTCACAAGGTTATTATTGTGATACAGACTGCTATCTAAGTAAGAGACAGAAGGCAGTAACAACCCAATGTATTTAGCACTCCACAGGCTTTCTCCATTTACAAATGATATTCATTCCCTGCAACTTCGATTACAACATAAGAGATAGGGTACCAGTACTCTACTAGAAGGGTTGAAAGATAGTCTCCCTGTTTTGGCAGCAAGCTTGTTTCTTATATCACTTGTTATTCCACTTGTTATTCACCTTACTGCTTGTGGCAGACTGTGACCGAGCAAGTCACTTTCTTTTATGCTGAGACTTAATTAATTATTTTTATTTTTCAGAACACAGAGCTAATTAAGGTCCTTGATGGGATTTCCATCACAGATGATGTAGCTCAAGTGTTACAAATTGCACATCCATCTGTAAGTGAGGTGATTGACATTTCAGAAAAGCTGGTCAATATGATGTCCCCAGAGCATGTGGCAGCTCAATTTATTCCCCCAGTTATACCGACCCTTTCATCATCATCTGATCATGTTGAAGTTCTGACAGCACTGAAAAATATATCTGCCCGCCTTAACAACTATGAACCCCAATTTCACACTTTACCTGAACATGCAAGTCAACAATCAGCACAACATGCAGCCCGCCAGGTGGCTTACTGGTCCTCCATTTTTGTTTCCATGTGTCAGCCTTCTCTTCCATCTGCATCCACTTCCACAACACACCCAACACTACCACCTTCCACCATTCAACACTCAACGCTACCACCTGGCACCGTTCAACACCCAACGCTACCACCTGCCACCGTTCAACACCGAATGCTACCACCTGCCACCGTTCAACATCCAACGCTACCACCTGGCACCGTTCAACACCCAACGCTACCACCTGGCACCGTTCAACACCCAATGCTACCACCTGCCACCATTCAACACCCAACGCTACCACCTCGCACAGTTCAACACCCAATGCTACCACCTGCCACCGT
Source organism: Actinernus sp. WN-2022 (assembly GCA_030867875.1). Taxonomy (NCBI): domain Eukaryota; kingdom Metazoa; phylum Cnidaria; class Anthozoa; order Actiniaria; family Actinernidae; genus Actinernus; species Actinernus sp. WN-2022. The sequence continues at coordinate 129,308,434 of JAOWCC010001634.1, read as the reverse complement.
TCAACACCCAACGCTACCACCTGCCACAGTTCAACACCCAACGCTACCACCTGCCACCGTTCAACACCGAATGCTACCACCTGGCACCGTTCAACACCAAATGCTACCACCTGCCACCGTTCAACATCCAATGCTATCACCTGGCACCGTTCAACAACCAACGCTACCACCTGGCACCGTTCACGACCCAACGCTACCACCTGCCACCATTCGATTACCATCCACTGTCATATCACAGTCTACCAGTAACATAAAAGTAGATGGTTTGACGCATTCTGTGTTCTTAAAGTATGGAAAGAACAAAGGTACATACAGTGAGTGGTTAAAAAGTATTCATATTCCAAGAAATGTAGAAACATTACTTGAAGTAAGAAAGTTTGGGAATCTGGAACATGTGACTGTCCTCCCCTTTCAGAGTGGACCCCAGTGATGCGAACATACAAAGCACCACATTCTAGCAGTCATTCCTCAATTTATAATCAAAGGAAGCAAATCAACTTCTATTTAAGAGTCACGGATTTAATGAGGAAAAGGTGCAATCTGTATTTAACGAAACAAAACCTGGTAAAATTTATAAACTTATGCATACCAAAAAGTAATTAACTTGATGTTATTTAAAGTGCCTATCACCCTTATACAATTTTTATAGCTTATGGACCTCTGAAAAAAAAATTAATACTTCTGTAAAGAAAGTTTTGCTTTAAAGTTAATACTTTATGTTCTACGCTTGTTTGAAATTGTGTAAATGTGACTTTACCTGACCCATGACCACGTAAGTAAAAGCCTGGGTCGAAACCTGGGTAGACGTCATCTCATTAATGCATTATTCTCCATGACGCCTTTTTATCACAACAACATCAATGCATAGGAAATATACACAGTTTTTGAGTTGTTAATTAAGAAAAAAGTCATTTTGGTCAACATGTTTTAAAAGTATTTCTTCAAATGATAGCAAAGCCCAATTAATTATATGATATCAAGATGACGTCTATAAAGGTATGACTCAGGCTTTTACTTAGCGGTCATGGGTCAGGAAAGGTTACATTCACACGATTTCAAACAAGCGTAGAACATAAATTATTCACTTTCAACCAAAACTTTCTTCACAGAAGTACTCAACTTTTTGGAGATTCATATGCTATAAAAGTTGGAAAAGGGTGATAGGCACTTTAAGAGGCTGTCAGGATTCAGATGTTATCTGAATAGGACATTTGCATGATCATGTCACATACTACAACCACCACAACTCTTTGCAAGGATCCTTTTTTTACCTTTAATTTCAAATATTGTCTTGAAATACTCTAAGGAGTTGATAAATTTGAATATGATTCTGATAGTAGTAAAATAGCGCTATAATGCAACTGTCCTATTGAGACATTTTCTGAATAGAGGGTTTTCATGTGACGTCATAGCTGCCATGTTGGTGTACCTTTAACAGGAATTTCAATAACTTTTTAGGCAACTGGCGGTCCTGTCGTTAGAGGCGGTGGTTTACCTAGTAAACTTTACTCAACACTTGACAAAAAAATGCAATGATCGTGTGAAGTAAGCGGCGGTTTATTGCCAGTAGCCGCCTTCTATTGAAACCCTTGCTTTAACAATAGATTATTCATTAGCTTCTTTTGTTAGGTACACCAACATGGCCGCCATGCCCTTTGTCGTTTGAATCTCTGGGGATTGAGTAGACTTGCTCCAATTCGAACTCGCTGAGTCACTGGGTAAGCGATTACTGGGTCAAAAAGCAAGCGTGAGAATCGAGGCGAGTTCGTGCAGCGGGCTGAGATGGACTTTGAGAAAGTCGAGGGATTGAGTGAAAACCCTCTATAGGCATTTTGCAGGAAACAGTCACATGCTGATATAATACTTCGTTAACACAGGGTTGTCACAGGTCATGGGAAAATATATTTTTTCAAGATCAGTGAAAAGTTAAGGAATTTTTCATTTAGTCATGGCAATTCTAAATTTCTTGTCAAAGTCAGGAAAAAGTCGGGAAATTCATTTTTAGGTTGCCATGATGCCCTCTTGTGCCTCAAAGTGTCTGCGAGGGGAGGCTACAAGTTCTTATAATGACTTTGATAATGTTTTTGATGAGGGAATATCGAACAGTGTTATTATGGTCAGTGCAAATTGTTTTCTGGTCACTGGTCATTTCCCAGATGGGTGGCAACCATGTAATAAATGAATTGAGCTTGTGAATTGGAAAAGATGTAGCCATGGATGCTGGATGGCAAGCTATCTTGATAAACACTCTTTTAAAAAGATTGACAATCAATTGAATTGGAAAATAACATTTACAAACAGGTTTTTATAATAACAATACCACGTGATTGCACTATCACGTGATTGCATTCCTACAAATTGTCCATTAGGACAAATGTATAATCTAAATCAGTCTATTTTTGAGGAAATAACCTCAAACAAAACACATTGTATTATGTCTAGTGAATGATTATTGTGCAAACTGAGACATAACCCCCTTTGACATTAAGTTAACTAATGCAGGGAGCACCTCTTTGGGCTAGCGCTGTGCCATTGGTGCAAAAGGTTTGGAAATGGAAGTTCATATCTACATAATCCAACCTTATGAATATTTATGAAAGGCTAATGAATCCCAAATAGTCCGAAAACAAAATGAGATTTTGTTCAATTGAGTGATAAACTCAAATCTTTACTTAACTGAGTTTCCTTAAAGATAGAAAACGGTGGCTAGTCTTCAGGGTTATGTGCTGTAAATGGAGAAGTGTTAACAAGGGAACTACCCAGGGTAGTGTTAGTGGCCCGAGCCTATTCAATATCTTTTTAAATGACTTGGAAATTAATGCTAGTCCTAACACACACTTAATTAAGTATGCTGATGAGCTACACTTGAAATTAAGGTTAAAGCTGCGTGGGCCCGCACAGTTTATTCAAAAATTGCATCTCGTCAGCGATTCTGTTTGTCCTCGCGCAGCTTTTCTGGACCTTAAGCGCCCATATTTCATTTCTTTTTTTTAACATGGAGAACACCATCTTTTATTAGTTAAATCAATATAATAATTTTTTTACGGGTTTGAAATTCCTCTCATTATCAGACCATGGTGTATATTTAGAATTGCCTAAATAGCCTCAGCTAATCGGAAGATTTGGGCATGCGGGTTGGCCGTTAACGTTGTCCTTCACATATACCAATATAAGTATATACCGTAGGTACCTTTTTGTGGAATAATGTTAATATCTGCACCTACGATTATGGGTTAGAGTTAGTAAATATATTTTTGGATTATCCTGGTCGAAGAGATATCTTTAAAGAGATCTAGTTTTTAGCTGCTATCCCATAATAAGAAATATCTAAACTATATTTGCTCATTTTAAGCCTACAAAAAATATGTTTTGTCAATTATATTTTTTTAGGTTAGGGTTAGTAATTATATAATTAAATGTTATGGTAGAGCTATGCCCTAAACATTCCAGTGGCATTCCCATTTTGTGGGAAGTTGGTTCGACTCCAACAGGAATAATGGACATGCTTAGAGACAATTTCAAAAGTCAAGTCAAGTCCCATAATAAGAATATAAACTATATTTGCTCATTTCAAGCCTACAAAAAATGTTTGTCAATTATATTTTTTTAGGTTAGGGTTAGTAATTATATAATTAAATGTTATGGTAGAGCTATGTCCTAAACATTCCAGTGGCATGCCCATTTTGTGGGAAGTTGGTTCGACTCCAACAGGAATAATGGACATGCTTAGAGACAATTTCAAAAGTCAAGTCAATTGACTGTTACAACAACGATTCAAGTTTGATGAACATTTTAAAATGTGACTGAAGAATATTGTAATTTTGTTTAATTATCCACGAAATAACATTGCCTGCCTGTATGACGACAGTGTAGTGTAAAGGAGATCAAGCGAAATCGAGAGTCCATATGCTCGACTGTAAAATAACTACTATAATAACTGTAATGTAATAGACTGAAAATGTTAAACATGCAGATATAAAATGGCTATAGGGCAGTCAAGCCTGCCTGGATAACATATCGGTCACACAGAATCTTGTCCCAGGAAAGTTTTAATAATTATAAATAGCATTTTAACAACATTACTCTTGATTTTGAGAGGATGAAATTGGTGTCATATCATTTTCATGTCGCCCGACAACGCAACATCCCTTGTTGCGAATGCCATCAAACTCGCAAGTGGAACGCTTGTGTAGGACGATACTTATTTATAACATGTTTTGTAAAGCTTTGGTGACATCTGAAAATTCTTAACCCTAATCACAGCTTCAAGTCCCCAAAATAGCTTGGTGAAGAACAGCATCCTTTGGCATGTTTTGACTACAATTTTTTTTTTTAAAGTTAACCAGAAAAGGACAAAATAGGTGTTTTATGAAAGATCTCAACGAGACGAGTTGAAAAATATGGCTAACGTGTCTTTCGACCACGCCCATCATTACTTATGACGTCATCAAGTTAAAAACTGTCAAATTTAAAATTTAGCCAATCAATTCAAAAATAGTGTCAAATGAAAGCTTACTTACTCTCGAGTATAACGTTACATTGGAAATGGCTCCTAGTTAACGTATTTTGTTTCAATTTTGCATTGTTTCGGTAGCGGTGTCAAAATCATACTGGTCTCATTAAAAAACCCATATCTTCTAATATCTTTGAGGTATCGTCAAATAGTAAACGGCGTTAGATTGATGTATGAATGGGCTTTCATGTGATACCAATTTTATTACGATCGAATGAATCTGAAAATTGGGTTATTTGATATTGTTGACGTCATAACACGTGATGGGCGTGGTTCATTGACAAACCATGGTCATTTTTGATCATGTCTCATCGTGGACAATCTTTTGATACCAGTTTTGTCTAGCTGTTGTGACTTTCGTAAATTCTTAACCCTAACCCTAATCACAGCTTCAAGTCCCCTACATTGCTTGGTGAAGAACAGCATCCTTTGCATGTTTTGACTACAAAATATATTTATTGAAAAATTAATCAGAAAAGGACAAAATAGGTGTGTTATGAAAGATCTCAACGAGACGAGTTGAAAAATATGGCTAACGTGTCTTTCGACCACGCCCATCATTACTTATGACGTCATCAAGTTAAAAACTGTCAAATTTAAAGTTTAGCCAATTAATTCAAAAATAGTGTCAAATGAAAGCTTACTTACTCTCGAGTATAACGTTACATTGGAAATGGCTCCTAGTTAACGTATTTTGTTTCAATTTTGCATTGTTTCGGTAGCGGTGTCAAAATCATACTGGTCTCATTAAAACCCCCATATCTTCTAATATCTTTGAGGTATCGTCAAATAGTAAACGGCGTTAGATTAATGTATGAATGGGCTTTCATGTGATACCAATTTTATTACGATCGAATGAATCTGAAAAATGGGTTATTTGATATTGTTGACGTCATAACACGTGATGGGCGTGGTTCATTGACAAACCATGGTCATTTTTGATCATGTCTCATCGTGGACATTCTTTTGATACCAGTTTTGTCTAGCTGTTGTGACTTTCGTAAATTCTTAACCCTAACCCTAACCTAACCCTAACCTAACCTAACCTAATCGCATAGGCGAGGTTGATCTTTGACAATACGACCTCAAACTTGAAAATACGACCTCGACTTTGACAATACGACCTCCAATACTTGACAATACGACCTTCACTTGACAATACGACCTGGAAGCTTGACAATACGACCTTAGGCTTTATTTGACATGGTATTCATTCTTAAATAACTTCTAAACTACTTAACGCATGGAAGAGTGCCATAGAGCAAAGTTATAGGGTATCGTGCCGGGTATCCAACCGGGATGTCGTGGACTTTGTCACACATATATTAAGAGTTAAGTCGACCTAAAGTACCTCAATTTCACAAATTTGAAGAACCAAAAAAGTTTCAAAGATGTGCTATCTACTCTAAACTGCAGGCAATGATGCATAATGTCTACGTAATGTGGCCAAAGGTTGTTTAAGTCAAGTTATGGTAGATTATTTTGGGATAACTCAGTGATTAATATTAATTATAAATATTTGTTATAATATTTTTTAAATTTTTATATCTTTTTTAGAATGGTCTGATATGCCAAGAAATACAAAAAAAAAAATTGAAAATTTAGTTAGGACTTTGGTCTAAAACCGGAAGTCCTAACTAAATTTTCAATTATTTTTTTGTATTTCTTGGCATATCAGACCATTCTAAAAAAAGATATAAAAATGTAATTTTTTTTTTTAATATTTATATTAGACCAAAGGGGTACCCCTGGGTCTAGAACCGGAAGTCCAAACTAAATTTTCAAATTTTTTTTGGCTTAAAACCGCATTTTTGATACCTTTTTAAATTTCGAAATTTCCACTTTAAAAAATTAGATTTGGTTTGGTTTATTTGTAAGTATATGTTTGTACAACGAAAACCGACTGGAATCGAACCAGACAACTGAATTTCTTCAGCCTTCCAAAGGTTTTTGTATGTTGTTGTGTATGCATGTGTTTCGTACTAACCACATTTAATTAGTTCAAATATGTGAAATTCACTGATTTTAAAGTACATTCTCTCAACTTCTGTTACAATAACAACACCTAACAAACTGGTACATACAATTTATCAGGGTTGCGGTAGGTTGCCCATGTACAGTCCTTATTGTATTCAGTATACATGTACAACAACCTTGTAATATGTATACCTTGAAGGTATACGGTAACGTTGATTCCATGCCCAATCGGCCTTTATACACTTAATTAAAATAAAGAGATCTGGGGTCTGCAAGTAGATGGCGATTTAATGCATACTGACATTAAGTACGCAAGCTACTTTAAATATGATATGCGTGCAGAAAATGAAGAGGGAAAACGGTAAAAGACGCCTATTCAAGGAGTAATGACATTATAGTGTTGCGCATGCATGGAGTCAATGTTTCATTGCTGCTGTCTGAACTGCCTATAACACTAAAAATGCCCTTTCCTTTGAGGACTATGTTTATACAGTTTTATAGTCGACATTTTGGCATTTTGATTTTTACTGTGATAATTGATTTTACTGGATTGCAAGAGTTTTTTCACCTGTACTTGAACTAGGAAGTTCGGATTGGTTGGGTCGGCCAGATTTGGATTCTCTTTTCGTGCCTGTTGACAGAGCAATTAATGTTGTTATATATATATGAAGGCCATTGTACAGGGCCGAAATATAGGCGTTTCATTTAATAACAGTATACTGTCTATTTATTTTCATCTGTGTTATATAATATATATATACACTCGTTTTCAAAAACATTGCTTTGATTTATATATATATACCTTTTGTTCTCCATTGTTTTAGCTGTCAAATTTGAAAAGAATACAAAAGGTATATATATATATATTTGCAGTGCAATGTTTTTGAAAACGGGTGTATATATATATATATATATATATATATAAAGTGTAGGATTGATTTCCGTAAGACAGTGCTCAATACATGGGAGTAGAGCGAAGTATATGATGAAGAAAAAAGACAAATAAACTACAAGTTCATCCTTACAAGCCTGTTTCCTGGTTGCCCAAAAGCATACTATCGCCTTCACAAGCCAATGATACCGCCACCGCAACTACAACTGATTAGTAAACAAGACATGCAACTGCCGGCAAAAGAACGCCTGCCCGCTCAACGGAAACTGCCTACAATCATCAGTCATTTACCAAGCAACAATAACGCGTAAAGACAACAGCAAGACAGAAACATACATCGGACTTACGGAAAACGAATTCAAAACAAGATACAGGAACCACACCGCATCATTCCGCCACGCTAAACACAAAAACTCTACCGAACTCAGCAAATACACTTGGAATCTGAAAGACAACAACATTGATCACTTTATTTCCTGGCGCATTCTCTCGTCGCACTCGCCGTAGTCAGTAGCTCCAGTAAAAGATGTAACTTATGCCTCAAAGAAAAATTTCTAATCATCTGCCGACCTGAACTGTCCACACTAAACAAACGCAATGAACTCGTGTCTTCCTGCCGACACAGAAACAAAGCCCTCCTACGTAATAATTGAACTGTTAAATCCCGCGCTGCATATATTAGGCTAGTTTGATTAGGTCATCAATACTATTGTTATGTAAATCATTCTGTATATAAGCGACGGTAAAAGTATACTCTTATTAAATCCCTTGACGAGTGGGCAACCACGAAACAGGCTTGTAAGGATGAACTTGTAGTTTATTTGTCTTTTTTCTTCACCATATATATATATACACCCGATCAAAAAAAAGATGACACTCCAGATTATATATATATATCCCCATGTGTGTGTTTGTTTTTCCTGAGAAAGCAATACCATAGGGATCGGTACGAGTACAATGCGCAAACAATCGCTTTGTTTAGTGCCTAAATGCCTAACAATTTTTCTTAGCGCCAGTGGGACTTGAAATCAATAACCGTTCAAACGTTAGAAACAAAGGAAAGTTTATAGTGCAGCATTTATTTTCATTGTTTGGTTTTCTTTTGGGGTTTAAACACCTATAAGAAATAATATATATGTAGTTATGATATGAAATCATGTTTGCCGCGTAGCACTAGTAAGTGTAAATAATGTGATGTAAAGTGGTAAGCTGTAGTGCTATGTGTGCACGCCCTACGAGGGAAAGAGAAAAAATCTCTGACCCAAGTGGGACCCAAGAAATAATGCCGTGGTTGCGAAATGTTTAGGTCCCTGGCTATGTGTCTAGTTGGGGCCGAATCGATACAATATAAAAGATAATTTTGGTTTTCAAAATAATATTTCAAAATCAAACAAGTGTTGTTCTAATTGCCCTTACTTTCCCGAGAAGTTTCCTTTTTATTGTAGCAAAATCGGTTAAATAAATCCTGCATGAGATATAAATTGAAAATCACAAAATGGTAGAATGTAATTTCGTTTCTTTAATCGGGACGCTTGAAAATTCTCAATACTCCGTATTAATTACAAACAATTTTGCCTCTTATATCCGTTATATTAAGAAATCACTAAAATAAACTGCTCAGAATCGCAGATATGATAGATCTGTGAAACATTTGTTGCTTACTTCAAACCTTAAAAACAAAACCTTTGGGTGGCATGACCAACGTAAACAAAAAGCGGCCGCGATTCTTGTCAGATGAAGAAATAATCGTCCGAAAGAATGAAAAATCCGCGCGTGTTATCGGCCAAAAGACACCAGTTTAATAACTAAGGAAGCCGTCTAAAACAGTTTCCTCGGTAAAGCACGCGACTGAGACATTTATTTTGAGTTAAAGTTTTATAGCGAAATTTCTGCCACCTTTGTTCACTGGAAACTACCGAAGTAGCAATTTTAGTTACTTAACCCCAAAAATTACGTAGTTTTGCTTGAATTCTAGCGCGGAAATTAAATTTTGCTCAGACCGGTGAGCGATGATCGATTTCACTTCAGCCTCTAGTTCTACAATTCAGTTCTTTTTAAAAGAGAACTGATCCAACATTATGTTCAGATGAGAAAGAAATCATGTTGCTTTTGTAACAGTGGTCTTGCCGCGGAAACTCTCGGATATAAGACATCCACAAGAACATATTTTTCGAGAAAAAATGAAATTATTTGGATGTTAAAAAAATAATATCTCGATCACGTTCTATCCAACTGAAGCGAAGGAAGGCAAACATTTCAATATGACCTTTAAAAAAATGGTAGAAATTTCGATACCAACCGCGCGTGCTCTACTGAATAAACTACTGTATAAATTTATTTTGATTATCAAACAGTAATGTTTCGAAGTCTGCTAATATTTTTTGGACCCATAAGATGACTGGGAGCAAATTTTTATTTTTTTATCAGCTAATTGTTGTTATAGTAGTATTTATACCTGTTATCTTGAGCCATACAAACAGTGCAGTCACTGGGCAAAGTTTTGGGTCCAAGGGGTTTGACCACAGAGTTAACATCACACCTAATAAATACAATTAAACATTGTGGAAGGTATTTTAGTATACAGTATTTTAGGCAGGGTAACCTAAGCTAATCGTAACCTATATATCTTACCCTTACCCACATAACATACCTGTCACAAAAAAATAGAATACCGGTAGCACTAACTGTAATGACAGTCTTAATTATATAGGTTAAATTACAACAATATTAAAACCTGGTCAATTAATTAATATGCAATCAACTGATGCTTTGGGTTTACTTTTCAGTGTCGAGTAAGACCAATAATTATGAATTACAGTTAGTGATTGCAGGCTCATTGCATTTTTACTTGCTGACCTGTGATTGCATGGCTCTGATTACGTTTTTAGTTTTACAACATTCAAATACAGTATTAGAAAACTGCTCTAATATACAAACATTTCTTTGACATTTATTAATCTACTTAATATTTTTAATACCATTCACAGTACTGGACACATAGCATGCTTGTTTGCTCTCCTCACTCTCTGTGTCTGTCTGTCTATCTATCTATGTGTACAATAAACATACCTTTTGCTTTCCTGTCTGCTTTAGACCATGGAATTTGTACATCGATTCGTTGTGGCAATTTACCAGACTTTGCTACATGTATATAAGGCAATTAAAAAATATAAATATATATGTATATAGGCATTATTAATAGTATATCTGTCTGACATGCTCATTTTGACAATTATAATAATTATTATAACCCTTTCAGCCCGGCCCTAAAGCTAGGTCTCTTAACTGATTTTTAGCTTTTTTCTAGATTGAGAATAACCCTGAGGACCCGACCCCCCCTCCCCCCAACATAATATTATTGTCTGCACAATACTGTTGGTCATTTTGCTGAAAAATCTGCCCTGAAAATGCAGCACAATTTGCCATTTTTTATGCATCCTATATTAAGAAGCCCTGTTATATATATGATTCAACCTGTTCAACAGTTAGCTACATGTACATGTAGGTTGAATAAGATTGAACCTAATCTATAGGTTGATTCAATTGAACCGAGGATGAACATTACAATATGACCTAGCTAATAAGGTTGAAACAAATTTAACTGATCTAATACTGCAGCATGAACACAGTAAATGTGAAGTGAATTTTACTAACCATCATAATTGCTTGGTAGTTTCAAATGCATCACCTTTAACCTCAATGGCTCTTCACCTCGCAGAAATAATGCAAATGAAAACAGGGTAATAGTCCAAAGCCATAATCCACGAAATCCCTGAAACAAAATAATCTATTAGTGAAAGTAAACAATATAAAATACAAAAATATTATACTGCATGCATTGATCAATGTTTTAATTTAAGCTGCTTTGGATGACAGTTGTTATATTATTTACATAATACATAATTGTATACTCTTAAAAGGGGCTAATTATATATGTTAAATTACTTTAAGTGATATTTCAAGAATTTAAAAGTTAAACCTGGCCAAAAAGATAACCTCAAAACAATAATTTCATTTTTAATAACTCTTGCATCCACATGTTAAAAATGAAACCACAAAAAATTCAAAAATCTAAAACGATAGGATTTCTCTTCATGTCAGCGCCTAATACCGGGTATTAAAGTTTTCATGAACTTAACTAATAGACAAACATCACAAAATGTTTACCATGGGATAAAATCACATGTTTTAACTGTAACTTCTGGTTCATGAGAAACACTTATAATTTAATAAACATGCAATATCTCAATGAATTCTTGTTGTATTTAAAGAAACTGTTTGCAGCATTCAACCTCACTTGACAAGCTGTAATTATGTAAAGGGGGCAGTGTTAAGCTTGGCATGACTCGCATCAGTTGTTTGGTGTGTTTTGTGCAAAACTGAGTGCTGATTTCATGCTCGCTTGTGATTTCAGAGCATTGAAATTGTTGAAAATCAAAGAAATGAAAAAAATCAAAAACAAATAAGGGTTTCTCTCAAAAGTTATTGCTGTTATGGCTGGCTGGTTTCTAAAAAAATGGCACAACATTGTATTTGCAGCATGTCTAGATTTGATGCAATAATTATTTTACAGTCACATGCATATGCATCATTAGTTGAGCAGCTTTGATTGGTTTAGTAGTGAAAGGGTTAATGGCTTTGATGCACTTATATATAGACACTGCAAAACATTGTTAACTCTTTCTAATGATTATTTTCAAATATCACTCACACTATTAATCATTAATAATTTAACTTGCACACTAATTATTATATTAATTAATACAAATAGTTACAAATCTAAAAGCAGTGTACATTACCTCAATTGTCTTCATGCAATAATTTCTCATACGCATGAGACTATGTAGCCCAAATGGAGGTGCTCGTTTTGGTTCAATTTATGGCATTCGTCCTTTCCTGCTGTCCCTTGCTGAAGGCCGCTTTGCCCTCCTGATCAATTGCTTAATTGTTTCTTTTACATCTGTTCAATTAATATAATAAAATTAATAAAATAATATTACAAGTATTGCATCTCAAACAAACCTTTGATATATAAATGTACCACAGGAATTGAGCCAGAAGGGACAATTTAATTGGCCCTTCAAAGACTATTTTTGCAAGTGAATTGGCATTTAATTTCCTTTGGAAGTGGCCAAAGATGGTCAATTTGACCATTATTGTATTTTTTCAAGGGACAAATGTATTTTTAAAGTGGAAATGGTTCAGTGGCATAGCCTGGCTCGTTCCCTGGTACCATTTCTTTGTAAATATCATAACATTCATTTTAATCTTATTTCTTCTTATAATTAAGACAATGTCAAGATATATAATCTTTGGAAAAATACTGTAAGCCATAGAATAGGAGGCATATTACCAATTCAAGCTTGAGGAATTCGTCAGGTTTGATTACTTAAAGTGGATATAAGGGCAATTCCACGTAACTTGCGGACATTACATTCAGAGACCAAAAATCAGATTACAAATGCTTCCCAAACTCAATTTAAAATAGCTGTGCTGCTTAAATTGATACATAGCACACCTTAGTTGGGCCTCTCTATTTTCAATTAAAAAAAATATATTTTCCTATCATTACTCTTTTTTAATTAATATCTAAATGTCTGTTGCAGACATTACAGCAAAAAACAACCACTTATTTGAGTCAACTTTTTAAATTCTTAATTCCTGTGAGTTGTAAGGAGTTCCAAGAAAACAAATGGACTTCCTGAACTTGTTAATTACCAGTTCCCAACTATAATGATACGTACAGTTCAACAAAGCTCACTGTAGTAGTTTTTATTTGCTTTAAATATGCATGGCGGACATTACAGAAAAATCGTTGCGGACATTACATTTTGGGAATGTGCCTAGAATCAGATTGTTTTGTAGTCTGGAGTTAAGGGGAAACATTTATACATAGCACACCTTGGTTGGGCCTCTATTTTCAATAAAAAATAATAATTTCCTCTCATTAACTTTTATAAATTAATATCTAAATGTCTGTTGCGGACATTACAGCAAAAAACAACCACAAGTTTGAGTCAACTTTTTAAATTCTTAATTCCTGTGAGTTGTTCCAAGAAAACAAATGGACTTTCTGAACTTGCTAATTATATAACCAGAGTTCCCAACTATAATGATAAAGTTCAACAAAGCTCACTCCAGGGTTTTCAATAACATTTGAAGTAAGTGGCAAATTACTTAAGAGTAGGCGGCGAGCATCGAGCGCCATTGGCGCAAATACTCACATTTTCCCTAATTTTTCAATCAAAGTAGACTGGCTCAGATCTTTATAATTATGCCGATATAACATGCCACTCATTTGAAAATACCACATAAAAATACTCCAAATAACAAACTACAAAATAATACAAAACAAAACAACAAGAATATCAGCCTGCCATATATATATAACAGTCAAAGCCATGTCTCAAAATGGTACTTAAATTTGTACTTAAAATAGCTTATTTGCTGGCAGAGTGGGAATGGCCAGCATCACTTATTCAGAGCTTAATTGTGCCCTATTGTTCATGTATGCAGTCATGGATAAATTTTGACATCAAACAATATATTTTACTAGCAGGGTTGCACAGAGGCAGAGAAGGAGTAAGGAGGGGGTATATACAATTCTGTCATATACATGTATACTATATCAATACTATATCAGAGAATTAATGATTTTAAAATCTCACCTGGTGAAGACATTGGATCACCACTGGGTATTATCTCAACCACCTTGCCATCCTCATCTCTGACTACGTCTTCTTTATATGGCCCAGTGTGTCCAAATGCACTAAACCAGTAACGAAAAGCTGATGCATATCCATTAACAACTGGAGGAGAAAGCCCTTCGCATACCAAAGTTCCAATTTTGCGGCCCTTCCTTTCACACTTTTTTTCTGCAAATATAATTTATTTATTTGACTTGGGTATAGTTGACAATTTATCATTATATACGATGGGTATTCCTGTAAAAACTAGAGTTGGTCTGCATCAGCGGGGAAGATAAATCACTGGTATAATCAATTAAAGTCCATCAAGGTATATGCTTTTGCTCGAACTAAGGGCTAGCTATCGCTCGAAATGTCAGCTGCTACTCGCTACACACAGCGGTTATCATACCTTATCACAAATATCCTAGTTCATCTAGCATGCCTTCAAAATTTGAAAGTTTGATGTTAACTGTTAACTCTGAATGTTCTTTTTATGCAACGGCCTTGCTTGTAAATTATGTTGCTGGGAAGGATTACAAGTCTGGAGCATATGCACAGGGAGTTCTAACTTTCTTTACGCGAGAAAACACACACTTCAACGTACAGGACCCTTTCTTCCACAAGAATATGCACGGGTAGTCACAGTGTGGGATGAGACCATGCGCTGGAATTAAGAAGGAAGAAAATCGACTGCAGATTGGGATTCAAATGTATCTGTGTTAAATAAAATGAGAAAATATTACAGTCTGTGTATTAAAGTGCCTATAACCCCCCAAAAAATATTTTTTACATCTATTCTGTATAATGCCCAGACAAAGAATTTGAAAAAATTAATTTTAAAGTGAAAAAACTAAACTTCAACGATTTTAGTGGCATCAAAGTTAGAGAAGATAAAACATCTGTTTTGGGCTACCTGTTTCCAGTTGGAAGTCAGAGCGAGTCTTGGCAAGGGCCTGGAGTGGTGACGTCAAACGGACATCATTTTACTACATTACTACCAGAATCCTTTGCACTGTTTCTTTTGTTCCTCTAATTTAGACCAATTAAGCTGGATATTTTGTGTCCCAGGGGGGAGGGGAAAATTCCTATATTTTACTGGTCATCTTCCCCTAGAGGGTGGGAGAAATCACAATGTTTGCAAATGTCTTTGACAAAGTACCCTCCCCTGCCCGGGATCCCCCTTCCTTCCACCCCCTCCCCTGCACACCCCCCCCCCCCCCCCCCAACACAAACAAAGGGGATGGCCGCTGATAGGTGCATAACACTGAGAAAGCAAAGTTGTTTATAGTTTGATACCATGGTCAAACACTCAAACTCGTTTTTTGTATATTACTTATAACTTGAAAAAGTGCAAGTGTTTAATATTCTGAGTATTAAATTTAGGAAGGAGATCCATTATGAGCCGTAGCGCCCCTGGAGACTGACAGACTGTTTGTATAGCTGATCGAAGTTCGTGTGGTTAATGCAGTGAGTCGATTGGCAATTTACAAATAGGGGTATAGAATGGTCCCTAAAAATAGTGAGTCTAGGCTTTAAAATTCAAGCAAGTCTCGAAATCTCGGCGTTTCAAGAAAGAGTCCGAGTCTCGGCGAGTCTCGCATTTGACCATTCTATATGGACCCTAGAAAACAACACTCCGCCAATTAGTTAAATAACAACAGCGTATTTCTTGTTTCTATTAACTTGTTTTCCGAAGTTATGATTTAACTATATTATAAATACTTCTGTCTTGCACTTTCTATGCATTCTGAGTGTGGTCATGGAGCGAAACTGACCCGGCATGCAGAGATGTAACGCCAAAATTAACGGCCTCATTGATATGCATGAATGTAAATAATCTATGCACAACCATGCGTATAAGTAAGTTAACATATGACTTACGTAAAAATGTAATGACAG
The DNA here is from genome assembly GCA_030867875.1 of Actinernus sp. WN-2022. Classification (NCBI taxonomy): domain Eukaryota; kingdom Metazoa; phylum Cnidaria; class Anthozoa; order Actiniaria; family Actinernidae; genus Actinernus; species Actinernus sp. WN-2022. The sequence continues at coordinate 129,292,464 of JAOWCC010001634.1, read as the reverse complement.
TAACGGCCATGAATGGTCTTTTGCTTTCCCCGAAGAGAACTGCACTGTCTCCTTGACACTTCGCAAATGCTTCGAGGTGCATTAGGCGAGTCTCATAAAGTCTCATTGTGCGGTCGTCGAGCGCTTTTGCTTGGTTCCTTGCCGCAAGCCTTCTTCCAGCGGAAAGATTTCCAGAAAGAAAATCTCCTACATCTACTCCACTACCACAAGAGTTCTTTAAACTCTGAACATTGGCGCTTTGCCCTTTATATTTTTTTCTCCTTCCCTTCGCCTTCGGCACTTTTGTACATGTAAGAATGCATGGGCTAAAATAAAAACGACATCTGATACGGTTTGACGTCATTAACGTTTTCGCTTTTTATTGGCTGCATGGTAATGTAGGAATTCCTACGACCGCATGTGGAGAAATCCTACGATTGCTACAGAAATAATAATCCTTCATTATCTTCACCCATGATTATCATGGCTACATTTTACATGGGCTCACTGCCATTGGGAGTGTCACAGAGGTTGAGCCACAAGGGACAATTTGGTCCAATTTGGCCCTTTTGCCATTTAATTTCCTTTGGAAGCAGGAAAAAGCAGGACAATTTTATCCTTATCATATTATTTCAAGGTACAAATGTGTTTCTACAGTGGGAATGGTGCAATGGTACAGCCTGGCTCGCTCCCTGCTGTCATAGTATTAAGGGGTGTCTTCTTTCACAGCTGGAGAATCAGGAGGAGCAAATTAGTATTTCAAAAAAACATGGGAAGTTTTAGCTATACTAACTGCACCTAAATCCAGTGAATTTGGGACTTTCTTGGGAGTAATAAACATAATTTCAGATCCTCAGCCAGGGGAAAGGAGGGGATTGGGGGGTGGGGGGTGGTGGTGGATCAGAATTGAGGTGCAAAATTACATGCAATATTGACCCCTCTGTAGTATTTGTCCAATTTAACCTTTCCTAACAAACACAATAACAAATATCATGAGAATGGCATATAAATAACACACCAATTTACCAATTCCAGCTATGAGCTTTAGCATGCATAACTGAGAGAGAGGTTTCATGTCACCTGCAGTCCCACTTTCTGTGGCCATTTCCAGTACTAGGGTACCTGACTCGATTAGTTTTATACAAAGCTATTTCAGGTATCCCGACACTCTCCCTAATTTAATTAGATGTTTATCTTAATTCAACGTAAAATACTCAAACATGTTAAGGCATGGTTTGAACATGAAAATGAGGCTACAGCTATTTTGTTGAATAGAGTCACTTTAATTTGCTCAAATCCTAGAAGAATGGTGGTTATAACTAATCTCAGCATTTTTAGTCGCCTACTATAAAATTTAGGCGACCACGTGATCACAAAAAGTTGAAAATTAAACTAAAAATGGGGTAGTACATTGTATGTTTTAAGTAATGATTTTGTGTTTATCTGATTACACTTGTGGTTGACTTTAAAGATCAGATTGGAATGGTTGACCCTGATAGACTGTTAAGGCAAAAATATAGAAAACAGGTCATGTGACCTATTCTTGAAACCATTTTCACCATTTATATCCTCTTCAGTGATAAAAAGTCATGCAACCATTCCGGACACAGTCTCATTTCCCATAACAAGCTTAACATTTCGAACCAAAAATCTGACACAAAACAATAACTTCCACCACCCCATTTTGATTTCTTTGTTTTATCAGCCTTAAGGTCACGTGACCTTCAAAACACCAAAATAGTGAATTTTGAATGTTTTATTAGAACTGCTCAAAAACCATGCATTAACATGCTTGAGTGTGAAATAAAGTATTTGAAGGGCTGTGTGCAAAAAGGGCATAAGTGAGTCTTGATCACATTCTAAATTCTCCTTCAATTTCTTTGTCTTTTAAGGGAGAATTTAGAATGTGATCAGGTGTCACTTATGCCCTTGTTGCACACAGCCCTTCATTTGTTGTTGTTGTTGTTGTTGTAGTACTTGCATACTACATCTTCCCAGAAATATTTCACTTGTGCAGGTGCCATGTGCTTTTTCTGTTTGTAGTGTGCTGATACCCATACAACTCCCCATGGTACATGTTCACATGCCTGCATCCTGCATTTTCTAGACCTGTGTCGTCTTGTCTAGGATTCTTTTTGGACTTGTTATTTGCTGCTCTCCAGTGAGAGTCACCACATCCGTCATCTATTTCCTGTACAAAAATAAAATATAGTTTTTCCTGTAGTAATTCATACACATTACTGTATGTAATAATTATTGTATTATGTTAAAGTAGGTTTTCAGTTGGAAAATGCTTGTATGTTAACATGTATGTTAATTACCAGCCCAGAGGTCCTTATGAAGAAAAACTTTCCCAGAGGTCTTGAAAACTGCCCGAGGCCACACAGACTTATAAGGCTGGTAAATGATGCTTTTAATTTTTCCTCATCAATTTATTTTACTTTTATATTTGCTTTTGGTAATTTAATTGCATGCTTGTACCAAACCTATACCTACCATTATCAGACTAATTGAGCAATTTTTCATTTATTTCAGATTTGCACAACTGTCAAAATTGGGGTTGCTACTCTGAGAGGGACTTTATTTTCAAAATTTATTATAAGAACCATCAAATCTTATTGCTTAACTTTTTGGGGGTTCACTACTTTTGGAGAGTCATTACTTTGGGAACTCTACATCAGAATAGAATAGAACCCCATGGGACAGAACAACTTTATTAATATTCAAGCCAGGTCTTTGGCCTACACAAGTCAGAAATCACAAGTGTTTATTATTTATATTTTCTGTGTCGACCTTTTGTGCCATCAACCAATGACACTGCACATTGCACCGGTAGTCGCCATGACATGTCTCACGGCGACCATTTTCTTTGGCATATGGGCGAAGCACCAATAATCCATGGAAACTGAAAGAAAATGCATGCACTGCTGCATCTAAGTGCCATTGGATTGCAGTGTTGCATTGTTGAACTGCTTAAATTAAATTATTTTGTTCTACCATTTAATGCAACATTTCCCTGCTAGCAGTTACCTTTCTCCCTAAAATTATAGGTGAGGGATCAGAGAGAGAAGAAAGAGAACTCTGCCAGTACTGTAGGCCACTTTCTTTGTCATGCATGCATTTTGGTTACCTGGCAACTTTGTTGTTAAGCAGCATGTAAGGATTGAGCATGTACACCATGTATTTCTGGTAGAAGCCAGTTTAACCACAGTAATGATGGTGGCATATCAAAGAAAGGCTACTTTACCAGCAGGTCTCTTTCTTCTCTCTCTCTCCCTAATGGCAGCAGCAGCCATCTCAGAAGGAGGGCCAAAAGGCAGAAAGAAACTGGCAGAAATACAGTGTTTGTATGAAAATATTATGTTGCCCAAAACTGTTTTTCTGAAATATTTAGCATCCCAGAACTAAAGATTGTGGTGATTATTATTGAATCACGCTTTAGTGACATGTAATGTAATGTGACAAAGAAAGGCTTTTAATACATGCTTTATACATTGAATCAAAAGAGTACATTCAACTGAAAACTCATTACCTGATCCATCTTTGCAATGAACAAGGCGAAGAATTCTCCAAATGCATTCGATCGCATGTGCTTTGAAAGAATATAACCGCTGAACAATTCATTGCAAATCCCGCAGGTATTGTCTGTGATCTAAATGCCTGGACCCAGGGATATACAATTATGACAAAAGTGAACAAATCCTGTGGGATGTCCACAGGTGTCCCCGGGGTGTACCCCCCGGGAAGGCCGCTGATAAGTGCATTAATGCCGCATTCAAATTACCAGCTAAATGTATGGGAAAAGTTAAACCGGACTGCACGGTTCACAGGAATTGTCTTGACTATAAATGCCCTCGAATTCAAACAGCAAACTCCCTAGCCAACCATCTTTAGTTCTGCAATGCTAAATGTTTCAGAAACACAATTTGAGGCAAAATATTGCACAATCACATTTTCATACAAACGCAGTGTACTTCCGCCATGTTTGGAGTACAGTTCTGCATGAATCACTCACTATAGAGAATGTATACATACATAGACTTTATTTACCCTCGAACTTCAGAGTAGCTTTGACAAACTAACTAATGGCTTCTTTGTATGGTAAACTACACTTGTAAACTTCGCTAAATTCTCCATTATAATTCAGGTGTATTTAGACTCGTTTTATGAATGATTTGGGGTTTAAAATAGTTAGGTTTTCTTTAAATTTGTTTTTTTTAGATGATCTATACATTTCTATACTCTACTCTCTACTCTAGTGAGCGATTCCTGTCTTTTATACTTTACAAGTCTTTAGTTAGACTTTTATAGAATATGGATGGCCGCCGCTGCCGTAAGATTACCACAATCCATGTTCCAAACTGGCTAGTATTAAAAACTATATTATTTTTCATGATTCATGATTCGAGCTCGGCTATTATACCAGCCGACTATTCTACTTGCATGTTGCTCCGAACTTACCTTCTGAGTCGCTCATCTTTACGACAAGTCTAATAGCAATAGGCTGAATTAGACAGGATGCTTCTTTATAAATTTATACCAATATTTTAACCTGTTCTTGTTTGTTGTTCAGTGCACGAATTCATGGATGATCCATGACGAATTCAAGAAGAATGCAAATGGCGCATCAAATTCCTTTGACACGTACCAGTCTACCTCGATCTTATCAATATTGCCCAAAAATTAACCATAACCATTATTCCAAGCGTGTTTTCCATTTAGGGATAGTTGTGAATTCAACGGGGAGAACGTGTTGGCGCAGGCGAGGATTTGCACGCACGGAGATTCCTACAAGACATACCGCATTACAATTCAACACAACGCTCACGTACTAACAACATGCGACACTACAGATCTGACGGATATAGCTTCACTGGACTGGTAATCCCGCATATAATTTTGGGTAAAATATTATCCTTAAAATATAATTATCCTTAAAAATATTATTATTTTAACTTCCCCACCCCTACCCCTGAAAGCACTATTGGAATTTTTTTTTCTACCAAGAAAAGTATTCCTACGCTGTGACAAAATTGAACACGACTTATTTTGTTAGCAATGGTCGAAGGGTTTCATGCAACGTAGAAAGCTACCAACTAGGATGCATTTCGTAATATCTTTTATTTCGTGCGACCCGCAAACAGCAGAGAAGAACACAATGTATACAGCTGTCATTAGCAGACTTCACGATGCTCTGTGGCTAGCTCTCTTCCAGCTATATTTCTAGCTCAACAGCATATTTATTAAGCTTAAGCCTACGTGCAAATAAGTGTATATTTAAAATCAACATTACCTGCAATAGCGAGTTCGACGACTTGCGACGGACATTGGGTTGTTTATCTAAATTAGTAAAAATGTAAATAATATAAACTGAATAACTCAATTCGGAATGAGAACACGAAGACATCATTTGTGCAAACATAAAAATCAAACAACTGAATGTTCCTGAAGTATCTTGTGAAATCAAGTGCTTCAACAGGGAATTAAAATATCTGATTTCAAGCCGGTTCGAGATGAAATTATAAAACTGAAGTCATAAAGAACCTTCAAGTAAGCTACAGTTTTGTGATAATCCAATCAATCTTTGACATCTCTTCTCTCACGTAGTTAGAAGTTGGGGCTTTTAATAGTTGGGAGTCCTGTGTGATGTATGGCGCGTTCTATACCTGCTCTAGGCCTAGTATTAAATTTTGAAAATTTCAAAAAGAAATATTGAAACTAGTGCGCACCGTATATTACACAGGAACCCCATAGATCCCAGGGTACAACATTTTGAGTCTTCATTACAACTGGTCAGTGGTTATGCATCATAATAGCGTGTTGTGTCGAGCCACACACCGTTCGAATTAAAGAAAGATGAACTAAAGTAAGCTTTTAAAATTTGGTTACTACTTTTTTTAGTGCTCATATGACTGTTATCTAACTGACACAAATCTGTTGCCTTTCTAATAGGATTTTGAGACACGCCAGAGGAAATGAAGAGAGGACATTTTAATCATTAATGTTGGGACGACAATGCCAATGGCCTCATTCATAAAGCAAGCAGATTATTGATTTAATGCCATGTGCTTAGCCTACTTTATGACTTCTGGAGCTATTTGAGTTTATTTCTACGCTACATCATCATAGGTAAGATTTTTATTAGTTAAGCTCTTTGCTTTAAGACTGGCAGGTAACAAATGCAGACTGCGAAATGTAGAGCAGAGAAATTATGCAGACTTGTGATTTGCAAACCGATCCAATATATTATGTCAAAAATTATGTAGTTTTAAATATGTTCTTTGTAGTCTGAAACACAGCTGTGACTTAATTATCTCTTAAGTGTTAGCATGCATTTCCAACTTGTTTGACTGAGCTTGATAAAGGCTGGTTTCCATGTAATCGTCCCAATCATCCTGATGGCTTGATTCTTTTGTTCTGTGTATTAATTTACGCTTTGATTCACACCAAACAAAAGAATTCAGCAATTGTGGCAATTGGGCAATTATATGGAAACAGTCCTTAAGTACCATATATATGAGGTACTCCACATTCATGGATTGTATGGGGCCAGATGCTCCTTTTCTCTGCCTGCCATTTCATAGCCTGCACATGCGTCGCATCCGAACTGAACCCCAGTTAAGTACGTCTGCAAATAACGAACAAAAGCTTGTTCTAGACCCCCAGCGGAGTAGCATGATTATATGTACTCTATTGTGATTGGCTTTTAAAAATCCTTATTATTACATGTCTCCTGACTGGCTATTCAACTGTCACCAGCCTGTCACCAGTTAGACCTGCGGTTAATTATTTAGATTTCAACATATGGCGGCTTTTATACATGTTGAGAAAAGCAATATCTGTACAATATCAGTTTGAAATTGAGATTCATTTGCTAGAACAACTAAACAGTTGACCGGCATTGAGTTCAGATGTGGCACATACTAGATCTTTCCAAGCTGCATGGGGGATTTATTTCTGTTTTCCTCGAACTACATTTTGTGACGGCAAGTTTCCTTTCGTCTGACACTAAACCATGGGCAGCCTATTATGTCACATTACTTCAAAACCTGTGACCTGAAATTGAAGTAAACCTAACATTCTCCAATAGTAAAGCACAGGGAAACGACGAGAGCTCTTGTCTAGGGTGAGAAATCCCAAGTAAACAGCTAACTCACATGCCAACGACCAGTTTCAACCAAGCGGCCTCTGACATGAACTGCCCATCATAACAATCTCCACGAGGCTGGTGACAGTTGAATGGCCAGTCAGGAGATGTGTAAGAATGAGCATTTTAAAAAGCCGATCACAATTGAAGGGGTCCGTGCAAGAACAACGTAAGTGACTTCTGATCAAATTCCAAATTCTTTTTGATATTCTTTGTTTTCTAAGAGAGAATTTAGAACTTGATCAAAAGTCACTTACGTTGTTCTTGCACGGACCCCTTCAATTGAGTATATATCGCGCTACTCAGCTGGGGGTCTCGAACAAGCTTTCGTTCATTAATGACTGCAGACATAGTTAACCCGGGTTCAGTTCGGATGTGACGCAGGCTACCATTTCAGTGATTACCAAAACGGAGCCTCTGTAAACAGGGAATTCAAAATCAAATAATAAAATAGGTTAATTAATTTTTAATTGATATTCACATTTTTTTTCTTCTAGCAATAATTATTATTGTGATCAAATAAAAATAAATCTAATCAGTTAAAAATGACATTGTGACACTGTTATCAAGAAGACCGAGCCCTGAAATGTATATGTATGAGAACCAATGATGTTTTATGTAGCAATTCCATGATACCAATTAATCAGTTGTACCAATCAATTGAATGGGTTCACGAGTGCAGGAAAGAGTTAAGCGACATTTTTTGGGGATTCCCCCCCCCCCTCAAAACTGTAGCAAGCTTGTTAATTTTGTACATTACTCCTGGCAGAGAATACATGCATGGCTGATTCTGAATCCCTGATGGGGTCTTAGTTATTCATTCATGGCATGTTTTTCTTAGCAATAGCCATTGGTAGGAAATCAGGATCTCGTCACTACGGGCAATTTACAGGGGATTGCATTGTCATATTGCCCACAAAATACTCAGCTCATTATTTTTTGTCACTGTGGCCTTGTTTGTGCTTTTTTAAAAGTTTTTACCAAAACTTTTTTTCAATAAATAATTGTCACTTAACTCTTTCCTGCACTCACCCCTTCCACCCCAAATGACAAAAGGTCATTTGTTAACATTATCAATTATTTGATTAATATCAATAAATTTATTGGTATTATTGATTATTGATTGAATACCCTGGGTTTTGTGGCCAAGGAGTGGTATGGAAACAGGTGCTATAAAATGAAGGGATGTGTGTCACAAAGGCCTAAGTGACTCCTGATCACATTCTAAATTCTCCCTTTAGAAAAGAAAGAACTCGAAGGAGAATTTGAAAATGTGATCAGGTGTCACTTAGGCCCTTGTGGCACACAACCCTTCATTAATATAGTAAAAAATTTTCATTTGATAGAAGATTAGGCTGAAAAATCATGAAACACTTCCCTCTAAATATGATTGGTTATATATATTAAATCATGTGCTTTTCTTGATTGGTCATTAAAATATGCTTGAGAGAGAAGAGAGTTGATATGTACTATGGAAGGGATCCATGGGTATAGGGTGATTGCTTGATGCATTTAAATTTGTTAGCATTTAAGAACAATAACTATTCTCTTTATTTCCAACTAGGCATACACTGTAGTCATTACAAGAAGTCAAAGTAGTCACACCCACCTGGAAGATGCAGGCCCAAATGTGAAATTTCTGATGCAGTTTTCTGCTGCAAAAAGACTGTTGCCCTCTACTCTCATCAAGGCATCCTTCAGGGCAGTTATTTGTGCCTCAGTAAACTGGTTCGTCCAATAGGTGTTGTTATAGGAGTACTGCGTTAAGAGCTCTTCCCCAGGCTTTATGCCTCGAGTAGCCTTGAACCAGACTTCTCCTTCACGCAGCATCCATTTGCAGTTCACTCTGCTTCTCATCAGTGTGGAAAATTTCTCAGGGGCCAAGGAAAGTGGAAATGTTCCATCTTGTATCAGACAGCCAATTCCAATTGGACATAGAGTGCCATCTAGTTCACATTCTATACCATTTCTCACTGTTGTCAGTACAAAATCGGTCTGTTCATGGTGGATTCCACGACGCATGGGTGCTAGAGGGGCATAACTAGTTATCCATACATCACTTGGGATTGCCTTCAAAGTATATACACCTCGTCCAGTACTGGATCCTCCAATTCCAACTACGCTTGAATGGCGAATCTGTAGGAAGGCCTCGCCAGTCTGGATTGTTTGGTAGCTATGTTTGCTATGGAGAGAACTGAATTTATATAATATTATAATAAATTATTGATCTTAATAATAGTATATATGTTTCAGTTAAATTTTTATTTAAGAATTTTTTTCTGTATCATCATCATTGTTTCAAGGCAGAAAAAAAACACAATATTAAAGTACAATACATGTAACTTAGTAAAAAGCTAACTGAAATCAAAAATTAATAGCCCTGTGAAAAGAATACATTTAATGTAGCACGGAGCCTCCTATTGAAACCTTTGTGCGTGACAAGTAAAGCAATATAAAATAAGAAAAATTGATGTCAGTTAGGGTGTTAGTAGGCCAGCTGTGGCAGTCTTTCATAAAATGGGTACTGGTTCTCTGCATCATGGCTTGCAGCATTTTGCAATGTCACACAGGAAGTTTATAGAAATGTTGCATGATCATGTGACACAAATGGCTACCAATGCTATACCACCATGCTGTATGGCATGTACCGTAGAACCAATATGGTGTATGAACAGACTGAGAAACATGATTCAGAGTTTGGTACGTGGTATATTCTGGCCAAAAACAATCATAACAAGCATGATCGTGAATGTCCTATCATGACAATAATCTTTCATTTGCTTAGCTTGTTGTGTTTAAAGTGAAAAAAAGGCCTGCAAGGTTATTATTGATTTGAAATCTCTGAATTAAGTACAATAATATTATGGATTGCCCAAAAAAAATGGATTTGGTCTCGTATACACCCCATAATCATGCCTTAAATTTTGCACATCTTCCACGCCCATTCAAGTTGGACGGGCACTGGGAGAATGGGTTGATTCCTGGTTTTACATCACAAACTACATTGTACATGTATGTATTATTGGGAATTTGAAGTTATATTTTGCTTTTCTTTTGAGCTAAAATCTTCAGCTGTTCGATGTTTGAGGAAACTTGTCAGAATACTTACAGGTCACTTTGCATCTCAACTATGAAGCCATATGGAAGGCTGGCAAGGCGATTCAAATGGTGGTTATACTGTGTGCGTGTGCCCTTCTCAAGCTCTTTCTTTTTTGATCTTTCATACCAAGGCTGGAACCTTATGGCTTCCTTGTGGAGCTCTGACTCGAATATCTTTAGTGGATATCCTTTTTTCTTGGCATCAGTCAGGTTGAACTCATCCAAATGCCTCAGGCTCTCGTCACTGTCTGTATAGTCTTGCTGTTTGGACCCCAGTACTATTTTCTTTGTGATCCCAGACCAAATGGAGCCAAAGTTATTCTGCTTAGCAATAGCTTGAAGGCGGAGCAAATTCTCATCTGGGCTGTATCTTAAAGAATAATTTAAAAGTCCAATAGATATGCTGTTAGATTGAAGTAACCATGCATGTATGCATTTTTATCTGGCAATTAATTTTTACTTCAGTTATTTTGTTCTAGTTTATTGTTCATGATTCAGATAATTATGTTCTATTGTGTCTTTGCCTTAAAACAATGATCCAGAAAAATTAACTGAAATAAAACATTAACTGCAACACATACATCATGATGATTGTATATTTAACATTTTACTTTTTATGTGGATAGAATTGAAGCTGTGGTGTGGATAATTTAGAGTTCACATCTTAAATATTAGATTGGACATATGTTTCTAAAACTGAGAGTGCCAACCAAAACTAATGATATTGTACATCTCTGTAAGAAATGTTATATTGATAAACAAGCCTCTATTAATATAGTGTGACTCCACTAATCCATCGTGAAAAGGAGGCCATGCACTTGATAGAGGTTTTAATGTACATGTAGTACTATTCTATGTCAGATTCAGGTTAGAATTTAATAGTTATTTGAAATACTAAAAATTAACAGAGTTTGTGAGGCTGACTGCAGGCATATGCAGGTTGCCAGGTTGAACTCTGTTAAATTAATTAGAGATTTTGGAAATCTGCCTTTGCTTTTGATTTAAAAGATATGCATGAACACAAAACTTGTGGTGTATGCGAATATTTTTACTGAACATTTCCAATTCTGGCATTCTCAGTGTGCAAACTTGTGTAAGATGTTTTTATTGACCTGTCAGGTTTTGATCATGTGACCTATTGATATTATAAATCAGGAACTACATACTTAGTGAAAACAAGGCAGAATCCTGCCAGCACAAGAAGAGCATTCAGGTTCATCAGAAATGGCTGCTCAACAGTAGCATCCATAGGACTGTGATGTGACATAACTCTGGCTTTGACATCAGGTGGTTGCCCATCTAGTGTACTAACAATCTCTGCTAGGACTGAAAGTTCTTTCTGATTTGGTCTTTGTTCCCACACAAACCAGAATGAAGAGATCTCTCTGTTGTATTGATCTATTAGATCTCTATCTTCCAATGCCTTCTCTTGACAGATGCTGGCAGTTCCATTAGGTGTGCCAAAACAGTTCAAATAGAAATTCAGAGCAAGATGTGACAAATGGCCATTGCGCCTCTTATAAACATGTGGACCTGATGTTATGAAATGAATTGAGTACAACTCAGGGGCATCTACTGAGTGTAGCCTGTGGAATTTTGCTGTGGAAATAGCATCAGGTTGGGTGGGGTCATTCTCTAGCTGCACCAGACCATCTCCATCATTTGGAAAGAGTGACAGTAGTGGAATCGGTTCTGTCAATGATACACTAGGGACTAGTTTAGCTGCACTGGTGACATATGGACTGCTCTTCTGATAGGCTTCACTTATGGTGCGAGGCACGGAGCATGTTTCTGTAAAAACATCAGATATTACCTTAACCAATGGACGCACCAATGGATGCACCAGATGCGAAATAGGCTCATTTGCAAATGACAAAAGTGGAAAATGTCCTATTGTGATAGCTAAATAAGCCATCTCTCTGATGCTTGCTTCTGATACCCCAACCAGCTGTTCTTTGTTAAGCACCTCAAAAACACTTGCTGTACTTGGCCTTCCTCTGCTAGATTGGCTTTGTATTGCATCACTGTTGTCATTGATGTTCTTTTTAAATATTTCATCAGCTTTTAAGAGGAGCATACCTATTTTCCCAAAAAAGAAGAAATAAAAATTATATGAAAATGAGCTGATGTATGTCGTCATTTGATTTGCACAGCCTGAAGATAAATAGCAAAATGGGGAATATCCCTGTAAATAAGTTGCAAAAACAAATGAAGCTTTTCACACAATGATCACCAAAATACACATTATGTAGGTTATATTGTTGCCATGGAAACACACTTTGATCCAGCCTCTTCTAGTGCCAAAAAATAATCCCTAATTTATCCTTTGCAGAACAACATTTACTGCATAAGATGAATAAGATGAATTTTCCCAATGTAGTCCTTGTACGTGTGTGGGTTAAACAAAATTATTTTGCATTATGGAGACAGAAGTGACAATTTTATGAAAAAAAGTTATGAGTCTGGAGCCAATAGTGTTTCCATGGCAATATCATGATGTGCATAATGATGTGTGTTTTTCTTATCACTGCACATGAGCAAAGTTTCATTTGTGTTTTGCAACTTTTTCTTCATTTTGTTATTTGCCTCTAGGATGTGCAAATCATGTCATAGATAATCTAATTTGCATATCATCTGCATATTTAAAAAAACTTGAAAATCTCTGGAATGAGATAAGGTATTGACAAATGGAAAATGCCATCCTTCCTCATTTTGAAGGGGTTTTCAATTGAGTTGAACTTATTCTTTAATGCCATATACACTTTAAAGTTGAATATAGCATTATTTACTCTTAGATATTCATTCTTTATCTGGACCAACAGTTTCCTTTGAGGTAATAAGTATAGATTTTGCAGTTATTTTTCATATATATTTTTCTGAATCATTGTTACAAGGCAAAGACACAATATAATATTTTAATAATGAATAAGAACAATAACCTAGAAAAAGTTAACTTAAATAGAAACTGGATACTAAAGATCTTACCTATCTCATGTGCTTGTTGTGAAGTCAGCTGGAACTTCTGCTCAAAAGCATAATCAAGTTTAGTCAGAACCTAAAAGGTTTAGAAAAACAGATTTACCTATAGCTAGTAATTTTTGGCATGTGATTTGTGATTATTTGATAAAGGTAATGTTGAAATTATTTGCATGTCCTAGCTTCCTTGTTATTGCTGGTGTGCACATGATGTCATTGCTGCCATCTTGGTTAAAGTTAAAATATGTTTCATTAGTTTTTTTTGTTAGTTCAACCAAGATGGCTACCATGGCTTGTATCTTCTTGGTATGCACACTCACCTAAATGCTTGTGAATGTCAAGGAAATACCAGTGAAGCATGGGAATGGTATACATGCCAAAATCAAGGTCTTCATTATATGATTGAGGTCTGCATTGTGGGGCTAAGTACAATCCCACATGGGTCAAAGTGCCTGGGTATGATAACTGTAGAGACATATAGGTAGTTCTATCTCTTCCCAGGCCTGAACTACGTCTCTTGTCAAAGAAGACTACCGCCAATTTTCTGTGGGTCTTGCACTTCACGTTGGAAGATGTCATACAGGGGAGAGAGGGACTGAAACGAGGTCTTGATATGAATACGAGACCTCCCAGCAGGTCTTGTATTCATATCAAGACCTCGTTTTAGTTCCCCTCTCCCCTGTATGAGGTCTTCCACACGTGGTTCAAGATCTGCATGGAACAATGGAATTGGGGCGTGGTAGGTTCATAAACTTACAGTAAAACCTCTTAAAAGGGTGTATAGGCACTTTGATTATCTTGTTTAATACAAAGGGCGTAGCCAGCAGAGGTTTCCAGGGGTTCCGGAACCACCCCTTTTCTCGGTTAAAATACTGTAGACCCCTAACCTCTCGCACTCTAGACCGTGCTCTACCCACTGAGCTAAGCGCCTCACTGGTTAGCTCAGTTGGTAGAGCACGGTCTAGAGTGCGGGAGGTCAGGGGTTCGAATCCCGGCCGCGTCCTTGGACAGGGACGTATAAGACGGTGGCCTTGTCTCCTTCCTCTTCTATAGACGTGAAAGAACCTGTTGTGTTGTTTCGAGAAAGAGTAGGGGACTGTTTCCCGACAACAACTTGATATTCTGAGGTACTAATAGTCACTCATGATTGTAAACTGCACGGCAGCACATTGAGCCACAATAGTAGTCCGTATCACAGAAATAACCTTGTGAAGCGCTTTTGAATATATCCATATTCCATATAGAAATTGCGCTATATAAACGAATACCTTCACCTTTAAAAGAATTGGACCAGCTTCGAAAATAAATTGATGGCGCATGACATTTGGAACCCCCTAACGGCAAGGCTGGCTACGCCCCTGATACATACAGTGTAGTGCTAATGATACCTGAGGTGTTTCATTTGTTTCTTGGCCAAGTTTCTTCTCAGTTGCCCAGTTCCCAAGGGTCTCCGCCTCTTCATCATTAAATGTAATTACAGTTCTTGGAGAAAATAAAGTGTTGAACTTGCAGTGTTTGAGGTAATGAATGAAGACCGGTATTCTTAACTCGTTGCAGTCTTTCTTCGAGAGTTCTGCCGAAAGATATCTCAGATCTTTATTCCCCATGAAATCAGAATGATCTATTGGATCTCCTTGTTCTTGAACGACAGTCTGGAATAGAAAGTAGTTGTAAATTAAACAATCGTATATTATAATGCTAATAATGGTTAGGACAATGAATAATATCGTTTTTATTTGCTTTTGCATTATCATCATCATTTATATTTGGTCGATTTCCTTTTATGCATGTTTATATATGGACCTATTGTACGAGTACAAACCTACCTGTATACAGACTTACTGTACGGGTACGCACCTACCTATATACAGACTTATTGTACGGGTACGAACCTACTTGTATACAGACTTACTGTACGGGTACGAACCTACCTGTATACAGACTTACTGTACGGGTACGAACCTAAAGATAGTAAGTTCATTGGCTTTAACCTGATTGTATTTTGATTGCAAAGTATGATACGAGCTTCCTCGATGATACGGAACCAATTTTCGAACGATTTTTATCAGCATTAAACTTTCGAATAATGTTACAAAGGCACTGACAAATAATAAACTTCAGTATTTTTCATTTAAATGGAACTCTGGTTTTAATTTAAGATAAGGTTAGTTTAAAAAAAACGTACGTGTTTGTAAATTGTTATTGTTAAAAAATGTAAGTTATGTTTTTGTAAGTTGTTATTTCAAATAAAGATTATTTAAAAAAAGTTTATATGGATCGAGTCTGAGTCGAGGTCCATAAACACGCAAAATAAAACGATTTATTATATGACCTATGCAACTGAAGCCATGTAGCCAATCAAATTGGCCCGTTGCAGGACTGCAGTCATATCAGTTCTGGTATAATACTTCGTTAACGAATGAATTGAGCAAACAGGTTTTGCTAATACAGTCGAAGCTCTCGTAAGCGGCCACCTCGGGAATTCGTAAAAGTGGTCGTAACTAGAGCTGGTCACTTACGAGAATTAGTTGTGACACCGCATTTTGTTTTTAACAGACGGCAGTTTAAATATTCGTAAGCAATGTACATTTATATTTTAATACCTTCCAATACATCATAAAGCTTTTGGAGTCCCTTTGTTTTTAAGCCAGTCGCTTACAAAAGTAAGAGTTTCATACCGAGAACCGAGGTACGAAACTGACTTATATCACATTTGGCGAGGTTTACTCAAATAGAAAGGAGGTTTAAAACTGAGTTATAAACCTCCCTGTAACAGTTATAAACCTCAGATTGACGATTTAATTAGTCTATTGTTCAATGGGTTTATACCAGAGTTTCACCCCTATGAAGTACAAAGAAAACCGTGTCAAGTGTGATATAAGCAGAATTTTGACCTTTGAAGTCGTCTAAAGTGACCTCCCCATTCCAATTACGCCATAATTTCGATCGAGGAAACCACGCAGCACATAACATGAAATCGAGACAACTAGTTCAAATTTCTCCCCACCCCTCCCTTCTGGTGTCAAATTCCGTACCCCAAGGATAGCTACCGATGTCAAATTCCCTACTCTCCGGGCACGAAAACGCGTCAAAAAATGCCCGGGGATTGCCCGCGGTTGGGTGGGAGGGGGGGGGGGATGTTGATGTTTCGAATTGATCGGTACATTAGCTTCTCTTATCATTTCCACCAACATGACCGCCACGGCTTTGTCATTCAGCGAACATCGGCCACAGATGTGAGCCACCCTTGCTTCTTAGTTCTCATTTGGCAAGGTTTAATTCACAAAAGGATTATAAATGTACGGTCTTTATGGATAAAGCCCAGTACTGTATCCGTATAAAGCCCGCGCAGTTTAAAT
The DNA here is from genome assembly GCA_030867875.1 of Actinernus sp. WN-2022. Lineage (NCBI taxonomy): Eukaryota > Metazoa > Cnidaria > Anthozoa > Actiniaria > Actinernidae > Actinernus > Actinernus sp. WN-2022. The sequence goes on along the minus strand of JAOWCC010001634.1, from coordinate 129,275,904 downwards.
GTGTCGGTTTAATTATATTATATTCAAAGAAAGGAAACCGTGTCAAATGAGAACTAAGTGGAGATAATACCTGCTCCTCATGTGTGATCTATATACATTTTAAATAAATAGCCAAATAGACCAATTCGAAAAAAGGCCAATTTAAATTGGTGATTGATTGTCATTACAATTTATTTTTTAATTGAAATACGATTTAAAAGTATGAAAAACTTAGCACCTACGTTGTCAGTTTTTTTGGATACGCGCCGTCTTCTCTTCTCGATTGGTCTGGACCTCTTTATCGGCGGTTCTTCTGAGTGACGGTCACACGGCTCTGTTTGCTGCAGTGCGGGCTGGGCCTCTGCAATCACTTCAGGCGGTTCCTCTTGAACACAGCTGCTGGATGACTGCCCTATCTCTATTCCAACTAACTCCGCAACCTCTCGTATCTTATCAGTTACTTCAATAACTGCCCTGCGAGCATTGGCGGGGAGATCCACAAGCGTTCCCAGTCTGTTATCAATCAGCGAAAAAAGATCTTTCAAGACTCTTACTTGAACTGTAACGGACATTTTGTTTCCAACAGTCGAGTGAACCGTGTCCAGTAAAACCGTTGGATTTTTGAAAAGTTGCGCGAAAGTTTAAATGCTAACACGTGGTTCCGTATGCCAATCAAATCTATCAATATGTACATTTAAAAGGATTCAGACAATACATTTGCCACTGACCAAGAGACCACTGACAGGAGACGGTTCCCACGCTTGAGATGATACTCATTTGTACATGTCATGTTCCCACGCTTGAGAAGATACTCATTTGTACATGTCATGTTCTCTCTTATGTTTATCCTCCGAAAGCTCAATGAATCTAAATCGAAAGCTATATAAGACAAACAGCATAAACAGGGACCGCGGAGTGCCCTTAAAAGTGGTAGGGCTAAAACAATCATACAATGCAACGAGCACCTAAGGCGCGAGCTGCTAGGGGGTATGCTCCGCAGGAAATTTTGAAATCTAGAGCCTCGGAAATGCCATTTTCTTCGTTTTCCATGGGACTTTCCCGCTAAATCTTGGTTTTTGTCACATTTCCCTAAAAAAGTGGTAGGGTTATATAGCCCGACTTGCCCCACCCCCTCCGCGGTCCCTGATAAACGGATTGATTCAAATTTTGACTACCAGATTTTATGAGATTTTTAAATCTTCCCGCCAACCAGATGAGTTCGCGACGGTTGGCGCGCCAATTCAAAATAAATTCTAACAATTGCTCTGATTGAACAGAGAAAAGACAAATATTCTGGCATCACTGCTTGCATCATTAAGGTTCTGAAGTTAAGGGATCGTGAAAAAAATACGTATGGTGTAAGCAGGCTAAGTAAAACCATAATACTACGCAAACAAAACATTTATCTCTTCTGTATTTGAGGTGGAATATTAAAATTGCGTGATCCCAACCCCGTTAGCCTGCGTCGCATCCGAACTAAATCCCGGACCTAACCAGGGTTCAGGTCGGATGCGACGCAGGCTAAACCTCGCGTCTATATGAGCCACATTTAAGCGAGAAAACTCACACGATTTCTTAGCTTTATATAAATAACCTGAGTGAGCGTTGTCGTTTGAAACCATTGCTTTCTCTCTGTGAAAAGAGTGACCGCTGATTGTGCTCGTAGCAGTAACAGTGCTCTCAATTTTACGAAATTTATATGACAATTAATGCCAAGATCTTGAACATTATGCAACGATAGTAATTGTCCAAAACAAAAGGTGTGTGGTACTCTCTACTGTCCGTGCGAAAACCATATATGTACGTAGACTGTGTTTCAGAAAGAATTATAAAGAATGTCTTTTGCAGTCTTTAGCTTTTGCAGTGTATTCACTAAGTAAACTTTTTTATGGAATCACCTAATTTCGATCACTACTTAACTCCAAGTAGGACTGACACATCAGTCTTACCAAACCGCAAAATTTCCATGTCCTACGGTATGCTAGCAGTGCTACTTTGAGAGAAATTATGCCCCAATTTTTTTTTCCAGCACAATCGACAAAGGCCTTAACCCTGGGCGTTTCCCTCTCTCTCCTCCAAAACAATAATAAAATTAATTAATAATTTTCACAAATAGAACCTTTATTTATGACTATTTACTATCATGTACATTGCAGGTTAATTTATAATTTGGCATTTCAAACGTTTGCCCTTAGTTCTGCATTTGTTACAACCCCTTAAGTGTATACCTTAAGAGTAAAATGTTGAAAAAAAAATAGTATGACAAAGTCATATCCATGCTGGTGGAATCAACCACGCCACACTATTTTCAGCGTTTTTGGTTTTGTAAAGAGTTTTAATATCAAAATGACAAGCATCGTAATGTTTCTCGGCTTTTTCGAGGTGCTGATCTTTCAGCCTTTTTGCGCTATCGACTTCATTTTCGTCTTTAGAATATTTGATGATCACCGATAAACTGTCGCACTTACTACATGTGTCAACATTGGGTCTTCTGAAAGAAAGTTTGAATGTTCGAAATATTTTGCGAAAACTACTAAATGAAAGAGGCCGCTTAGATCCTGGTGGTAAATCCTTCTTTGTTAGAAAATCCCTCCACAATCTGCTAATGCTTAAGTTGGGAGCAAGATACTGTTGCTCTTTAGTGAAATCCCTTGCGTAATGCGATGTTTGCCGTTCATAGCTTGTTATGTGTGCCACTACCTAAGTGAAAGAGGCATAAACAAAGTCAAGAGTTTTTCAGTTGGCAACGGCAAAAACAAGCTTGGTGCTGTATGATTATGAAATAAAATAAGTACTAGCAAAAGTCACACCTCAGCTTTCAGGTTGATGGGGAGTCTTTTCTCATTCCTTCTCAAACGTCTCTGATCGCCTTCTACGCTTCCAGTGTAAGGTTGGATCTTTCTCAACAATACAGCTATTCGTTTCTTTCCGATACCGAAGATCTTCAGAAATGCTCTCTTGCAAACAGCCACTCTTTTCAGTCCTGATATGTCTCTTATGTGGTACGATATGGTGTTTCTTTGAATTTTGAAGTTGATCTCAATAAGAGAGTTCAGGTAGTTGTTTTGATCCTCGTAAAGCATTTCGTCGAATCGTTTACGAATCACTCCTATCAAGCCATGTGTAAGGTTTATGAGGCAGGTCCTTGCAGTGCAGCACTGGAGAGTCATATCCAGAACATTTGAATGAGGTCTGTTTTTTCTTGGTTTTGCAGCGATCCTTCGCCGACTGGCAACATTTCTTGTCCTCGTGCGCCTTGGCAATCCTTTGTCTCTCTCAAAACTCGTAACTCTACTTCGTCTCCTCAGACTCCTTCCATCCACTTCTTCGTCAAAATAATAAGCAAAGCCAGTACTATCTTTGTCCATAATCAGAATCACTATGTATCCCTCATTGACGAGTTTCAGTTAAGATCAGGCTCTTCACACTTAAGGGGTTGCAACAAATGCACTGATACGGGAAAGGGTAAACCGGTTTGAGATGCCGAAACTGAGGAGCTAGCTAGCCGATTGCATGATTTCTGGTCGCTATGCCGATAAAGACAAAACAAACAAAACAAATTTCCCGCGCCGGAAATAGGATTACGTCAAATGTTAATGAGGCCGCCTCGGTTTAAATCGGATCTTAATTCGGTTTCTCAGAAATACGTTGCCTTTGTCGCTATCACAGTATCGGCTCTTTTGAGAAAAAAAGGCATGTAGAGTAGATAACTAGTTCCTTTAAAAACTAGTGTTCTTCTACTGTCGTAAACCAACTAATTTGTTCGATGCATTCTCGCTGAGTCTCCGTAGAAAGTGAATAGCTGCTGATGTTTTGCGTGATAATATTTCGGCATTATTATTTGCAAGCGTAAGAGCTCGAAGTGTCGGCAGCTACTCGCTTTCTTCCGCGGTTTAGCATACGTTAATCAACTCTCAACTGGATTCCAGACTTAACCAGGGTTTAGTTCGGATGCGACGCAGGCTAAACCTCGCGTCTATATGAACCACATTTAAGGGAATACGTTAATCAACTCCCAGCTGCGTGATTACAAACCCGTGGGGTTTTTGGTTTCGTTTTAATGAGGGTTTAATTTGGAGCAACTGATAATCAGGCTAGTTAAATTTTTTAAACCACATTACAGAAAGCTGTTTGGATAATAAATAAGAACAAAAGCTTATATGGCATTAACCAATCAAGGACCGCGCGAGAACAATCATAGGCAGTGTGATCTTTACCGGGACGCGGGATTTATTAGTTATCTTTCTAAGAGGTGACATGTCAGCAAGGAACTGTCCTCTGTGCAATGGAGTATTATCATTCCATATTGACTTCCAGAAGAACCAGTCATGTCCAAAATTAACTTGCCAGGGGTTGTAACGAATGTACTGATACGGGCAAGAGTAAACCGGCTTGAGATGCCGAAACTGAGGAGCTAGCTAGCCGATTGCTTAATTTCTGGTCGCCATGCCGAGAAATACAAAACAAACAAAACAAATTTCCCGCGCCGGAAATAGGATGACGTCAACTGTTAATGAAGCCGCCTCGGTTTAAATCGGATCTTAATTCGGTTTCTCAGAAATACGTTGCCTTTGTTGCTATTTATCGGCTCTTTTGAGAAAAAAAAGGCATGTAGAGTAGATAACTAGTTCCTTTAAAAACTAGTGCTGTTCTGCTGTCGTAAACCAACTAATTTGTTCGATGCATTCTTGGATCTCCGTAGAAAGTGAATAGCTGCTGATGTTTTGCGTGATAATCTTTCGGCATTATTATTTGCAAGCGTTAGAGCTCGAAGTGCCGGCAGCTACTCGCTTTCTTCCGCGGTTTAGCATACGTTAATCAACTCTCAACTGAATTCCAGACTTAACCAGGGTTTAGTTCGGATGCGACGCATGCTAAACCTCGCGTCTATATGAAACCACATTTAAGAGCATACTATAATTGAACTGCCAGCTGCGTGATTACAAACCAGTTGGAATTTTTAAACCACATTACAGAAAGCTGTTTGGATAATATATAAGAACAAAAGCTTATATTCAATTAACCAATCAAGTACCGCGCGAGAACAATCATATAGGCAGTTTGATCTTTACCGGGATACGGAATTTATTAGTTATCTTTCTAAGAGGTGACATGTCAGCAAGGAACCGTCCTCTGTGCAATGGAGTATCATCATTCCATATTGACTTCCAGAAGAACCTGGTATGTCCAAAATTAACTTGCCAGGATCACTATTACGCTTGTAAGCTTGCGACGTACGGATTTGGAGTACATAGCGGAGAGACTGGCAAAGGAACAGTTTATGTTTGGCCAGAGACTATTGCACCAAAGAATCCTGACACCTTGTTATCATGCCTGGACTTTCACTTGCGAGAAATCGAGGGAGTCAACAGAAAATGGAATATCTTTTGGGCGGACAACACGAGATCTCAAAACAAAAACTATACTGTTGCCCTTTATTTCGCTCACCTTGTCTCATCAGGTGTTAGAAGCAGAATTGACTACAAATTTCTTATTTCTGGACATTCTTATGGCGATGTAGATAGAGATTGTGGACGAGCTGAAAGCATCATAAGGAAGAAGGAAATAATTGAAACTCCAAAAGATTATATTGAACTTGTAAACGCCAGTGCTGTTAGTGCTAAATTAACCTGGATCGAGATGGAGCAACATCGATTTAAGTGCTTCTCTGAGTGGCTTCGAACCAAATTCACTGATCGAAGGAAGGACCAGGCTGGTCGGCCATTCCGCTTTAGTGACGTTGTGCACTTCAATTATGGAATTGGGGAGCGTGTAGATCCCACTGATGGAGTACTGAAAACATTCAGCCATCCTAATGTTGTTTGGATGAGGAACACTCTGGATACTTTGGAGACACCGATTGAAGTTGACTTTAGAACAGACCGGCAAAGTCCAGCGATCCTGAGTACTGACACATTGGCTGTCTTAAACGAGAGCATAATCAAGCTAAATGGCAAGAAAAGTAAAGACCTGTTAAGGTTAACTAAATTTCTAAGTCCACGTGGAAAAGAATATTACGAAAATATCATAGAATTCACGGAATCAGAGTAACAGACTTTCAAATTATTTTTAGTGTCGCAAAGACTTGCAGGTTTGGGGTATTTAAATAAGTGGAGGCTGAGTGAGTTGTAAAAGGACGGTTTACCTTTTGCCAGAGATTGCCTGGGCGTTCAAAAAAAGAAGAGGTATAAACAGGAGGTTGTACAATTTAGATATATCAAAATAACACAGAGGACAGCTCCTTGCTGACATCTTACCCAGAACGATAACTGTTAAAATCATGTACTTTCAAATTAATTTTGCGGTAAACAGAAAGTGGCGCAGTTCAGATCTTAAAATACTGTAACCCAGGGCCAGGTTGTTCAAAGCCCGATTAGTGCTAATCCAGGGTTAATTTCCATGACAACCAATAGGTTTTGTGCAGAGTTAATCCAGGATTAACACTAATCGGGCTTTGAACAACCCGGCCCAGAACGTTACTGCGACTTATCCACTTCGCCCAATGAACTTGTGCCTGTGTAAAAGTATCAGACTAGAATGATTTTTGTCATATTACCGTAGGCAAATATTGAAAAGTAAAACAATAAACTATCAGACGCAAGAAAGACGAAACGATTATTTGTGAAACTGTTTTTTATTTGTAGTTACCATCTGTTTGGTTTGTTTTCGACGTTTATATTCTATACAATACCAAAAAGACTTTCAGCTGTTTTGTTCCAGGATGAAGGAATTTGAATTGAAGTTCAGTAGAGTTATTTATTATGTGATCATTGAATTTATCTCATCAAGGGCTGTAAAATAAGTATATTGTATATATTGTAATAAAGTGTTTATTTTTTAAATAATTTTATTTGGTTTCTTTATAATGATAAAGGCTCCAACAAACACAATTTACACATCTCAGGCTTCCGAAGACTCAATCCGAAGACAAACAATTAAAAAATATTTTGTTTATAAAAAAGACTCTACAAAACGATTAAAACAAACCTGAAATATCCGACAGCAAAGCTAGGTATCTCCTAGCACTTGTTCTTAAACTTCCGCAGCACAAAACGGGGCTCAGTTGTACAAACATGTTCAGAAAATGTTCTGCTCTTTGACCTATGGATTATCAAAGTTTTTCTAAAATATTGTTTGACAAAAGTCCTATATCGATACTTTGCCGTTTCTTTATAATTCAGCTCTTTTCAGCAAGGTCACAAAGTCTCAAATTCCTGTGGAGGACTGCCTGCAAGAAGAAAGTAAATAAAAATAAATGTTACTCCAATCCAATAGACAGCAATACTATCAAAAGGACTAACCTGTACAAAGTTTAATTAAACGCTTTGCAGCACATGAACACTAGCACAGAGCACAGAGGTCAGCACGCAGGCGCATTAGAGGTGCTAAGATTCGTGGAGAGGCGTGGCCTGGGTGACGATTTAATTTCAGTCTTTTGTGCATCTATCTAAGGCTATATTCGTCAGTTCTGTTAGACACGCCTCTACAAGATTCTTGTGTGCCTCTAAGCTTTAAAAGCCACTAGCTCGTATTTTTCCCGTTATTATGAAAGGGCAAATGACAGTTTAAGACTTTTATGGACTTTCGATCCCGTAATTCATCTCTAGGTACTTTAGGAGGGAGGGCGGGGGGGAGGGGGGAGGGGGGTGGTGGGTAGGATGAGTTCAACAATTTCAAAGTGGCGCCATTTCTCGACCTTTTAATGGCTTTCGATGCACTATACGGCAATACAACGTTCTCTTCCCGTAGATTAAGTTTAATCGATGGAATTTTGCCGTATTTTGAGTAGAAATGCCAGAAAATCGCGTTTTTCTAACCTAACACTAACCTCTAGCTCTCAAATTAAGAAATTATGGGATAAATCTAAGACATGTCAATTATGGGATAGAAAGGCCAGAAAAGTCTTCAACTGCCATTTGCTGTTTCTAGAAAACGGCAAAAACACGAGTTACTGGCTTTTAAAGCTTAAAGGCACACAAGATTCTTAGCACCTGTCTTTAGCAAACGATTAATGTGCCTGTTTATATACCTTCAGTGTCCTTTGCAATAACCCACTCGGCCCTCTGCCCAGTCTCCGCCGGGCCCTCGGCTTAGAATGTCACTGTTCTTGCGTCGCCCATCTGCGCAGGCGAGGATTTTCACGCACGGATATTCCTACAAGACATACCACATTACAATTCAACACATGTAAGTTACTCCAATCCAATAGACAGCAATACTATCAAAAGGACTAACCTGTACAAAGTTTAATTAAACGCTTTGCAGCACATGAACACTAGCACAGAGCACAGAGGTCAGCACGCAGGCGCATTAGAGGTGCTAAGATTCGTGGAGAGGCGTGGCCTGGGTGACGATTTAATTTCAGTCTTTTGTGCATCTATCTAAGGCTATATTCGTCAGTTCTGTTAGACACGCCTCTACAAGATTCTTGTGTGCCTCTAAGCTTTAAAAGCCACTAGCTCGTATTTTTCCCGTTATTATGAAAGGGCAAATGACAGTTTAAGACTTTTATGGACTTTCGATCCCGTAATTCATCTCTAGGTACTTTAGGAGGGAGGGCGGGGGGAGGGGGGAGGGGGGTGGTGGGTAGGATGAGTTCAACAATTTCAAAGTGGCGCCATTTCTCGACCTTTTAATGGCTTTCGATGCACTATACGGCAATACAACGTTCTCTTCCCGTAGATTAAGTTTAATCGATGGAATTTTGCCGTATTTTGAGTAGAAATGCCAGAAAATCGCGTTTTTCTAACCTAACACTAACCTCTAGCTCTCAAATTAAGAAATTATGGGATAAATCTAAGACATGTCAATTATGGGATAGAAAGGCCAGAAAAGTCTTCAACTGCCATTTGCTGTTTCTAGAAAACGGCAAAAACACGAGTTACTGGCTTTTAAAGCTTAAAGGCACACAAGATCTAGGCTGTTTTCAGAAAAGGACCCTTAGAACCTAACACCCCCTTTTGTGAAAACAGGCTAGATCTTGTGTGCCTCTAAGCTTTAAAAGCCACTAGCTCGTATTTTTCCCGTTATTATGAAAGGGCAAATGACAGTTTAAGACTTTTATGGACTTTCGATCCCGTAATTCATCTCTAGGTACTTTAGGAGGGAGGGCGGGGGGAGGGGGGAGGGGGGTGGTGGGTAGGATGAGTTCAACAATTTCAAAGTGGCGCCATTTCTCGACCTTTTAATGGATTTCGATGCACTATACGGCAATACAACGTTCTCTTCCCGTAGATTAAGTTTAATTGATGGAATTTTGCCGTATTTTGAGTAGAAATGCCAGAAAATCGCGTTTTTCTAACCTAACACTAACCTCTAGCTCTCAAATTAAGAAATTATGGGATAAATCTAAGACATGTCAATTATGGGATAGAAAGGCCAGAAAAGTCTTCAACTGCCATTCGCTGTTTCTAGAAAACGGCAAAAACACGAGTTACTGGCTTTTAAAGCTTAAAGGCACACAAGATCTAGGCTGTTTTCAGATAAGGACCCTTAGAACCTAACACCCCCTTTTGTGAAAACAGGCTAGATCTTGTGTGCCTCTAAGCTTTAAAAGCCACTAGCTCGTATTTTTCCCGTTATTATGAAAGGGCAAATGACAGTTTAAGACTTTTATGGACTTTCGATCCCGTAATTCATCTCTAGGTACTTTAGGAGGGAGGGCGGGGGGAGGGGGGAGGGGGGTGGTGGGTAGGATGAGTTCAACAATTTCAAAGTGGCGCCATTTCTCGACCTTTTAATGGCTTTCGATGCACTATACGGCAATACAACGTTCTCTTCCCGTAGATTAAGTTTAATCGATGGAATTTTGCCGTATTTTGAGTAGAAATGCCAGAAAATCGCGTTTTTCTAACCTAACACTAACCTCTAGCTCTCAAATTAAGAAATTATGGGATAAATCTAAGACATGTCAATTATGGGATAGAAAGGCCAGAAAAGTCTTCAACTGCCATTTGCTGTTTCTAGAAAACGGCAAAAACACGAGTTACTGGCTTTTAAAGCTTAAAGGCACACAAGATTCTTAGCACCTGTCTTTAGCAAACGATTAATGTGCCTGTTTATATACCTTCAGTGTCCTTTGCAATAACCCACTCGGCCCTCTGCCCAGTCTCCGCCGGGCCCTCGGCTTAGAATGTCACTGTTCTTGCGTCGCCCATCTGCGCAGGCGAGGATTTGCACGCACGGAGATTCCTACAAGACATACCACATTACAATTCAACACATGTAAGTTACTCCAATCCAATAGACAGCAATACTATCAAAAGGACTAACCTGTACAAAGTTTAAATAAACGCTTTGCAGCACATGAACACTAGCACAGAGCACAGAGGTCAGCACGCAGGCGCATTAGAGGTGCTAAGATTCGTGGAGAGGCGTGGCCTGGGTGACGATTTAATTTCAGTCTTTTGTGCATCTATCTAAGGCTATATTCGTCAGTTCTGTTAGACACGCCTCTACAAGATTCTTGTGTGCCTCTAAGCTTTAAAAGCCACTAGCTCGTATTTTTCCCGTTATTATGAAAGGGCAAATGACAGTTTAAGACTTTTATGGACTTTCGATCCCGTAATTCATCTCTAGGTACTTTAGGAGGGAGGGCGGGGGGAGGGGGGAGGGGGGTGGTGGGTAGGATGAGTTCAACAATTTCAAAGTGGCGCCATTTCTCGACCTTTTAATGGCTTTCGATGCACTATACGGCAATACAACGTTCTCTTCCCGTAGATTAAGTTTAATCGATGGAATGTTGCCGTATTTTGAGTAGAAATGCCAGAAAATCGCGTTTTTCTAACCTAACACTAACCTCTAGCTCTCAAATTAAGAAATTATGGGATAAATCTAAGACATGTCAATTATGGGATAGAAAGGCCAGAAAAGTCTTCAACTGCCATTTGCTGTTTCTAGAAAACGGCAAAAACACGAGTTACTGGCTTTTAAAGCTTAAAGGCACACAAGATCTAGGCTGTTTTCAGAAAAGGACCCTTAGAACCTAACACCCCCTTTTGTGAAAACAGGCTAGATATACTAGGGGAGCAGAGAATGAAAGTCACCGCGCTACCGGCCACTCCTAAAGACTGCTAATAATTCTTCCCTTTGGTTATTACTAAGAGGATTTCAAATGAAAGTGTATTTCATCTTCAATCTCATGTGGCCCGAGTGAAAGCCCAGATGGGCTCTTGTTTCCAAGAAAACCTCCACAGCAGTTGAAAACTGAAGAACCAGTCCTGTTTAAATAAACGATGCACAAATAAACAGGTTTGTGCATGCGTAGATGAGTATGAAAATTTCTTGGAAAATGACGTTGTAGTCTTTGGGGATTCCCCGAAAACGACAGGACTATAAAATGCAAATCACTCCCTGAAACTCGGTTACAAATTCACTTTGCAGCAAGGCGGACGCAAACAAACGGCAGAGTGAGATTCAAGTGACGGCCACAGCTTTAAGGCACTGTGAGTGAAGAAGTACTGGAGAACGAGAACAGAAACTATTTCAGCAAAACGAACGTCCTACCAATTCCAGGTTAGAGTCAGGGTATTTGGAGCTCAGTTACACTTCAATGCTTCTTTATCCCTGAACATTCGTGAAATATGAAATTGTTTACTTTGAAATATTACTCGACTCACGTTCAGAGACAGGATATAGAAATGGTTCAACGTAGTTCGGAGTATTTTCTCTTATTTTCATGCCAAAGACTGCATGTAAACTAGTTTAATTAATCCTTTTAGGGTTAGTAATTTCCTTGCAGTCAGTGACTGCCACATTTATAAAGCGCTGTAAAATTATTTTCAAAAACGAAAGTGACTCATATTCTCTTTCGGGGAAAAACGATATTGTCAACCTCGACATTGTAAAAAAAGATTAGCTAGATCCATACAATATTTTGCCGGATAATTTCCTCTCAATGCCATTTCGGTTTGTTCAGTGATTTTATTCATCCAACAGGGAGTTAAACATAAACTGCCCAATGAGAAACTGAAAATTCCAAATTGATATCGAGGCTTTCTTTTACGTTAGAACAGTGAATATGCGTAACTAATGGCCGACGTAGACAGACTAAGCGATTTTGTCGAAAATTAAAAGTAATGCAATACACTTCCGGTTATTTTGTAACGCAATAAGCTACTTGTCACGGCCAATATATTAAGAGCAGATTTCACGAGACTGTAACCGTACAGTAATCGTGTCGTACCGTAACCATTTCAATGTCATGGCATGCCGTATAGTAACGGGCCGTAGTCACTACCGTAGTAATTAGACTGCGAACAGTGCCTTTATTTTTCTTGGTTCTAGTCACGAAAAACCAAGAAAAATAAAGGGACTGGTCTGTTGTACAACGGTGATGCGGGTATATTTATATTTACATTTCCTATTGTGAAGCTGTTGCCTAAGATCGTAATAGTCCAGTTTCGTATTCGAAAATTACCGCTGAATGCAATGAATACAGACGCATGTACGCAGGGTTAGCCTCATTCTGAAGTGAAACAATCATAAATACCAGCGAGAAGGTGCAAAACGCGAAACTATAACAATACGCAGAGTTGTGAATAGCCCACCTTCTCGCTGGTATTTATGAATGTTTAACTTCAGAATGAGACTAACCCTGCGTACATGCGTCTGTATTCATTGCATTCAGCGGTAATTTTCGAATACGAAACTGGACTATTTAGAAGTTAGTGATGGTGCGTGTCTAAATGCAGTTTGTTTTCAGTTCAATACTGATAGTTACATAAATAGATCCCGTTTTATCACAGAAGATAAACTGCAAGGATGTCAAAAAGTGAAAAAGAAAAGGGATATCCGGTGCAGCTAAGCATGGAAACCCGATGTACCAAGAAAGCATTCTTTATTTCTCTGATAGTACTGATAAATTAATATCAATAATTTTCCTTGGAGAATTTATTATAGCCATTTCTGCGAAAGATTACATCGACATTAGTATGTTTACCGAGTTTGAAGATGTTGGAGTAAATAAGAACTGAATAACACTGAAATTAACTTTTGAAAATCACAAAAAACTCTCTTATTTATGCGGTCATTTTTGAAAGCTCACCATGGCCATCTCGTTGATATCACATCGAAACGCCCCCAAACTCAGTCAATACACTAATGTTGATGTGATCTTTATTGTGGTGGTTTTTTTATTCAAACACATGTACATAATCGGTCCCAGTCCCTTTTTCCTTTACGAATGGCTATTAAACAGGCCACGTTCCATATATCAAGATTGGAGCTTGAGTCCAAGGCAAATCGGACAAACCTCTTTTAATAATTGGCCTGGGAATCGAGACACAAAGAAAATAAGACCAAATATAGAAGTTTTTCTAATCACATAATTACCATCGGATTCAAGCTCGAATTTTGAAAATATCGATCACCTGTGAAACGCGGTGAAATATTTGGATTAACTATCCGGCTTTACAATAATGGGGACACTAAATTACAGAATGATGTAAGGCGCACAATAAACACGTTAAAATGTTAAAACAAAATCACAACTACATGTTCCACTACAGACAGACAGACAGACAGACATATTTTATTTGGAGTCTTATACAATAAAGTACATAGACTAAAGTCCAAATAACTATACTAACTATAAATAGTGATTACATATCATTATTTCACAGAACTTCATATCTGTATTCAATATATATTTATGACAGATAGGACTGTAGGGTAACTAGTGGATAAAATGTAATAATTATAGCCCCATACTAGAAAGTTCAAGAACGCTCGCATCGACGCCTTTTTTCAAGGCATTCGTAAATAAACTTGGCACTTAATGCTTGGAGAGATTTGGGTGGGTCGATAATGAGACGAAATTTCACGTTCTCATTTATGTGAGTTAAATTCTTATTGAGAGTTGAGCTAATTGATGAGAAAAGTTCAATTCTTAGATCGTCATAGTTTCTTCATCTGACTTGAAAGTGAATCTCGTCTTCGACTTCGGTCCCACACTGTGAACAAATTCGTTCTTCAGGCTTTTTGTAAGGTCTCGCATGCCTTCCTCTTTCAATTTCTAGACGGCTGTGGTTGCTGATTCTCAATTTAGTCATGGCTGTTCTGTGTTTCAGCACAGTGACAGTTTTTAGATAATTTTCACAATTATAACTTGTTTTAAATAGTCGGAATGTTCTCAGTTTGTTACGTTGATCAGGCGAGCCTTTGCGTTCATCGTTATGAATTTCACTTGTCCATGTCTGTATTTCATTATCAATTATTCTTTGTTTGATTAAAGGGAGCCATATTTTATTTGGAGTCTTATACAATAAAGTACATAGACTAAAGTCCAAATAACTATACTAACTATAAATAGTGATTACATATCATTATTTCACAGAACTTCATATCTGTATTCAATATATATTTATGACAGATAGGACTGTAGGGTAACTAGTGGATAAAATGTAATAATTATAGCCCCATACTAGAAAGTTCAAGAACGCTCGCATCGACGCCTTTTTTCAAGGCATTCGTAAATAAACTTGGCACTTAATGCTTGGAGAGATTTGGGTGGGTCGATAATGAGACGAAATTTCACGTTCTCATTTATGTGAGTTAAATTCTTATTGAGAGTTGAGCTAATTGATGAGAAAAGTTCAATTCTTAGATCGTCATAGTTTCTACATCTGACTTGAAAGTGAATCTCGTCTTCGACTTCGGTCCCACACTGTGAACAAATTCGTTCTTCAGGCTTTTTGTATGGTCTCGCATGCCTTCCTCTTTCAATTTCTAGACGGCTGTGGTTGCTGATTCTCAATTTAGTCATGGCTGTTCTGTGTTTCAGCACAGTGACAGTTTTTAGATAATTTTCACAATTATAACTTGTTTTAAATAGTCGGAATGTTCTCAGTTTGTTACGTTGATCAGGCGAGCCTTTGCGTTCATCGTTATGAATTTCACTTGTCCATGTCTGTATTTCATTATCAATTATTCTTTGTTTGATTAAAGGGAGCCATAATTTATGAGAATCTAAATCTTGCTGTTCAATCCAATAGCTACCAAAACCTAGACGATATAAGAATGTTCTGATTTTTTTGCTCCAGAAAGCTACGCTCGTCTCGTTTTTAATGTCTACGTAAACCAAACTGGACAACCCAGGAATTTCCTTCTGAGAACCACTGATTAATTTCAGCCAAAATTTTATACTTTTATATTTTGAGTCTACTCTCATAGGGAGCGTAGGTATGTCCTGAGCGGGGGGGGGGGGGGGGGATGAATTCTGGGACATTTTCATTGATGGGGAAAAATGATAAATACTGGGATATTTTCATTGAAACTTTATCATCTCAGCTCGTGACCGCATTCCCGCTGACCAATGTAGCACGAGGGCGTCTCTGCGCAACAAACAACAGTTAAGAGAGGATCCATGTGAGAACCATGCAGACGAGTCTACAGTTCACCTCTCCGATTTCCTTTAAACTTGGCACACATTTATATCTTAACTAGCTAATGTCCCATGTGAAATAGTTTGGCTGAAATGTAAAAGGCTTTGAGATATGACAATCAAACTGTTTGACCCCCTGAAATGCTCATTATCAGAGCAAAATATATACCTCAGTGTTGAAACATGTCGCAATCGCAAATGATTATAAATAGAAAGATTATAGTTTTACCTGCTTTAGTACTAAGTCCCGTCAGCATATTAAAACCAAAATCAACTAATTTTATTTATATTTTGTCGCTGCTGTTGAATTTTTATTTAACGCTACTTAATAGGTATTTTTAAAACCCGATAAATGCTGTCTGGCAATGGCTGTTTGCAGATCGCGGCCTTCTTTTCTTTGAATTTAGAAATATTTCTAGATTGACTTACAATAGATCTCTGCATCTGGTAAAAAAAATTTTTGTAAAGTTAATGCTGGGTTAGAGAGTACGCACTCTCAAAATTCGCAATGTTCAGTTATTGAACAAACATGACGATTTGGTGACACGGCGATTTTTTTCGATTAAAATCGAAAATACGGTGAACTTCACAGATTTTCTGCCAATAATTGATTTAAGAATTCGAATGCACATTCATTTTCAATATTATTTTAGTTTTGAAGGGTGATCAAGTCCATCACCCGACTGTTCGGATGTCTAAAGTGACTGAATTATTGTCGCGTTTGACAGAGTCAAAGCTGAAAAATAGGTACTCGTAGTTTATGGCACTATCTTCGTTTAAAATTGTTTGATTGGATCAAAGACAATACATTTTCTACTATGATATATAGAGGATTTCAAACTACGCTACGCTTTAAATACAGATTGTAATCCGAGTCACTCTGAGTTTTGCGAGCCTCTATAGATGAAATCCCTGTAGTGATAAAATGATATCTCAAGAATTGCGTGATAGGAACTGCGTGTAACGTCTGCACGTGTATTTCCCGCCCTATCCACGAGATGGATTTGGACTTGATCAAGTGCTCATTTTGTGTAAATATTCAACGAAGGAAGGTGGCATATTTTCTCGTTACAAGGGAAAGCAACTGTATTACCATTGAAGGCATGAAAGGCATTGAATGCCTTCTTCACTTTTTTGCGCTCTTCTAAATCAATGATTTTTTTTGTATGAAATGCCTTGGGACTTGGCGGGGTTGTTGTTGATGGCGCGTGTCAGGTAAAATTATCATAAAATTTATAAATATTTTCACCTGTACTGTACTGTCTAGACAGGGTATTTTATTCATTTTTGATTTTAGGGCGGTGTGGTAATACACTAGTCAAAGTAAACCCCCAACCCGGGACAGGGTGGGCATTAGTGGGGAATTTGAAAAACGGGGGAGCCAAATATAGAAAAATGCCCCACCAATTGTGGCAATTGTAGACAGCAAAACGCCCCACCCCTGGGGACTCGTTTAAGAAAAACATAACTCAACAAGCTGTTCAAACATTTAATTAATAATTAACCTAACGTAAGCATACCCTATGACACGTTTCAATCATGCTTGATCAAGACAGATTGGACAAATCCACTTCCCTTTTGGAGGTGAGGTTGACACATGCCAAATGGAACCATTCAATAGCACAGTCCTCATCGTCACATAATCATATAATCATTCCTCTGGCATTCCACAAGTGCAATAAAGCACAGTCTCATTGTCACTGTAGTTGTCTGACTTCCCTGTCGTCTGTCTGCCTATAAACATGAACCAGACCTCGGCCATGATCAAATCCCCACTTTTTGCCCCACATAGCAGGCCCCACCTAAACTAGCGAGGGGTCGAATACCTGTTATTTCCCCACCCCCTCGGGCACTCTACCTCGATAAATGTGATCCTTAGCCCCACATTTCCCCCACCCTGTCCCGGGTTGGGAGGGGGAGGGGGGTTTACTTTGACTAGTGCATAATAGCTCACTCTCCGCTTATAGCTAGCTGCCTGTTATACACTTAAGTGCGATTTGTTACTGGCGTCCTCATATCTCTTTATAGCGGAGCAACCCACACAAGTGAAAAACAAATCACGCCGCGCGCCTCGCCCGCTCGCAGACGTAAAGG
Source organism: Actinernus sp. WN-2022 (assembly GCA_030867875.1). Lineage (NCBI taxonomy): Eukaryota > Metazoa > Cnidaria > Anthozoa > Actiniaria > Actinernidae > Actinernus > Actinernus sp. WN-2022. The sequence goes on along the minus strand of JAOWCC010001634.1, from coordinate 129,258,449 downwards.
TCGGTACACAAGTCACGTGTCCTGATATCCTGTTCACCGCAGACACCGGACATCCTACAGCTGAAAACTAACCAAACTCGTACACAAAGAAGAACGTATTTCTTTACAGTTTCAAGGTAGTAGACCAGTTCGCGGTTGATTCCGACATCGCGAAATACAGTGTTTGTATGGGAATCCGATGTCAAATAAAATCTGTCTTATCTTGTCCCGTCTCTTCGTTTGCTTGTTTGTTTGTATATTCTTTTGTCGGCTTTATTTTCATATTGTAATGCTAGTGCCGTCCGAAAAACATGTAAAATTACCGTACAGGAGAAGCACTCGATTAGTTTTTCTTCAAAAACAATTGTTTTAATCCTGTCTGTAAATATATATGTAATAAAAAAAAATCCGTAAAATCGAATTTCTGAAATATTCTTCAGATACAAACTTAAGATACCAGGTAAACGGATTAACTGATCGAAATTTGAGGAATGTAGCTGTGCTGGGAAGCGTGCAATCATGTTTTTAGTTTTCCATACATTTGTCTGTAAAAACGAGTCAAAGTCTGCGGGAAAAATTGCGCAAAAAAAATCAATCTTCCAGGAAGGAAAACATGTTTCTCAAGCATTTCAAAGACATTGTTTGTTTCGATGAAGCAAGATTTGCTTCCGCGACAATTTTTCCACGTTGGTCATGGAGGAAACAATGTTTACTAGGCTCCAGTGACACACAGTATATGTGTTTCTTAGCAACACAAACCCAGATCCCACTGGCAAGACAATTTGACACATTCGTTAGTTTTTTTTTGCAACGTTTCCTCGTTTATCCACCCGTGCAGCAAAACATTTTTATGCTTCCTGCTCGTTCAATTAGCGACCCAGGAAACATTAAGAGAAACAGAGAAGCGCAGTGATCGCGCCTCCGCCTTTTCGATCCCTCGTGCCTCGGATGATCACGTAAATGGCGGTCCCGTCTCACGCAATCTCGTTCTCATAGCCCGCGATCTTTTGACCAGTATCTTGGCGCTGGTCAAATGATTGCGGGCTCTGGGAACGAGATTGCGTCTCTCGACGCTCATATTCATCAGCAGCTGTGTATCACAGACGGCTAAGGAACCACTTTGGACGTTAAATAAATATCTGGCAGTGACCACCCTCAGTGCTTGTTGGTTGGCCGCATTAATGGCGAGAAAACTAACATAACTACTCATTCTTGTAAACTGCGTGGCTTACCGTGTGTACCTATAAACAGCAGTCTGAACAAGCGCCCCGCACATACATGTATATGTAAATCCAGCGTAATTCAGCTTTGTGCTGGCGAGTCTGGATAAAATCTGTCACGATCCACACAATATGTTTCATCGTTCACCCAGATGTTTTCTGAACCCTTTTCTAAGATAGTTTGTAGCAATAGCAACATACGTCAGACGTTTCTGAACTTCGCTTTCCGGGATGGCACTGCGCTCCAGTTCGGCACCGACACAGCTGATTAGGCCATCCCAATAAAATGCAAATACGTAGAGAGCTAGGAAAAGAGGTGTAGTTGAAAGTACTATGTTATTCAATGTTTTTTTTTTTTTAACTTTTCCCAAAAATTGGGTCAATGTCAAGCTTTGTATTTTTGTTAACTTTTCCAAAAAACAACATTGGGATGACCGTATGTGGGTCGTGTGAATATACAGGATATATGCATGGGATGTTAGAAACCATTTATAATTCGTTGTTGTGACCTTGTGTATGAATGTATGCAAACATTTGACCCCATAACAGTTACATATATCAGGTGCATCATGGGTAATTTTAGCCTATACTCAGCTTGAAAAGATAAAAATAAAAGTTTTGCCAGTTCTGTTTCATGAGATTCATAAATATTTCAATAATATTATATTAAATTACCCATACTGGTATCTATGTTGGGCCCACATGGAATGTACACATCTGTGTTTATACCTGTGGTACACAACAGCAGACTGGGTTCTAGTCCTAAACAAAATGGCGGCTGCTACAAAGGCATTCCTGTATTTCTGGTAAATGTTCTTTCGGTTTAAAATCGACAAGAGGATAATTATCGTAAGTTGTGGCTTCGAGACCATGACAGAGCTGGGGAGGAGAGCACAAATAATGCTTGAATCAGGTATGCATTTATCGCTGATTCATCCTTCGTATTACTAATCTTTCTTATTTTGAAGTTTCTTTGTTAATTGCAAAACCATAGGCATAAGTGACAAATAAATTTATCACCCAGTTATTTTAAAGCTATGTTTCTCATTCCTACCCGTTATTTGTCCCGTTATTCTGCACACGATACAGCTTACCTCTGGCGTTGATTGTTTATTTACGTTGGACCTGGGAGTTGTGGGAGTATGTTCATGTTACTTTGTCTTTGGCCTCACTGCTCCTAAGCTGAATAAACTTTACAAACTTTTTAGTCCGCAGTTGTATTTCCAAATGACTTATCTACAAAATAATAACTCTCTCATCTTCTACAATTTCGCCGCATCGATAGTATTCGAATGTAATTTTACCCTAAAATTTGACTTTTTGAAAAATAATTTCGGAAGTCACTTGTACATGAAAGCCTTACTTCTTGAATACTGAATATTTTTTGGCACTTATATCATAATTAAATTGCAATTGGTCGTATTTATGCTGTAGAAACGTTTTGTGTATATAGCTTATATGTTTTTTTCAAAAAAATCCTGTAAACATCACTGAAAAACAAAGTGGAAATACCCCTCAAACCGAAGCAGTTTGTACTGCCCCCGATATCTCTTACAGTTTTTGGAATATTTGCAAAATATTCTACCAAGTGTAATGCCAGGCCAATAGTAATACTGATATGTGCAAAATATGAACAAAATCTGAGATGTACCATGTAGACTCATTTTATCAGGGTGCATGGTTTTCACATGGATGCCCTCTTAACTATTCTACATGTACTTCAGGTATCTTCAGCTACCAAACATGACAGCTAGTCAAGGAAAAATTGCCACTCCTCTTATCCTCCCCAACAATTGTTCCTGGGATGAACAGACAGGAGAGTACAGTAACACAGAAGGAGAAGAGCGTGAGTCTCTGAACACAGTCCCCCGCGCACTTCAGAATCTAAGAGATATCAAAGGACCTGTGTGTGTGGTTTCTATTGCCGGTCCGTGCAGAAAAGGCAAGTCTTACATACTGAGTAAGGCGTTTGAACAAGGAGAGGTAAGGAGTTCACAATCGTTTAATACTCGACATGATATTCATAATAGAAATAATAATTGTATTATTAACAATAATTGTGATATTAACTTTGAAGGAAAATTTATACTGCTCAACACAACTAAATGTTCCACTAACGGAAGCTTTTGGTTTTCAAACACTAGGCCCTTGCCAATCAGTGTAATGTATCTAACAAACAGCGGCTTGGAGTTTCACAATAAACTAACTCATTTTCATTTCTTTTTTCAGTTAAAAAAAATGTAAAGAAATCTGATAAAAATGGCGCAAGTACTTATCTATCAAAACGGTCACCCCTACCCCTTAAAATAGACTTCACCCTTCTACGTTGTTTTTCTCTGAAAGGAAAGATGCAATACTATATGTTTCACCTATATGTTCCACCAATGGAGAGCCATTACTCTTTAATTTCCCTTCAGATCTTTCCTCTTGGCCATTTACTGGATCCCGAGACCATGGGAATCTGGCTGTGGGTTGTCGATAAGAAGTTCAAAGACAATACAGGCAAGGAATTCACAGTCGTGTTGATGGACTCTGAAGGCATCGACGCGGTGTCTGCTAAGAAGGCAGACGATCACAGGGTCTTCACGCTGTCCATTCTTCTCGCGTCAATCATGATCTACAACTCGGCTGGAGTACCATCAAGAAATGACCTGGAGGGGCTGGAGTATCTTTTCAATGCACAAAAGCTCACGCTGAGGGGAGGTGGGGAGGAGGAGGGGGTACTTAGACAAGTGTAATTGGTCCAACACCGAGGACCAGGAAAAGGGGTCAATTACCAACATCAGTTTTATTTAAGATCATAAATCATTACATAAATTCTCAATCCGCATTTGGCAAAGGCTAATTGACGCGGGTGGCAATAATAGGAATATGAAGTATATACATACTAAAAGAAAGGCCGAAATAAATTACATTTAGAACTGTAAATACGTATGGCAAAGAGTGGAAGAAAGAATGGTTTTAAGAAGATAATATTTTCCGATCAAGTAGAAGTAGAAGATTGGTGTCGTTTGCTTCTGTTTATATTCTATATATTGGTATTGATATCTTTCCTCAAACTGCTCTATACAAAGTGTCATCAGTGCTAGATTATTCCAGAAATACTTACCATCTTCCGATCTAGAGAATATCAGTTCAATATTTCGGAAAGGTATTGGGAATATCCTCCCTCTAAGATATAGAGAATTCCTCCTCTTGGGTAAAATAAATAGAATAACTTATTGATGAATATAATTAACATTAAGGTTTTTAAGAAGTGGTTAACACCATTTACCCATTAGTGTTTCTCTTTCAGTTCTATAGAGAACAACAACTACATCTCATTGTTTGCCTCTTTTTGCTTTTGTAAGTCTGTTGCCTTGTTTTCCGGTTCGTTTGCTTTTATTTTAGGTATTTTTGCACAAGGAATTGGTAAAAGCAGTGTCTTTATTTCAGTTTAAAGTCGACGATCGATTGAAACTAAAGTAGTCCTTAATAGTTTCACCAGCTACATTGTTCAGTTGTCACAGCGCATTCAGCTCCACTCTGGCCAATCAGAGGGCAAGAACAGCAGCTTTCTCTACAAGACGTTTCCGTACTTGATCTGGCTGCTGAGGGATGTGGTTCTTGATCTTCCCACTGGCTGTAATACAATCAAGGAGTACTTCCTGAAGAAGGTCTACTGTACCATACACATTATTGTACTGTTGTATCACTTTTGAGTAATACAGTACTGCATGCACAAAACCTGTAATCTTATTGGACCATTATACTGTAGCACTATTGTTTTTGTACTGCACGTTCTAAAGGTTAGGGTGTTTTGTATTGTTGGGTACGCCAATGCTGTGGCTCGTTTCGAGCGGTACAGGCCGGCTCTCATCTCAGTTCTGTCTCTTGACACCGTCACAATATGCACATGCGCATATAAGTCACCTAAGAGGACTGATCTCCGTACCCTATGATAGTCTGTGCCAATCTATTTTTGGCTCAGTGGATGTCACGATGCTATTTTCAGATTCGGTTCCAGCTCCTCACGGATTTTACTCGCTCCACCCTTTGTTGAATTCATGAAAACGGTGATGGATGCGAAACAAACGATATCGAGCTTCAAAACTGGCTCTGAATTCTGTGTTGCTCCCTAAACTTACTACCCGGACAGATCTGACCTGATCTGACTTGAAGACTCGTGAAAATGAACTTTGAAATTTAATATTATAAGCGTTAATACCATTGCCTATATAAGGCGTACGAACAGTTCTGCTCCCGATCTTGCCTCCCGCCGGCTCATTCGGACACGTGACACCAACAACCAATCGGATAGAGTGGTAAAAATATTGCAACTAATTTTGCAAGCTAAAAATAAATCGACGCAGACTATCATGGGAAAAGAGCCCAATATATGGGAGATCTGATGGTCTCTTGGGGAAAACCATTTCAAAACCATTGCAATGTCAAGGCATTTCGTAAGGTATAAACTGTACCGTAAGTTGGGGCCGTAATCTCCCCACTCATACGAAATCTACTCTAAAAGCAATAAACTTATTTTCCTTGTCCTTATGAACACGGGATGTTAGGAGAACACCTTTTCTCAATCTTATGAATAATTCATAAAGTAATTAGCTAACCACAGTCACATGATGAACCTTGAAAACCCGTAAACAGCTATCCACAGTACTATCCACATAAATCATTTCAACCTAGTCCTTATTGTCTGCCTTTAAATATTACAAATATTTAAATATTACACACAAGCCGATAGGACTAATAAAATACAAAGAATTGAGAACAATTAATATGTTGCTTAATTCTAACAGAGCTATGTTTCATTCTTCGTTCCTTAATCTCATCATAGCTACAATGGAACTCCCTCCTCTTTTGAAAAATGGAGTAAAACAATAATTACCAATGGTCCGATGTTTGGCTCTTTCTAAAGTTAATATCATTATATTTCTTTACATCAGGTCTTTAAGGCTGAGAGCGTAGGTTCCGCTGACACAGCACAAGAAGTGGCAGAAAGCATTCTCAAGTTCTTCCCTGGATTTGATGCCTTCATGCTTCCTCCTCCCGCTTACGACCCTAAGGTGGTAAAAAACCTCAACGACAAGTCTGTGAAGGGAAAGGTGAACGAGCAGTTCTTCGAAGGTGTTATTCAGTTCAAACACATGCTTCATTTAAAGCTTGCGCCCAAGATCTCTTTCAACGAAGGCGAATTCGTCACTGGAGAAGGTACTCACACTAAATGCTTTGACATGTTTCTCTCGAAGTCAGTAATGGTTATTTTCTTTGCCATCTTTTCGAGCTAATTTTTTTTATGTGGGGGAGTTCATGAGATCATATGGATCGGATCTAGCCTGCGTCGCAGGCGTTTCGGTGGGTTTTTCGGAAGATTGGTGCTCGGGAGAATAGGGCGACTAGATCAGATCCACTCCGCGGCAAAACGTCACACGCATGCGCTTTTGATGATTCCAGTAACTTCAATTATTTTATTATCCTATAACAGTTTCTATATTACTTTATTATATTGTAACGATTTTACTTCCTTCATTTAACCGTATTTTCTCTTTAAGTAAAATTGATCATATGTTTCTATCTACTCCAATTTGTTTTCCTCAACTCTTGTCCTTGTGGTAGTGGTCAACTCGAAAGCCTTAGCTCCTTTGACCACTACCCACTATTCCTCAAAATTGTAACTACTATCATCTTTTCTATTACTAGTACTTACTTATAGTATCTTATAAATAATTAGCCGAAATAGTGCAAAATAAAGAACTTGAACCAGCGCGTGCGCGTTCCGCCAGTTTCCCGCCAAAACAGAAAGAAAACAAAGGCAATCACCCATATTTCCAATTTTAGGTTTGTATGTGAAATGTTTCGTCAAAAACAACAAAAGTACTTTAAAGTTAAGCCTAAGACTTTAACAGGTTTAAGTTTTCTTGATTTGTAATTTACTGTGAGTTTACTAAGTTATAAAAAAATATTTACTAAAAACATTAAAGCCCTCGGTAATTTGTATTTGAAACCAGAGCGTTCTTTCGGCTCTATAATTGTACTGTAATCTTTGTAACTAATGCCTTTATATGTACATATTTCCAAATATTACGTCCATGAAAGCTGTCATTTTTGCGGTATAATTGTTATTGTAGAATATTTCAAAATAAGAAGGCTTATTATGTATGTACGCAATTGTTATTCTAAAGCTCTGGCTACATTAGTTGAACTATATGTGGATGCCTTGAACACACCTGGTGCCGTGCCCAACGTGCAGAGTGCCTGGGACACATTCGTGAATACCAAGTGTACCGAAGTCAAGGAAGCCACTCTGTGCATCTATGAACAGGAAATGACGTCACGAGTGCAAGGCAATCTCCCCTGTGATGCTGACGTCATCAGGCGTGCGCATCTGGAGGCACTGGACATTTGTTTGGAGGTGTTTCGCGACGAAACTTACGGGATATCTGCCCAAAGCGTTGACAAGTACTTGACAGAACTAACGGTAAATATATAGACAAGCCTATGAGCGGAGCTCCCAATAATTAAATACGAAGTGATGCACGCGCATATATGCAATGGAAATTCATTTACGAAAATAAACAGTGCACGTGCATTTGAGTTGCACGCATATGTAACGGAAAAGGTGACGGCATACGACGAAAGAACATGACGCGTATGCGTGCAAGCGGAGATGTAACGTAAATTTAAGTTGGAATTTGAATATTTTACGCATTCCAGCAAAAACATTATACTGATCATTGAGATAATTAAGAAAATCACAAATTCCCATAAACGGAGGATTGAATGTAAGGACAGGACGGCGTTAAATAGCCAAACAAAATCGAACACTCGAAAAGGACTGGAAAACCACGTGTTCCGCGCGCTGGTGCGCGGCCGGGCAGGCAAGAACATGTTGCTAAAATTTCACTCTCATGCTATATGTATGGAGCTCCGCTATAAGTGGCTGAAGCAATGACCAAGTTATCAGAATACTTTGCTCCCTCATGCGTATTTTGTTGCATCATTTCGAGAACATGAGCATTGGAATATCTCATTGTAAACCATAACTGAACTATGAGTATGATCTTAATCCCACCTTCTAGGAGGCTGCTGATAACATCATGTCCAAATGGATGAGTGACAATAAACACCAAACAGAAGAGTTCTGCCACAAACTGCTCAAGAAACTGAAGACTGAAAACCTGGATGCAGTGCTGGATCGACTTCGTGGCTCTGATGGAGCAAAGGTTAAGTTTGCCGAGATCATCGCAGCCTACACAGCCATTGAACAAGGTTACCAGAAGGGTGCCCGAGGGGCGAAGGACGTGTGTGCCACAGTGTTCTTCGCCTTCCATCCGGTTAGTGGATTGATAATATTGTTAACATATACCTCACTAAGAGTGTCAAATTGTGGGAAGCAGTGTGTTTTGTTTCCCTGAGATCCTCAATGTTCCTCGAAACAGAGTGTTGAGGGGCAACAAAAACAAAAAGGAGTTTTCGATGCCTTTAATAAGTGACAGTATCATTACAGGAACTACAAAAGGAGATGGAAAAGCACATGGATCTTCTGCAGACGCTGAGGGACTTCGATGAGAACCTTGCACAGGAGAGAGCTGCCAGGGCCTTTCAGGAGGAGCAGCGAAGAAGGGTTGAGGTATAGACTTTACAAATAGATATTACAGATGTACTACTGATACGTCCCTACTGTCCTACAAGAACAATGTAGGAATAGTGTGGAAAGAATCTTGATACTGAAATCGTTCTTTATTATATAACAACTTTTTTTAGGAGGAGAATGCTCGCTTGGAAGAGGAAAAGAAAATCAAAGAAAGAGAGGTTGTAATATGGGATACTGTACATAAGTTAAGAAAGTCTGATGACCTTTTTTATCCCTTTACGCAGCTATAGCATTTTCTTCCTGGGATTTTTTAAACCCGATCTATGAATGTGACGTAATTAGGGATGTGTGGCGGTTTCAGGTCCGGGTTTGAGCTCAGTTTTGACTTCCGTGTTAGGTTTTAAAGAAACTTTGTTGAAATTCGGGTTAATGTTTTTATATTTTATGGATCCGTATCAAATTGAGAAACAAACCGTTACGTTTATGCAGGCAATCGTATTGTGTAGCGAATTCTTTTCGCAAACCGAGACCGCTTCTACTGCCAAGCCGCACCGGCATGCATGTATGCCTACCCGGCTATCATGCAAGCCTCTCTCCATATAAGTAAACAAGTCCAAGGACTACAGAAAAGCTGATCGAACAACGTATGTATAGAGAATTCTACGATATTTCGGCTGGCCAAACCAGCCTTCTTCAGGTAGATCTTACAATGAATATTTCGCAATGGCAAGTATAAATATCAAGGTGATTACACAATCTAAGAGGAAAAAGGAAATGACGTAAGTAAAAATATGGATTTGAGATAACATAAAAATACGGGTCTACAAGATAACATATTAAGTTTCATCACGTTTGTTCATGCCGAGAGGTTCGAGAGTTTTAGCTATGTCGATAAGATATGACTCTCTGGCTTTACGAATAGAGTCTCGCGAAGAATAAATTATTTCTAAGGGGATAAGTTGCATGTCAGTATTAGAATGGCTAGAGCAGGAAAGGAAATGTTCAGAAACTGTGGTGGGTTTAGATTTAATATTAAATTTGTCAACTGCTCGTCTGTGTTCATTAAATCGGTCTTTGAGCCGTCGTTTAGTTTCACCGATGTATTGTAAGCGGCAGCGATTGCATTGTACCATGTAGATAACGTTACTAGTGTTACATGATTGTGATATGTGACTTAATGAAACGGGTTTCTCCGGTGGAAGAAAAAGTGTAGCTAACGAGGCCATGATTAATGTAAGGACAAGTGGCACAGTTTTTTTCCGCAGCGGAAAGAGCCAGATGGAAGAGCAGGTTTGTTAGTCACATTACGTAGTTGTGATTTGACAAGTAGGTCACGAAGGTTAGGGCAACGGCGGTGAGCGACGAGAGGCAGGTTAACAAAAACGTCTTTACAGCGATTAGAAGAAAACAGTATGTGAGAATGCTTACGAATCAGTGATGAAATGTTAGGTAGCGCTGGATTATATGTGATGACAAAAGAATTCGCTTAGAATCTTGTGCATGTTTAGCCTGTAAAGCATCGTTACGAGAAATATTAGCAGCACGTTGTATTTGTAGATCGAGGAAAGAACGCTTATAACCTCGCTTTAAGAGGTGAGACTTTAATTCATAAGGCGAAGTTTGAAGGTTTCGTCAGCAGAACAAATGCGACGAATGCGGAGTGCTAAACTAAAAGGGATAGCCTTTTTAGTATGTAAAGGATGACAAGAAGAGTAGAGAAGGTGTTAATTGGACAGGTGTTTATCAGTAGGTTTGGTGTAGAGATCAGTCTCGATGTTACCGTCTTTAAAGATGACTGTGACATCGAGAAAAGAGATGTCGGTGAAACTGTAAGACGAAGTGAATTTAATGGTAGGATGAAGAGCGTTGAGATAATCGATGAATACTTTTAAACGATCTTGGCCCTCCGTCCAAATCATAAAAATATCATCGATATATCTCAACCAAGTATGTGGTTGTAAGGGGCTAAGAGTTTTACAATGTGTGAACGCTGCTGCGTAGATGTGTAAGAGGGCCGTGATCCTCCAGGGAGGGGGGGGGGGGGGGGGGGGGGGGTACTTATATGAAAAATGGGGATGTATGTGAGGCCAAGAGGCTCAAACCCTGACCCTGTTTGACCCAAAATCCGAGGTCCGAAACCCTGATTGCCCTTTTTGGGGGAGAAAACCATGTCTTTTTTTAACATAGTAGCTAAAAAATAAACCAAAACTACCGACCCTGACTGCACCCAAATTAAACTCAAATCCTGACCCTGATCTGCCCAAATCAGGTCAAAACCCTGACCCTACCTGCCCAAACTGAGCTCAAAACCCTGACCCACCCGCGCGGCACATGCATAATACGTCACAAACAGGAGTACCCCCCAGGGGGCCGTGAGCCATGTCCGTTTCATTTTTGCGTAGAAATAAAATAAGGATTACGTAGTTCAACACGGCACCTTAAAGATTAGCAGGACATACACAACTCGTTCATAGAATGCAAACATGGCCGTTCCAAACTTAACGACTACGGGGAAACTAATCCTTCTGGTTAGGTTATAGAGAAGATAAATTTATGTTTGGTACTGGCAATTCAAATGTTTCGTTATGTCATGTTTGCCGTTTGCTTTATTTATGCACATAATGTTTTCCATGCACAAGACTATTTAAATAAGGATAACTATTGCGGGTTGAAATAGTCGGCGTTTCATCACGAGTTTCACACGATTTTTAATCTCTGAAGATGGTCTTGATCAGAGGGAAACAGGAGGAGGACAAGATCAGACTACAGGAGCAGTTCGAAGAGAACATGAGAGCTCAACGCGAGCAAATGACGAACATGATGGAAGCCAACCATGACGAACTGAGGAAAGAAAGAGAGATGATTAACAACCAGAACAAGACAATGGAGGACATGATAGAGGTGATGAAGGAATCGATAGATGCCAAGAATGATGAGGTCGGCAAGTTACAAGACCAGATCACAGAGCTTATCAACAGACCCCAACCAACTCCTCCCAAAGGCGGTTGTGTTATCCTATGAACTGAGAGGAATCTGGTCGTCTTGAGTCATAACTCCTTGAAGTGTTTTTTTTATAAGGGCCCCATATTGTAGTGCTGACTAGGTTACCCTGGTTAAATAACTTTACTATTTGTAGTAGTAGTAGTAGTCGTAGTATAATAGTAGCAATGTAGTCGTCGTAGTAGTAGTAGTCGTAGTAATAGTCGTATCACCGTAGTCGAAGTCATAGTAGTTGTCGTAGTAAGTAGTCGTAGAAAGTACTAGTAGTAGTCGTAGTAAGTAGTTGTAGTCGTAGTAAGTAGTCGTAGATTACTAGTAGTAGTCGAGGTAAGTAGTCGTAGTAAGTAGTCGTAGAAAGTACTAGTAGTAGTAAGTAGTTGTAGTAAGTAGTATATATGTGAAAGTATTTAGCTTAAGACGTGACAACAAGCTATTCCATCTTTTGTTATCTATCATACTAATATCCCGTATTTAGAGCATAACTGTCTAACACAAACCTATTATGTGAGTAATAAATCAGCAAAACAAACTGTGGTCGCTCGCAAGCCACTCAAGCTGGTCAATATTAAACCATATAGTTTTTATTGGAGGCTGTGGACCACAAAGTTATTAGTACCTCTACTGTCAGGTGTTACCCTCGTAAAATAAAGTTCAATATTATTATTATTATTATTGGGATGGAATTGTTGTTCTTATGTGAGAGAGACCCGTCTGCTGTCAAGCCTGTCAGCACATATAAAGTGTTCCTTCCTGAACACAGAAATAAAAACTAATAAAATCGTTAAATCGACAATATAAAGGATGGTATTTGATTTTTGTATTCCATGGAAACTTCAATTTTCTTTGTGAAATTGGAGGATGGGTCGTATTTGGGATTTCGAAAACAAAAATCGGAAATCCGAATTTCTATTTTCGTTTTCTAATTACCTCACGTTTAGTTAATACTTAATAAAGCTTCTTAGTAGCCTTTATACCCGAGCACTCAACCGGCGACAAATCGGATTACCACACAAGCGTTGACAGATTTTACCAAGATCCTCTCTGTAAAAGCTCCTCACGGATTTTACTCGCTCCACCCTTTGTTGAATTCATGAAAACGGTGATGGATGCGAAACAAACGATATCGAGCTTCAAAACTGGCTCTGAATTCTGTGTTGCTCCCTAAACTTACTACCCGGACAGATCTGACCTGATCTGACTTGAAGACTCGTGAAAATGAACTTTGAAATTTAATATTATAAGCGTTAATACCATTGCCTATATAAGGCGTACGAACAGTTCTGCTCCCGATCTTGCCTCCCGCCGGCTCATTCGGACACGTGACACCAACAACCAATCGGATAGAGTGGTAAAAATATTGCAACTAATTTTGCAAGCTAAAAATAAATCGACGCAGACTATCATGGGAAAAGAGCCCAATATATGGGAGATCTGATGGTCTCTTGGGGAAAACCATTTCAAAACCATTGCAATGTCAAGGCATTTCGTAAGGTATAAACTGTACCGTAAGTTGGGGCCGTAATCTCCCCACTCATACGAAATCTACTCTAAAAGCAATAAACTTATTTTCCTTGTCCTTATGAACACGGGATGTTAGGAGAACACCTTTTCTCAATCTTATGAATAATTCATAAAGTAATTAGCTAACCACAGTCACATGATGAACCTTGAAAACCCGTAAACAGCTATCCACAGTACTATCCACATAAATCATTTCAACCTAGTCCTTATTGTCTGCCTTTAAATATTACAAATATTTAAATATTACACACAAGCCGATAGGACTAATAAAATACAAAGAATTGAGAACAATTAATATGTTGCTTAATTCTAACAGAGCTATGTTTCATTCTTCGTTCCTTAATCTCATCATAGCTACAATGGAACTCCCTCCTCTTTTGAAAAATGGAGTAAAACAATAATTACCAATGGTCCGATGTTTGGCTCTTTCTAAAGTTAATATCATTATATTTCTTTACATCAGGTCTTTAAGGCTGAGAGCGTAGGTTCCGCTGACACAGCACAAGAAGTGGCAGAAAGCATTCTCAAGTTCTTCCCTGGATTTGATGCCTTCATGCTTCCTCCTCCCGCTTACGACCCTAAGGTGGTAAAAAACCTCAACGACAAGTCTGTGAAGGGAAAGGTGAACGAGCAGTTCTTCGAAGGTGTTATCAGTTCAAACACATGCTTCATTTAAAGCTTGCGCCCAAGATCTCTTTCAACGAAGGCGAATTCGTCACTGGAGAAGGTACTCACACTAAATGCTTTGACATGTTTCTCTCGAAGTCAGTAATGGTTATTTTCTTTGCCATCTTTTCGAGCTAATTTTTTTTATGTGGGGGAGTTCATGAGATCATATGGATCGGATCTAGCCTGCGTCGCAGGCGTTTCGGTGGGTTTTTCGGAAGATTGGTGCTCGGGAGAATAGGGCGACTAGATCAGATCCACTCCGCGGCAAAACGTCACACGCATGCGCTTTTGATGATTCCAGTAACTTCAATTATTTTATTATCCTATAACAGTTTCTATATTACTTTATTATATTGTAACGATTTTACTTCCTTCATTTAACCGTATTTTCTCTTTAAGTAAAATTGATCATATGTTTCTATCTACTCCAATTTGTTTTCCTCAACTCTTGTCCTTGTGGTAGTGGTCAACTCGAAAGCCTTAGCTCCTTTGACCACTACCCACTATTCCTCAAAATTGTAACTACTATCATCTTTTCTATTACTAGTACTTACTTATAGTATCTTATAAATAATTAGCCGAAATAGTGCAAAATAAAGAACTTGAACCAGCGCGTGCGCGTTCCGCCAGTTTCCCGCCAAAACAGAAAGAAAACAAAGGCAATCACCCATAATTCCAATTTTAGGTTTGTATGTGAAATGTTTCGTCAAAAACAACAAAAGTACTTTAAAGTTAAGCCTAAGACTTTAACAGGTTTAAGTTTTCTTGATTTGTAATTTACTGTGAGTTTACTAAGTTATAAAAAAATATTTACTAAAAACATTAAAGCCCTCGGTAATTTGTATTTGAAACCAGAGCGTTCTTTCGGCTCTATAATTGTACTGTAATCTTTGTAACTAATGCCTTTATATGTACATATTTCCAAATATTACGTCCATGAAAGCTGTCATTTTTGCGGTATAATTGTTATTGTAGAATATTTCAAAATAAGAAGGCTTATTATGTATGTACGCAATTGTTATTCTAAAGCTCTGGCTACATTAGTTGAACTATATGTGGATGCCTTGAACACACCTGGTGCCGTGCCCAACGTGCAGAGTGCCTGGGACACATTCGTGAATACCAAGTGTACCGAAGTCAAGGAAGCCACTCTGTGCATCTATGAACAGGAAATGACGTCACGAGTGCAAGGCAATCTCCCCTGTGATGCTGACGTCATCAGGCGTGCGCATCTGGAGGCACTGGACATTTGTTTGGAGGTGTTTCGCGACGAAACTTACGGGATATCTGCCCAAAGCGTTGACAAGTACTTGACAGAACTAACGGTAAATATATAGACAAGCCTATGAGCGGAGCTCCCAATAATTAAATACGAAGTGATGCACGCGCATATATGCAATGGAAATTCATTTACGAAAATAAACAGTGCACGTGCATTTGAGTTGCACGCATATGTAACGGAAAAGGTGACGGCATACGACGAAAGAACATGACGCGTATGCGTGCAAGCGGAGATGTAACGTAAATTTAAGTTGGAATTTGAATATTTTACGCATTCCAGCAAAAACATTATACTGATCATTGAGATAATTAAGAAAATCACAAATTCCCATAAACGGAGGATTGAATGTAAGGACAGGACGGCGTTAAATAGCCAAACAAAATCGAACACTCGAAAAGGACTGGAAAACCACGTGTTCCGCGCGCTGGTGCGCGGCCGGGCAGGCAAGAACATGTTGCTAAAATTTCACTCTCATGCTATATGTATGGAGCTCCGCTATAAGTGGCTGAAGCAATGACCAAGTTATCAGAATACTTTGCTCCCTCATGCGTATTTTGTTGCATCATTTCGAGAACATGAGCATTGGAATATCTCATTGTAAACCATAACTGAACTATGAGTATGATCTTAATCCCACCTTCTAGGAGGCTGCTGATAACATCATGTCCAAATGGATGAGTGACAATAAACACCAAACAGAAGAGTTCTGCCACAAACTGCTCAAGAAACTGAAGACTGAAAACCTGGATGCAGTGCTGGATCGACTTCGTGGCTCTGATGGAGCAAAGGTTAAGTTTGCCGAGATCATCGCAGCCTACACAGCCATTGAACAAGGTTACCAGAAGGGTGCCCGAGGGGCGAAGGACGTGTGTGCCACAGTGTTCTTCGCCTTCCATCCGGTTAGTGGATTGATAATATTGTTAACATATACCTCACTAAGAGTGTCAAATTGTGGGAAGCAGTGTGTTTTGTTTCCCTGAGATCCTCAATGTTCCTCGAAACAGAGTGTTGAGGGGCAACAAAAACAAAAAGGAGTTTTCGATGCCTTTAATAAGTGACAGTATCATTACAGGAACTACAAAAGGAGATGGAAAAGCACATGGATCTTCTGCAGACGCTGAGGGACTTCGATGAGAACCTTGCACAGGAGAGAGCTGCCAGGGCCTTTCAGGAGGAGCAGCGAAGAAGGGTTGAGGTATAGACTTTACAAATAGATATTACAGATGTACTACTGATACGTCCCTACTGTCCTACAAGAACAATGTAGGAATAGTGTGGAAAGAATCTTGATACTGAAATCGTTCTTTATTATATAACAACTTTTTTTAGGAGGAGAATGCTCGCTTGGAAGAGGAAAAGAAAATCAAAGAAAGAGAGGTTGGTAATATGGGATACTGTACATAAGTTAAGAAAGTCTGATGACCTTTTTTATCCCTTTACGCAGCTATAGCATTTCTTCCTGGGATTTTTAAACCCGATCTATGAATGTGACGTAATTAGGGATGTGTGGCGGTTTCAGGTCCGGGTTTGAGCTCAGTTTTGACTTCCGTGTTAGGTTTTAAAGAAAACTTTGTTGAAATTCGGGTTAATGTTTTTATATTTTATGGATCCGTATCAAATTGAGAACAAACCCGTTACGTTTATGCAGGCAATCCGTATTGTGTAGCGAATTCTTTTCGCAAACCGAGACCGCTTCTACTGCCAAGCCGCACCGGCATGCATGTATGCCTACCCGGCTATCATGCAAGCCTCTCTCCATATAAGTAAACAAGTCCAAGGACTACAGAAAAGCTGATCGAACAACGTATGTATAGAGAATTCTACGATATTTCGGCTGGCCAAACCAGCCTTCTTCAGGTAGATCTTACAAATGAATATTTCGCAATGGCAAGTATAAATATCAAGGTGATTACACAATCTAAGAGGAAAAAGGAAATGACGTAAGTAAAAATATGGATTTGAGATAACATAAAAATACGGGTCTACAAGATAACATATTAAGTTTCATCACGTTTGTTCATGCCGAGAGGTTCGAGAGTTTTAGCTATGTCGATAAGATATGACTCTCTGGCTTTACGAATAGAGTCTCGCGAAGAATAAATTATTTCTAAGGGGATAAGTTGCATGTCAGTATTAGAATGGCTAGAGCAGGAAAGGAAATGTTCAGAAACTGTGGTGGGTTTAGATTTAATATTAAATTTGTCAACTGCTCGTCTGTGTTCATTAAATCGGTCTTTGAGCCGTCGTTTAGTTTCACCGATGTATTGTAAGCGGCAGCGATTGCATTGTACCATGTAGATAACGTTACTAGTGTTACATGATTGTGATATGTGACTTAATGAAACGGGTTTCTCCGGTGGAAGAAAAAGTGTAGCTAACGAGGCCATGATTAATGTAAGGACAAGTGGCACAGTTTTTTCCGCAGCGGAAAGAGCCAGATGGAAGAGCAGGTTTGTTAGTCACATTACGTAGTTGTGATTTGACAAGTAGGTCACGAAGGTTAGGGCAACGGCGGTGAGCGACGAGAGGCAGGTTAACAAAAACGTCTTTACAGCGATTAGAAGAAAACAGTATGTGAGAATGCTTACGAATCAGTGATGAAATGTTAGGTAGCGCTGGATTATATGTGATGACAAAAGGAATTCGCTTAGAATCTTGTGCATGTTTAGCCTGTAAAGCATCGTTACGAGAAATATTAGCAGCACGTTGTATTTGTAGATCGAGGAAAGAACGCTTATAACCTCGCTTTAAGAGGTGAGACTTTAATTCATAAGGCGAAGTTTGAAGGTTTCGTCAGCAGAACAAATGCGACGAATGCGGAGTGCTAAACTAAAAGGGATAGCCTTTTTAGTATGTAAAGGTTGACAAGAAGAGTAGAGAAGGTGTTAATTGGACAGGTGTTTATCAGTAGGTTTGGTGTAGAGATCAGTCTCGATGTTACCGTCTTTAAAGATGACTGTGACATCGAGAAAAGAGATGTCGGTGAAACTGTAAGACGAAGTGAATTTAATGGTAGGATGAAGAGCGTTGAGATAATCGATGAATACTTTTAAACGATCTTGGCCCTCCGTCCAAATCATAAAAATATCATCGATATATCTCAACCAAGTATGTGGTTTGTAAGGGGCTAAGAGTTTTACAATGTGTGAACGCTGCTGCGTAGATGTGTAAGAGGGCCGTGATCCTCCAGGGAGGGGGGGGGGGGGGGGGGGGGGTACTTATATGAAAAATGGGGATGTATGTGAGGCCAAGAGGCTCAAACCCTGACCCTGTTTGACCCAAAATCCGAGGTCCGAAACCCTGATTGCCCTTTTTGGGGGAGAAAACCATGTCTTTTTTTAACATAGTAGCTAAAAAATAAACCAAAACTACCGACCCTGACTGCACCCAAATTAAACTCAAATCCTGACCCTGATCTGCCCAAATCAGGTCAAAACCCTGACCCTACCTGCCCAAACTGAGCTCAAAACCCTGACCCACCCGCGCGGCACATGCATAATACGTCACAAACAGGAGTACCCCCCAGGGGGCCGTGAGCCATGTCCGTTTCATTTTTGCGTAGAAATAAAATAAGGATTACGTAGTTCAACACGGCACCTTAAAGATTAGCAGGACATACACAACTCGTTCATAGAATGCAAACATGGCCGTTCCAAACTTAACGACTACGGGGAAACTAATCCTTCTGTGTTCAGTCTTAAGGTTATAGAGAAGATAAATTTATGTTTGGTACTGGCAATTCAAATGTTTCGTTATGTCATGTTGCCGTTTGCTTTATTTATGCACATAATGTTTTCCATGCACAAGACTATTTAAATAAGGATAACTATTGCGGGTTGAAATAGTCGGCGTTTCATCACGAGTTTCACACGATTTTTAATCTCTGAAGATGGTCTTGATCAGAGAGAAACAGGAGGAGGACAAGATCAGACTACAGGAGCAGTTCGAAGAGAACATGAGAGCTCAACGCGAGCAAATGACGAACATGATGGAAGCCAACCATGACGAACTGAGGAAAGAAAGAGAGATGATTAACAACCAGAACAAGACAATGGAGGACATGATAGAGGTGATGAAGGAATCGATAGATGCCAAGAATGATGAGGTCGGCAAGTTACAAGACCAGATCACAGAGCTTATCAACAGACCCCAACCAACTCCTCCCAAAGGCGGTTGTGTTATCCTATGAACTGAGAGGAATCTGGTCGTCTTGAGTCATAACTCCTTGAAGTGTTTTTTTTATAAGGGCCCCATATTGTAGTGCTGACTAGGTTACCCTGGTTAAATAACTTTACTATTTGTAGTAGTAGTAGTAGTCGTAGTATAATAGTAGCAATGTAGTCGTCGTAGTAGTAGTAGTCGTAGTAATAGTCGTATCACCGTAGTCGAAGTCATAGTAGTTGTCGTAGTAAGTAGTCGTAGAAAGTACTAGTAGTAGTCGTAGTAAGTAGTTGTAGTCGTAGTAAGTAGTCGTAGATTACTAGTAGTAGTCGAGGTAAGTAGTCGTAGTAAGTAGTCGTAGAAAGTACTAGTAGTAGTAAGTAGTTGTAGTAAGTAGTATATATGTGAAAGTATTTAGCTTAAGACGTGACAACAAGCTATTCCATCTTTTGTTATCTATCATACTAATATCCCGTATTTAGAGCATAACTGTCTAACACAAACCTATTATGTGAGTAATAAATCAGCAAAACAAACTGTGGTCGCTCGCAAGCCACTCAAGCTGGTCAATATTAAACCATATAGTTTTTATTGGAGGCTGTGGACCACAAAGTTATTAGTACCTCTACTGTCAGGTGTTACCCTCGTAAAATAAAGTTCAATATTATTATTATTATTATTGGGATGGAATTGTTGTTCTTATGTGAGAGAGACCCGTCTGCTGTCAAGCCTGTCAGCACATATAAAGTGTTCCTTCCTGAACACAGAAATAAAAACTAATAAAATCGTTAAATCGACAATATAAAGGATGGTATTTGATTTTTGTATTCCATGGAAACTTCAATTTTCTTTGTGAAATTGGAGGATGGGTCGTATTTGGGATTTCGAAAACAAAAATCGGAAATCCGAATTTCTATTTTCGTTTTCTAATTACCTCACGTTTAGTTAATACTTAATAAAGCTTCTTAGTAGCCTTTATACCCGAGCACTCAACCGGCGACAAATCGGATTACCACACAAGCGTTGACAGATTTTACCAAGATCCTCTCTGTAAAAGCTCCTCACGGATTTTACTCGCTCCACCCTTTGTTGAATTCATGAAAACGGTGATGGATGCGAAACAAACGATATCGAGCTTCAAAACTGGCTCTGAATTCTGTGTTGCTCCCTAAACTTACTACCCGGACAGATCTGACCTGATCTGACTTGAAGACTCGTGAAAATGAACTTTGAAATTTAATATTATAAGCGTTAATACCATTGCCTATATAAGGCGTACGAACAGTTCTGCTCCCGATCTTGCCTCCCGCCGGCTCATTCGGACACGTGACACCAACAACCAATCGGATAGAGTGGTAAAAATATTGCAACTAATTTTGCAAGCTAAAAATAAATCGACGCAGACTATCATGGGAAAAGAGCCCAATATATGGGAGATCTGATGGTCTCTTGGGGAAAACCATTTCAAAACCATTGCAATGTCAAGGCATTTCGTAAGGTATAAACTGTACCGTAAGTTGGGGCCGTAATCTCCCCACTCATACGAAATCTACTCTAAAAGCAATAAACTTATTTTCCTTGTCCTTATGAACACGGGATGTTAGGAGAACACCTTTTCTCAATCTTATGAATAATTCATAAAGTAATTAGCTAACCACAGTCACATGATGAACCTTGAAAACCCGTAAACAGCTATCCACAGTACTATCCACATAAATCATTTCAACCTAGTCCTTATTGTCTGCCTTTAAATATTACAAATATTTAAATATTACACACAAGCCGATAGGACTAATAAAATACAAAGAATTGAGAACAATTAATATGTTGCTTAATTCTAACAGAGCTATGTTTCATTCTTCGTTCCTTAATCTCATCATAGCTACAATGGAACTCCCTCCTCTTTTGAAAAATGGAGTAAAACAATAATTACCAATGGTCCGATGTTTGGCTCTTTCTAAAGTTAATATCATTATATTTCTTTACATCAGGTCTTTAAGGCTGAGAGCGTAGGTTCCGCTGACACAGCACAAGAAGTGGCAGAAAGCATTCTCAAGTTCTTCCCTGGATTTGATGCCTTCATGCTTCCTCCTCCCGCTTACGACCCTAAGGTGGTAAAAAACCTCAACGACAAGTCTGTGAAGGGAAAGGTGAACGAGCAGTTCTTCGAAGGTGTTATTCAGTTCAAACACATGCTTCATTTAAAGCTTGCGCCCAAGATCTCTTTCAACGAAGGCGAATTCGTCACTGGAGAAGGTACTCACACTAAATGCTTTGACATGTTTCTCTCGAAGTCAGTAATGGTTATTTTCTTTGCCATCTTTTCGAGCTAATTTTTTTTATGTGGGGGAGTTCATGAGATCATATGGATCGGATCTAGCCTGCGTCGCAGGCGTTTCGGTGGGTTTTTCGGAAGATTGGTGCTCGGGAGAATAGGGCGACTAGATCAGATCCACTCCGCGGCAAAACGTCACACGCATGCGCTTTTGATGATTCCAGTAACTTCAATTATTTTATTATCCTATAACAGTTTCTATATTACTTTATTATATTGTAACGATTTTACTTCCTTCATTTAACCGTATTTTCTCTTTAAGTAAAATTGATCATATGTTTCTATCTACTCCAATTTGTTTTCCTCAACTCTTGTCCTTGTGGTAGTGGTCAACTCGAAAGCCTTAGCTCCTTTGACCACTACCCACTATTCCTCAAAATTGTAACTACTATCATCTTTTCTATTACTAGTACTTACTTATAGTATCTTATAAATAATTAGCCGAAATAGTGCAAAATAAAGAACTTGAACCAGCGCGTGCGCGTTCCGCCAGTTTCCCGCCAAAACAGAAAGAAAACAAAGGCAATCACCCATATTTCCAATTTTAGGTTTGTATGTGAAATGTTTCGTCAAAAACAACAAAAGTACTTTAAAGTTAAGCCTAAGACTTTAACAGGTTTAAGTTTTCTTGATTTGTAATTTACTGTGAGTTTACTAAGTTATAAAAAAATATTTACTAAAAACATTAAAGCCCTCGGTAATTTGTATTTGAAACCAGAGCGTTCTTTCGGCTCTATAATTGTACTGTAATCTTTGTAACTAATGCCTTTATATGTACATATTTCCAAATATTACGTCCATGAAAGCTGTCATTTTTGCGGTATAATTGTTATTGTAGAATATTTCAAAATAAGAAGGCTTATTATGTATGTACGCAATTGTTATTCTAAAGCTCTGGCTACATTAGTTGAACTATATGTGGATGCCTTGAACACACCTGGTGCCGTGCCCAACGTGCAGAGTGCCTGGGACACATTCGTGAATACCAAGTGTACCGAAGTCAAGGAAGCCACTCTGTGCATCTATGAACAGGAAATGACGTCACGAGTGCAAGGCAATCTCCCCTGTGATGCTGACGTCATCAGGCGTGCGCATCTGGAGGCACTGGACATTTGTTTGGAGGTGTTTCGCGACGAAACTTACGGGATATCTGCCCAAAGCGTTGACAAGTACTTGACAGAACTAACGGTAAATATATAGACAAGCCTATGAGCGGAGCTCCCAATAATTAAATACGAAGTGATGCACGCGCATATATGCAATGGAAATTCATTTACGAAAATAAACAGTGCACGTGCATTTGAGTTGCACGCATATGTAACGGAAAAGGTGACGGCATACGACGAAAGAACATGACGCGTATGCGTGCAAGCGGAGATGTAACGTAAATTTAAGTTGGAATTTGAATATTTTACGCATTCCAGCAAAAACATTATACTGATCATTGAGATAATTAAGAAAATCACAAATTCCCATAAACGGAGGATTGAATGTAAGGACAGGACGGCGTTAAATAGCCAAACAAAATCGAACACTCGAAAAGGACTGGAAAACCACGTGTTCCGCGCGCTGGTGCGCGGCCGGGCAGGCAAGAACATGTTGCTAAAATTTCACTCTCATGCTATATGTATGGAGCTCCGCTATAAGTGGCTGAAGCAATGACCAAGTTATCAGAATACTTTGCTCCCTCATGCGTATTTTGTTGCATCATTTCGAGAACATGAGCATTGGAATATCTCATTGTAAACCATAACTGAACTATGAGTATGATCTTAATCCCACCTTCTAGGAGGCTGCTGATAACATCATGTCCAAATGGATGAGTGACAATAAACACCAAACAGAAGAGTTCTGCCACAAACTGCTCAAGAAACTGAAGACTGAAAACCTGGATGCAGTGCTGGATCGACTTCGTGGCTCTGATGGAGCAAAGGTTAAGTTTGCCGAGATCATCGCAGCCTACACAGCCATTGAACAAGGTTACCAGAAGGGTGCCCGAGGGGCGAAGGACGTGTGTGCCACAGTGTTCTTCGCCTTCCATCCGGTTAGTGGATTGATAATATTGTTAACATATACCTCACTAAGAGTGTCAAATTGTGGGAAGCAGTGTGTTTTGTTTCCCTGAGATCCTCAATGTTCCTCGAAACAGAGTGTTGAGGGGCAACAAAAACAAAAAGGAGTTTTCGATGCCTTTAATAAGTGACAGTATCATTACAGGAACTACAAAAGGAGATGGAAAAGCACATGGATCTTCTGCAGACGCTGAGGGACTTCGATGAGAACCTTGCACAGGAGAGAGCTGCCAGGGCCTTTCAGGAGGAGCAGCGAAGAAGGGTTGAGGTATAGACTTTACAAATAGATATTACAGATGTACTACTGATACGTCCCTACTGTCCTACAAGAACAATGTAGGAATAGTGTGGAAAGAATCTTGATACTGAAATCGTTCTTTATTATATAACAACTTTTTTTAGGAGGAGAATGCTCGCTTGGAAGAGGAAAAGAAAATCAAAGAAAGAGAGGTTGGTAATATGGGATACTGTACATAAGTTAAGAAAGTCTGATGACCTTTTTTATCCCTTTACGCAGCTATAGCATTTCTTCCTGGGATTTTTAAACCCGATCTATGAATGTGACGTAATTAGGGATGTGTGGCGGTTTCAGGTCCGGGTTTGAGCTCAGTTTTGACTTCCGTGTTAGGTTTTAAAGAAAACTTTGTTGAAATTCGGGTTAATGTTTTTATATTTTATGGATCCGTATCAAATTGAGAACAAACCCGTTACGTTTATGCAGGCAATCCGTATTGTGTAGCGAATTCTTTTCGCAAACCGAGACCGCTTCTACTGCCAAGCCGCACCGGCATGCATGTATGCCTACCCGGCTATCATGCAAGCCTCTCTCCATATAAGTAAACAAGTCCAAGGACTACAGAAAAGCTGATCGAACAACGTATGTATAGAGAATTCTACGATATTTCGGCTGGCCAAACCAGCCTTCTTCAGGTAGATCTTACAAATGAATATTTCGCAATGGCAAGTATAAATATCAAGGTGATTACACAATCTAAGAGGAAAAAGGAAATGACGTAAGTAAAAATATGGATTTGAGATAACATAAAAATACGGGTCTACAAGATAACATATTAAGTTTCATCACGTTTGTTCATGCCGAGAGGTTCGAGAGTTTTAGCTATGTCGATAAGATATGACTCTCTGGCTTTACGAATAGAGTCTCGCGAAGAATAAATTATTTCTAAGGGGATAAGTTGCATGTCAGTATTAGAATGGCTAGAGCAGGAAAGGAAATGTTCAGAAACTGTGGTGGGTTTAGATTTAATATTAAATTTGTCAACTGCTCGTCTGTGTTCATTAAATCGGTCTTTGAGCCGTCGTTTAGTTTCACCGATGTATTGTAAGCGGCAGCGATTGCATTGTACCATGTAGATAACGTTACTAGTGTTACATGATTGTGATATGTGACTTAATGAAACGGGTTTCTCCGGTGGAAGAAAAAGTGTAGCTAACGAGGCCATGATTAATGTAAGGACAAGTGGCACAGTTTTTTCCGCAGCGGAAAGAGCCAGATGGAAGAGCAGGTTTGTTAGTCACATTACGTAGTTGTGATTTGACAAGTAGGTCACGAAGGTTAGGGCAACGGCGGTGAGCGACGAGAGGCAGGTTAACAAAAACGTCTTTACAGCGATTAGAAGAAAACAGTATGTGAGAATGCTTACGAATCAGTGATGAAATGTTAGGTAGCGCTGGATTATATGTGATGACAAAAGGAATTCGCTTAGAATCTTGTGCATGTTTAGCCTGTAAAGCATCGTTACGAGAAATATTAGCAGCACGTTGTATTTGTAGATCGAGGAAAGAACGCTTATAACCTCGCTTTAAGAGGTGAGACTTTAATTCATAAGGCGAAGTTTGAAGGTTTCGTCAGCAGAACAAATGCGACGAATGCGGAGTGCTAAACTAAAAGGGATAGCCTTTTTAGTATGTAAAGGATGACAAGAAGAGTAGAGAAGGTGTTAATTGGACAGGTGTTTATCAGTAGGTTTGGTGTAGAGATCAGTCTCGATGTTACCGTCTTTAAAGATGACTGTGACATCGAGAAAAGAGATGTCGGTGAAACTGTAAGACGAAGTGAATTTAATGGTAGGATGAAGAGCGTTGAGATAATCGATGAATACTTTTAAACGATCTTGGCCCTCCGTCCAAATCATAAAAATATCATCGATATATCTCAACCAAGTATGTGGTTTGTAAGGGGCTAAGAGTTTTACAATGTGTGAACGCTGCTGCGTAGATGTGTAAGAGGGCCGTGATCCTCCAGGGAGGGGGGGGGGGGGGGGGGGTACTTATATGAAAAATGGGGATGTATGTGAGGCCAAGAGGCTCAAACCCTGACCCTGTTTGACCCAAAATCCGAGGTCCGAAACCCTGATTGCCCTTTTTGGGGGAGAAAACCATGTCTTTTTTTAACATAGTAGCTAAAAAATAAACCAAAACTACCGACCCTGACTGCACCCAAATTAAACTCAAATCCTGACCCTGATCTGCCCAAATCAGGTCAAAACCCTGACCCTACCTGCCCAAACTGAGCTCAAAACCCTGACCCACCCGCGCGGCACATGCATAATACGTCACAAACAGGAGTACCCCCCAGGGGGCCGTGAGCCATGTCCGTTTCATTTTTGCGTAGAAATAAAATAAGGATTACGTAGTTCAACACGGCACCTTAAAGATTAGCAGGACATACACAACTCGTTCATAGAATGCAAACATGGCCGTTCCAAACTTAACGACTACGGGGAAACTAATCCTTCTGTGTTCAGTCTTAAGGTTATAGAGAAGATAAATTTATGTTTGGTACTGGCAATTCAAATGTTTCGTTATGTCATGTTGCCGTTTGCTTTATTTATGCACATAATGTTTTCCATGCACAAGACTATTTAAATAAGGATAACTATTGCGGGTTGAAATAGTCGGCGTTTCATCACGAGTTTCACACGATTTTTAATCTCTGAAGATGGTCTTGATCAGAGAGAAACAGGAGGAGGACAAGATCAGACTACAGGAGCAGTTCGAAGAGAACATGAGAGCTCAACACGAGCAAATGACGAACATGATGGAAGCCAACCATGACGAACTGAGGAAAGAAAGAGAGATGATTAACAACCAGAACAAGACAATGGAGGACATGATAGAGGTGATGAAGGAATCGATAGATGCCAAGAATGATGAGGTCGGCAAGTTACAAGACCAGATCACAGAGCTTATCAACAGACCCCAACCAACTCCTCCCAAAGGCGGTTGTGTTATCCTATGAACTGAGAGGAATCTGGTCGTCTTGAGTCATAACTCCTTGAAGTGTTTTTTTTATAAGGGCCCCATATTGTAGTGCTGACTAGGTTACCCTGGTTAAATAACTTTACTATTTGTAGTAGTAGTAGTAGTCGTAGTATAATAGTAGCAATGTAGTCGTCGTAGTAGTAGTAGTCGTAGTAATAGTCGTATCACCGTAGTCGAAGTCATAGTAGTAGTCGTAGTAAGTAGTTGTAGTCGTAGTAAGTAGTCGTAGATTACTAGTAGTAGTCGAGGTAAGTAGTCGTAGTAAGTAGTCGTAGAAAGTACTAGTAGTAGTAAGTAGTTGTAGTAAGTAGTATATATGTGAAAGTATTTAGCTTAAGACGTGACAACAAGCTATTCCATCTTTTGTTATCTATCATACTAATATCCCGTATTTAGAGCATAACTGTCTAACACAAACCTATTATGTGAGTAATAAATCAGCAAAACAAACTGTGGTCGCTCGCAAGCCACTCAAGCTGGTCAATATTAAACCATATAGTTTTTATTGGAGGCTGTGGACCACAAAGTTATTAGTACCTCTACTGTCAGGTGTTACCCTCGTAAAATAAAGTTCAATATTATTATTATTATTATTGGGATGGAATTGTTGTTCTTATGTGAGAGAGACCCGTCTGCTGTCAAGCCTGTCAGCACATATAAAGTGTTCCTTCCTGAACACAGAAATAAAAACTAATAAAATCGTTAAATCGACAATATAAAGGATGGTATTTGATTTTTGTATTCCATGGAAACTTCAATTTTCTTTGTGAAATTGGAGGATGGGTCGTATTTGGGATTTCGAAAACAAAAATCGGAAATCCGAATTTCTATTTTCGTTTTCTAATTACCTCACGTTTAGTTAATACTTAATAAAGCTTCTTAGTAGCCTTTATACCCGAGCACTCAACCGGCGACAAATCGGATTACCACACAAGCGTTGACAGATTTTACCAAGATCCTCTCTGTAAAATATAGTAAATGTATGGAATATAAGATCAGAACGTTCCGACCAAATTGATCTCTATGCGAGTGTAAAGAATATTATTACTGACAGATAATAGGTACTTATTGACTGAGTGGGAGGGCCGGACGGGAAAATATTTGGCTCGAGGTCATAACGTACGGACCGAGCGCAGCGAGGCCCGTACAAAATCACCGAGAGCCAAATATTTTCCCGTCCAGCCCGTCCTAACTCCGTTCAATAGGTAAACTATAGAATACCCGGCCTCTTCAAAAGATCTCTTGAAAACTGTACTAAAATATGCTAAATTATCCATAACAGTGCTGGTGTATGTAGGGTCGTTCTATGAATGATTTGGAGTCGAAAATGGTTAGGTTTTTTTTTTATTTCAGGGTTAGGTTTTTAGAAGGTTTGTATGAAAATTTGATAAAATTATTAATGACCCAAATGGCCGGGTATTCTATAATTGTTCCTGTTTGTTATCATATGACCATATTTTTTTGTAGATCAAACCGCAAAACAGCAAGAAAAAATTGTGTAGGGCCGGATGGATTTTTCCGGCCCGCTTACGCCATACACTGTCCGGCCCTCATCACGTGACTTTTGTAAATGGTTTTGAAACTCGGAAAGCGCGGGGGGACGTACGGGTCATATGATAAGTGTTAATTATGATAAGCTATCAATTAACCACACACAGTCATGCAAACGCGTGGGACAATAGGACGAAACGTGATCCCAAGCCGGCTGCCAACTCCTACCGTATAAGGGAAAAAGTATGCGGTTGCCTGGTATTTGGCCGGTCAAGGGGTCGCGATCGTTGGGTTGGATGGTAGTCTTCGAGGACGTACTAATGTGGTTTAGTTTTCTACTAGATACGTTGTGTCTTCTAAGTGGAACACGAAAACGTCCCAGTAATGTCCTCCCTTTCTTATTAGTTGGCATGATAAACATATAACCAAACAAATGAAAGCGTTTCATACACGAAGTTCAACAAATTATTTGCTTTCGATTAATAACTGGGAAAACAAAGATAGAATCCCCCCCGATATTCAGACAATCGTTTGTGTTTTTGTTTTTTTATTTCGAGTTCTTTTCGTTTCGGTTTGATAAACAAGCTTCAGAGAAAGTCTGACCCTTGATTCATCCTCTTTACGCGACCATTCCGCTTGCAATGTGCAGTGGAGTTTTGGGAGGACATGATTTAAAATGCTATATTTAATAAAAGCAGCTCCTGGCGTCATGTCTGCCCCCTTATTTGCTATAAATATACAGTTTTGAGGAGATTTATCATTCCAAAACTTGAATAAATGACAAGTATAAGAATAAGCGATCTTGGTTTGTTGGATTTAACGAGTTGACATAAAGTTTTAAAACTTAATTTGAGTTCAAATGTGCTGATGAAGATTCGAACTCGCTGAGGCAGTACCTGCACTGATAGCGCCATGGAAAATTAGGTACGGCCGGATGGCCACATATTTGGCTCGAGCTCATGGCGTACGGTCCTCGCGCGCCGTACAAAATGCCGAGAGCCAAATATGTTCCCATTTCGCCCGACTTAACCCAGTCAAAAAGTTGTTTTATCATATGGCCACTTAGGCCCAGTTCAAACGCCATACTTTTCATGAGCCGTTCTTAATTGTTTCATCAGGTACATGAAAAGAGCGGCATCTGAATCGAATTGGAACGGCCTATTTGATTTAGTACGGCTCAGGCTTTCTGCACGCCTGGGTCAGCCGATAATTACTGCTGTCAGTAGATCGAGTCCAATTCAAACTCCCTGATATCTATGAGCCGTACCAAATGCATAAGTTGTTATAATGATATTCTAATGTTATCCGTGAGTTGTTCAGCCGTGAATTACGGCTGTAGAACGTCTTTTGATTCATACGTCTTTTGATTCAATGTACCGTAACCTCGAATGCACTTGTTATTTAAAAATATTCAAATTAAAGTAAAGCGGGCCGCATGTCGTTTCCAGACTCTCGTTTTGCAAACAAGATGGCGGAGTGGTGCGCGATCATCAGTAATCTTCAGAAAGAAATCTGTAGTTCGTATTTTAGAACCACGAAACCATTTGCATCGGATGAGCCATGCCCTTATTCATAAACCTTCGCCTGCGGAGTACGATTAAATGCAAAAGTGGCTGCATTCTTCGCCTTCTCACTGCACTTGCAGATAGCAGTCTACGAATTGCGAACATTCGCGTTCTGATTTAGCTATCCGCCATCTTTGCAATGTAGGGGAAATATTCTGGTCTGCATCTCTGTACTTTAAGCCTGAGTGGTCATTTCATAAATTAGGAACGGCTGATTATAATTAAGAACGGTTTCTGAATCAACAGGCGGACCTTTATTGATTTGGGTCGACCTCAATATGAAATAAGAACGGCGCATGAAAAGTACGGCGTTTCAACTGGGCCTAGTTTGTTTTGATAACGCCAAAACAACAAGCAAAACCATGAGTAGAGACGGGTGGCTTTTTCCGGTCCGCTAACGTCAAACACGTACGGCCCCCATCGCGTACAAGGCAAGCACGCGCAGGCCGTACGGGTCGTATGATAATAAATCATTACTGACAGGTCAGTTCAGTTTTATTTTCACTGTTGTTTTTTATAAGATACAGTTTATCTTAAGTTATCACACAGGAAAGAAAAAGAAACATAATGCGTATATATAAAAAGAAAAATATTACAATTTTGTGTAAAGAGGCCAACGTAGCTGAGCTTTAGAGTTGGCCTCTGCCATGCGAATAAGAGTTAACAAGTTATGTGAAACAAATAATAATGGCTTTAGAAGCAGTAAAGAATACCCCGACGGAAACAATAAACGCTTAAGAGCGACTGTCCACTAATATCGAGCAAACCGCGGCAAAAGATGAAAAAAAAAAAATTCTTCATATTTCGTTCAAAGATAGGCTTTGGTCAGTTAGTAAACGTGCTGGGATTCTTTTGTTCAAAAATTTATTTAACTTTGAGAAAAAATTAAAAAACGGTTACGGCCGGCGCGAGTCCGAGACAGCCTGAAATAAGAGTGATTTTACCGGTCTCTCTAACCTTGCCCTGTAAAACGCTAAAAGGAGCTTCGCATTTTTCGAATTCGGATATTTGTTTAGAAGTATTGATCAACTGTTTGAGTGCAATAATTAGATTATAGCTTTATTCTCAAGATCCTGAGAGCCCACTTAAATCAGTACGCTGTAGTTTGCTAATTTGAAAACCTTATTTCAGGGCACTTTTTTGAAAAATAAATTTTATATGTGGTATAATTCAGAATCCATTGAAGCTTCGTTTTTGATACAAGTTAGCATTGATCTAAAACATATATGAGAATTTAATAGTTTGGGTTATCTTCTCAGTGCTTCACACGAGCGGTGTGAATTTCGACGAAATAACAACATGAATTTGTAAACAGTCAAGTCTTGCTCTTCGACACTAGTGCAAAATATGGAGCAGAAACCTATTGAACCAGCAGTTTTTAACAATAAACATAACTTAAGGACGGTGCCTACTATTGTCAGCGCGCACGCCGTTCTGCGCATCTTGCGTCCCGCGGGTCATCCCGCGAGACAGGCCATTTGCAGAACTATTTTGAACAAGAGCCCATCTGGGCTTTCACTCGGGCCACATGAGATTGAAGATGAAATACACTTTCATTTCAAATCCTCTTAGTAACAAGTTGTGCTTTAATTCGCCAGTGAGAACGTCATAAAAACAGACTGGTCTATTAATCGCTTTTATGACATGACTATGATAACGTAGGATTCGAACAACAGAATACTGGCAATTCAAGTGTATAAATGCAATACAATGACATATTCAGACTTTGAATTTGATTGAAAATAGATCAAAAACTCGGGGAAATGTCCGGCTAAAACTGTATGAATAAATGTGAAATGAAACATAAATTTCATAGCAAGAAAAAAAATTGTAATTCCTAATGAGAAAGCTCTTCTATTAAGCCGCTTCTCAAATTCACAGACTGTTTCACAAAAAAACATTTGCGCTTTAATATCGACACAAGAGTTCAGTTGACCTTTCAAATAATTTATTCTGAGGTACGCATACTCTAAATCACAGATGTTAAATAAAGCGATAATTAGAAGAAAAAGTACATAAACAGACAAACTGAGAGGAAATTTATTCAAATCAAAAAGAGTTTACTAACAGTACTTACGTAACTGAACTTTCGTTTTGGATCTTTTGGTAGTGTTGTTGACAGCATCCCACCTTCGTGCACATATGCACTGAATCGGAATGAAAGTCGAAGCCTACCTCGAACTTAACTTTCAGCTAACCTGTTTCCTTTCATTCCACAATGAATAATAATCTCATAAAGTAAGCCCGTAGCTTTCAATAAATTTGCCAGTGTCTGAATGAAACAGCTAGATCTTTTCCAATTTCTCTCACGAGTCACGGCAGAAGACAGTCTCAAGCTACAAAACTTGAATTTTGATCCTCTTCACAGTAACGTAATTTAACGTCTCAGATATTATATATATGCCCTACTTCAGCTAGCACTGTGCATTTCAAGTACTGTTTCCTCTCTCTTTGCTGGCAGTTCATGCTTCTTGTTCGTGTAGTTTCCGCATTTCAGTTGGCATACACTGAAAACATCTGCTTAACTAAGATTTGTAAAAATCTTAGCGGATCATGTAAATATTCCGCTTGGCTCAATTGAGGGTTTCTGCCGTCAAAGTTCATTTTTTGTTTCAGTTTTCCCCATATTAGCCGACATGTATAATGTCTCGAGCTCTCAATCCAGTAGAAAGACTCTGGTTATTCTGTCGTAAAACATGCCTTAGCTGTACAAGTTAGGTTGTATTGCATAATTGCCCACGATGGAATAGATTTCTGACAATGACTCATTGAAAGTGATATCTCCTTGTCTCGCCTAGTCTGAGAGCTTTGAACTTTCTTATCTGAGCGCGCCTGACGAGATCTAACCTTTGATTATAATTCGATACCCGTTGATATCCAAACGTGTTTGGATATTGTATTTCGCTTACGTTTCTAAATGTACATTGGATCTGTCCAAACAGCGCTGATCGAATGTATTACGGCTCCTGGTTGTTCATGTATTTTTATGGTCAAGAAGAGCGCCAGTTGAAATATCCTGAGCCTGTTGGAAGGCTTTCGCCCTCGCGGGTCGACCATTTTGATTTACTGTATTAAATTCTGTAAATAAATTAACCTGGCGAGTGTTACGTGACCAGCACAGTGCGATCTGATTGGTGGTGAACTTGACCTTTAACGCATGCGCAGAAATTTTGCGACACCCAACAAAAAAAAAAAAAAAGCTGTGTTAATTGTGTAATTTTACAGTCAGAAAGATGAAGGATTTTAAAATACGGTCGAAAGAAATGAACGATTTGGGAAATCTTTAAATTCCACTACACGGCCACGAAAGACAATTTTCAGCTGAAATGGTATTAAAACAGCCGACCATTTCAATGATTTATCGTGGGAAGATGGTCGAAGAATCGTAGATTTAGGAGATTTACCCGACCAATTGAATGAAGGTTGTTTGGACTGCCATGAATCACTGCTGTCTTTTCGCCCAGCGCCTTGTGCTTTAGGGCTGTCGATGCTTTCGAGTTTCGTCAGTTTCTCCAAACATGGACTCGGCCGAGTATAAACAATGTGTGAATACGGTCAAATAAGCTTTGTGAAAACGGGTAAACCTCTTGGAAATCCAAAGAAGAATGAAGAAGGAAGGACTGTATGGGGTTTGAGCACAAAGGAAGCAGTAACAGCTTTGATTTTCAATGAAGAAAGTCGAAAGACGGGACTGACTCTTTTCCCCACCGCTATCTTGAAAATCTCCCAGAATGCAATAAAAGAAACCCATTTTCAGACTTACTAGGGAGGCCTTGGTAAAAAATGTCAATTTTTGAAAATAAAATTAGCGATAAAGAGGCTTACCGTCCACATAACTTTTTAAAACGCGTGGATACCCCCATTTTTTCTTTTTGTAATCCATAATATAGAAGCTAAACAACGTTTACATACTGATATTTTTTGTCTTTATAAAATTGAAACTTGATGTCCATTTCGGCAAAAAATATGTGTGTGTTCATGGTCACTAATGAGGCTTACAAAGCAAAATTTGTACAAAAAATGATAATCATTGTAAGATAAATAGTTTGATTGGCATCCTTTGTGAAGAACGCTATGTCTAACGTTTTTTGTCCTAATATTTTGCCAGATAACCCAAAATATTAATCGAATTAAAAATAGTTTCTCGGACAAAGAAAAATGCTGAGTCAGCACTTTTTTCGATTTTCATCCTTAATTATCTCTCTTAAACGTATGGGTACCCCATAATTTTTTTTCTGATTTCAAAAGCTCCTTAGGGGGTTCAAACAATCCATATAGATTTTTAGAAAACAAATTGGTTTGCAATTAGTAGGCACCGTCCTTAAAAGAGTTGAATGAACTTACCTTTTAAACCCATTGCTAGAAAACCGATTCTTACTAAGTTTTCTTCCTTCTAAGTTGCCCTCTTCAATTGTTGTAATCCAAGGTCACAATTACGAATTAACTGTTCGGCGGGTCAGCTTCCAGGAATGATGGAATAATAACGATTCTTGCATTAATCGAATGGCTTTTGACCGCTTAAGGTTACCGGATACCTTCAGGGTGCGTTTCCAGTCTAAATTATGTAGCGCCTCGAGGAAACATCGTAGATAAATTATTCATGTATCATTTTAAAGCTTATAAAATTGGCTACACGAATACATAAAAAGTTTTGAGTTCTTTGAAAATCTCGAATTTTCCGCCATCCCGTTTCTCCGATCTAGTGAGATGGCTTTCAGAAGCTCCGACTCCGTAAATATTTTAAAGTTGAAAAATCTGTTTGCTTTGACGTATTTCAGAGGAATCGTATTACAAAACAGTGTCGGGGAATTTCAAAATTCGATTTAGTTCAAAAGTTATCATGCTTTCCGTGAAAAGGCGAAAAATAATCCGAGTAGATATTCGGGAAACGTCGTCAAGAGCTCTATTTTTAGAATTTCCCAATTCCCCGACACAATTTTGCAGCTGCGATATCAATTGACATTTTGTGAAAATTTCGCACAAATCGAATAAATTCCTCTTGAGTGGGAACTTTTTTTAAACTCTATTTTGATTGAAAATCTAAAGCGAGAAAATAGCACTTCAAAAAATATACCCGTCTGTCGTGCGTGAATCTGAAGCCCCGCCTCTCCAACAATTAGCGAGCTCTTGGCCAATCATTTCTCATCACAGTTCAACTATCTGTCAAGATTTCCCGCCAATGTTGATTTCCGATCAAAGCTACGCGCCGCATTGAGAAAATGTTTGTTCTTTTTTGTGTGACTTGAAAAATGGTAGCGATAAGAGTCGGCTGGTTTCCCAGGCTAGAAAAATGGGAAAGACAAAAAGACCTCGAGGGGCAAAGCCAAGGTGAACACCTATAGAGACGCCTTGAATGCCAGCATAGTTAGTAGAGGAGACAGCGATTTGCAGGCGTCTGAAACACCACGGCGAGATCGTGGTTCAACCGATTCAGGGTCACCGTCAGACTACGTTTCCATCTAAGCTTTCTTGGAAACAAATATTCTCTCAGCTGACTCTTATCAATTCTTCTTTTATATGTTCAGATGTGGACCACTCGGCACTCCGTCTGAAAGTGAAAATACGAATGCTTGTCGGGTTTTGCGAGGACTCCTATTTGGCTTTGTAGTCGTATGCATTGTTTGGCCTCGTTTTGCTTTTCATTTTTCTTTGTTTTTCAAGCTAAGGGCATCCTGCTTGCTTTTTGTAAGATATAAGGCCAACAACCGATGGAATAGTGGAATCGTGTGTGGAAAAACGTTTCTCAATAAACGTAAACATTGGTATATGAAATGAATTTAATATGTGCTATTCCCCTCACGGTCGTTACGGGCGAGTGAGCACTTGTCATGTGTTTATTGATCTGCTGTCAATCAAAAAAAACCTTTCACTTCCGGTTAAAAACTTTCTTTTGGTATTTCTCCGTCAATATTAATTTTTTTTGAACGGAGTTTTTGGTATATGAGACACTACTACTAAAACTACATTTCTGTGCGTAAAAAATATTTTCCCATCTTTTTCGTTTTGAAGGTATCCGGTAACCTTAATACAGGAAATGCATTAAAAACATACCTAGCTGCAAACAAATCCACTGTTTCGATTGCATTTCGTGTTTTTTGTAGGCAGCAGTTGCAAGAGCGGATCCAGCTTTATGCATGTCACGCGCTCTGGTGTTTGCGTGCTTATGTCACGCGCTCTCGTTGGAGAGCGTGGGAGGGAAGGGAGAGAGATGAAATAAATGGGGGGGGGGGATTTTTAACAAACCCTAGTGGGAACAACATCACAGGGGAGCATTATCAAATTATTTATCCGGCTTATATCTCATTCGAACTTTTCCTAATAGTATTGTATACGCCTTCTGTACAGTTGAGGCTGGCTGTACTTCTCATATGAATGGTAAACCATTCATATCCAAATTTGGTACGGCGCAAAATAAATAAGAAACAAAACAAATAACATCTAACATGTCCAAATGGGTTGCTTAATGTCCTCGTCCGGGATACCATAGAGGCCAGCTTTTCCCCCGCTCCACGGGTTGGGTGTAGTCACGTAATGTGTGCATAACGTGAAACCTAGCAGTGTGAATGAAGAGCCGTGAAAAGAGCCTCTTGCTAGTTCATTCGCGAGAACACAAGCTTTTGTTAGATAGATTATAGATAGATACAGCCGATTGCACTGAAATATTCTGATTTCACCAAATATCCAAAATTACCAAATACCCAAATTTTCACAATGCCGACTTTAAACCATGCGTATGGTGGCACAAAATGTCTTGTTCACGAAAAAGATTTCTCGTGCAAATTCCTGTACTCCAAATATTGTGAAAATGCAAATGATATGGTGTATGCAAATTAATATATGGATATAGTTGGTGGAATCTCGGTTAAAAAAATTGTAACAGAAAGCAAAGCCGTGAAAACGAGTCGGAAAGTTGAAATCTGACTATGGCATTTTTCATTTATTTTGTTTATACTTGGGGAGGGGGTACCCTGCTAAGCTCGCTTCGCGCCTAAAACTAGAGAGAGTGCGAGAAGTTAGAACCTCTGGTTCCTAGGGTAGGTTCCTAGACTTTTGTTGTCATTATCCATCATCGATCATCATCATGTTTTTTTATTTATTTATTTTTATTTGGGGGGGGGAGGGGAGGAGGGGAGGAGGGGTGATTGGACAATTTTGGATTTTTCCTGTTACTCATTGTCAGATTACATAAGAAATATTAAAACTCGATAAGATGTAACATGTTTATTGTTCTACTGCTTATGAAATATTTCTCTTTTTTCTGATTATCGACTTTACAACTGACTTTAGATAGTATCTGAGACGAGCATACAATTTTTTTAATCTGACTGTGACATCTTTTCCCGATGGAACCTGTACATTTGTGTTTTTTTACAGGTATCTGATACTAACCAGCTAATTGTGCACAGTACGAGTTTACAACAAAACATCCAGCCTTCGTTAGCTCTCGAGGCAATAATTCAAAGATTCGAGCCAATCAAATTCGATGGCTCCGATGGAAGTCGTTGCACTGTGAAATATCTAAATCAGACGGTCTTCGTATACATTTTATACTGACCAGAAAAAAGAGTGGCCAAGTTGGAATTAATACGATATATAAAATACTCGAACTTCAGGAAAGCATCTGGGTTACGTAAATGTTGCTGTGCCCTTTATAGAGACCCATCACTTTATTTGAACACAATGCTGACAACTATATTTACCTCTTATTAACCTCGTTTGCTCGGTCCGTACCGTAAGTCATGGACCGAGGTTTTCCCCTTTTTATGGCCCAAGCGCGAAGCGCGCCGAGCAAACGAGGTTAATAACATTTTTATTATATAGTTTCTTTATTTTCTTTTAGACCGGAAGTGGGCGGAAGGTCCGTACGGGAAGTTATGGACCGCAAATTTAGCAATCATAGCTCGCGACTTAGCAATATAATGATTTGCTTCAGTTTGCTTCAACAGCCGATGGGAGTCTGACTGCCACACAAATAACAATTTAGTATATCACATTAGCCAGTTAGCTACACTTCAGCTGAGCGGTATTAGCAAGTGTGCGCAAATGATCAGGGCAAGGGCGATGACACCCTCGACTTCCATCCTTCCTCTGACACACCGCGCACTTACTAACACACTCCGCCAACTTAGCAGCGACAAAGAACGAGTCTGTAATTTCGAACGCGATTGAGTATATATTGTGTTTTGTATAGTCGAGCATGATTAGTCATATTCGATCATGAGAAAAGGTAATGTCTTCGCAAAACATCAAATTTCAAACCACAAATGGTTAGACCTTTTTGTCCTCTCGGATAAAGATGATAAATTGTAGGTCTATCCGTGAATGATCACGAAGAGCCACGTATAACATTGCCACTGATCAATCGCACTGATATTATTGTCATCGTTGTCGTTATTGTTGTTGCTATTGTTAACCTGTTTTATTTTTTAACGTTAGACAAGTTGTCTCACGAGCGTGCAGTTGGGGCCTTGGTAGCCTGCTTGTAGGCTCTGGTTGATTTGGAGTCCCTGTGGTGGGAGAAAGGAGGGAGAAGGGGGAGAAAGAGAAAGGAGACCCTGCGACAAGACCCTGTGGACGAACGAGAATTTCAAAAACACAGGATCTTGTCGCAGACTCTACTTTCCCCCTCCTCTTTCTCTTTCTCCCCCTTACCCCTCTTCTCTCCCACCACAAGAACCCCAAACAACCAATAGCCCCAAATCAACCAGAGCCTGCAAGCAGGCTAGGGCCTTGGCCGAATGGCATCAAATTAGGCAAAAAGCCTTTATTTACTAGCACTTGTTGCAGTTTGTATCGTTGGCAGGATTCCAGATTTCATTGACGACAAACATAATCATGTAAATAGCCTAAAAGAGGAGTAAAGGGAGGGGTGTTTGGTAAAGACTAAGAGGAGAAAAGAGGGACCCCGTCCCCTCCTCTTATGCCGCTTCGCAGATTTCTAGTCTGATGCTTTTATTTAGTGCACGATAACTCGGTTGTAAACAAAGCTGGCTTGCTTTTCGCCT
The DNA here is from genome assembly GCA_030867875.1 of Actinernus sp. WN-2022. Taxonomy (NCBI): domain Eukaryota; kingdom Metazoa; phylum Cnidaria; class Anthozoa; order Actiniaria; family Actinernidae; genus Actinernus; species Actinernus sp. WN-2022. The sequence goes on along the minus strand of JAOWCC010001634.1, from coordinate 129,219,279 downwards.
ATTTTTGCAAAATTCAACAGCTGTTATGGGGTTATTTAAAAAAAACATTGGGTTAGCGGCACTTTAAGCCCAACGCCTTTCGCCGCTAGCTAATTAGCGAAAAGTTGTTGATTTCACTTTTGACCGTGAAAAGTTCTTTATGCAGATCAACTAGATCGATAGATCGACGATCCACGTGTTCTTCTGACTAAGGTTAGGTTTTTTAATATGTTGGGTTAGGGTTTGGATTAGTTCACAGGACCATTAAATAAACAGCACTGTAATTCCTCTTCTAATCTAACCCTGACTTAGTACCCCAATTGCTCGCTAATTTAGGGTTAGTCACTAGACCACGTGGATCGTGGCTCCTTACCGGCCACGTAAAATACCTGAGCTGCCGCCCGTACAGAGATTAACACGAAAACACTTACCCGAATCTACAGGAACAAAAATGTCAGTCAGCTGTCAGGATCGTTCTGGACGCCTCTTTGTTGGTGCTGCGCTCTGCTTTTGGCCATTTTCTTGCCTTTTCGTGTTTGGATATTTCTTGAGTAACACGACACGGCTGGGAGCCTCTGCGCCAGCCAATGCCTAAGGAAGCTAGGGCGATACGCCTACAATGCTTTGAAAAGCGCAGTTCACTTCCGTACGTTCGTCGCTAAAACTTAGCTTCCTAGTTTTCACGGCTCTTCATTCGCACTGCTAGTTTTCACGTTATGCGCACATTACATGACTACACCCAACCCGTGGAGCGGGGAAATTATAAGCTTGCCTCTATACGGTATCCCGGACGAGGACATTAAACAACCCATTTGGACATGTTGGATGTTAATTGTTTTGTTTCAGTCTTATTTATTTTGCGCTGTACCAAATTTGGTTATGAAATCTTAATGAATGGTTTACCATTCATATCAGAAGTACAACCAGCCTCAACTGACTGTATAGAAAGCGTAATAAATACCATTAGGGAAAGTTGGAATGAGATATAAGCCGGATAAATAATTTCATCATGTTCCCCTGTGATGTTGTTCCCACTAGGGTTTGTAACCCCCCCCCCCCCCCTCTCCCCCATTTATTTCATTTATTTCATCTCTCTCCCTTCCCTCCCTCCCACCCTCTCCAACGAGAGCGCGTGACATAGCCACGCAAACACAAGAGAGCGTGACATGCATAAACCTGGATCCGCTCTTGTAACTGCTGCCTAAAAAAAACACGAAATGCAATCGAAACAGTGGAAATGTTTTGCAGCTAGGTATGTTTTTAATGCATTTCCTGTATTAAGCGGTCAAAAGCCATTCGATTAATGCAAGAATCGTTATTATTCCATCATGTCTGGAAGCTACGGTGGCCTGGAAGGGACATGGTCCTCTTTTTTCAATCCGCGACTTCTTTTTTTGCCCGCGACTTCTTTTTTCAATCCGCGACTTCTTTTTTCAATCCGCGACTTCTTTTTTTAATCCGCGACTTCTTTTTTTGCCCGCGACTTCTTTTTTCAATCCGCGACTTCTTTTTTCAATCCGCGACTTCTTTTTTCAATCTGCGACTTCTTTTTTGTTGTTGAATCCACGACTTCTTTTTTTGTCCGCGACTTTTTTTTTCAATCCGCGACTTCTTTTTTTGCAGGCGCCGTTTTTCTTATCCGGGACATTCTCTCCAATTAAACACGTGCTAATCCAGTTGACTGATCATGGCCGAGCGAAGTTTGGCAGAGGAAGATGCGACTAAAGAGGTAGCCCTTATTAATTAAACAGTGTCTTCTCAAGGCCGTTTTATACAGAAATTGGATGGTCCTTTCAAATACCCCTCTGCTCCGCAGGAAATCGGTCACCTGTTAATGATATATCGATGTAGGCACGCATTTACTGAGATTCCCGAATATGGAAAATGTTATTCGGATTTTGAGAATAAATATAAAGTTACTTATTGTAACCTGATAGCCAAGCACTTATATGGCCGAGACAACTGGGGTGGTCATCTTGGCTGCCAAAACTTCAAAATGTTAAATAAAGCGAACATCTCATCCACTTCATTCGATTTCGAACTTCTGAATATTTATGAAGCGAAAAACATTTCACTTGTCACAAGTTTGTAACGCACAATATCATGCAGACCTGTGTGGGAAGGACTTAGGGTACGGACACAACATGTTAAAGAAACAGCTTTATATGATCGTATACGTATGGTTCAGAATTTAGACTTTTGATTCCAGTTTATATTTAGCTTCCATGCTGGAACCGTGGACAAGTAAGAGCTGCTAGGGTCGGGGAAACATTCAGCACAACACGTGTCAAACCTCGAGCATGCACTAGCTAATAACCATATAAACTATGAATATTTATGAGAACATTTGATGTACCGTAAACTATACGTCTTTGGATAACTTCTGTATAAAACGGCCTTGAGAAGACACTGTTTAATTAATAAGGGCTACCTCTTTAGCCGCATACTTCGCTCGGCCATGATCAGTCAACTGGATTAGCACGTGTTTAATTGGAGAGAATGTCCCGGATAAGAAAAACGGCGCCTGCAAAAAAAGAAGTCGCGGATTGAAAAAAAAAGTCACGGGCAAAAAAAGAAGTCGCGGATTGAAATAAGAAGTCGCGGATCGAAAAAAGAAGTCGCGGATTGAAAAAAAAGGTCGCGGGCAAAAAAAGAAGTCGCGGATTGAAAAAAGAGGACGATGTCCCTTCCAGGCCACCGTAGGAAGCTGACCCGCCGAACAGTTAATTCGTAATTGTGACCTTGGATTACAACAATTGAAGAGGGCAACTTAGAACGGAAGAAAACTTAGTAAGAATCGATTTTCTAGCAATGGGTTTAAAAGGTAAGTTCATTCAACTCTTTTAAGTTATGTTTATTGTTAAAAACTGCTGGTTCAATAGGTTTCTGCTCGATATTTTGCACTAGTGTCGAAGAGTAAGACTTGACTATTTACAAATTCATGTTGTCATTTCGTCGAAATTCACACCGCTCGTGTGAAGCACTGAGAAGATAACCCAAACTAATTCTCATATATGTTTTAGATCAATGCTAACTTGTATCAAAAACGAAGCTTCAATGGATTCTGAATTATACCACATATAAAATTTATTTTTCAAAAGTGCCCTGAAATAAGGTTTTCAAATTAGCAAACTACAGCGTATTTAAGTGGGCTCTCAGGATCTTGAGAATAAAGCTATAATCTAATTATTGCACTCAAACAGTTGATCAATACTTTCTAAACAAATATCCGAATTCGAAAAATGCGAAGCTCCTTTAGCGTTTGTACAGGGCAAGGTTAGAGAGACCGGTAAAATCATTCTTATTTCAGACTGTCTCGGACTCACGCCGGCCGTAACCGTTTTTATATTTTTTTCAAAGTTAAATAAATTTTTGAACAAAAAAATCCCAGCACGTTTACTAACTGACCAAAGCCTATCTTTGAACGAGATACGAAGAAAGTTTTTTTTCATCTTTTGCCGCGATATTCTGATTTCGCTCTATATTAGTGGACAGTCGCTTTGACAACTGGCCCCAAAGGAAACAGTGACTTTTGTTTCCCCGAGATCCTCGATGTTCCCCAAGACGGAGCCGAGGGGAACATCGAAGATCGAGGGGAAACAAAACTCACTGATTCCCGAGGGAACAGTTATTAAGTGATTTGTTATATAGACATAGGTTTTTTTCTAGAGGCAAAGGTGTGCATAAATACAGGATCTACCTGATACGAGCGAGGTTTGTCGTCTTCTCCTCGGGAAGCTGCTTTTCAACACAAAACGCTACCATCATCGCTACGGCATTTTGTGTCCTTTACTGCATCCTTTTTTAGCTACCAATTTCTCACTCTCGCGCTTGATAAATATGTAAATTGTTTCTTCGGAGCTGGTTCCATTTTGAACGCTTTCTTTGACGAAAAATGGTCAGCTTTTGATGAAGATCTAGACGTTTTGGTAAACAAATATTTCCCGCCTTTAGCTAGCCAGTGGCGCGCGCGACACATCACACCATCTTCTTTCACGATGTGATCACGTGGCGGGCAACAATTGATGAATTGTTGCCCTCGCGGGAAACATTAAATTGTGATGACTGCCACGTGACCCTGAATCAGCCAATAAGAGCGTGCATTGTGTCTGGAAAACTTATGGCTATGTAACAATGAGTTTTGTTTCCCTCGACTCTCGATGTTTCCTTCAACTGGCGTCTCGCGAAACATTGAGAGTCGAAGGAAACAAAACTCACTGGTTTCCCGAGAGACCAGTCATTAAAGTGCCTGTAAGCCTTAGCCAGTTATCTTTGATTTAAAAGTCAAACTGTATGGTGTCAAATCCCCGCCAAAAATCGAAGTTGGCATTCAACATCCAACTTTAGCGATCAACATCGGACTTTGTAATTATCAACTTCGTACTTTGGAACACAACATCGGACTTCAGCGATCAACATTGGACTTCAGCGATCAACATCGAACTTTGTAATTATCAACTTCGAACTTTGAAACACAACATCGGACTTCAGCGATCAACATCGAACTTTGTAATTATCAACTTCGAACTTTGAAACACAGCATCGGTCTTCAGCGATCAACATCGGACTTTGTAATTAATTTTAATACCGCACGAGTCAACATCGGACTTTGTAAATCAACGTTGAACTTTGTAACACAACATCGGACTTCAGCGATCAACATCGGACTTTGTAATTAATTTTAATACCGCACGAGTCAACATTGGACTTTGTAAATCAACGTTGAACTTCGGAGAACAATATCGGTCATCGGACTTTGTAATTAATTTTAATACCGCACGAGTCAACATCGGACTTTGTAAATCAACGTCGTAATATCTAAATGTTGACAGGCGTTATAAAACCGCTGTCACAGCGTTTTGTGTTCCCAGCGATTTGTGTTCCTAGGGGAGGGGTGGGGGTACACAAATCGCTAGCATTTTCCCCTCCGTTCCAAAATGAAAATTAAACCAGATGATAGTAAATTAACATCGTATAATATGTTTTAAAATTCAAACTATAACTTTTCTTCAGAATTTATGTGTGAAAGATTTTTTTGGGAAAGAGAAACTTTGCCGTGATGAGGTCCAATAAAGTACCTATCACCCTTTTGCAATTTTTATAGCTTATGAACCTCCGAAAAGTTTTGAGTACTTCTGTGAAGAAAGTTTTGGTTTAAAGTGAATACTTTATGTTCTACGTTTGTTTGAAATCGTGTAAATGTGACCTTTCCTGACCCATGACCGCGTAAGTAAAAGCCTGGGTCGAAACCTGGGTAGACGTCATCTCATTAATGCATTATTCTCCATGGCGCGTTTTTATCACAACAACATCGATGCATAGAAAATATACACAGTTTTTGAGTTGTTAGTAAAGAAAAAAGCCATTTTAGTCAACATGTTAAGTATTTCTTCAAATGATTGCAAAGCCGAATTAATTTTATGACGTCAAGAAAAATTTTATGACGTCAAAAAAACATATCTATATTTACATCAATAGGTTTGTAACTTGTTTAATGATACATTTAAGTTTAGAATTTGTGATGTAGACCAGGCCATTGTGGATACCATGGCATGGGTACACTCTTCATGATACTGCTTGTGCCATGTAGACATCTTTAATTTCTTCCTGCAATCCCACGACAGTCAGGCGCGGAAGACCTTCATTGGAGATCTCCAAGGACCATCTCCTCGATTTATTGGAACAAGGCCGTTTCAAAGTATCGGAAGTGAGTTGTATTCTTGGAGTGGGACAGCCGGTCGAAAGAAGCCGGATATCTGTGTTTGGTCTGACTGTTGCTGGTAATGCAGGAGTCAACTTAAACCCCAAAGCCCCACCCCGGGACTAGGTGGGGATTTGGTAAAACTCCCAGTCAAATGCTGAAAAATGCCCCTACCCCTAGGGACGTTGTCCAACTACAAAAGCTTACAAATAAGCTGTGGCAAAAGCAAACATGTTGTAATGAACCAGGCCTAAAACGTGTAGGGCAACCAATAAACATAAAAAGTACATCCTAGAATGTAGATAAATATTCATTCTGTATATATACTCCACTTTTAAAAAGCAGATGGACTAAAATTCAAAGAATTCAATAACAAACTCACTAGTGATTTCCTGTACGAGTGGCCAGCGATAAATCAGCCTTGACAATTACCGCCGAAGTCAGTGACAGCAGGCACCATACAAATCCCCACCTAACGGCCATACCAATAATTTCTAATGCCCCACCCCCTCGGGCATAGTTTTGTATCAAATCCCCTCAAATGCCCCTATAATCCCCTGTCTGTCCCGGGGTGGGGGTTGGGGTTTGAGTTGACTCCTGCATAAGTTAATTTTAAAATTTATGCCATTTCATGGATAAGTGTTGGAATGCTTTAAAGTGCATATGAGCCCTAGCCAGTTATCTTTGATATCGATTGTACATGAAGTGGATAGTCCAACGGTAGAATATTTCTTGATTTGGGTGTTGCGTCTACGAGATATAAAGGTTTATATTTCCAATATGCTAATGATGTGATGTCATCACCGACATCACTTATTATACAAAAGCATGCTGGTAGAGACAAATTACCTATTTTTAAATTCTAAGTTATATTTGAAGCTTATCAAAGTGATTTTACCCCAAAAAAAATCTAAATTAGAAAATAGCTTAATTCACAAGCACAAAGAAATTCAGCAAATGTCGGTGATGACATCACATCATTAGCATATTGGAAATATAAACCTTTATATCTCGAAGACGCAACACCCAAGTCAAGAAATATTCTACCGTTGGACTATCCACTTCATGTACAATCGATATCAAAGATAACTGGCTAGGGTTCATATGCACTTTAATAAGCTCAAGGCTTAACTTAAGTATTTCGGCACTTTTTAACCACTGAAATAATCTCTAGATGTTTTTCCAGTTATTGTTATTCCGGAATGTGTAATAAATTAAATAGTACTTCAATCACACTCGCCAAGTCCGCCATCTTGGAAAGTTGTGCTACCACCCCTCCCTAGAAGAATCGATTTTGTCACGATGACGTTATTTTGGCGGTTTTATAACGCCTGCACTCAACATTCAACATTTAGATTACGACGTTGATTTACAAAGTCCGATGGTGACTCGTGCGGTATTAAAATTAATTACAAAGTCCGATGTTGATCGCTGAAGTCCGATGTTGTGTTTCAAAGTTCGAAGTTGATAATTACAAAGTTCGATGTTGATCGCTGAAGTCCGATGTTGTGTTTCAAAGTTCGAAGTTGATAATTACAAAGTCCGATGTTGATCGCTGAAGTCCGATGTTGATCGCTGAAGTTTGATGTTGTATTCCAAAGTTCGAAGTTGATAATTACAAAGTCCAATGTTGATCGCTAAAGTTGGATGTTGAATGCCAACTTCGATTTTTGGCGGGGATTTGACACCATAAAACTGGAAAACAAAATGACCGACATAGGAAAAATAATAATTATAGTCTGCCAATTTCGTTTATTAAGGAATCAAAATTGGATGGCGTCATTTAAGGACAACCAAATTACAGTTCATTTTGCTCTGTTTTTATGTCAGCTCTACTTATTAAGAGATCATTCTCTGAGATTGTAAGTATCAAATGTCTGACAACTGAAAAATAACTGTATAAATGAAGAAATTCAATGTTATAACTCAATTCATTTTCAACTCATTAGCATAACGTAACGTCCCTTAAATGACGTTATTTCAAGGATTTGTAATACTTTTTAAAGCAATACTACGACCATGACTCGCCCAAAATGGTAGAACAATATTTAAAACACTTTCTGCGCCCAAATAAATGATTTCTGGCTAGGGCTTATAGGCACTTTAAGTTTTTTTTGTTATATACACAAGTTTTACTATCTGATACTAGCGAGGTTTGTCGTCTGCTTTTCGACAGAAAACTCTACAACAATTAACTTTTATTCAAGTACTAGTTAAGATGGTAACATTTAAAAAGAAAAAGAAATTGTAAAGTGTGCAAAAGGAAGTACTTATGTCATCTGTAATAACCACTAGGCTAATCAAGACAGATGACAAATTACATGTTTATATTAAAAGAAAAGAAATGTCAGGGTAGTCGAGGCTGCAATTATCGTAATAAAATTTAAATATGATGTGTAAAATAAAAGGAAATCAAAAACAAACAAGCAAGACATGAATACAAGCACAATACAACACGTCATGTGATATACCGTAGATTAACATTGTACAGACAATTTCAGATAGTTTCGTAACATTTTATAAGTAGATATTTATACCTAAGTTTGAAGCTGGATCTCGTCATGAATTTAAGTGAATCATCTATAGTATTCCAAATTTTTGGACCGAAGTATCTTATATTAAATTTACCGAAGTTCGTGCGAATCTGTGGAAGATAGTAGGAAGCTTTTGAGGCTAATCTTATAAGAGTGTATGTCCCTAGTGAAAGTAAAAAACGAATTAAATACTTGGGGAAGCAGACCATTATAGAACTGATACATGAAAAAGACAGTTCGAAATGGTCTGTAAACTTTAAAATATTTAGGTTTAGGAAAAAAAGATTAGTATGAGCATCGAATTTAGAGAAAGTGATGATGCGAATAGCTTTCTTTTGAAGTATTGTAATTGGTTTAATGTTAGTATTGTAGGTATTGCCCCATGCCAGTGTTGCGGCATTTTTAGTAGCGTTTTGTTTGTTTCTTGCATTGTTTTGTTAGCTACAAATTTCTCTCTCTCACTCTTGATAAAGTTGTAAAAAAGTTGTTTCTTTGGAGCTGGTTCAATTTTAAACGCTTTCTTTCGACGGAAAAGGTAAGCTTTTGATGAAGATATAGACATTTTTGTAAACCAATATTTCAGTCCCGCCTTTAGCTAGCCAATGGCGCACGCAACCTTGTTACCCTCTGACGTCATAGTTTTCAAAATGGTTGCCCGCGCGCAAGGAGGATTGAAAGGCCTTCCCATGAATACTTGGGCTTGAAAATTCGTAAAGAATGCAAGAAACTTAAAGTTTCCCGCGAGATTTGGCATTTGCAACTAAATTCCTCCTTCAAGCTTTTAAACTCTAAAAACTACACATGGATTCAACTTTGGTTTTGAGATGATTTGTGAAAATTTGTGCTGCTGAGGTCCGATCTCCACGAGATTAAACGCAGAATGAATTGCTCACGTAACCGAGAAAATTGATAATAGCGGAACTCGCGCGCAGGCCGAACGCGCGAGTGACATTTTAGCGACATGTTCTTGTCCGACCGCCCGAGCGGAGCACCATACATATAGCATGAGAGTGAAATTTTAGCGACATGTTCTTGTCCGACCGCCCGAGCGGAGCACCATACATATAGCATGAGAGTGAAATTTTAGCGACATGTTCTTGTCCGACCGTGCACCAGTGCGCGGAACACATGAGGTTTTGTATTGATTTTTAACACCGTGCTGGCATTTACATTTATTTCTCCCGTTTATGAGAACTTGAAATTTTCCAAATTATCTCAATGATCAGTCTATTTTTTTGCCATAACTCATATTTTTGCCATATTCAATTTCCGCGTACACGCATACGCGTCATGTTCTTTCTGTTGTATGCCGTCACCTTTTCCGTTACATATGCGCGTGCAACTCAACTGCGCGTGCACTATTTATTAGTTTCGTAAATTAATTTAATACTAATAATAATAACACTTTATTTAATGAGGATATGCAGATAAAGCTTACACTTGTTTCCAATCTGGTCCTCCTAACTATTGTATACCAAGATAGATACATTATATAATTACATTATAAGACATATTAATAGATAATTCTTTAACTATTCAAAACAATAAGTAATATACGTTATTGGGAAGATATGAGAAAGATTCAATAAAATATAATATATAATATAGTTGCTAAGCAAAGGGTTATGGGATGGCCTTCCAATCCTCCTTGGGTAACTAGCCGTTGTCAAGCCACATGGAGCCCAGGATCACAACATGAGGAAAATATAAGGATTTGTATGAAACGTTTTAATATCGCTAGTATATATAGCTGATGGAAAATGACAATAAACAGCCATTAAAGTTTACATACCACATCAAATGTTGTCAATATGTTGTTTCTTGACTGTCTTGGAGCCCTCAATTTTAGGTAGAGGTGAACTAAAAAACATTTTCTCGCCGAAATGCGGCTTGAGGGCTCCAAGACAGTCAAGAAACAACAGATGAACAACATTTGATGTGGTATGTAAACTTTAATGGCTCTTTATTATCATTTTCAATTAGCTATATATACTAGCAAAAAAAGTTTCATACAAATCCTTATATTTAATTACCTCATGTTGTGAGCCTGGGCTCCCTGTGGTCAAGCGTTGCCAACTTTTCCGAGTCACGAATCCCAACGGGCGAGTTTGTTTGCTATCACAAACAGGCCCCTAATAAACAACGCGGGTTCCTTAAAAAATTATGACCAAATTGACACAAAAGAAAATGATATATGGGTTATTTGACACATAAATGAGCAGAATTCCTAGCTCGAACACTGTTTCCCTGCTAGCAGAGTTTCTTTATCTGCCCTATGCCACTTACTATATGATGATTGTATCACAGGTAACCCAAGCTCTGTAAGTGGCTTTATTTACTAACATTTGTATGGATTTTTTTTAGTCACTAATATTGAATAAAAAGCGACAATACTTACAGCATGTGTTTATTTGTCCATGGGCAGTGTCTAGTTGCAATTTCAGCGTGTTTCGGCAAGTTTTGACCCCAGCAGTTCTGCTAACTGTATACCAAGGAAAGGTAGGAGACGAAGGATTTCAACCAGTCGAACTCTCGCCACTTTTACACCCCGAAAATCCCAAACAATCGCATCTTGCCTTCGCCACTGCATCGCCCAGTAAATATTAAAACATTTTCAGTCAGTAGATCCGAGATAACCTTCATGCAGTGGCGAAGGCAAGATGCGATTGTTTGGGATTTTCGGGGTGTAAAAGTGGCGAGAGTTCGACTGGTTGAAATCCTTCGTCTCCTACCTTTCCTTGGTATACAGTTAGCAGAACTGCTGGGGTCAAAACTTGCCGAAACACGCTGAAATTGCAACTAGACACTGCCCATGGACAAATAAACACATGCTGTAAGTATTGTCGCTTTTTATTCAATATTAGTGACTAAAAAAAATCCATACAAATGTTAGTAAATAAAGCCACTTACAGAGCTTGGGTTACCTGTGATTGTATCATGCCCCTTTCCTCATACAACACAGTTCACAGTATTTTCTATGTGCATATAAGTATAGGCTTTTAAGTGGCTTCAATCACTCACAAATCACTTAGTGGCAATTGCGTAACAATGACATCATCATTCGCGTGATTTTAATTAAATGCCCGTATCCCTCATTTCTAATTTTTAGCCACTGGAATAATACATGTATCTTGAATATCATGTCAGCAGGTGTTTGTAGCTTACTGTGCAAAATGTACCTGAACCCGGCAGTGAATTCCAGAGACTATTCCATTTGATGATTCCGGACTACGGTCTATTGATCGAAAAATGGCAAACGGCAAACGGCAAACGATTGTGGTTGTAGCTGACAACCTTGTGACTTCGTTTGCTTTGGATCTCCTGCGAATATCGGTAAACTGAAGTTTATCCGTTTCGCACAGCTGGACAGTTATCCTACAATCCAATATTTAGTAGGTTTGAAAATGTCGCGGGTTTGTGTTTTAAATGATAAGGTTATGTATGAGATTCTGAACGAGTATTTGGTTATATTCGTTAGGCCCGAAATACTGAAATAAAACTAGTACACATAAAAGGTAGCGAGTGCTGCGTTTATATTGTTTGCAAGGCGCGCATGTGAGAAGCGAGTTATGTGGGCACTCGAATGTCTGCGAGGTGGATGTGAACATGATCCTGGGCGTGTTCAAGAGAAATGCCTTGCAAATGTCCAGATATGCTTTTGATGGAAGGATTGCAAAGATTTGAAGTTGAATACAAACGCTTATTCTAGAAACTTGAAACTCAGTTACAGTGAACCGATTTAAAGATGCTGTCAATCTCTCTTAAAGGGGCTATCTCACGGTGAGTTTTGTTGCAGGCCGGAACGAAGTTATTTTCAGATACTTTAAGTTATTTTTCCTCCACTCGAATCTTTGCCATCTTTAACCAAAATGGTCTCATTTTCTCCAGTACATTTGGAAAACATTCTCTGCTAATCCGATTGGACATTTTTGGATTTCGTCAAGTTTATCATTTTTGGCTTTACAGTTACCCTTTAAATTACTGTATTCACTCACGGATAAGCCGCACTTGCAGATAAGCCGCACCCCGAGTTTAGAAGCTTGAGCTTAGGAAAAAAGGTTTTTCGGAAGAATATCAAACGTATATTTGTAACCTTCATCGGACTTTCAAACTGGAGAAACCTCCAAAGTTGTATCTGTAATTTCAACTCTGAAATAGTATAAACTTCATTTCTACATACTTAGATACATGAACTATCTTTCCATAGTAGTTAATGTAGCTTTAAGATGGTTAGAGTTTTGACGGCAACTAGAGTTAGCTATTGCTCGAGTGTTTAGTTTCCGCACCACAGGCAAACCAATAATCAGTACTCTTATCATGTCCCCAAATGGTTCAATAGCCTAACCAACTGGAACCTATGGTCACTAGTTTAGGGTTGGATTAGACAGGTAAACCTGGTGAACTGGTAAATTATCATTCTCCGCTTTTAGTAACTTCTTGGAGATGTTTGAAAAATTGCGTTTTTCAGAAAGGATGCCGGACAATTTATCAATTTTGTATTTGATATCATCCTACAACTTACAGATTGACAAGAAATAAATTGAAGATGTACCAGTCAATGAACTTAATTATTACAAATTAAAAATGAACACATGCATAAACTGTAACTTCCATGTCTTAATAATTTACATCATAGGAAGCCCAAGTGCTGTTTATGTAAATTTAATTTTATAAGGTTTGCATGGAAATTTTAAAATCTAGCTTTCCAATAAATATACTGTAATAAAAATGAATAAAACTGTGTCTGTACATCGTTTTCTTCTTTAGTATGAAGAGTAAGCTAAGGGATTTAAAATTCGCCCAAATTCGGTGAAACGACGTACAGACACAGCTTATAGACACCAGGTAAGTTTTATTCATTTTTATTACAGTATTACAGTAACAGTGAGTTGAGTTTGTTGGAATCTCTCCCTTGCTCCGAGCGTTTTTCTCCGGGTTCTCCGGTTTTACTTCCTCCACAAAAACCAACACGCTACATTCCAATTCGATCTGTGATTTAGCCGGGTCCTGGCTTTGATCAGCCTCTGGCTGTTTTTCAGGTCCCGTTAGAAATTCAGTATATTTATCGAAAAGCTAGATTTTAAAATCCCCATACAAACAAACCCTTATAAAACCCTATAAAACTCTCTCCTCCCCAGTGAAAATTATAATTGTACCAGCACATTTCCTGAAGAAGGAAACTTTATCAAAATGATGGAGAATACAAAAGCCCAACACATATATGTATACATGTTATTAATCGTCGATCAACGCCGTTACGCGGAGCCCACTTATTGAAACATTGGCTACAAAAATATTACCCAGTTGGGAGGGAAAAAACCTCTTCGCGCAAGGAATGGTGGTCGAAAATGAATCGAGATTTTTCCTCCAGTACAGATCTTATTAACTGCTGCTTCGTTCGCTGCGCAGCAATCAACGAAAACTCATATGTTCTTCATTGGGCTGTGTGTGCGAATTCTGTTGAAGTTTCACCCCTGGACCTCTTTGGATGGTAAGGTTTGTGGTTTGAAGTTATGAATTCCAAACCATTTCACTCGACGTTCGCTGCGCTCACCCTCTATAAGTGTTTTATTATTATACCGACTGACAAATAACCCTCCAATCAATAAACACAATAGTAAACATTTCGTGCGAACTGTAACTGTTCAGTATATAGGTAGCTGTCCGACTTATTAAAATATTGGGCGGGCACGTGACCCACCACACATTTGATTGGTGGATTAATAGGCATTATGCACGATGACGTCACGCTTTTGTGGCCACCAAGCCTCACTTTGGAACAATGTCTCCTCTCAACACAAAAGTGAGGCTTGGTGGTGATCACAAAAGCGTGACATCATCACAGCGTAAGGCCTATTGTAAGGGGTGAATAATGTGGCACCAATAGGCCCTTTGCAGCTAACAGTCACGTGCTGATATAATACTTCATTAACGAATGAATTGAGCTCGTGATCCCCATGGAAAAGACGTTGCCATGGATGCTGGAGAGCAAGCTATCTTTAAAATCGCTGTTTTTGAAAGATCGACAATCGATCGGAGGTGGAAAATAGCATTTACAAATAGGTTTTGCTAACAGCAATACCGATCTTGTACAATGCATTTAAATGATTGAAGTCATATATTGTTTTGCTCTCCAGTACAACCGCATGATGTGTTAGCTGCAAAGGGCCTATTCCGGACTACCTATGAGCACGAATATTTTCCCCGCAATGTTGCCTTGCACGAATTTCTTCACTTAAATTATAAATGGTCATTTCCTTATTTAACTCAGTTCCGGGTAGTGCGGAACGTTAGCTTTTGGCGGGCCTATCAAAGTTACAAGTGTGAACTACGTCAGTGGTTTCCATGGGAACCGCGCGCATGCTCAACAGAAACCTTTTGGAATGTGCCAGAGCCGGCCCAGAGGTCTTCCACGTTTCTTAGAGAAGAGGGAATGAGAAAGAACCTCTGCTTGCAGGCCGTAGATCTATTGAAACCGGAAAACGGCAGATGTAAGTTAAACAACAAATAAAATAAAACTCAAATGCAGTACTGAAGTACGCCGGGTAAGAAATATTTATCTGAATATTAATTCCCATCGGCTTGTTTTGCTACTGAAATGCCGAAAGGAAATTAATTATTAATTAACTCGATCGATTTTTCTGACGTAGGAGCTGGTACTACGCCGCGATAATAAACCAACCTAAACGAGCGAACAGAATGATAGAAAATACTATTGAATAAATTATGCACCAACTTACATCGATCGTTCCTCCTGTCCCCCCTGCCGTTTTACTTCAAAACAAATATATGGTCAGTATATGTCAGTCTTTGACTCCCATACTGTGCTTTGATTTTGTTTGCAATGTGACTTTCCCAAATACAACTCGTTAACTTTGTAGTAAGAGCTCCCAAAGACGTCAGGGGACGGAAGAGGGTGCGAGAAACAATCAACTGAAGCTAAAGCAATGCTACTAATTTCGCTGTACACGGTTAGTTCCAAAAAGACATTCACTTTCGATTACGGCTTAGGAAGGGAAGTTTCCTTTTTTTTCTCCGCGTTAAAAGAAACATGGAAATGCCATCAATCTTCCAAAATGTGGATAGAGAAAGCCCCCACATAAAACAAGTGGAAGAACCGAAACATGAGAATTTATTGATCAGAGGTAAGTTCTGTTGAATAGTTGGTTGACATCTTAATTTAACTGTTTGAAATAGGCACGGTCAATGAACGTTTTGTCACTCCCATGTAGTCAAGTGTAGCCGGTGTTTTTTTTCTCTCGCGGGAATGAGTTCATGAAAGTATTAAATGATATAGGCTAAGAGTTTATTTCGCCGAAAATACGACCTGTTTTCCAGTAATTCTGTTGGTTAGCTGGTTAGCTGGTTAACTCCCGGTTGGACCAAAGCACTCAGAAAGAGGTACGTGTTGTACTTTGCCAAAAAAGGTTACATGAACCGGCATGATAAACGTTAGACCTTCGGTTTTTATTGGGCTAGGGAAACTAAATTGTACACCCCTCGAACTCCATTTAGTCTTTCAAGATAGTTACAGTTTAAAATAGGCTGTTTTTCTTTTGTGAATACTTTCACATAAAGCTGTCAACATTAATGACAAAGAACTCAGTTCGATCGAGAAACTTAGCGACAAAGACAATGATGCTTCTGGGCCGATAAACGCTGTTCGTTCTGGTTTCGTTCTGTTGTTTGTATATAGACTGCAAGAAGTACAAGTTAACAGAGAAAATACAACATACATGTATATCGAGACAATACGATATATTTTGAACATTCGATTCATTTACAACGCAGCGGTAGACTACCAAATAATTTGCACTCTTCTAACTCGAAAAGGTTCCTATGCCTTTAACTGAATACTAAACGACCGATTTCGTAAAGAAATTTCTGGGATAAATAACTACTAGTTTGAATACGCTCACAGTTTAAAAAAATACAGGTGAAAACTTGAATTAAATGATTTTCGTCTCCTCGAGGGTGCATGAACACCACAGTACCACAGGCTAACCATCCTCCCATTTTGTGTATTTGTCACTGATGTTTTAATAATCTATTATTTCTCTTCTCGCTGCTTCGCAGCTCGCTGATCGCCGCTCCTGTTCTCTCTAGAAAAGCTCTGGAACCAGGGTACCTTTTCACTTGATTCTGCTGTGAATGTGTTGATTTAGCGCGCGCTCATAATACAGCTCGGGTTTCCTGTGGCTCAGGTTTGTTTACATATAGCTCGGGATTCCTGTGGCTCATCTCGCCAACTACATAAAAAATACACAAGGCAGGCAACTAAATTCATCGCCGACAAGCGAGGCGCGCGAGAATTTTGCCGAAAAACGAAAACTTCCAGGTTCCTGCTCCCTCTCTAACATTCAAAATATCGAAGAACAGTAAATGAGCTACGTTTTTGGTGGTAATTCACGGCGATATCGAGTGTTACACACTCGTAAAAGCTTCCTAGAAACCGTGAAACGGGTCCAGATTTTCGGCGATTTTTTTTTCTCCCTATGATCGGGACAGATATGAGCCATCATAAGGATTTATAACGGTCATCACATTCAAATTTTTTTAATCAATCTGTCGAATGATCTCCCGTCTAGAGTCCCCAGCGAAGAAATGGACAGCTGACATATTTCCCCTAATCTCCCTCGTATGGGCTGTTTTGCAACTTGACACACCACCCCGATGAAGTAGTTTTTGGCAGCTTCCGATAAACAAATCGGAAGAAAAATATATTGAAGACTTCGCGGGAAGTTTGTTTACAAAAATATATATGTCGCACGACCGCTAAACTCTCGTACTATGATTTCAGACCAAATTTTACTCCACTCTACTAGTATTAACATCAGTATAAAATTCAGCACAAATGCAGTTTATCACATCATAACAAAATATTTAACTAGCAAATTACCGTGTTTGTAGTGAGTTTGCTAGTTCCAAGAGTGCCAGGATCTTTGAAATTTCTAGGCGAGAGTGTGAAGAAGAAGAAGTTCCACTTTCTTCCGATTTGAAGTAGTCTATTTTTCCACCACAAATTGGCACAAACATTGAGAAGTTGAAGCGAATTCGCGAACCGAAGACGAATTAGTCCAAAGCCATTAGTCCGTCCATCACTTTAAACCTAGTCTAACAGTTCCAGCAAATGTCCAACATTTCCTCGTCGTTTGTCGAAGGCAAAGAAACAAATCCTGCTAAACCGTTTAGCAGGTGCACAGCGCCGTTAAGTATAGAAAGCGGCCCAGAAGTTCCTCCGAGACCAAATATTCTCGGGCGAGATCCAGGACGACACTGATGAGTAGATCTCGGATGCAAAATGCAAACGGGCGGGAATTTGGTAGCGCACGCGTGCAAAAGTTTTTTCGCGCCTTTTGTGCGAACTGAGTTAACATTTGAAATGAACAAAAAAAAAAAAAGTGAGCATAAAACTGAGTGAGGGTTAGCTAGAAAATCGTTGCAAAAAGTGTGAGACTTCTGAGCCGCTGAAACATGTACTATTTTGTCGAAGGCAAAAACATTGTACAGCATTAAGTGTCACTTAACGCTGTACAATGTTTTTGCCTTCGACAAAATCGACTTCGGTCTTTCGGAGTTCAAATCGGAAGAAAGTGGAACTTCTTCTTCTTCACACTGTCGCCTAGAAATTTCAAAGATCCTGGCACTCTTGGAACGAGCAAGCTCACTACAAACACGGTAATTTGCTAGTTAAATATTTTGTTATGATGTGATAAACTGCATTTGTGCATCTGAAATCATAGTACGAGAGTTTAGCAGTCGTGCGACATATATATTTTTGTAAACAAACTTCCCGCGAAGTCTTCAAGATATTTTTCTTCCGGTTCGTTTATCGGAAGCTGCCAAAAACTACTTCATCGGGGTGGTGTGTCAAGTTGCAAAACAGCCCATACGAGGGAGATTAGGGGAAATATGTCAGCTGTCCATTTCTTCGCTGGGGACTCTAGACGGGAGATCATTCGACAGATTGATTAAAAAAATTGAATGTGATGACCGTTATAAATCCTTATGATGGCTCATATCTGTCCCGATCATAGGGAGAAAAAAAATCGCCGAAAATATGGACCCGTTTGACGGTTTCTAGGAAGCTTTTACGAGTGTGTAACACTCGATACCGCCGTGAATTACCACCAAAAACGTAGCTCATTTACTGTTCTTCAATATTTTGAATGTTAGAGAGGGAGCAGGAACCTGGAAGTTTTCGTTTTTCGGCAAAATTCTCGCGCGATTCGCTTGTCGGCGATGAATTTAGTTGCCTGCCTTGTGTATTTTTATGTAGTTGGCGAGATGAGCCACAGGAAGCCCGAGCTATATGTAAACAATCCTGAGCCACAGGAAACCCGAGCTGTATTATGAGCGCGCGCTAAATCAACACATTCACAGCAGAATCAAGTGAAAAGGTATTTTATTTTACAATTTGCTAAGAAATGATGGATTATTAATACATCAGTGACAAATACACAAAATGGGAGGATGTTTAGTCTGTGGCAGTACTATCGATCAGTCATCAGCATAACAAAGTCACCGACTATCGGTCAACTCGCAATTTGATTGGCTCCTCTTTCTTTGACTATCGGTCAACTCACAATCTGATTGGCTCCTCTTTTGCTGCCTATCGGCTGACAGTTTGAACTTCTCAATATGAAATGGACGACTAGTTCCTGTAAAAAAATATTTGTTCAGTAGTCTGCGTCGTTGGCGGGGAAGATAAGCACTGCGGTCAGCGAGTAGCAGCTGACGGCTTTTCAAGCGTTAGCCCTTCGTCAGAGCATGGATCGTAAAAAGACGATTCATGCATAGTGAGAGCCGGGTAGCCCTTCCTCTTTTGCTCTTACGAAGGGCTCAATTAGTAACTTTGTCTTCATTCTGTTCTCTAAAGTTGATCCATGTACGTGTAGCAACATGATACATATACTTTTTTTAACAGAGAAATATCTACCCACATTATATGTACATATATTAACTTGCGCAGCATGGAATTAGGACATACTGCATACCTTACCACACGACAATGCAAGAACCTGTAATAAAGAAATTTAGCAATCTAACTTGTTACTTGTTACCTTTAATCGTTGATAGAAGAAAGCGAACAAGAACAACAAACGGAAAGGCCAAATGAAAGCACGAAGATCAGCCGCACTCAATTCACGGCTTATCAAAAGTTTGTGCTGAACGAGACGTTCGCTGTTTCAGCTTACATTCGGTCACATGAATGCCAACAGCTTGCTTCCTGCCTTGGAGTTACAGCCAAGACGGTCCAGGTACCCTTTAGTTAGAGCAGATTTCGTATGAGTGGGACAAACTACGGCGTGTCCGTAACCGTGCTGTGACCGTGCTGTACTGTAACGCTGTGATTTGATTGGAACAGCAGGAGGAAAACAATGGGAAACCATTTCAACGTCACGGCATGTCGTACGGTTCCAGTGCTGAGTCAGTGCTGTAGTTTGTCCCACTCAGTCATTATGTAGGTACGACATACGCTACAACATATAGCGAGCAATATTGCGGCCCATGGCGAAATTTCTACGTGTGCTCACCTCTGCATCATTGCACGCAATATTTCCGCCAATGGCGAAATTGCTACGCCTGCCCACCTCTGCAATATTGCATGCAGCATTGCCGGCAATGTTGCAGAAGTATGATCGAGTTCTATTTGGACAACAAACATTGCGCGTAACAAATTGCAATGTGGAACATCCCTGCTACATTGCTGGCAATGGCGTGACACTTTCAGCCAATGAAATGCCACTCGTTTTGCTTACCGCTGACCAAAATACTGTGACGTTTTAGCCGCGCCATTGTTGCAGCGTGTGTCAACCCCTTTCAATACTCATGTTTATGACGTGCTAGGGATGTGCGGAGGTACGGGCGGGGTCCGGGTTTGAATCTAATTTAAAGGTACGGTTCCATTGACCGTATTCCGGAATAAGAATACAATGCAGAATGCAGAAAATCGCTTCTAGTGGGAATTTTTAGCTACTGGAATACTAAATGTATCCTGAATATCATGTCAGCAAGAGTTTGTAGGTTACTGTGCAAAATGTTCCTGAACCAGTGAGTTTCAGAAACTCCCGGTTATAGATGACTCAGGATAATCAATCAGCGTTGAATGAATCTGGGTTCGTTTTCACAATAACTTGGATCGGATTCTGGATTTTGGAGCTACCTTCAGTTATACTCGTAAAACCGGCTCCTGGAATCCACGGAGGAGCACATCCCTACCATCTATTCGCTTCATTCCCGTATATGTGCACTGTACGGGAAAAGTAGCAGCTACCAATGATCGATAGTTATCAATGATTTCCGTTTTCTTTTGACTCTAGATGTGGTTCAGAAACAAGAGGTTCAAGATTCGTAAAAGTCTAAAGGAGGACAAAGCTCAGCAAAGACCCGTTTGCTATGAGAACAGACGGGGAGTCAACAGTGTTGGCACTTCCGGTGCTTTTAACAGTTTTATCAGAACCAGTGGGAGAGGAAGATGTCACTGTGATGGGAGAGTCACGTCCACCCCTTATCTGAGGAATTCCTATCCCGGCGGTGCAAGAGTCTGGCCTCGTTACTGTCCCGAGGGCTACATTTGCCAGGTTCCTTATGCTGTTCCTTACCAGTTCCAGGGGCGCGGGCCTTTTGGGGATTCCAGCCATGAATAAATTAAATTGTCCTCGTGACTTTACATACAGTGCAAGACTGAATTATCAGATAAACAAACCACATAAGATATTGTGGATTGTTTCGCAATTCGCGCTTTGTTTAAGATTGGTATTTCTACTTTTAATTATAGTAAACATTTAAGACTTCAGTCATTTTATCAAAATACATAGCAACTTTTATGGTCACTAAAACAAGACACGAGGCTGATTATACGTTTTTCTCACCAAACTCTTTGATCAGTTTTGCATTTTGTTTTACTATCATGGTACAATTTTGCTGATTAGATCCCATCCGATCTGGCCGGTTCCTTGCATTTCGGTAGTCTCATACATGGTTATATGCGCAAGAGATATGTGTCAAGTGAAAACGAACCGTGAAATAAGCACAAGATTCACTAGTTTCTTGTCCTCTTTTTGTGAAACGGCCAATATGAGAGCGTGCGCGGTTTACGCAAAAGGGACCTAGAGCGAGTGTTTTGATTGGCCACACATAATTAGCTGTCAAAAACTCCCTTGTGTTAGTGCTGTATTTCGTTTCCACGAGCATAACGCAAACGAAAGTATAAGGAAAAGAAAGTTTTTAATCCTTGTGCTTGCGTCAGTGCTTCCGCTTGCGTCGAGCCAGTTTCACTGTGAATGTGAAGCCATGACTCTTGTGCTTACGTCGAGCCAGTTTCACTGTGAAAGTGAAGGACCCTTGTTCTTGCGTGTATGCTTGCTCTTGTGCTTGCATCGCTCGTTAATCTTGTGCTTGCATCGCTTAGCCAATCAAAGTGCGTAAAAAGCGCTATGCACTTGTAGAATACAACAACAACAACTTTATTTGTACTCTCTACAACATACATGCATAACAAAATTACTAGTGTGCGGTTTGAAGGGAGAAGAGCACAGCTACTTATATAGCAAAAGTTAATCGAGCTAAGTAGCTGGGAATACAAGGTATACTTCTGATCGTGGGAATACAAGGTATACTTCTGATCGTGAGTCAACTCGATGGCTCAGTAGTCTTATTTATTCATTTCACTGACGAGCCACTGAGCCATTAAAAAGTATAACTTGCATACCCCTTGCATATTTGTTAGAACGTCATGCAACTGATCATCCCAAGGGTCGGAGTGTGTGCCACACGGATCTCAAAACCCTGACCTATTTCAGACCAAAATATATGATTTTCTATACCCTTTTCCAGATCTGACCACAAAACTCTGCTATATCACAGTAAGAGCTAATTAATTAGGCCATCATATTGCAGTCCAGTTATTTTCAATGATTTTTATATGAACTGACGAAACTTGCAGACACGTGAGAAGGTTAGAATCAAAGCAAATCTGATGCAAAAACAACTACCAAACTGTGAATGTTTCATTTCAATCAAGCATCGAGGGAGCCGGGAACTTTAACATACTAAAGGTTGTTCAGGACCAAGGAGGATTGGAAGGAATTCTCCAAGAAGGCAAGAAAATTGAAGTTTCCCGCGAGTTTTGTCATTTCCAACTGAATTTTTCCATGACGTTTTTTAACTCTAAAATCTACACATGGATTCAACGAGATCAGAAATATACTTTCTAACTTTAATACTCGCTAAACATCTTCATTTTGTGTGGTTTTCATACAATCTGAGCATATTTATCGGGCACTTTTCTCGAGAGGTTGTTTGGGAAATATTTCGCGCGAACTCAAGTCGTAAATATTACCCTGAAAGAAGTTAACTACAAACCTTTTAGACAACTAACATTACCTGGAAATTAGCATGAGCAGTGGCATAAATAAATTAAGTGTCCAATATATGCAAAGGGCTCCAAAGGGCTCCAGGTTTAAGAGGTTTACAAAGCCGTTGAAAATGCATATTGTTTACGGTGTGTCGATACCATTCACAAAATGGCACGTTCTCTTGATATGCAGTACACATGTAGAGCTTTCATGAAGCATTCTATGAAACAGTAGGAGCGGCAAAAAGACAATTATTTGCTAATCGTTTCACTTAAAAACAATTATGATTACCTGATAAAATAAAGGGGACAAAATAAGTATTACTTTAGTTTACCCAGTCGCTCGAACCGAATTCAGCTTTGAGCGCACGCTCGAAGTTTGAAAATGGCGTGATCAGATTGCGTCAACAGCTCGCGCGAACCAAATTTGAAAACTTTTCACTCAAATCAAATGCACGAGTTTTGGCCAATCAGCGAGCTCCATAATAACAAACGTCTTGGTGGCGAGAATGCATGTTTTCCCACTTTTCTTAGGCTTTTAATATATAATATTTGCCAGAAATACAGGTAAGTCAAAGTTTATTCTGTTACTTGTCAGGTGACCATAGCTCAACCAATGAGGGCGTTCGTTATGATCTAGAAAACTTATGGCTACCAAGAGACCATCACATAGGTGATTGTCTCTTGTGGCTACATAACAACACGGGTTATTGTTCAGGGCCGGGTTGTTCGAAGCAAGGTTAACTTTAACCCTAGGTTAACGCTAAATCTGTAATTGCAATCTGTACAGTTTAACCCAGGGTTAGCGATTTAACCCTGCGTAAGCACTTAACCTTGCTTCGCACAACCGGGCCCAGATGACTATATAATGCGCCTATGTTCGTAAGCACAGACCTCGTTTTCAATTTCACCGGCGTCAAACCACAGGTAACCTAAGCTCTGTAAGTGGCTTTATTTACTAACATTTGTATGGATGTTTTTTTTAGTCACTAATATTGAATAAAAAGCGACAATACTTACAACGTGTTTATTTGTCCATGGGCTGTCTCTAGTTGCAATTTCAGCGTTTTTCGGCAAGTTTTGACCCCAGCAGTTCTGCCAGTAACTGTTTACAGTAGTAAATAAAGCCACTTACAGAGCTTGGGTTACCTGTGGTCAAACGAATGTCAGAATAGGCCCTTTGCAGGATCGGGTCACGTGCTTGGATATCACTTGGTAACGTCATGCTGGTTAGCAAGCTAATCTTATACACTTCAAAGTCCACCTTGGACCTTTACCTAATGATAAAGCCAGTTGTTTTTACCATTGTATTATCTTAGACAGTATTGTTTTCTTTCCTGTTGATGGGTTTGTTTGTTTGTTTGTTTGTTGAACTTATGGTCACCATAGCCGGATTTTTTTGTAAGTGCACGAGTGCCGTGAAATCATCAAACTGAAATGGATGGTAACTGCTCAATATAAGAGCAACTGGTTCTATCTTTAGGTACTAGAAGTAATCATAGATTATCAAAGTGCGTTCGACATATTTTTTGAAAGAGAAAAGACTGTGGCAACAGTCTGAAAAGCTGAAAAATTGCTGCAATGATGTGGACGGTGTACGTAATCCTGATCAAAAGTGCTTTTTTTTAACTAATGTGAAAATTTTGATGTCTTGACTTATATGTAATAATATACAAGGGGATGCATCTGGGTATAAAACTGTAATTATCTTTATGTAGCATTAAATAATTGGATGCGATGCTTATGGGGCTATATGTATACATGTGTGTTTTATATGGTTATAAACTGAATACACAGATGTGTATAAACTGAATTCCAGTTCCTAGAACATAAACTATATAGGTATGCATGTGTATAAAGTACAGCCCATGCAGTTCCTTCGATTCAGATCATTCACATTATGTTAAATCCGGGTATTTTTAAAGTGAGAACAAGGTTGGCTGCAGAATATTGAGCGCCATTGTTAGTTCCAGAATAATTTATGGTCAATGTTGGTAGCCGGGTCCTGGCTTTGATCGCTTTGATCAGCCTTGTTTCCGGTCTGTTAGAAATTCAGTGTAGATTAATTGGTCAGTACTTTAAATTTCCCTCACCTTGTACTGTGTTGATATTCCAGTTCCTTGGCATATCAAAGTGTAGGTATAGATTAACTCTCTGTCTGAATGTAGTGTTAATTTGAATCCGTTAATTTGTATAACCAAGATGCACAGTGTCGTAACTCACACAAGATACGGCGATTACGGGTATCTAGAAAACTCGGACCTTGTTTCTCTTCAGCCAGGTCATCTTACTATTTGTAGTTTCGGTATCTGTATGTACAGCGAAAAGCAGAATCCAGTACAGCGAGCAAGCCAACAGAATTCACTCGGTTGTTTACAAATTTGGTGAGTTGATTTGAGTTTGACTCAGTTCTCCGTTCAACTTCGCTGGTGTCGTAACAAACCACCACGATGCACACGTGTAGTATTAAAAAGCTTCTCCACAACACACACTGAAATATTCATATCCATGTATTTCTCTTCAGCCTTCAGGTATGATTTATAGCATCTTGACCATTTGCAGTTTTGGTATCGGCAAACCGAACAGCACAATTCAATGCAGCGAGCAAGCCAACAGCATATTTTTCGATCGCACATTCACTCGGGTTCAGCATCATTGCATTGGATTGTCGGAAAATAAGGCAAGTAACTAAACGATCGCGAAACAAAACAGAACTCAGAAGCCATGCTGGCATTCACCAAAATGGCCGCTCGCATCGTGTACGTGTAGTTACCAGTTCCCCGGCCGAGATAATTTATTCTGAAAAGTACAAACATACAAGAGGACGGACATACACAAATCTCGATTTATTTCGCCTGGGAAGCACAGGTAGCCCACACAGTACCACAGGGAGTCCACTGCAAGATTAGTATGCGTTCTCCTTCGTCGAACGCAATAACTGATCCAAGTAGAATGGTCTTTGTAGTGCATAACTAAAATAGCGTGTTTGCATGATCTCGTACAAATAACAGTATTCGGAGCGTGACGCTGATTTAGCAAGACTAATAATTATAACTGATTGTACATTTTTCCCTTGGCTTTGCATGTGCGCCATACGATCACTGGAGGATGATATTAAATACGATTTTAAGACGAAGGAGCGACAATTATTTTCGGTCAAAGAACACTTTATTGCACATTTTTGGAACAGATGTCAACTGAATTGCATTTCTTTTTAAATATCTGTTGTCAGCTGACTAAATTATTAATAGTGTGAAATACAGAATCTGAGGTTAAACTCAAACTGAATCAGCAACAATGCAAGCGCCACAAATTCCAAAACCAATTAGGAAGTACGGATATATTGAGAAAACTTGTGAGAAAGAAGAACGGAGTTCGGATATGTTAGCCAGCCGTCGTACCGTACACCTAAATTTATTATTAGCAGTTTATTTTAATCTTAAAAGAAGGAGAAAACTAGTGGGGAAGCCATTTCAATTCTACGGCAGGCTGTGTAACACTTTATTATTCACCAGACATAAAATACAGGATTTTGTCCCATGCCATGAATGATATATTCGGCGGTATCCCGTGTATAAATGGACGGGTGTTTCCCACCAAAATGTGTCTCAGCCGTCAATCGGCAACGAGCGCCAGGTATTTGTTTTCCTTCAACTTCCTCAGTTCAATTCAGTACCAAACTTTTGTGAAGTATTGTTGAAGGAATCCTTTTTTCCTACGCTTCAATTGACTTCAACTTTGTTCCTAATTATTCGTGTATATTATATACCGGGAGTACCCACGGTTACGTTCCACAATGACACCATCAACTGGCTGCTTTGCCAGCGTGGTTCGTCCTGATGGTGGTAACACAGCGGATTAGTATGCTGAGGCCGTGGGTTCAAATCCGACTCAGTGCACATATTTTCTCTTTCACCTTTATTCTGATTATATATAATATATATCGGCATGCGATAAAATAGTCATGCAATGCATTCTCGTAATTTGTATCGCATGGAGCCGAGTATAATGATAAAATCAATAATAAATTTCACACGTGTTTCCAAACTTTGGAAACACAAGTGGAATTTATCAATAATTTTACGAGGACTCATGCGATTACTTGTTTATAATACAGAGAAACTTTTCGGAGAAAAAGATATTGAAAACAAAACCTACGACTTAGTCAAACTGATACCTAGGCATTACATTCGCTTAGGCCGTAATCTCGAGAGAAAAACAGTGTATGTTTTCAAATAAATTATATATTGATTGCTATACTATTTGCTCTTACAGAGGTTTAAAGCGGAAATGAGAAACTTCTGAACTTAGTTTGTGAGGCAAACAAACTCAAACTCACTCAGTCATCACAGGCACTCCCTGTGGCAGTGGGAATCATGGGACGTCATCGTATGTTGTCATCGGTTTTCTGTAAAATGACCGAAACAGTTCGCTAAATGGCTCGAAAAATCCTCATATTTGGTCGAATGATCCCCAAATACCTTTAAACTCGTGGTGAAATAAACTACTGTTACACTTTAATGTGGTCTAGTGTGGTTTTCTGGGCGATATGAGGGAGTTTTAGGCGTTTGTTTCTCGATGTTTTGATGCTTCAAGTACTAAAAAATTCAACAAGGCAGGAAACGTCGGGCACTTTGCGAACACGGCTCTCGCAGAATATTTGCCAAAATGTCGAATTTTCCCTTGTCGCTTGCCAACAAGTCTCCAGAATGGATAAAGGCAGCTATTGAACTACACGCTAGGTTGATTCTAACCTTCCAAACGAACGGCTCGAATACGATTTTTCTGCGCGCTTATGCTTTCTCCAAATGATCTGCACGGGGATGCTGCGCATAAGCGCCCCTTTTTGCCACCTATGCCACCCTCCCACTGCAAATATTTATCATCACACACAGACTAGTGCCGCGGCCCCGTAAGGATAATTTGCAACAACGTTTCGCTACCCTCACATCTAGCCTATGCAACAATTTGCGGACGTGTGCCAACTAATGCGGGGGCTAGTAAAGATAATTTGCAACTTTCGTTGACGAACATTAGAGGCAGCAGTACAGGTGTTTCATAAATTTCGCGTGAAAAATAATAATTTTATTGGTTCAGTTATGAAGAAATTATAGTAGGATGCGAGTGTCGTGTTCGCAAAGTGCCCGAAGCTTCCTGCCTTGTTGATTTTTATAGTACTTGAAGCGAGCGCATCAAAACATCGAGAAACCAAACCTGAAACTCCCTCATATCGCCCAGAAAACCACACTAGACCACATCAAAGGGTAAATAGTTTATTTCACCACAGGTTTATAGGTATTTGGGGATCATTCGACCAAATATGAGTTTTTTTTTTAGCCATTTAGCGAACTGTTTCGGTCA
Source organism: Actinernus sp. WN-2022 (assembly GCA_030867875.1). NCBI lineage: Eukaryota > Metazoa > Cnidaria > Anthozoa > Actiniaria > Actinernidae > Actinernus > Actinernus sp. WN-2022. The sequence goes on along the minus strand of JAOWCC010001634.1, from coordinate 129,191,345 downwards.
TTTTACAGAAAACCGATGAAAACATACGATGACGTCACATGATTCCCAATGCCACAGGGAGCCCACGCGGAGGTGGGCTGCCTGTGCAATCACTGTCAAAAGATTTGTCGTCGTCACGTGGTGGAGTCTGATGAACCCCACGTGACGACGACCAACCAATCAGAGCGTATTTCCCATCCGCGGGACGTCCCGCTGTCTCGGGACTAAGTTACCAGCATCTGCGGGTTTTCAAATAGCGGTTTTTGATACCACAAATATGTGGTTTACGAGGGCTAAAATGTAAAATTTTGGAATTCCACCCCGAAATAAACGTAGACAGATAGTCGGTACGTCCTTTTGTGGAGTCTGGCGACGATTGAAGTGCTTTTAGAGTGTGTTTTTGCCCTTCGAGTGATTTGATGTGCTCAACGGACTGTGCAGCCTTGTCATTTCATTATAGAGAGAGATCTCAAAAATCAAAAATCAAAAACTCTCTAAAACAGATCCAAACTAGCCCAAAATACAAGAAAAGGACACTCGAGGTACATTTATTGCAAAATGTTATTTCATTACCTTTATTTTACCACGATAAGAAATCAATGCAAACTCTATTAGTGAGATGACAAGGAAAATTTCTGGAGAAAACGGCGACTCTAGCGCGCTATCACGCAATCAATCTTGCGCGAGTGATCACGTAATCTACGGTAGGATTTGTAAGAGCCACAAATCGTGAGCTTGGGCTGCCTGTGAGTACACTCGAGCTGAAGGCAGACTAAAATTCTCGACAAACTTTGACAGCGCGAAGCCTGTCGCTAGACAACTTATCGACCAATCAAAAGTTAGAAATTTGGCCTCGAATTAAGAAAAAAATTATCTTTGGTTAGCCAATCAGATTAAAGAAATTTTGCCCTTCATGTTACATTATATACACAACAAAATATCTGGATTCTGATTGGTCAATAACGAGTGCGTAAAAAGGATATTGAGTGTACAGTCGCATACTCTCAGCAAATGTTTGCTCAGTATATTATAAACAAAACATCGCATGAACTGCTCGTGCTATACTTGATGGATCTTTTTGAAACTTCTGAAAGGCTCGTGCAATTATTAGAACTTTCAAAATATCACTCGGTGGCCTATAAATCCAGTATCGGCACTCGCATTCATGCGATTTCATCTACGTACCCCACTCATGAGTTCATTATAGTCACCCGTGTGGTATTAAACACTTAACCACTGACCCCGAGGGAAAGAGTAAAGTTTGTTTCCCCAAGATCCTCGATGTTGCCCATATCAATAAAATAGCAAGCAAAAGTGTCGTTTTGAACTTCTCGCGGCCTCTTCCATATTAGGAAAAGTATATATTCCATATTTGGAAGAGCTGCCACGACATTCAAAATGGCGGTTTCTAGGTCCCAAACCTCTAAATCGACACTCGTTGTTTGATATGCGAGTCGGAGGGGAATCGAACACCGAGGATCGAGGGGAAACAAAACTCACTGTTTCCCTCGGGGCCAGTCGTTAAGTAATTTGTTATATAGCAACAATTATAAAATCCTTTTGCCTGAGTTTTGGTATAAATATATTTCTTTCCAGCCTTTAGCTGGCCAGTGGCGCGCGCGACATATCACACGCGATTTTGATCACTGCCACGTGACCCAGGAATCTGGAAAACTTATGGCCATGTAACAATTCACGGTATAATACTGGAAACATTGCACAAACAGTATTTACGCGCGATATTACAACCGATTTCAGCCCCACGTGCATAGGCGGTGTTTCAAATGTTTGGGACAACCATTCCACATACTAATTCGACACAACATTCCGCGCAAATTATCGCCAATTCTGATCGGGAACGCATGTTGGCGAAGTCTGTCGAGCATTCGGAATATGAAAGATCACCTAGATTATTCGGTTCACGTCCTCAAAACCATGATAAGCCAGTGAGCATGGTTACAAAGCATGTCCAATCATTGTCACGAATGAATACGTCGAATGATTGTTCTATGCACGCAACACTGAAATCGGTTGCAATAAAAGTGATATTCCACATGTTGACGAAAACAGTTTAATGTCGCGGGAAAACTCATATTTGTATAGCGCCATATCACCACAGTCTCGTGGCGCTTGGCGTATTACTGACTGACATGTTGTCAATGAATTTCTTTCGAACTGCTTATATTTACGGCGCTAATAGCTGCTGTACCAGGATGTACCAGCTGCTGTACCTGGCTGCTGTACCAGGTGGCAACCCCTGCTCTTTTTCGAGTAGTACAACAGGTTCTTTCACGTCCCTTTCAAACACTGACTAGAAATAGAAGGAGACAAGCCCAACGGCTTATATACGTCCCTGCGCAAGGACGCGGCCAGGATTCGAACCCCACTGAGCTAACCAGCGAGGCATTCACCACCGAACAACAACCGTATCTCCGCGCGGCCGTGAAGAACCTCTAGTATTTACTATACGACATGACGTTTTCTGGTGCAAATACGGGAGCGCATTCCAAGGTCACGAGCTGGTTCTCTCCAGGTTTTGGAAGACCGCGAGCCAATTATTAAATTGGGGCTATTGAAGTTTGCTTACAAAATTTATGTTATACTTTTTAAGTTATGCCTGTCGAGCTTGCGCGCTGGGCAGTTTCTTGAACACTGACTCGTCAAAATACACTGCCGTATTATTAATACAACTTTCCGTGTATCGGCCTATACGAATCTCAAGCTGGAGGTGGTCTCTATGCATCAATACAGAAGTTTTACCTTGGCGTTTTATCCAACTGGGATAGGGGAAGTCGGTGATCGCTTGTGAGACCTAGTGTTTGTTGGATACAGAACTGATGATAAAACATCAGTGCCTGTATTAGTGTACAAGAGTATCAGTGATACAGACGTTGATGTTTCAATTTTATTAGTCAGTATATATATATCTGATACAACACTATTCTCACTGCATACGTGACCCCGGAAGACCGGATCAAATGTTTCATTAATCAGTTATGTATCAAACAAATGCTAAGTACGGACTGAATATCTAATCACTTTTGTATGTGGGTTTACAGTGGTATTCATGTGACTCGAATGCTGCGTTTGGATTGGTTAGCACCCTTATGAATTATTAATGAATTTTACAAATGGCCTCTATAAATTGTAACAGCGATTTATAACAATAATTCCTAGTTTAGAGGGGACTGGTGCAAATGGGAAACGCCATGCTCAATTGTTGATGACCCCTCCCCCAATTCTCCCTCTAGCTTACTATGGCCCCCCTAATTTGCGGCATGAAAATGGGGAACCCTTTTGGGGAACCCCACCAGACCCCTCGTAATTAATAACCGGTCCCTTATCGACCACCGATTCGCCACCTTTACCATAAAAAACATAAATAATCAGCACCCTGAGTTTAGAAGCTGAATATTTTGAGTTTAGAAGCTGAATATTTTGAGTTTAGAAGCTGAATATTTTAAGTTTAGAAGCTGAATATTTTGAGTTTAGAAGCTGAATATTTTGAGTTTAGAAGCTGAATATTTTGAGTTTAGAAGCTGAATATTTTGAGTTTAGAAGCTGAATATTTTGAGTTTAGAAGCTGAATATTTTGAGTTTAGAAGCTGAATATTTTGAGTTTAGAAGCTGAATATTTTGAGTTTTGAAGGTGAATATTTTGAGTTTAGAAGCTGAATATTTTGGGGAAATATCGGTCAAAGTTGTGAAGACCTCCTCCTCTCTTCCTCTGCTCATTCCCAGTCTCTCTCTCTCTCTTCTCTCTTTTCGCCTCCCTTTTCCTTTCGCCCCCTTCCTCAGTATATGAGAGCCTAGTTTGATCATATGAATCTTTTCGTGAAAAACGACAACCCTCGTTAACAATTAACGAATGTACCTAAATGTGGTTTTTACTCTTTTTGCATACTGAAAAAGCTCTATTAAGCCCCCTACCCCTTAGAAGTCAGACTTTAAAATAAGCCCCATCTCTATTAAGCCCTCCTCCCCCTCCCGCTCCCGATCAGTAACAAGGACGAGGTAGAATAAAACAACACGCCACCTTTGGAGACTGCGTATTGCATTCTTCCACTGGACATCTCAGCATACTTCCAACTCCATACCTTCTTGTCGATTTCAGAAGAACAACATTTGAGAGTTTCGCTTCTTTTTAGCCCATAAAGTTTGAATAAGCCCCCTCTCTAATAAGGTCCCCATCTGAAAGGCCTGAAAAGAAATAAGCCCCCCGGGTGCTCAATAGAGGTTTGATAACTGGCTATGTATCAGTCGTACATACGTAACAGATGGCGTTCTGTATAAATAATAAAAATAGTTCGGCAATCCTAAAAGCGGAGCTCCCAATTATCTGAACTGAGGCAACGACCCGTACGTGTGTTATTCCAAAATCGATCGAATAATATCAGACAACTTGACAACACTTTAATAACGTCCGAGCATACAAGATATACACTTATCAAAGATATCAGTCAACTAGTCCAGGACATACGACCAATCTATTGTTTACATCTTTTTTTTGCACTTTCACTGCCGTTCTTTTTAACTTCATTGCATTATTAAATTTGACTCATATTTTATATTTTTGACTCGATGTTGTATATGAATCAAACTGATTGATCGGTAGAACAGTCGTGACTTCAATAATTATTGTTTTGTTTTATATTGTCATTTGGTTCTAATCACATCATTGTTCAGTCAAATCTGGTATCATCGTATCATATTACATCATATTATATCTCATAACGCTGTCATCGTCACATATAATTAAGTAATGATTCAGGTAACAACTGTAGCAACATTCTATAGGATGCGGCAATGAGCATATCCCCCATATGCATTTTAGTGCTGTGTGAGACTCTACAGTCCAAACTACACCCAGACAATAAGTATTACTTTATGATGTTGGCTCTTTTTACCCTGAAAACTTAAAGAAGTCACCATCCAGCCAATCGGAAAGGGAGAAATCAAAAGATATTTCAATCGCAAATTTGAGAACTTTCCCCACATAAATTAACTATAGTTAGTTTGATCATAAATAAATTGAAATTTCAAAAAGTATTAAATGAAAATGTATTAATTCGAAGGTTTTCTATTGAATTTATGAGCATAAGCTAACAAAATAACGAGAAAAGCATGTACCTTTTTACATTCCTTGCCGTTCAGTGCTATAGTTCTTAGCTGGAGAAATACTTAATTCACATTGATGTCTTCCAAGTCGATCTCGTATTGATACTTGTGCAGACATTTGTTCCCGGGACCATCTTTTTGTATTACAAACAGGAATCCACTCTCATCCACCGCCATGTCAAATATCTCCACCTTCTGTGGCTTCTGCCGGTGATTCCACTCTCGAATGTAGCGGCGCTTTGCGTCATATGTGCGTTGGTAGATACCGCTGACACCATTTCCATACCACTGAACAGCAGAATAGAAGAGGTTCCTCTTGGAATCCATGGCTATCCCTTTAATGATGTTCATGCGTGACCGACTGTCCTCAACATCGTCCCAGCTATCCTTCCTGACTACTATGTCTGCGATGTCTTTCAAAATGACATCCGCTGACCTGGCACTGGTGTCTGCGGGCACTGCACCTACACCAACTTCGCTTCTCACGGCCCCGCTACTCGCCACCACCCAGCTGGTTCTACTGGTTGAACAGCCAAGGTAGTTAATGTTACCTTTAAGGGTGTTGTGAAATCTGTCGATGTACCAGTCGTATCGGTCCCGTAAAAATGGCTCCGGATCAGAACCACCCCAACGCATTCGCCAGTTATAGATTACGCCGTTGTAATCTGCGTAAGCAAAACGATCTCCACAGAACGCCACGCTTCTCACATCAGCTTTTTTGCCTCCAGGATTGAAAAGTTGAGGCATTGTGTAGTAGTGTTCTATGGTTAACCCGCTTGGTTCGGTCAAGTCACCCTTTATGTTGTACATCATAACGTAACTGTCTCCACCTTGTGCTTGGCTATGAGCAGCCACAGCCATCACTTTGTTATTAGCATGAATAGATATGTCAAATGGATGGCAATTTCCTCCACATTCGGATCCAGGTAGATTGATGGTCTGAACGATATCGAAAGTGTCCCGATTTACGATCAATATCTTCGAAGCACCGGGTTGGGACACAAAGAGATGGCCGGCTGCGTAGTGCAAGCCATCGGAGTCCGTGAACTTGCTGCAGTCTGCAGTTTGCACTTCTTGAACAGGGAAGAGATATAGATCTCTCCAGGCAAAGATGTAATCTTGCTGTATCTTGCGTCTATCTCGGGTCTCGGGATCCCTCACAAACTTTGCGCAACACTTCTTGTAGTCAGGATCTATAGATTTACTCCACCAAGTGCAGACCTGTGACATCAATCGCTCGTAAGAATCGTTATCATTCTTGTACTTCATCGAGGCTGCAAACACTACAGAAGCGTAGCCGTCCTCTTGGTATTGGAAAAGTTTCCTGATGAATTTCCAGGTTGACTGAGCCGCTTTTTTGGTAGGTTCCCCGTTCTGAATCCTAACGTCGAAATAGTGTTTGATAAGTTGCTCTTTGGTGACCAGGTCTGGAATGTGGAAAAGTGCCTTTTCAACGTATTCGTCGTTCCCAGCTCCACCTAGCACCTCATTGATGAACCGCTGGCGTCTATCATTGGCAAGCGCAGAATTGTCTTCGTTCTTTAAGTCTCGAATGACCTTCTTCCTCTGGCTGACAATGTAGTCAATGTGTCTGAAGTACCACTTTCTCTTAGATTCGTCCCAGATGTCTTCAACGTCCTTCCTGATTGATTTTACATCGCTTTCAATTGCATCCAGTTTCGTCTCTAGGGCCTCTAGCTTCCGAGTGACCTCGTCACCACCACAGACATCTGTAAAGGTACATACGGCACCTTGAATAGCAGATGCCACGCTCAAAGCCAGACCAATCACGCTGAGGGGATCGACAACTCTTTTATCTCTGCTTCCCGTGGGTATAGCTTCTTTAGTAACAGTTTTACTCTCCGTGTACCGCCAATTTAAGGCCAAAACCAGAAGAACGCTGTAGAGCAGAATCTTTGTACCGGCCATAACACGCCTGTTATGATACCTGTAATGATTTGAAAATAATAGTTTTGGTGTTAGCTAGCTTGTTTCTATTGATTCGTGGCCATGGTTAAAGTTCAGCCGTTTGGGAGTGATTACAGAATACCCCACAAATCGGCTCATTAATAATTCATTTTCTATACTTTTCCATACAAATCCTCTAAAAACCTAACCCGAAATTAAACGAAATTCCTATCCCAAAATTAAAAGAAAATCCTAACCATTCTACGTCCAAAATCAATCTTAGAGCGAGTCTAAATATACTTGAAAGAAAAATGAGAATTTAGTACAGTTTTTGAGCGATATTTTGAAGGGAGGTATTTCTGGGGTATTCTACAGTCAGGCCGCTTTTTGTTTTATAATGGTGTTCGTTTTACACCTATGTTTTACCAAACTGCGCTTCTACAAATGGCCAGTTTTCGAGTAGACTGCGAAAATAGTCACTTTTTTGTGCTCTCCCCGAAGACTCTACCAATATTTGATTGCCGGCTCTTTACGGTAATAGACCAATCAAATTCGTTTGACTGGATTCCGATCAATAGTTCATCAGTATTGAATTTTAAGGCTCGAACCGCAGATGTTTCTTTTTGAAGAGTCCTAATTTGGATGAGCACAAAAAAACTGCTATTTTCGCAGGTTAGTGCATGTTAAATGAAGCATGGGATATTTATATTAAATAAGACATCGAGCGTAATTTCAAGCAATCGTTTGAATTTTACGGGTCATACAACACAGCATGAGCCCAATCAGTAAATTCTTATAATAAAGGAATGTTTGGTTGTCAGTTGGACTTTCATTCCCATCAGAGTTGGAAACATGTCCGACGCGCTACCGAAGCCTACAACATTTTTTCTTTAGAGGGAAAGAAATCTTAAAATAAAGGTTGTCACTATTGGACTTCGTTTCCTATTAATTATACAAATGTTGCCTCGTGCATTATATAAGTTAGCTGTTTTGTTTAATTACATAGCCAGGGGGATAAATCAAATTAAAAAGCTCGGTGATTGGCATTCTCAGGTAACAATGACCTTTCTTAGCGCCCCCGACCAGCAAACCTTATTCCCTTATTCTTAGTCGCGACGGGTTTTGTTTGTTTGTATATGCCATCTCACAATATTTTAATTTCCTTTTTTTAAAGAAAGATTTGAATAATGTTGTACATATTCATCTCTAAAATATAAATTACGACAAAATGCCATGAAAATCTCATAGATCTGCTGGTCATTCATTTATACCAAGTGTCTCTGACTGTTTCCCAACATTTGGGGCCATGTGACATTGGCTTACTCTTACTACTTAAATACAGTTCCCGTTTCCAGATTAACCGCCAAGAATACATTTAAGTGTAATCTCCAAGATTTAGCATTATTTTGTTGAATTTCAAAGCTCCAATTTGTCAGATGTCAGTAACTTCACATGCAGAGTCAGTTGTCAGTCAAACGTCAGCCATTTGTCAGTTATTAGTCAAACTGTAAGCCGTTTATTAGTTAACCCCATGTACATCCTCTTACCAACATTCGCCTTAATCGTATAAACTTGAACACCGGTACATTCGGAAACTAACAGAATGTCAGCATCCATTCTTGATAGCATACTAGTTAGCCTTTTGTTTTAACTATTATCACTTCAATATTCAAGCCAAAACATAACAAGTATTCGTAAACGACCAAAAAGGATACCGCTGATATTTAAACACTACATGACTGTACACATTTTCAGTAGCATACCATAAGAATTGTAAAATATAATTAAGCTAATTATGATGTTCAGTAATGGTTAAGTTTCAGGAAAGCAAACTTTTACTGACCTTATACAACCTCTTCTTCAAGAAAGTACAAGGGAAAATCCTCAGAAAAGTTACAAGCTAGCTAAAAGAAGGTTGGCCACTGTTGTACGGTTTCTGACTGACTTGCATAAAGCCAAAACCAAAGTAATTATAGTGGCTGTATCAATTATACAGGCCGTATGAAAATACTTTCATGGTTGTACTTTGAAGATGAAAACATTTCACAATGACGTGCAAGCAACTAAAAACACGATTTCTATGAAAGCCGGCAAACCAAATCACAATTGGGCCACGTCATGCAAGAAGTGGCTTATGACCTCAGGTGTTTATGTTAGGGATTTTAGAAATTATTGCATTTTAATATTTAAGCTTAGTAACACTATAGACACTAGTAACTACTTTGCTTGTTTCCCAGTTTAAATGCATTTTATTCAATATTATTATCAATATATGCGACTAAATAGAAAAACGGCCTCTTGAAACACGCGCTATGACTTTCAGCGGACTGTTAATGCATTGTCAGCCCTTCAGCTGATTGGTTCTCGGTTCGTCACCCGATGTAGTTTAACCAATCCGTTGCCAAAGCGGGAAAACCATTCAAGTGCAAAATTTTGAACTGCAGTTTCTCGTAGAACGAAAGCTCATCTATAAAAACAAAATCAAAGCCTATTTTATCACTTAAAATGGAAGAAATAAGCAGTCAAAATTCTCATTTGGGGATCGGATAGACGAGTTGGATAAGGTAGAAGCAAAAACTCAGGCGGAAAACTTCTTGGGATATTAAAACAATCGAGAAATGGTGGAGAAACGAAAGCTCAAAGAGTGACTTGAGTTTATAAATGAAGTTCTAAGAAAATTATATGCCAAAGTCACATAATTATTTTTCAGCTATTTTTAATTAATCCAGTCAAGGAAGTGGATTTGGTGGATTCGTAGTTTGTTGAAACCACAGTTAAATATATTTGAAGAATTATCTTGGAATTCATTGCACACTTGTACTATTGAAATTCGAGCATTCAAATGTGTTATTAAATTCTATTGAATTAGAATGTTATCTGGTATTATTTGGCCTTGTATATTGATAATAATGATAATAAAATGACTTTTGTCGGGACATATCATATTGTTTATTTGCTCCCTGCTGCTGCGCTCGGGTCGTACATTTCCCCGCAGACTTTGATTTGTTATTTACAGACAACATTATACTTGCACTTTAAGTAAAAACCATTAACTCTGAAAGTATCCTCATTCTTTTGCAGTAAAGCCATGGAGTAGTGGCCATTATAGGCATTCTCAGGTTACAGTAAGTTTACGAAATCTTTCTCCTACCATTCCAACAGCCAACCTATATGGCAATTCATAAAATGTATACATCATTCCTTTTTGTCTTGACACACGACAGGCTGTTATTTGATTAGATGTGCGCAGCATGCCAACTCATAATTTTTCCCCTTTTTAAAAGAAAGCATTGCTTGTTTAATTTTACAAATTCGTTTTCATGAAAAATATTGGCCTAAACATTCGTCGGACCGAGAACGTGAAATAATAATTCAAAAACTCATGAATAATTAATGAGCATTTTGTCCAATCAGATGAAGCAAATCAGTCACGTGCATGCTCCTTTATACCTGATAAAATCTCATCATTCTAAAAGGCCCGCGGAGGGATTTGAATTCTGTCCCAGAGGGAAACGGGGTTAATGATTGAGACAATGGAATTTCTATTGATGTTTCAGCTTTCTCACTGAATTGCTAATTAGGATGAACGTTTTATATAAAGAATATTAATGAACATGAAATATTATATAAAGTTTCATCCTAATTAAGAATTCACTGATAAAGACCCAAAGATAGCAAAAAGTACACGGAACATAAGGTACCTAGATAATAAATTTTGCACTAAATTTACTAATATCAGCAGACTACCGAGATACACAGATGATATTTTTAAAATGAAGTTATCCAACTACCATTAATTGTTTACCGAGCCACTCTTTAGTTCCAATTATTAAACCAAACTCAAAGCCGTAATATTATAAAAACGTGCATTAAACTTACATATTTTGTGCCGGAGTCAAACATTTAGAGTCTGCCGTCATGTCAGTCACATCGCTTTCCAAGTCTTGAACTTTATCGAGGTAAACCACGACACCAAATCCTTCAAGTGCAGATTCCTCTTGCATTGCGAAACGGCGCTTCAAACAACATAGTATGGTAATTTCTTCATGTCATTCCCTTGAGATGTTTGTAATTGCAGGCGGTGATTACTCGAATATTTTGCATGGCGTTGTGAATACAAAGGTTCAATGGTTCATTAAGTAACCATTCCCTTGAGATGTGCGTCTTTCTTTCATTGCATTCTTAAAGCGTTTTTGAAGCCGTTTAAAACACTCACAGCACGTGTTTTATCAAGTCTAAAAATTCTCGGGCTTCGCCCTAGAATTTTTAAACATGATAAAACACTGCTGTTCGTGTTTTAAACAGTACTTAACACGAGTCTGCCGGCAGGCTGAACTAGGGTCAGTTTATAACTTTGAAGTATTTCCAAAATTTTATTTTACATTAAAATGATCATTTAATGGCTCGAAAAAAACCTCTGAATTTCTATCGGAACCTGAAACAACCATAGGGGCTGATCAAAGTGAGGACCCGCCTAAACTACCGAATTGGAATTATTTAGCGTGTTGGATTTTGTGGAGGGAAGAAAACTAGAGAACCCCGAGAAAACCCTCGGAGCAAACAAGAAGACTCTTGAATGTTGTCGAAGAAAAGTGAAGCGTGAATTTTCGAATAAATTGAATTGCATTCCTTTATACACATTACTGATAGCTTTATGCATTACTATTCTCCACGTCCAATACATGCATTACAGTAATAATGAGAAAGAAAACATGTATTAGTAATAATAATAATGGCTCTTTATTAATTCAAAAAAAAAAAAACGTTCTGGATTACATGTTGAAAAACTAAGTTAATAAAATACTAACAGTAATGCTAAAATGTAAGAGCTAAAGCTAAAATATAGCATGTGTATAGGGACCTATCATCTTGACGTCATATAATTAATTCGGCTTTGCAATCATTTGAAGAAATCCTTAACATGTTGACTAAAATGATTTGTTTCTTTACTAACAACTCAAAAACTGTGTATATTTTCTATGCATCGATGTTATTGTGATAAAAATGCGGCATGGAGAAAAATGCATTAATGAGATGACGTCTACCCAGGTTTCGACCCAGGCTTTTACTTACGCGGTCATGGGTCAGGAAAGGTCACATTTACACGATTTCAAACAAGCGTAGAACATAAAGTATTCACTTCAAACCAAAACTTTCTTCACAGAAGTACTCAAAACTTTTCGGAGGTTCATAAGCTATCAAAATTGCAAAAGGGTGATAGGCACTTTAAGGATGGTTCACATTTGCAACATAAGCATTAGATATATATAGATATATATATACGCAAGCGCAGATTGTTCTTTAAGGTTGGATGAATGCTTTGTTCTACTCAAGATAAAGGGGTTAACTAACCAAAACAGTTAACACAGGAAGCCCAAGCTGTGGAATTTTAAAATCTAGCTTTCGTTAGTTGCAGAGTAAAGGATTTAAAATTCGCCTAAATTCGCTGCAACTGCATACAAACATAGTCAAGACACAGGCAATAAACACCAAGTAAGTTTTATTCATTTTATTACAATATATTTATCGAAAAGCTAGATTTTAAAATTCCCAACGGACCTTATCAGAGCTTGGGTTTCCTGTGTTGGGCTGTTGGCACCACTTTGGCGAGTCACGGGCATAGATGGCTGCTTCTGGCGAGAGTTTGGTGGACTTAATAGTGGATTGTAGCTCGGCAAATACAGATATCTTCGTCTGGTTGGCACAGATAGACTGAAAAATTATCACTGCGTATGCTGATGGGGATAGAATGTAAAATCGATGCGATTTTCGTGAAAAAATCGACCCAAACGTGAGTGGCTTTGAACCCGAGATTTGAAGTTCGTCTCCTACCTTTCATTTCTTCTTTAGTATGAAGAGTAAGGGATTCAAAATTCGCCCAAATTCGCTGAAACTACGTACAGACACAGCCAAGATACAGATCATAGACACCAGGTAAGTTTTATTCACTTTATTACAGTATATTTATCGAAAAAAAAATCCCATAGAAACCCTTATAAAATAAATTTACATAAACAGAGCTTGGGCTTCCTGTGAATGAAGTAAAGTGTTCAAAAGTCGGAGCAAGCCAAAGCGAGTGCTTTCAACAGCTTGGTTTATCGTGTGAAAGAAAATAATACTTGACCACCTGAGAAACTCAATCCGATAATTTTGAAGGAATTGTTCAGGACTCGAAAGGCGCCTAACTGTACTTGAACCTAGAGAAAGGGAAATAATTAATAATTTGTACCGAGCAAAAAAGTAACGGCAAGCGTACGGCGCCGCCAACACGTGCACAGTGATGAGTGAAAGCCGATGAATGGGAAGCAAACTTGTATTGGACTATCAGATGTAGCCCATCGCGCAGAATTCTATTGTTCTCGGCGACATGTACTTACGGCCGAGAGGTTAAAGTGGGGACGGAATAATTATAACATTGCTAATTAATTCTGCGGGAGAGCGATTGTTATTGGCTTTTGACAAATCGGTTTGGGAATACTCTACTCCCACATCACATGAAGCACATGTCAATCACTGTCAACTGCTCGCTTCATGGGAATACGGGACTCCCAAAGCTCGTTAAAGAAGGTCATCACACTAACTATTGTTGTTATATCAGAAGCCCATTTGTCATTACCGCCCCTGAAGTTCAAAAGCAAAGCCTTTCGTCTGTTCGACCTTGTTATTTCCTTGGTGGGCCAATTACACAGATTCAGACTTAAAACTTATCAATTCGAAGTTTAAGATACCTTGTTTTTGTAAATTTTGGGTTAAATCCATGATTCGAATCGCCGCTTAGTTTATCTCTGAGAAATTAAAGAATCGTGTTGGTTTACTTTTTTCCTATGAATCGTATAAAACGGAGTAAGTTATAACTTTGAGATCGCCGGTGCGATGTTTTTAGCTTTTAAATAGTTCTAGAGCACGTATAAACATGAGCAACATCGCAATTTGAAGCTTGAATTATTCTGAATAGAACGTTATGATTTGCTTTTGACGCGCTAAGATTATAGTTTTTATTTAAAGCTCACTAAGATTTGTTTTGTCGCGGTTGCCTTTTACTCAGCTTTAGTTGGAACGGTCCTTTGCCGCCAACTCGGCTGGGCGATTTTTTTAGCTTTTAGATACTTCTAGAGCACGTACGAACATGAGCAACGTATCAATTTGAAGCTTGAAATATTTCAAACATAAGTTTAACAATTGCTTATGACGCACAAATGTTATTTTACAGGTATTTTGATCTTTGGTTTTGAACTTAACGGCACAATGGCCCTGTGCCGCTCTATCTTCCCATTTCACACTTTTAGATAAGGTAATTACAACGTTCTAATTGTATGCTTCTAATTGAATGCTTCCGTTGAGACAATATTCAAACAGACCCGCGTTCGGCTATTGTTTATCTGGCTCGTGCCACTGTTCGTTTCAACGTAAATAGACAGCTAACTGTCAACTTAACATTTAGTTCAGAAAAAATCTAGTACGAACATGGCAACCCGCTCAAGACATCCTCCCGGTTACTACAAATCACGAATTTTTTTTTAGCGTTTAAATCCTTCTAGAGCACGTACGAAAATCAGTGACGTCTCATTTTGAAGCTTGGAATATCTTGAAGTCAACTTTATGATTTGTGTTTGACGCGCAACATCATAGTTTTTATTCAATACTTTCTAAGATTTGTTTTGTTGCCGCTCTTGATTTTAACTAGGCTTTAGTTTGAATGGAATCTGCCGCCAACAGCCGTACGATTTGTTTTAGCTTTTAAATCCTTCTAGAACACGTACGAACATGAGTTACGTCTCATTTTAGAGCTTGAACTAATTTAAACGTAAGTTCAAGATTTGCTCATGACGCGCAAGTGTTATTTTAACAATAATTTTGAGCTTTAGTTTCGATCTTACAACACCGTGGCTCTGTGCCGCTTATAAATATAAAATACATTCGCATATCAGAATAACATCCAAAATATCACGCCCGGCAGATTTCATGGATTTTTCCCTTTTTCCTCCAAGCAGTCAAAAGATTTCTTTGATATTGTGTTCGTTTGGGAAATTAGAATTTAGACTTTCCCAAACGAAAATATGAATGATTTGTTTTTCGTATCACAGCAAAAGACCTATTAGACATTTCATTGCGTTGATATTTTTTTTATTACGAGTTGTTGTTTACCGGATAATTGGAAGCGTTCCGTTACTTGCAGAATTCTATGGCAGTTTTTCTATCCTTTGATGTGCTTTTTTTTTGCGAAGAAGTATGTTGTCAAACTGTTTGCGAGTTGTTGTTTACCGGTGACAATGGATTTCTTGGCTTCAATTAACAAGTGTTAGAATTATCTCTGGAGATCAAAACTGGCACGGTGACGTTATTCAATTAGATGAATGACCAGTCGGTTCCAAATGACATCAGTGATATGTTAACATATCGTCTTTAGGAGGCGGAGCTACAACTGAAGGAGGCGGAGACAGATTAACTGAAGCGTAGAAGCGCGCATATTCAAATGAGGATTTCAGCAGCCATCTTTGAGAGATTTCATGAAGGTGAAATTAAACCTTAAAAACATATTACTAATCGTGGTCGGTTGGCGCTGAAACTTGGCAGTAAAGGCCTTCAGGATATGTTCATGATTTTGCGCCCTTTTGGTTTTTAGAAGAGGTTTTTATTTGTTCGTAGATCGCTCTCGCATATCACTAGTAGTAAATTTCCCCTTTAAAACACACGAAAAACCCTGAGGTTCCGTGTCATTTTCATACTCATAAAATATGTGTTAGGTAAAATATTTTGGCGGGATGGTGAAGTTTATCATCTGATCTACATTTTGCGCCCTTTTGGTTTTTTGTAGCGATTTTCTTTCCTGTTGAAAAAAAAAAAAACCTTAAGCCACTATCGCCATTTTGTACTGTTCCTTTGTAAATTGGCCGTCCTGTTCTAATAAATTTTCGAATTTGGCGGCGTACTGTAACTTTTAAGACCCGGATGTGTCGCGCCATTCTGCCCGATGCGAGCTCTTCCCGCCGTTGATAGATTGAAAAAACGTCTAGTAAATAGTATCTATAGTTGTCAAAGATATTGAAGCTGAAATGGCTGCTTCCAGCGAGAACATGGCCTCTAAAAACACGAAGAAAAGTACGGCCACTCAAGAAGTCGAGTGATTTTCGACCGGCAGGTTTTCAACGCAAATCATCCACAAACATGCACACTTTTGTCTCCAGATAATGTTTCCGGGTTCCTGGTAAAGTTGTGATTGAACCTTAGTGCCACTAATTAAAATACAGGTCAGTTTTCATCCTTAACTCTTTACCGCCCGAGCCTGTAAATAGGAGACGCATTAGTCCGTTACTAGAAAAAATATTGCATCACGTCTAGACATGATGGAAAGACGATGTTGCGATATTATGCGAAGGGATGTACGGCTTCAAAGTCAGAGCTATAACAGGGATCGCTCGAGTCTTTCACTATGGAGAAAAGCTCATTTGTTTTGGCGATTGTTTCGTTTCTTCGATTTTCACGAATTTCGAGGAGCTGAAAATCGGCTCAAAAAAACCTTCCAATTCGCACTTGAAATCAAGAGCAAACACAAAATAACCACTCAGTCGTTACAGTACCTTGTTTAATCTTTCCAACCAGCAGGTTTGTTTTCACAAAACACACCAAGCGACGGTGAACCACGCCGATGTTTGCACTGCATTTCACTCGACCACATTTTCCTGCTCCCACCTCCAATTGCATGCTGGGTAATGGACAAAAATTCCACAAGGGGTCCCCCATCTATGCCCGTGACTCGCCAACTGTGGTGCCAAAACCGTTAACACAGGAAGCCCAAGCTGTGGAATCTTTAAATCTAGCTTTCGTTAGTTGCAGAGTAAAGGATTTAAAATTCGCCTAAATTCGCTGCAACTGCATACAAACATAGTCAAGACAGAGGCTATAAACACCAGGTAAGTTTTATTCATTTTATTGCAATATATTTATCGAAAAGCTAGATTTAAAAATTCCCAACAGCCATAAACAGAGCTTGGGTTTCCTGTGTTGGCACCACTTTGGCGAGTCACGGGCATAGATGGCGAGATTTTGGCGGACTCAATAGTGGATTGTAGCTCGGCAAATACAGATATCTTCGTTTGGTTGGCACAGATAGACTGGAAATTTATCACTGCGTATGCTGATGGGGATAGAATGTAAAATCGATGCGATTTTCGTGAAAAAATCGACCCAAACGTGAGTGGCTTTGAACCCGAGATTTGAAGTTCGTCTCCTACCTTTCATTTCTTCTATAGTATGAAGAGTAAGGGCTTCAAAATTCGCCCAAATTCGCTGAAACTACGTACAGACACAGCCAAGACACAGATCATAGACACCAGGTAAGTTTTATTCACTTTATTACAGTATATTTATCGAAAAACCAGATTAAAATAATCCCATACAAACCCTTATAAATTAAATTTACATAAACAGAGCTTGGGCTTCCTGTGGAAAAACCCTGTGAAATCCCCTCACAAGGCCTACTAAAAGCAAACCAAGTAATTTTCAGCCGTTCTCAGACTTAATGATGTCCTCAAGCTCTCTGACAGTGGCATTTTTCTCCAAAATTAGAGCACATTTCATTGGAAATCCTACCGAAGCAGCCATACCTACCGTCAACGAGTGAACAGAATTCTCCCAAATGGCATTGTGGAGAAGGTTTGGGCCCTCGGCTTAAAAAGTCAGCAGTATTTAACTACCCCGGGCTAGCCAAACTTGCACTGAGGGGGGAGGGTTGAGTTAGCACTCAGGATTTCACCAATTGAGCTCACACACGATCGGACGACAAAGAGTTAAAAAGTATTTTTGATGTCGGAAAACAAACTGTTGTGAACGCCACGAGATCAACTTCAAGTGAAAGTTGTCGAATCTCGGTCTAATTTTAGCTTGATTTCTATTGGATCTTCGGTTTGCCGCGAAATGGGTTCCTGCACAACGCGTCATCTCTCTTAGATTGACTATTATCATCAATTGTCAAAATCGGTAGAATTGATTATAATCATCATTCTAAGACAAACCCTAACCCGAACTACAAACCAAACCCTAACCATCGGACGAGTTCACGGGTAAACGACGGGTTCTCACTCACCTAGAGCTAGGGTTCACAGGTAAACAAGAAAGGAAGGTAAACGAGAGAAAATTAAATTTTGAGCGCTCCTACTCGGACTCGAACTCGTAGCCGTTTGCGTGTAGTGCTTGGTAGTACAGACGTCTGACCACTACACTAAGCGTGTCTACCGCCGTTTGGAATTCGACAATTGTTTATCTTTATACTTGACTGGTTTTAACCTCGAGGTTAAATTGACGATTATAATCAATTCTAGCGATTTTGACAATTGATGATAATAGTCAATCTAAGGGAGATACCGTGTTGTCCTGCATGGCATGTGCTCCACACAGTCCGCAGCTCATTGCAGACAATCAAGCTAGCGTTAATTTCTTAACTTCCGGTTTCTAAAAATCTAAACATTTTTGCGCGCTTTCACTGAACACCAAACTTTTTCCCGTTAAAATGTTGTTGTCCACGTTCCCCACAAAATCGAGCATGGATTTTGGAAACCGACAATAAATGCCAAAGTTATGGCTTTTCATTCGCCAAAAATGCTTAAAATTGGACTGAAAAGTGTTGTAAAATCTTCGTTTTTTTGTCTTAATAATGGCAAACGCATGCTCGGTTTTATGCGCCTTTATTCGTAGGTTCGGAAAATATTCATAAATTACTAGCAGATCAAAAATCCTTGGAGAGTTTAGAAATTTTCTGATTTCGATGACGTCACTTGATGACGTCATCAGACTATAAGACTTTACCCTAGGAGTCACCTTGACATTAATGATTGTCAAGAGCCCATAACCAAGAGCGTCCATATCTCTTATATAGATGTTACGGCGTTTTCACAAGTTGGGCTATTTTTAGATTATTTTTACGTCAATTCCGTGGCGGAACAAAAGATGCCTCATTACCTTCTTTTGTTATACCAACAACACGTCTGCTACGCTTTTGTGATTTTATGAATTTAGGAATGATTGCAACCCAATAATAGCGGGAAACCGTTCTAAAAATAATCTAACTTGTGAAAATCCCGTAGCACAGACGGGTAGTATGGGAGATTCTCGCTCTTGGTTATGGGCTCTTGTGATTGCCCACTCTTTAATTTTCCGGATTTTACGACAATCTCCGATAATATAGATGAGATATGATTCACGTGCTTTTCTCACGGAATCGCGTTTAGAATAGATGATTCATAACTATTTACCGCATCAACAACAATACAACTGTATGGAGTGTGTTAATGTACTGTCGCCGAGGTGTGTAACGACAATAGCAGATTTATTATAACTTACAAACAAACAAGTACTATAACTTCCATAAAGAGTTCCCGCCCTTTACGTCTATAATAGCCTATAATTCACGTGTGTCACAATAACTTTACACTTCGTGTTATAATAGATTACACTTCGTGCTATAATAGCTTAGGCTTCACGTGTGTCACAATGACTTACGCTTCACGTGTGTCACAATGACTTACGCTTCACGCGTGTCACAATGACTTACACTGACGTACTATAATAGCTTATAATTACAATTCACGTGTGTCACAATGACTTGCCCTTACGTGCTATAATAGCTTACAATTACAATTCACGTGTCACAATGACTTGCACTCACGTGCTATAATAGCTTACAATTACCATTCACGTGTCACAATGACTTAACACTTCACGTGTGTCACAATGACTTACACTCACGTGCTATAAGACCTTCTTTAGGCAAAACAACTCTGGAAAATTATTCCCCGATCGAATGCAGTAGCCCAGCTAGGGTCTCGGGGGTTAAGACCTTAAAATAATGTCTAGTAAATAATTACAAGTTGAATAAAATTTGCCTTCCGGACGCTGCACGAACGGCGAGATATGAATTGTTCTCTGAAGTTGCTCGTTATATACATGCACTATTGCATGCCGGCCTTTTGTCACCAATGACATGTCAAATATAAACAAAACTACAACACCTTACTACAATGATGCTCTTAAGCCGTTATGAATACGCCGTTCCGACTTCACTTGTTCCGTCGGAAAGCTTCAACTTCTAATTAAAGGATATAAGGAGGATGTCAGTACTGGAATGGTTAGGGCTTAGAAAATGTTCAGAACCGGCTGTAGGTTTAGATTTGATATTAGACTGATTTATCTACAGGTCTTCTGTGTTCGTTAAAATGGTCTTTGGGGCATTGTTTTGTTTCTCCGAAACATTGACTGACCATGTAAATTACGTTTTTAGTAACACATGTAATGTGAGATTTGATATGGTGAGTTTCGCCAGTGGAGGAAAAAGTGTATTGAGTGAGGCCATGTTCGATGTAAAAAGTTCATCTATAAAGCTAACCACTCGGAATGAATAGACGTGATGAAATGTAATTTCACCGTTTGACCTTTATTGTAGGCTGTTATTCGTATCTGCACAATCTATGCAAACCTATTTCGTAATTTCCTTTTATGTGTTACTATTAGTGGATAACACATGTCATCGATTTTGTACTTTCCGCTCATAGTTACGTAATTGACAATTTATATAAGCCCTGTATCCATTTGTGACCTCCACTGTAAAATAAACCCGAAGAAGGTTGGTTGGTTGAATTAAATCAAAACATAGTAAGTGAATTGATGTAGCAAACACAATATGATGGCCAGTATCTTCAGCGAAGGTGGGCGACAAAGCATGCCAACCATGAACTGGTAGAAGGTGCATTAAGGTAGGCGTTCGGGGAGGAGGTGGGAACATTGTCCTGGTGAACAGCGAACAGGACGATCCAGTTACTTGGGTGACTCCTATAGGACACCCTTCGTATTCTGATTGGTCAAGCTATACTAAGTATCGAATTGCCGTAATGACATTTTTGAAAGAAAACTCTTCCCATTTAACATCAAGACAAGATGGAAGGCTGATTGTACGGTACTGGGAATATATATAATTACTACCGATATTTCAGTACCGTACAATCAGCCTTCCATCTTGTCTTGATATTCGTATATATTTGCTGATTAGATCCCATCCAAGGTGATCCGGTTCCCGCATTTCGTCCGAATTGGTCCTTGCATCCAGTACATTCCATTTAACATATCGGGTTTCGGATCGCAGCTCTTACAAAGGCTGCCGGTATCCAAGTATGGTTACTTAATGACAACTGAGCGTTTGATGATCTCTGTTTGGGAAGGAAATTAATGATAACTTCCTAAAAATCTGTAGAAGAGTGTAATTGTGGACAACTTCCAATGATTTCTCAAAAACTTCAACAGAGCCGTTTTAAGTGGGAACTAATGTGTCACACGTGTGCCATGTTTGCCGTTTGATCCATTAGCGCAACCTCGTTCCCAGAGGTCTTTGCGATCCTACAATCCAAGATGGCTTCGAAAAAACCCTTTTACAGGCAGGTCACGTGACCTAAAAATACGATAAGACACTTGTATGTTTTAGTTGTTGTTAACTGTTGACAGTCTTTGCAATTGCGCATTCAATATACTTTTGTAGACATCAAAACATTTAGAAGAACGTACTTAGCGTGGTTTTTGCCTTTTCATTGCTCGCCTCTAAGCTTGTACGGTTGAAACTAATAGCCCACTTCCGCGATATGCTTTACTTGTCACGCACAGAGAAAAGAATAAATTTAATTTAGCACGGAGCCTCGTATTGAAATCTTTGTGCGTGACAAGTAAAGCATATCGCGCAAATAGGCTATCGGGATCATACTTCAACCATCAATCGTTATTCAGCGATGATGAATCCAAGATGGCGGATGCTCCTCAAACTGATAGATATGTTATAAGTCAGCTAAGCATCTAATGCGGCTGTGTATTTTACGAATCATCCGTATTTTGGCCAGCAATTTTGTTATTATATAACTTCCGCCAAGAAGTTATAATACGTAAAAATCGTGCGTGCTCGTGAAATGGTGACTGGAAACCATTTGACTGTAAATTAAAAAAATTCGCGCGCGAGAGAGCAGTAGCCTACAATTTCCTGCGATTTGATTGGTTCCGGAAACGGGCTGCTTTTTCTCAGACCACTGACAGTGACCAGTGCGTGCACTCTCAATTTATTGGAAATTATTCAATAAATCGTCTCAAGTCGAAATTGGAATAGAGAAAAAAAGTAGTACGTTAATTACCGGCTTAGGATCGCGGTCCGTAGTTTTTCTCTATTCATAACTCTTTACCGAATCCGTAACAATACAACTGTATAGAGTTATTGTACTGTCGCCGTGGTGTGCAACGACAATAGCAGATTTACTATAACGTAACTTACAAACAAACACGTGGATCACAATTTAATTCACGTGGATCACAATGACTTTACACTTCACGTGTTATAATAGATTCACTTCAGACGTGCTATAATAGATTTCATGAGGTTCTTTATTACCATTTAGATATAGTTATTGAAGTATAGGTATTGATTTATACTTTTTTCATGCTATTTGGCATGGTACCCAGAATAACTGTTTAGTTAAACGAGCTGGGTAACAGTTATAATTAATCCACATTGTTAAAGTATTTGGTCTTACAACTTAAAAAATAAGAGAGTGTAAATAATAAATGACAATGATACTAGAATAAAGTAAATATAATTTCATGAGGTTCCTTTTAATTAAAGACTAGAAGTGATGTTAGACAATTTAGAAAGATCTACAGAAAGATGTACATATTTATATTATATTTTTAAAAGTACACTGCTAGCAAGTCCTTTTTATTTCGATATTTTTTAGAATGGTTAAATAATAATAAAAATGTTTATTACTTATATTGCGCATTTCCTATAAAAGTACTCAAATGCGCATTACAGTCCTTGCATTCATCATATAAATATAAATAATCGAAGTCTATAATAATAAAAATAATACATACATACATACGTTTTATGAGCATTATACAGCGCTCAATGCTCTTCCAATATCAATGAAAGTAATAAACTAAAAACAATAAAAACAATCTACTTACACATGTTCTAGTAATATCGAGCAAGCTATTTAAAAGATGGTCCCTGATGGCTAACGATGGCTAGAGATGGTACACGTCCCTACTTACACACTCTAGCCATCGTTAGCCATGTGGAACCATGTTTAGCCATTCTAAAAGAATGCGCAGTAGAAGGGACGTGCTATCAATCTATTTTAAAAGATAAAACATACACTATAAATGCTTATGTTGCCGTGTATATGAAGTAAAGCCAAGTGCCTACAATAGTTTATATTTTACACTATGGATATTCTGTACTAGCATTTTTCAATTAAGTTGAGGAGGCACTGGGAATGAGAATGTTACATTTCAAATTTAGGCAAAACGTTAGGCGCATGCGCTGTAGGTACACACGCGCCTCACGCCCGTTTCCCGCGCAAACTGAGAGCAAACCATGGCAATCACCCATGTTTTAGGTCTGCGAAATGTTTGTTCAAAAATAACAAAACTACTGTAAAGCCTAAAACTTTAAACAGGTTTAAGTTTTCTCAGTAGACTGAATACCAGGAGCGTCCATTTGTGCTATAAATAAATCGGAGTATTTACACCTTGGGCTATTTTTAGAACCAGGTTTTTCTGCGAAATATTTCGCAGTTACTTCCTTCACGCTACGCAGTTATTGTGCCTCCTCTTTTCATAGCCTATGCCATTCCTAACTTGACAAGCACTGTAACTCATAATGCGATATAAGACAATTTATCGGCTATAAAATAGATTCGATAGTACGCGCGCTCGGATTGGCTGAAAACAGTGTTTCTATAGCTCTACAAAAACATAGAAAATTGAGCACGCGCATGAGCTAGTTGGGAGAATTTACGTCCTTCGGCTCGTGCTCCCACAGCATTTCTCGTTCTCTCAAACTCCCACTCAAGAAAAAAAGAAAATGTTTCTATTTCTTAAATATTACACACACCGAACGTGAAGTTGTGGGGAAAAGTTAATAGAGTGCGAAATGCAGTAAGTTGATAAGTTTAATACGTTTCTAGTGCCATATTAAAAAAACAGCGCGCGCACCGAAAGAAAATGAAATGAGCAATTAATTCATTACACTTGTTAAAAATAAATGCTAAAAGCTAAAAAATAACGAGTCTGTTAAAAGCCAATTAAAGCGAGTAGAGAATGTTACTTTCGCTTTTCTTGATCTCCAATAACGTCGCCTATCGTAATGATCAATTAGAAAGTGACGTCATCAAAGCTAATGTTCACATTTTCTCGAAGCTTTGCGAGCGAAGACGAAAATGAATCTATCCACATGGATATTGCGTTTAATTTTGCTTTGTGCAATACAATACACGCCACCAATGGTTAATAGAAGATCATTAATTACTTCGTCGCACAAGTTTGGAATCGGTAAGTTTTGAGGAAAGGATTCTAACAATAATTACAAATCGTTCTGCGCTGTAAAAATCTGAGTGAAATGTCATATGTGCTCTGAACGTGTATTGAGACCGTAATTAACATATCTCGTACAACTGCCTTTAAATATATGAAAATATATCTCCTCTTGACACAGAATACAAACAATACATCTTTGAGATATCTTTCGAATCTGATGCATGTCACCTATTGGACGGACCCGGCTACTATACGTCCGATCACATCAGGCTCACCAAATGGGCTAACTGTACTGTACAACACCAAATCAGTAAGTAATTAAAGCTAATGAACAGCTAATCAAAAGTATGACAGCAAATGCCAATACGTTTTTGTTTTCAAAATCTCTGCATTTCTCGTAGTTATGTTAATTCCCATAATGTTAGGTTTTGGGCATCAGGAATATCGTTGGGTTTCTGTCGTTTTGCAGGTGCAGTCCGTAGTACAATGACCAGGGGTCCATACTTCCCTACTCTTCCATTGTTGAATGATGAGTACGAGCTACAAGTGCAAAAGTCAGCACAGACTGCTACCCAGGGGAACCAGCGGATGCAAGCAGATGACCAAAGTCCTCTCCGGAATGGGTGTCTGTTTGCAAAATCCGCCGATGGTGAACCAGGCATTATAGCACCAATGGTGATTTTACATCCAGTCGCAGGACTCACCAAAGGAGATGGGGAATCATGGATGCTTGATGCACATACGGACACTGGCGTAATTAAAGTGGAAGCCAAGAGTGTGACACCCCGCACAGATCAATCAGCTGTTACTTCAACAATCAAGGATCCAGATATGTCATCAGAACAACCTATTCCAACTGAATGGGAGACGATAAAGGCAACTGGAAATGACTTGAAGCTGTTAAACAAACCTAAACGTGATGATGTCATCCAACCTGATAAAATTCAAGATGGAAACACAAGTCATGGGAAGTTTGTGAGAGATCATGATACCCATGGACAAGAAAACCCACCTATCCCAGGCAGTGGTGAGAAGGACAGGAGTGTTGTTAAAGAAGAAAATCATGATATCGGTGCACCACCTATTGATGGAAAGCCTTCTTCTCTCAGTGATACCGGAGGGAATACAATTGAAACCAAACCTGACACAGCACAAGAAGGTACTTGGCGACGCAAGGAGAATCCTTTAAAAGACAGTCATTCTAGACGTAAGAAACCAATATCCATCGAAAACAAATGTCTTTTAAAACGCTGCCGGACAGGTTCTGGGCCAGATCACATTCTCGACAATATCCAATGTCCTGTCCAAGACAAACCTGATTTCAGTGAAGAACCGCGATTGAAAAACACTGAGGCTAAAGATCCCAAAGAAAAGCCGATATCACCTGGAAGAGTCACAGGAAAAGAATCTATTGATCGGAAGCCGAACAAATATCGTGATCTAGACGGGAGGCGGAGAAGACCTATCGAGGGTAAGTCAGACAGTAAATGGACAAGTAGTTGAATCGTATAAGAATATCGCACTACTTAACAATTAGACTATGAGCTCGAACTTAGCTTATGAATTGGCTACAAGAATACATAAAATAAATTTTGAGTTCTTTGAAAATCTCGAATTTTCCGCCATCCCGTTTCTCCGATCTAGTGAGATGGCTTTCAGAAGCTCTGAAAATATCTTAAAGTTCTAAAATCTTTGTTGCTTTGTCGGGAAACACCGTCAAGAGCTCTCTTTTTAGAATTTTCCAATTCCCCGACACAGTTTGGCAGCTGAGATTTTGTGAAAATTTCACATGCCAATCGAATAAATTCCTCTTGAGTGGGAGCTTTTTTTAAAACTCTATTTTGGTTGAAAATCGAAAGCATAGAAAACAACACTTTAAAAATCTAGCCGTCTGTCGTGCGTGAATCTGAAGCCCCGCCTCTCCAATAATTAGTGAGCTCTTGGCCAATCATTTCTCATCAGAGTTCAACTATCTGTCAAGATTTTCCGCCAATGTTGATTTTCGATCAAAGCTACGCGCCGCATCGAGAAAATAGCTGGTTGTTCTAGTTTTATTGTGTGACTCGAAAAATGGGAAAGATAAAAAGACATTGAGGGACAAAGCCAAGGCGAACACCAAGAGACGTCTTGAATGTCACAATAGTTAGTAGAGGAGACAGCGATTTGCAGGCGGCAGAAACGGCACGCAAGAGTATCTGTCGTACGACTTCTGGTTCTGGTTCTGGTTTATTAACTAACAAAGCGGCATATCCGCATCACGTCAGTATCAAGCTAAAGTATAATAATTACAATATGAATCTAATAGGTCTGATATGTAAATGCAGTATAAGTCTGCTTAAACTATAAATATAATAATAAACTTAGATAATATATGAATATAAAATAATAACAATAATAAGGTCTAATATGTAAATGCAGTAATAAGTCTGCTTAAGTTAAAAATAAAAGAAATAATTGGTATTAAAACCACTCGCCAGAGGCAATAAGGTGTTCCTTTAGAGCTATCTTAAACTTAAGATGATCTGTTATGCTTACAATATAAAATGGCAAATGATTCCATTGTTTAATAGTCCAGGGAAAGAAACTAAACTCATGGACTTTACAATTTGAGTGAGGTCTATTTAAAGAATTTGCATGGCAGCCTCTTGTAACTCTCTTTATAGGAGTTAAATATAATGTCTTATCTAGATCAATTGAGTTGTAGTATATACGATGAAACATACATAGACGAGCTACTTTGTTTTGGCTTATGATTGAAGGCCATTTTAGTTCACCTAACATTTGGGTTACGCATCCAGGATTCCTAGAATAATCGTTACAGCATAGTCTAGCTGCAGATCTTTGAATCATATTCAATTTATACTTGTCTTTCTCAAGATAAGGGTACCAAACAGTATTTGCATATTCCAATTGGAGTCTAATGATACTAGTATATAATCTAGATCTGCATTGTTTAGATGTATGTCTAAAATTACGTCTTATGACACCCAAGGTTTGTTTGGCTTTAGTGGCTACATGTGCTATATGTTCACTCCATTTAAGATCACTTGATAGCATGATACCAAGATAAGGATGATGGTGAACTTTTTCTAAGGGTTGATTGTTTAAAAAATATACATGTGGATCATGATTGTTGGTAGCATTTTTGGAAGAAAAGCTCATAGTATGGCACTTGTTTACATTAAAACACATTAACCAATCTTTTTCCCACCTAGATAAGGTATTTAGATCTTGTTGGAGAATGTTTCTATCATTGGGTCCATCTATAACTCTATTTATAAAATAACCCAAATGGTACGCGCGCTCTGATTGGCTGAAAGTCGTGTTTATATGAGAGTCCAAAGACAGCCAAAAATGTACTCGTTGTTTTGGGTTAGCCGAAGCCCCGACGGCGTTAAAAAAATGGAATTTCAAGACGACGAATTACCAAACTTTGAGCTGAAAATGGACTTTCTTCAAGGATGTGGAGAAACTGTAACTTCTGAAGGTGGTTTAGATAAAGATGACGGCAACATTGAAGCATCGGCGAATAAGAAAAGTAGGTTTGCTGAGCTGGAGACGGAAGATCTCAATGAAATTATCGAGAGCGCTCAAACTCAGAGGACGAAATATGCCACGAAATGGGGAATTTCTGTTGTGGAAGGTTAGTGACTTTCAGATCAAATTAAAGCTAGAAATGCTACACTCGAGCAACGCTCAAGCTAGAAAAGCTACACAAAACAAACTACAAATGAAATTGCTAAAATGGCTTTTTGGTCGCTTTGACACATACACTGTAACAGTTTTACACTGTTGAATACTCAATATTTGCATGAAATTCTAGCTACAATTTCTAGCTGTGTCACCTTTAAGAAAAATGGCATGAATTGTAATATATATATTTTTTTTCTTTCAGAATGGGGCAAGGAGAGAGGATACAACAGAAAATTAGCGGAGATGGACGACAATGAGCTTGACATGACCTTGCGCCAATTGTATGCAGAGGCAAGAAATAAAAAAGGCGAAAACTACAGCCGCTCAACACTTTTGGCACTACGATATGCAGTCGAGAGATATCTTAATGGCCCTCCTCTGAACAGAGGAATAAAAATATCAAAAAATCCAGCATTCGCCGGCTCTAATAAGATGCTGGATGCAAAAATCAAGCAGCTCAAGCAGGAAGGCAAAGAAAACGTGAAACATAAGCCAGCGATAGAAAAAGAAGACCTGGAAAAGTTAAAATCAGGCACAACACTCCTATTATACCTTCAAATCCGCTAGGGCTCTTGCGAAATGTATGGATTCACACATCCCTTTACTGGTGCCGCCGAGGTAGAGAAGGCCAGCGAAGTTTAAAGAAAACAAGCTTTGCCTTTAACACCGATGCGAGCGGGCGTCCATTTGTCTCCATGACTCACGAAGAGTCCACCAAGAATCACCCGGGCGGCATCGCCGATATCTAGAGCTTTGAAAAGCATGGCCGGATGTACAAAACTCCTTCTGCTACAGATGGCTATACATCCCTTGAAAAATACCTTTCAAAGCTTCATCCCGATTGCGAAGCCCTGTTCCAGTACCCGAAGCGAAACTGGACTCCAGAGGCAGATGACAGTGTTTGGTATGAGAACCGACCACTCGGCGTAAACAAACTGGCTAGTATGATGAAAGAGATCAGTATGTATTCAGGCCTGTCCCAAATCTACACTAACCATTCAGTTAGAGCCACAGCAATTACATTGTGGTCGGAAGCAGGGCTGGCAGACCGGTAGATAATGGCCATTTCAGGACATCGAAATGAGTCAAGCCTAAAGAGCTACCATAGCCGACCAAGTTCGGATAGTCTCCTTCAGTGCAGTGATGTTTTGTCCGTGGCTCTTGGCAGTGTCAGCAGCCAAACACAGTCACATCCAACCCAAGTCGTTGGTGTAGTTCAACAACCAAGTGTGTTCACAACTCTGATGAACCAGAGCAAAACGTCCAACCAAACGGAGAGAAACGTCGAAGTTGGCAGCATGTTTTCGCATTGCTCAATTCAGAAGGTGGAGATTCACTTCAGAGAATAAAATCGCACTTTAGCAGTTTTGTTCACAACTTTTCTAACGAACAGTTGAAGTTCCTAGAGAAGACTTTGGCTAGAAAGTAACCTCCGTAAAACTATTCTATGTTTTTTGCAGCTCGCCTAGCGGCTCGTGATTTTCAAGTTTTTCTTTGTTCTCCCAACATATCCCGCGTGTTTATATAAGAGAACAAAGACATGGAAAGCGTGTTATATTGCTTAAATAATAAGCAATCATCAGCAAACAATCTTATACTTGACAAAATTGAGGTGGGCAAATCATTTATGAATAATAGGAACAATAGTGGTCCTAACACGGTTCCTGAGGTACACCAGAGGTGACATTATTAAAGGAAGAACCAGTTCCTTCCAAAAGCACTCTCTGCATTCTTCTAGTTAAAAAAGCTCTAATCCATAATTGGAGATCACCACTAATTCCGTACTCATCACTCAAAGGATGTACGTGTAGAGTGTCACTGAAGTACACGAGGGAGGTCACTGATGTACGCACAGGAGACGCGCAGTTTGCGGGTAGTGTTATGTATTAAAATTGGTCACAGATCGAGCTCGATGGTCGCCTAGCGTGGTGATTACCACACGTGGTCTACAATATGAGGCTTCGGTTTCGAACCCCAGAACGATTATTTTTTTCTCTCAATTTTGGATTTTTCCCCCTCTATATTTTGGTTTAAACTCGTCGTTTGTCTATAAATCCTAGCCCAAGGCCAGTGAGAACACGTTTACCTGTGAAACCTAGCTCTAGGTAGGTGAGACCTCGTCGTTTACCTGGGAACTTGTTTACTGACGGTTAGGGTTAGGTTTATGTTACGGGTTAGGGTTTAGTGTTAGTGCATGTGAAGATTCGGTAAAAGGCAATAAGTCTCTATACTTAGTTTGTGAGGCTGAAAGTTTCAAAATGGTTGATTAAACGAGTGGGACTAGAAAAGATTCATGGCCGCTTTCCTACGCCATTTTGGAAAATTCACGGTCAATCGAAAGCTGGGACGAGTCTCCTGTGCGTACATCAGTGACCTCCCTCACGTCCTTTAGTGACCCTCTACACGTACATATGGCGGCCTACTGGCTTCCTTATAAGGAGGTCGTACGATATAGACACTTCTCACGGCACGGCAATAGCGAGAACGTGGTGTTGGTTCCAAGCGATTCAGAGTCACCGTCAGACTTTACGCTTCCATCTAAGCTTTCTTGGAAACAAATATTCTCTCGGCTGGCTCCTCTCGGCACTCTGTCTGAAAGTGAACATACGAACCCTTCTCGGGTTTTGCGAGGACTCCTATTTGGCTTTGTAGTCGAATGCATTGGGTTTTTTTTGGCTTTTCTTTTTTCTTTCTTTTCCAAGCTAAGGGAATCCTTCTTGCTTTTTGGAAGGCATAATGCCAACAACCGATGGAATTATGGAATCGTGTGTGGAAAAACATTTCTCAATAAACGTAAACATTGGTAAATGAAATAAATTAAATATGCGCTAGCTTTCCCCACACCGGCGTTACGGGCGAGTGAGCACTTGTCATGTGTTTATTGATCTGCTGTCAATCAAACGGAACTTTTTACTTCCGGTTAAAAACTTCCTTTGTGTATTTCTCCATCAAGGGAAACTATCAGCCGATAGTTCCGAGACAGACACAGTCTATTTGCGTTATTTCTCTGTTGTCTTCCGCTCTCAGCGGGCACTATTATACAAATAGAGTGTGTCCGTCTCGGAACTATCGGCTGATAGTTGCCCACGGAAATTTGATGTTCTTAAACTGGCAAAGTTTTAAGAACATCAAATTTCCAAGGGAAACTATCAGCCGATAGTTCCGAGACAAACACACTCTATTTGTGGTTATTGTTCATCACAAAATTGTCTTCCGATTTCAGCGGGCACTATTATACAAATAGACTGTGTCCGTCGAGGAACTATCGGCTGATAGTTGCCCGCGGAAATTTGATATTCTTAAAACAAATATAAGCTTATATGCTAGTTTTAAGAACATCAAATTTCCAAAGGAAACTATCAGCCGATAGGTCCGAGACAAACACAGTCTATTTGTCGTTATTGTTCATCACAAAATTGTCCTCCGCTCTCAGCGGGCACTATCGCCTGATAGTTTGCATCCGCGGACGGCGACTATCACGTCACGTGATCGCTTTTGGCCAATAAGCGCGCCAACATTTTGTGGTGAACTATAACGCCTGATAGTTTGCCTCCGCGGACAACAACTATCACGTCACGTGATCGCTTTTAGCAAATGAGCGCGCGCCAAAATTTGGTGGTGAACTATAACGCCTGATAGTTTGCCTCCGCGGACGACAACGTCATGTGATCACTTTTAGGCAATAAGCACGCGCCAAAATTGTGTGGTAAACTATAACGGCTGGTAGTTGACAAGGAGCGTGATAGAAACTCATTCGATGCGGATTGCGTTACTTTACTTTTCCTCGTGATTGGTTCCGAGTAGAACCCGTCACGAATTACTTCAGTTCGTGATTGGTCCATTGCGTGTTTACTTGCCGTGATTGGCCAGCATGAAAATAAAGCGTATAATATCAGTACCTCAGCACTGTTTGTCACTATTCTCACGAGGTACTGAACTAGGAACTCAAAGGTTGACCAACGTTTTGTGTTTTTCGTTGCCGTTAATCATAACTACGATGCCACCGAATATTTCCGTACGATGGTCTTAGAAAACTTACATGATCGGAGAGCTTCACAGGCCCATCGCTCGTAAACATTCGTCTTAGTTAAGATTGACGGCAACGTAAAATGTAAAACGCTCGTTTTGAGTTCTCAGTCCGCGTAATAATGAAAATTGCTATCACGCCCTCGCTGCTCACGTAACGTACGTTAATCTATTACAGGCGATCAGATCTACGACTTGGATCGGTTACTCTACGATCCTAAGACGAGATGGAAGATCCTCTCTATATTAGTCTTTGGCTTTGTGGCTGAATTGGGGATCATTGGCGCGGTTTTTCTTCCTGATATCCTGAAAGGGTGAGTTTATCACTGCTATTCATTAGTGGAGAAGAATACATGGGCGCGCGGAGATATGGAATTTATCTTCGAGTGTTCAACTCGATATATCTACAAGCGTCCATGTAGTGTCCATGCAGTGTCCATGTAGTGTCCATGTAGTGTCCATGTAGCGTCCATGTAGTGTCCAGTGTAGCGTCCATGTAGCGTCCATGTAGTGTCCAGGTGGTGTCCATGTGGTGTCCATGTAGTGTCCATGTGGTGTCCATGTAGTGTCCATGTCCATGTAGTGTCCATGTAGTGTCCGTGTCCATGTGGTGTCCATGTGGTGTCCATGTAGTGTCCATGTGGTGTCCATGTGGTGTCCATGTGGTGTCCATGTGGTGTCCATGTAGTGTCCATGTGGTGTCCATGTAGTGTCCATGTAGCGTCCATGTAGTGTCCAGTGTAGCGTCCATGTAGTGTCCATGTGGTGTTCATGTGGTGTTCATGTAGTGTCCATGTAGTGTCCATGTAGTGTCCATGTAGTGTCCATGTAGTGTCCATGTAGCGTCCATGTAGTGTCCAGGTGGTGTCCATGTGGTGTCCAGGTGGTGTCCATGTGGTGTCCATGTAGTGTCCATGTGGTGTCCATGTAGTGTCCATGTCCATGTAGTGTCCATGTAGTGTCCGTGTCCATGTGGTGTCCATGTGGTGTCCATGTAGTGTCCATGTGGTGTCCATGTGGTGTCCATGTGGTGTCCATGTAGTGTCCATGTAGTGTCCATGTAGTGTCCATGTAGTGTCCATGTAGTGTCCATGTAGTGTCCATGTAGTGTCCATGTAGTGTCCATGTAGTGTCCATGTGGTGTCCATGTAGTGTCCATGTAGTGTCCATGTAGCGTCCATGTGGTGTCCATGTGGTGTCCAGGTGGTGTCCATGTATTGTTTTATTTATTTTATAAACAATGCTTGGACCTGGGCCTGCTTGTTCGAAGCAAGGGTAAGCGCGTGACGTGGAAATCGCTGAATGGCTGAAAGGCGATATCCACACACGTAAAACTATCGTATTTTTACGAGTGTTCCGATACGATATTTCTCAGTGCTGGAAATCCTTGTAAAACACTAGTTTTCACACGGGTTAGAATTACTTTAGTACTTGCAAATACAGCATCATAATATTTGTATGCTGGCCTTAAGTTATGTGCCTGAGTTCACTAGACCAGTGCATAATTAGGAAGTTCTTAGCCTAGAGATGGCTATAACTGCCTCATTATATATTCCAGCTAGGGGACAGTCTTGTTTATGTGATGTCAAATATATGTGTGTGGGTATATTTTGACTGCATGGGTCCAGTTTTGAACCTAATTTCGAGTACCGGGAGATGCAGAATGGTCATACCGTTCGTTTTCACAATAACTTGGACATCTAGGTTTTTGGAGGTATTTTTGGAAGTATATAACTTATAGTGAAAGCGGAGCTCTACATGTATACACATAGAAAATTGACAAGGCAAAAATGGGACAAAGATAACCAGTCATGCAAGTCAAAAACATTTTACAACGCGCGCATCTATGCCGTTCGCTGCCATGCCTCACTGGCTCGCTGCACAATTTCAACTTCAATTTGATTCAACAATATTAAGTTTACATATTATTACTCAACCCGCAGGCTAATCGAGCCGGATGCTAATAACAAAAATAAACTAGTCAAGGATAAAGATAATCATTATTTTGTAAAATTCCGACCGGCGGTAGAAGCGCTTAGTGTAGTGGTCAGGAGCGCTCAAAAAAACTATCTCGTTTATCTTCTGTTCTTGTTTACCAGTGTGAACCCTAGCTTAAGGTGAGCTAGGGTTTACCAGTGAACTGGTCCGATGGTTAGCGTTAGGTTCGTGGTTCTGGTTAGGATTTGTCTTAGGGACCGGACATTATTTAGAGGGGGAGGGCTGGTGCACATAGGAGAAGGGTCCCCAGTTTTCATGCAGCAAATTAGGGAGGCCATAGTAAGCTAGAGGGGGAATTGGGGAGAGTGGTAATCAAACATTGAGCATGGCGCTTTTCATTTGCACCAGCTCCCCCCCCCCCCCCCCCACTCCCCCCTCAAATAAAGTCCGGACCCTTAGAATTTCCAATAATCGTTATTTCAAGCGTGTTTGCCATATGCTGATTATTGGTAATTCTAGAGCGAGGATGCGTCGTGTGCGTGTTGGCCAAGTGGTTCGAATATTTCGTTAGGCCTGCATTTCGTTCTCTTTTTCTCATATTATTTTACTTCTGCATTATTTTTCAATAAGAGTTGCACAATCAAATTCAACATAATATAGAGCATATGAAACTTATCCAATATATGCGTGAACATTTGGTTTTCCTAGCGCCTTTTAGGGACCATTCATTGATTATACCAGCGTAGGGGTGGGCTGGAAAAAAAAATAACTATACCAAGAAAAATTTCCCTGCCTGCCACGAACTCTGAATCATATTTCAAGTCCCTCCCCCTTTATTTTATTTTCCAGATTGGACTTATTTTGAAACGCCCCACCCCCTCATCATACCAAACCCTTTTGGGAGCTCCCCTTGTAGTTGCAGTTTTCTTTCTAGCCTTCTTACACGCTCTCGGGTTTTCAGAAATGTTAGTTTTCGGGTCGGGTGGAAATGTTGGGTTACCTGGGGGCACCGGGCCTCGCTCAATTTCCAAAAAAATCCGAGAGCCTGTAAGCAGGCTACAAAATTAGTACAACTGTTACTTACTTACTTATTAATTTCGTGGATAAATGAGGGTAATTCAGCGCCTGAAGAACTGCTTTCCGAACTAGAATTGCCGGTGGTTTGCTCCCCGACAGCTTTAACAACAGGAGCACCGATGAGAATAAGTATAACCAGCAGGTATAGAATTTTGGCGGTCGGGTAAATAATATACCAAAACGCAGGATTTATTGAATTTGCAGCTAGGTTTTTAATTGGTTCGTTTCTAAACAGTTTATAGTCCAGTCTTTCCCAGCATATTCTTGTATTTAATTTCGAAGGTGACTTGTATTGTTTCGACCCGACTGACGGTAAAACGATGCAAAATAACCCGTCAAAAACTAGGTCTTTTTGTGTCAAACAGTTGAAAATATTGAGAAGAGATGTTGATATATATATTTTGTATTTCGCTGCTACTTTTTTGGCACTATTTAAGGCGATGCATAAAATCGGAAAACTGTACGAAAATTCTGAGGTTTTCTACTTTGAGGGGGAGGGGGTTGGGATTACTCCCAGAAGTTTAGGATAGGGGTGTGCCGAAATCCTTACCCTATTTAAGTGCGAAATATCGTAAAATGGGTACCCTTTACAAGGCTTGAAACTAAAATGTGAGACCCTATTTAAGGGACAACTGAATACTCAGAATTTATTGAACAGATCATTTTTATTTCTGTCAGTCTGTGTAATACCTTACGTTTATTGAAGATTGTTATGTTTAGCGGACGTTGAGCAAATGCACGATATCGCATATCAAGAGTTTAGGAATAAAATAAGTACCCTATTTAAGGATCGGATACTTTATTTAGGAATTGGAATAGAGAATATCCGACCCTATAATAAAGGTCCAGCACCTAGTAAACCATATCCTATCGCGCGGTACATACCTATAGCTATATGGATTATTTATGGAGTATCCTCGCGCTACTAGCGTGACCGTGACACACGTTTCGTGACCCTTTGCTAAACATCAGTTTCATTTGAGTATATCGAGTTTCTTTGTCAAAGTGAAGCATTATATATCTACTCTGCTCCACTAGGCTTGACTACAGATACTAGCTTTATAAACAATTTACTAATAAGCTTATTTGTGAGATATGTACAGTATGTTCTGCATAGATCATCTAGCTTCAGTTCCCTTTGTACTACTGATGGCCTGCGCGCCTTGAAATTGAGCCATGAAATATAGTAGGAAACAACACTCGGTCCATAACTTACGGGACGGACCTCACGCCTCTCACGCCTCTCAATTAATATTTTAAAATTGAATGAAAATATCGATAATAACCTATACAATTTTATACCACCTATACTATTTACAACTATATAAAATATCACTCTAAATAAGAAAAAAATCAGTATGTACTACATACATCTTCTAGCTTTTTCCCTTTGTTTGGCCCGCGCGCTTACGGGACGGACCTCACGCTCATTTAATGAGAGGTATTTAATCTAGTCTTGTAGCAACTCCTCGTTTTTTTTCTGACTTTGATGTCGGGTTGCCTGTGGTGCACAGTCAGACACAGGTACCCAATTCACACGTTAGTATTACCGCTGACCGACTCGATACACAGTTGGTAGATATTTTCAAACTACATGATCACATACAACCGAGACATTAACACCTTTTAACAATATAGTGTGTCTTGAGGTTATCACGGTTAACTAATTTAGGTTTTATTCATTTATTTTGTTTACAGTCCACTTGTGATATATGAGAAGGCGAAGGGGAAAACGAGAACGCCTAGAAAGTCCAAAAGATCCAAAAAGAAACGACACAAGCCTAAACCGAAACCCAAAATACGGCCAAAGGCAATCAAAAAGGGAAAAGGAAAAGAGAAAAACCAAGAAACATTTGGAAAT
Source organism: Actinernus sp. WN-2022 (assembly GCA_030867875.1). Classification (NCBI taxonomy): domain Eukaryota; kingdom Metazoa; phylum Cnidaria; class Anthozoa; order Actiniaria; family Actinernidae; genus Actinernus; species Actinernus sp. WN-2022. The sequence continues at coordinate 129,154,405 of JAOWCC010001634.1, read as the reverse complement.
CAAGCGAGCAATGGAAATCAGACGGAATTAAAGGATTCTCGTTCGGAGACAAAAACCTCAGAGTCAGCTCAAGGGCTGACAACAGCACAGAGTCAGAGGTCAACTAAGGTTACAGAAGGGTCACAAGAGCAAGTGACTAATACGAGTATAAAAGATACACATCAGGACTGGCACAGAAAAACAGAAAGTTCAGAATCAGAAAGTTCAGAATCTGATCAAGAACAGGAAGTCTCCAGCGATGCGAGCTTGGCGGGTACATCAGATAGTTCGACGACTGAATCAGAAAGTGCTGTAGAGAGACTTCACATGGCTCCAGTGAGACGACTAAGAAGATTCAACTTCAGCTTCTTTGACCTCCTCTCTTATGTCTTGTTTCCCTTCAAATGTTTCGTGCAGTTCTCTTGTCGCCTTCTCCTCATTATTTAGGAGATTGTTAACTGTATTTTATTTGTATCGTTCAGATCAATGTGTCGAATTGCATCAGCTAAAACTCCTCCATCTCTGAAACTTATTGATTTTTTAAAGAGCTTCATAACTTTTCTTTCATATTTTAATGTTTGTAGTAAATCTGGATATTTGGAATATATGTTTGACTGACCATGACTGCAAGATGGTTTTCTTCCTGAATGATCAATGCAACTGTTCTATGAACTTGATCTAATTAACTTGTTGAATCACTTGTTATTATCAAACTCACTCTATTCTGTTATTCGAAATTAACTTCTGCCAATGACTATAATGCAAAATTCATTCATGTAACATTTGATGCACAAATAAATGTATGTTCGATCGTTTAAATGCGAGATCTAGAAATTCGCCCCAAACGATACTTCTAAGGGAAGAGGTCAAAACAATGGTACTCTGGCGGGACCCAATTTTGATGGAAAGGGAGTTGTACCCGGAACCCACCACCTATTTTGACAAAATCTAGAATTTTGACCACAAATATCTTCTTGAATAAAATACTTATTGAATAAGTAACTATATTTCTAGTTTCTACAGGCAGAGAAGAACGTGTATCTGCATTAAAATCAGGTATCCCTATTTTACAACACGAGAAAATCACCCTCGAAAAAAGGGGTAGGGAGTATTACCCGCCACCCACCACCTCCCTTGACAAAATTGGGTCCCATTCGAAATCCATCGTTTTGACTTGTTCCCTAGAAATGAATATATTGTAACACGCGGTAAGAGGGGGGGGGATTTGTAGGGGGGTCTAAATAATACCAGGCCCTAAGCATCTCAGACTTGGATCTCTCGATCTCGCGTTTCAGTTTGCTTCCCCGTGCAGTCCCTCTCTTCCCTCTAACCCCACGTGCACCCCACGTGCACCCCACATGCACCCCGCACCGCGGCAAAACGGTATGCTCCGCTGGCCGAAAGAATGAAGGCTTTGGTATCAAATACAAATTACCGAGGTTTTAAACTGTTTTAGTAAATATTTGTTTAACTTAGTACAGTGAATTACAAATTAAGAAAACTGTAACCTGTTTTAAAAAGTCTTAGGCTTATCTTTTAAGTAGATTTCTTATTTTTTGACAAAACATTTCAGAAATGGATACTTTTCAGTAAGCAGAAATTTTATAATCATGGCATGTGCCTGTTGTTTCATTTCAGTTTTCGCGGGAAACTGGGGGCGGCCACGCGCCGACAAGAAATAGCAAACACGCATGCGCGTGACGTTTTGCCGCCGTGTGCATGTACCCCATGCATTCACCCACATGCACCCCACAAGGTAATAGGAAAATTGAATCTGACCGGGCTTCTTGTGGTCTGACCGGGCTTTAGATTGGACTGGACAACTTTATTTAACCACGGTAGGTCCATCAGGATATAAATGTATAAAGAAATTACAATGTGTAATATATTAATATATTATATTATATTAAAATAAATGCTAAAATAAACAAATTTAAGCTACTATAATAATCTATATTAATTCATAGTAATATTCTAATGTAGTCGAACATATCTAATATAAGAAAAAAACAAAATTCCTGCTTTCAAAGGACGCCGTGCTGTAACTAGGTTAAACACTATGAAAAATGTTGCAATGTATCTGTGACTTAAAGGTTGTCAGTGACGACGCCTGTCTTAAATTTAATGGTAAGCTATTCCACAGCACCGTTCCGCTGTAACTGAAACTGTTTTTTATAGTAATCTGTACGCGGAAGCGGTACTGCTAGCTTATTTTCGACATTTCTCAGGTTATAGGACGTTATGTCCATTCGACTGATGAATTTGGAGCTCAAATATTCGGGTGTTTCTTTATTAAGAGCTTTATACATTAAAATAGATTTATCAACTATACGCTGATACTGCTAGTTTTTTTTGCGTTAGCATCATAACTTGCAATTGAGAAGTAATTATGCGCGCTGCGCGGTTTTGGAGTTTTTGGAGTTTTAGAGAAAGGCCTTTGTTACAGCCACCCCAAATTAAAGTGAGATTGTACCAAGGCATTGTACACAGCGAGGAGTGTCTGGCGAGGAACGAAATACACAATGCGTTTGATTGCACTTATCGCAGAGGCAATTTTTTTAGATATCATTTTTTAGATATCATTTTTTTAGATATCTGATGCACTTTTCTTTTTTTATGCCCTTTCTGTATTTTGTATTATTGTATTTTTTGTCCTTTGTATTGTATTATATTGCATTTTCTTTTTCTTTCAATTACTATATCAAACATGATTAAATGCTGCATGGCCTAGCTACTTAGCTCGACTAGCTTTTAACTATTTCTGAGTAGCTGTGCTCATCATTTCTAGAGTATAAATTCTTAGCAGTAATATTCTTAGCATGTAAATTTAAGAGGTCACGAATAAATTGTTGTTGTTATTGTTGTTGTTATGTGGCTATTTCAGGTCAGGTTCTGGTCTATTTTTACACCAAGTGATTTCGATACCTGGCCCTGCTTTGAACACCGGGTTTCCTTTTATTACGATGTTTGGAATTTCTGGTAGATTAGATAGCCTCTGTCTGGAGCCAATAAGTAAAAACTCAGTTTTTGTCATATTTAAAGTGAGCTTATTTGTTGCAAGGCAAACATGAATTTCGTTCAAATCGAAATTAATTCGTTTATTTATATATGTCGTGTGTTATGCTAGTATCGTCAGCATACATTCTTGGCTTAGAATAGGTTAGACAATTGGGTAGATCGTGAATATATAGCAAGAATAACAAAGGTGGTTCCTGAGGCACTCCACTTTTAACCAATGTCTTGGACTACTTACAACTATTTATAAAGCTGATCATAAATTGTGCGCTCAAACACTTTTGCAACTACTGGAGTGATCGATATCGGCCGATAATTGGTCATGTCACTACGTTTCCCGGCTTTCTTATAAAGTGGAGTAACTCTTGCGCTCTTCCACTCATCAGGAAATATTCCTGTTTTTATGGATTGATTCAATAAGTAAGTCAGTGAGTCAGAGATCAGGTCGGGGCAATCCCTAAGAAGTTTAGCAGAGATATTATCTAGGCCAGTTGCCTTAGACTTACAAAGTTGGGATAACAATACCAAAACAGACGATCGGCCTGTTGGCTTAAACGAAACAGGCCCCTAAGGGCAACTCGTGGATGGTCAGTGAGCTATTTTGGTATATACTAAAAATTACGTGACAAATGACGTAATCGTTACGTCACTAAGTGGATCGTGGGAAAATAATACCATACATGTCCAAGTTTGAACTGTCTGGCATTAGAAATGAGGGAGATATTGGCATGTACTTAAAATCACGTAATAGATTACTTCAGCGTTACGTCATCACCACTAACTGATTGATAGCAACCCACTACCATGTCTGTGCAGGTTTGAGCCAGCTGGCATTAGCAACGAGGGAGACATGAGCATGTACTTCAAATCACGTGACCTATGACGTCATCGTTACATCATCACCTATAAGTGATTCACTACTAAGTGATTTGTGGGAACCCACTACCATGTCTGTCCAAGTTTGTACTGTCTGGCATTAGATATGAGGGATATGTGGGCATGTACTTAAAATCACGTGACCTATGACGTCATCGTTATATCATCACCTATAAGTGATTCACTACTAAGTGATTTGTGGGAACCCACTACCATGTCTGTCCAAGTTTGTACTGTCTGGCATTAGATATGAGGGATATGTGGGCATGTACTTAAAATCACGTGACCGATGACGTCATCATTACGTCATCACCACTAAGTGATTTGTGGGGACCCAATACTATGCCTGTCCGAGTTTGAAATGAGTGTCTGGCATTAGAATTGAGGGAGATATTGGCATGTACTTAAAATCACGTGACCGATTACGTCATCGATACGTCATCTCCCAGAATAACTGTATAGTTAAACGAGCTGGGAGCAGGCATAATTAATCTACATTGATAAAGTATTTGGTCTTACGACTTACATGTAGAAAATTAATAATAAATATAATAATGATGATAATAATAATAAATGACAATGATACTAGGATAAAGTAAATACAATTTCATGAGGTTATTTAAAGACTAGAAATGATGGAGGTTAGACAATGTAGAAAGATGTACATGAGTAAATGAGACTAATACAGATTTATAAGGTCAGGACCTTACATTCATCATATAAATATAAGCAATGGAAGTCTATAATAAAAATAATAATACATACATACATACGTTTTAGGAGCATTATACAGCGCTCAATGCTCTTACAATATCAATGAAAGTAATAAACTAAGAACAATAAAAACAATCTACTTACACGTGTTCTAGTAATATCCAGCAAGCTATTTCAAAGATGGTCCCTGATGGCCAACGGTGGTTAGACATGGCTAGAGATGGTACACGTCACTACTTACACACTCTAGCCATCGTTAGCCATGTGGAACCATGTTTAGCCATTCTGAAAAAATGCGCAGTAGAAGGGACTTGCTAGCAGTCTATTTTAAAAGATAATACATACACTATAAAAGCTGATGTTGCCGTGTATATGAAGTAGAGCCTACAATAGTTTATATTTTACACTATGGATATTCTGTACTTGCATTTTTCAATTAAGTTGAGGAGGCACTGGGAATGAGATTGTTACATTTCAAATTCAGGCAAAACGTTAGACGTATGCGCTGTAGATGCACACGCGCCTCACGCCAGTTTCCCGCGCAACCTGAGAGAAAACCAAGACAATCACCCACGTTTTAGGTCTGTGAAATGTTTGTTCAAAACTAAGAAAACTACTGTAAAGCCTAAAACTTTAAACAGGTTTAAGTTTTTTTCAGTATACTGAATACCAGGAGCGTCCATTTGTGCTATAAATAACTCGGAGTATTTACACCTTGGGCTATTTTTAGAACCAGGTTTTTCTACGAAATATTTCCCTGTTACTTCCTTCACGGTACGCAGTTATTGTGTCTGCTCTTTTCTTAGCCTATGCCATTCCTAATTTGGCAAGCACTGTAACTCATAATGCGATATAAGACAGTTTATCGGCTATAAAAGAGATTCGATACGCGCGCTCGGATTGGCTGAAAAACAGTGTTTCTATAGCATAATAACATAGAAAATTGAGCACGCGCATGAGCTAGTTGGCAGAATTTACGTTTTGATAATCAAACCAACCGCTTGTTACTCGTCCTTCGGCTCGTGCTACCACAGCATTTCTCGTTCTCTCAAACTCCCACTCAAGAAAAAAAGAAAATGTTTTCTATTTCTTAAATATTACACACACCGAACGTGAAGTTGTGGGGAAAAGTTAATAGAGTGCGAAATGCAGTAAGTTGATAAGTTTAATACGTTTCTAGTGCCATATTAAAAAAACAGCGCGCGCACCGAAAGAAAATGAAATGAGAAATTAATTCATTACACTTGTTAAAAATAAATGCTAAAAGCTAAAAAATAACGAGTCCGTTAAAAGCCAATTAAAGCGAGCAGAGAAAGTTACTTACGTTTTTCTTGATCTCCAGTGACGTCGCCTATCGTAATGAGCAAATAGAAAGTGACGTCATCAAAGCTAATGTTCACATTTTCTCGAAGCTTTGCGAGCGAAGACGAAAATGAATCTATCCACATGGATATTGCGTTTATTTTTGCTTTTTGCAATACAATACACGCCACCAATGGTTAATAGAAGATCATTAATTACTTCGTCGCGCAAGTTTGGAATCGGTAGGTTTTGAGGAAAGGATTCTAACAATAATTACGAATCATTCTGCGCTGTAAAAATTTGAGTGAAATGTCATATGTGCTCTGAACGTGTATTGAGACCGTAATTGATATATCTCGTACAACTGCCTTTAAATATATGAAAATATATCTCCTCTTGACACAGAATACAAACAATACATCTTTGAGATATCTTTCGAATCTGATGCATGTCACCTATTGGACGGACCCGGCTACTATACGTCCGATCACATCAGGCTCACCAAATGGGGTAACTGCACTGTACAACACCAAAACAGTAAGCAATTAAAGCTAATGGAACAGCTAATCAAAAGTATGACAGCAAATGCCAATACGTGTTTGTTTTCAAAATCTCGATAATTCCCATAATTTTAGGGTTTGTGCATCAGGAATATCGTTGGGTTGCTGTCGTTTTGCAGGTGCAGTCCGTAGTAAAATGACCAGGGGTCCATACTTCCCTACTCTTCCATTGTTGAATGAGTACGAGCTACACGTGCAAAAGTCAGCACAGACTGCTACCCAGGGGAACCAGCGGATGCAAGCAGATGACCAAAGTCCTCTCCGGAATGGGTGTCTGTTTGCAAAATCCGCCGATGGTGAACCAGGCATTATAACACCAATGGTGATTTTACATCCACCTGCAGTCGCTATTCCTGTGGCAGGACTCACCAAAGGAGATGGGGAATCATGGATGCTTGATGCACATACGGATACTGGCGTAATTAAAGGGGAAGCCAAGAGTGTGATACCCCGCACAGATCATTCAGCTGTTACTTCAACAATAAAAGATCCAGATATGTCATCAGAACAACCTATTCCAACTGAATGGGAGACGATGAAGGCATCTGGAAATGACTTGAAGCTGTTAAACAAACCTAAACGTGATGATGTCATCCAACCTGATAAAATTCAAGATGGAAACACAAGTCAGGGGAGGTTTGTGAGAGATCATGATACCCATGGACAAGAAAACCCACCTATCCCAGGCAGAGGTGAGAAGGACAGGAGTGTTGTTAAAGAAGAAAATCATGATATTGGTGCACCACCTATTGATGGAAAGCCTTCTTCTCTCAGTGATGCCGGAGGGAATACAATTGAAACCAAACCTGACACAGCACAAGAAGGTACTTGGCGACGCAAGGAGAATCCTTTAAAAGACAGTCATTCTAGACGTAAGAAACCAATGTCCATCAAAAACAAATGTCTTTTAAAACGCTGCCGGCCAGGTTCTGGTCCAGATCACATTCTCGACAATATCCAATGTCCTGTCCAAGACAAACCTGATTTCAGTGAAGAACCGCGATTGAAAAACACTGAGGCTAAAGATCCCAAAGAAAAGCCGATATCAACTGGAAGAGTCACAGGAAAAGAATCTATTGATCGGAAGCCGAACACATATCGTGGTCTATACGGGAGGCGGAGAAGACCTATCGAGGGTAAGTCAGACAGTAAATGGACAAGTAGTTGAATTTTATAACAATATCGCACTACAGTATTTAACAATTAGACTATGAGCTCGAAGTTAGCTTATGAATTGGCTACAAGAATACATAAAAAACGTTTTGAGTTCTTTGAAAATCTCGAATTTTCCGCTATCCCGTTTCTCCGATCTAGTGAGATGGCTTTCAGAAGCTCTGAAAATATCTTAAAATTCTAAAATCTTTGTTGCTTTCTCGGGAAACACCGTCAAGAGCTTTCTTTTTAGAATTTTCCAATTCCCCGACACAGTTTGGCAGCTGAGGTATCAATTCACATTTTGTGAAAATTTCACATGCAAATCGAATAAATTCCTCTTGAGTGGGAGCTTTTCTTAACCTCTATTTTGGTTGAAAATCGAAAGCATAGAAAATAGCACTTTAAAAATCTAGCCGTCTGTCGTTCCTCAATCTGAAGCCCCGGCCTCTCCAATAATTAGTGAGCTCTTGGCCAATCATTTCTCATCAGAGTTCAACTATCTGTCAAGATTTTCCGCCAATGTTGATTTTCGATCAAAGCTACGCGCCGCATCGAGAAAATAGCTGGTTGTTCTAGTTTTATTGTGTGACTTGAAAAATGGGAAAGATAAAAGACATTGAGGGACAAAGCCAAGGCGAACACCAAGAGACGTCTTGAATGTCACAATAGTTAGTAGAGGAGACAGCGATTTGCAGGCGGCAGAAACGGCACGCAAGAGTATCTGTCGTACGACTTCCTTATAAGGATGTACGTGTAGAGAGTCACTGAAGTACACGAGGGAGGTCACTGATGTACGCACAGGAGACGCGCAGTTTGCGGGTAGTGTTATGTATTAAAATTGGTCACAGATCGAGCTCGATGGTCGCCTAGCGTAGTGGTTACCACACGTGGTCTACAATATGAGGCTTCGGTTTCGAACCCCAGAGCGAATTTTTTCCTCTCAATTTTGGATTTTTCCCCCCTCTATATTTTGGTTTAAACTCGTCGTTTGTCTATAAATCCTAGCCCAAGGCCAGTGTGAAACCTAGCTCTAGGTAGGTGAGACCTCGTCGTTTACCTGGGAACTTGTTTACTGACGGTTAGGGTTATGTTTATGTTACGGGTTAGGGTTTAGTGTTAGTGCATGTGAAGTTTCGGTAAAAGGCAATAAGTCTCTACTTAGTTTGTGATGCTGAAAGTTTCAAAATGGTTGATTAAACGAGTGGGACTAGAAAAGATTCATGGCCGCTTTCCTACGCCATTTTGGAAAATTCACGGTCAATTGAAAGCTGGGACGAGTCTCCTGTGTGTACATCAGTGACCTCCCTCACGTCCTTTAGTGACACTCTACACGTACATACGGCGGCCTACTGGCTTCCTTATAAGGAGGTCGTACGATATAGACACTTCTCACGGCACGGCAGTAGCGACTGAGAACGTGGTGTTGGTTTCAAGCGATTCAGAGTCACCGTCAGACTTTACGCTTCCATCTAAGCTTTCTTGGAAACAAATATTCTCTCGGCTGGCTCCTCTCGGCACTCTGTCTGAAAGTGAACATACGAACGAGGTTTGCGAGGACTCCTATTTGGCTTTGTAGTCGTATGCATTGTTCTTGTTTTGCTTTGCTTTTTTCTTTGTTTTCCAAGCTAAGGGAATCCTTGAAGAAAATCTCCTCAGGTCTAGGTGCACTCAGACGTATAAAGCCTTTCATCGGCCCCCCAAAGCACTGCTAAGTGTCTATGATACTCTCATACTCCCTCATTTTGATTACTGTAGTGTTGTATGGGAAAATCTAAACAAAGGACTTGCCGAGAATCTACAAAAGTTGCAAAACCGAGCTGCCAGAATAATAACCGGTTTACCCTTTGATACTAAGATTGATGAGCTCCTAAGTACTCTAAATTGGGACAGACTATATATTCGACGAATCAAACAAAAAGCAATAATGACTTATAAGGCTTTAAATAACCTGTCTCCTGAATATTTATCCTCAAAATTTATACCACGTTCAGCCTCTACAAATTACAATCTTAGGGGCTCATCAACAAAACTAACCCTCGTACGGCCACGAACCAATTTCGGTAAAAAGGCTTTTCGCTTTAGTGGGGCTAAGTTATGGAATGAACTGCCTGAGGATGTAAGGCAATCAACTAGTTTAAATAACTTCATTTTTAATCTTACGAAATCGAGTTATTTTAACCTTATGTAAATATTTCTTATATATGACATTCCTATTTTTCTTATTCGTCCCTGCAACATGGCTTTCATGTAAAACAGTTTCATATTTTAGTGTTTTTTATCTATGTATGTAACTGATGATTTTCCATGTATAAATAAAGATGTACTACTATCCTTCTTACTTTTTGGAAGGCAATGTGCCAACAACCGATGGAATTATGGAATCGTGTGTGGAAAAACATTTCTCAATAAACGTAAACATTGGCAAATGAAATAAATTTAATATCCGCTAGCTTTCCCACACCGTCGTTACGGGCAAGTGAGCACTTGTCTAATTTCGATACTATCAATGATTCTATTAAATTACCCATTATGCGTGGCTTTAAAATGGCCAATTTAAATATAACTAGTTTACCCAAGCATTTAGATGAGCTTAGAGTTTTACTTGCCGATAATTCTATCGATGTACTGGCAATCAATGAAACAAGGCTTGATCTCTCGATTAATGATTGTGAATTATCAATTCCTGGATACGAAATTGTTCGCAGAGACCGTAGTATCAATGGCAGATATGGCGGGGGTGTTTGTTTTTATGTACGATCTAATATAAATTATGCCCCTCGCCCTGATCTAAACATTGATCAGTTAGAAAACCTTTGTATCGAAATTCGCAAGCCTCGTTCTAAGCCTTTTCTCATTGTTACCTGGTACCGACCACCTGATTCACCCGTAGATAAATTTAGTTGTTTTGAAACACTTGTTGGAAAGCTTGATGCGGGTGGTCTTGAATATTATCTGATGGGAGATCTCAATGTTAATCTAGCTGCGTCCCATTCGGATAATAATTCACGTTTACTAACTGGTATAACTGATCTTTATGGTCTGCGCCAACTTATCTGTGAACCCACTCGCATTTCTAATCTGACTTCAACTATGATTGATTTAATATTTACTAATTCTCCTAACAGGGTTGTTTGCTCCGGTGTCTCTCATATCGGCATTAGCGATCATAGTCTTGTTTATGTATTTCGTAAACTTTCGATCGGTCTATCTATTAAGGGGCATTCCATAGTATCTTACAGAAAGTTTAAAGATTTTAATACCGCTAGCTTTCGCCATGACATTCGTTTATAGGACTGGGAATCTATAAATTCGTTTGAAGAGCCCAACAATATGTGGCGTGCCTGGAAAGACATGTTTCTAAGTGTGGTTGACAGGCACGCTCCTATTCGCACAAAACGTGTTGGTGCCTCCAAATCACCATGGATTACGTCACAATTAAAACAGCACATGCACGAAAGAGATGTCTTAAAGCTAAGGGGCCGACCATTTGACTTTTGAGGGGGGGGAGGGTGTTTTTGAAAAATAATATCCTGCAAGCCAACGGTGTTGAAAAAAAATATCCTGCAAGCGGAAAAGCTTTGTCTGGCTCCGCTTTTTTCGCAAAAAAAAATTCGTGCAACAACACTGCTAAAGAAAAAAAAATCGAGCACAGACAAGAACACCCACAATGTAAATGACCGATCTTACCAAGACCATTTTGATGGCCTGTCGCACGACATAGCTCCAGAGTCCTTTCTTTCTTGACTAAACTTAGCAAATCTAAAGCAACTGGGTTAGATAAGATATCCGTTAGACTTTTAAGTGAATGTGCCGATCTAATCGCGAGCTCCCTTTGTTCGATTTTCAACTGTTCTATTGTCACCAGTATATTTCCGAAAGAGTGGAAGTGCTCTAAAGGGGAACGCGCTGATTTGAATAATTATCGACCCATATCGATTATACCGGCTGTGGCAAAAGTTTTCGAAAGAATAATTTATGATCAAGTTTTTGCCTATCTAAACGAACATAATTTAATCTCGAACCACCAATCAGGGTTCCGACGCCTCCATTCTACGATCACTGCTCTACTCGAGGCTACGGATAACTGGGGTTTTAATATTGATAGTGGTACTGTGAATGCCGTTGTATTTTTAGACCTCAAAAAGGCGTTCGATACGGTAGACCACAATATTTTGTTATCGAAATTAAATTTGTATGGCATTTGGGGCGGCGAAAATATCTGGTTCAAGTCTTACCTGAACGATCGGAGTCAAAAGAGTTTTGTTAATGGTGTTTTTCGGAAAACCGCTCATTAACTTGCGGTATTCCCCAAGGTACAATCCTTGGACCGCTATTATTCTTACTGTATATAAACGACCTACCAAAATGTTTAAACTATTCGCAGCCTCGAATGTATGCAGATGATACTCATTTGACTTACACAAGTAATGATGTCTCTCTCATAGAGCTAAATCTCAATCAGGACCTTGCCAATATCAATGAGTGGCTTATTGTGAACAAACTAACACTTAATAATTCAAAGACAGAATTTATGTTGATCGGGTCGAGACAAAGGCTTAATACCTTTGACGATGTCCCATCATTAGCTATCAATGGGACTCCTATAAAACAAGTACCCGTTTCAAAATCTTTGGGTGTCCATATCGACGAAAATCTGTCTTGGTCCGTTCATATTGAATCAATGTCCGAGAAAATCGCCTCCGGCATTGGAGCCCTGAAGCGCATTCGATCTTTTGTACCTCGCAAAACGCTGCATTTTATATTTAACTCTTTAGTTCAACCACATTTTGGTTATTGTAGTGTTGTGTGGGGGAATTGTAATAAAACCTTATCTGCCAAACTTCAGAAATTACAAAATCGCGCATCCAGAGTATTAACCTTTTCAAATTATGACGCTAATGCCGATTGTCTTTTCGAGGAACTTGGCTGGCAAAAACTTGAAACACAACGCCATATCCACAAAGCTGTCATGGTTTATAAATCTATTAACGGACTTGTCCCTGATTATCTACGTACCAAATTTGTCGACCGAAGCAGCGTTTCAAATTATTCTTTAAGAGACACTGAGGGCAAACTTGCTGTTCCTTTCCCGCGCACTATTTTTTTGAAAAACAGTTTTAGCTATAGTGGTGCAGTGATATGGAATAGCCTCACTGTAGAATTGCGGCAAGCTAGAACTCTAAGCAATTTTCGCTCTGCCTGCAGCAGTTACTTTTCTGACATTAATTAGATTATTAAGTAGAAGCACGGCACTCATGTAAAGCAGGTCATTTTGTTGATGTTTGTAGTCATTTAGAGTTAATTATAAATTAGAATTAAAGTTGAATATTTGTAGTTTAATAGTTCTTACAATATTTTAATCGCTTATAGTCTGTATATAAGTTTATAGTCTAATTATTAGTAGTATTTTTATTGTAGTTATCTTACGTTATTTTCATATGTAAAAATCCTGATGAGTTTACCGTGGGTAAATAAAGTTATTATTATGTTTATTGATCTGCTGTCAATCAAACGGAACCTTTTACTTCCGGTTAAAAACTTCCTTTGTGTATTTCTCCGTCAACATATTTTTTATTGAACGGAGTTTTTGGTATATGGGACACTACTACTAAAACTACATGTCTGTGCGAAGAAAAAAATTCCCCATCTTTTTGGTTTTGAAGGTATCCGGTAACCTTAAAACAAATATAAGCCCGAGAACGAAGTTCGAGTGCATATATGCTAGTTTTAAAAACATTAAGGGAAACTATCAGCCGATAGTTCCGAGACAGACGCAGTCTATTTGCGTTATTGCTCTGTTGTCTTCAGCTCTCAGCGGGCACTATTATACAAATAGAGTGTGTCCGTCGAGGAACTATCGGCTGATAGTTGCCCACGGAAATTTGATGTTCTTAAAACAAAGTTATAAGAACATCAAATTTTCAAGGGAAACTATCAGCCGATAGTTCCGAGACAAACACACTCTATTTGTCGTTACTGTTCAACACAAAATTGTCTTCCGATCTCAGCGAGCACTATCGCCTGATAGTTTGCCTCCGCGGACGACAACGTCGTTTGATCACTTTTAGCCAATAAGCACGCGCCAAAATTGTGTGGTGAACTATAACAGCTGATAGTTGACAAGGAGCGTCATAGAAACTGATTCGATGCGGATTGTGTTTACTTTTCCTCGTGATTGGTTCCGAGTAGAACCCATCACGAATTACTTCAGTTCGTGATTGGTCCATTGCGTGTTTACTTGCCGTGATTGGCCAGCATGAAAATAAATCGTATAATATCAGTACCTCAGCACTGTTTGTCACTATTCTCACGAGGTACTGAACTAGGACCTCAAAGGTTGACCAACGTTTTGTGTTTTTCGTTGCCGTTAATCATAACTACGACGGCCACCGAATATTTCCGTCCGATGGTCTTGGAAAACTTACCGGATCGGAGAGCTTCACACGCCCATCGCTCATAAACATTCGTCTTAGTTAAGATTGACGGCAGCGTAAAATGTAAAACGCTCGTTTTGAGTTCTCAGTCCGCGTAATAATGAAAATTGCTATCACGCCCTCGCTGCTCACGTAACGTACGTTAATCTATTACAGGCGATCAGATCTACAACTTGGATCAGTTACTCTACGATCCTAAGACGAGATGGAAGATCCTCTCTATATTGGTCTTTGGCTTTGTGGCTGAATTGGGGATCATTGGCGCGGTTTTTCTTCCTGATATCCTGAAAGGGTGAGTTTATCACTGCTATTCATTAATGGAGAAGAATACATGGGCGCGCGGAGATATGGAATTTATCTTCGAGTGTTCAACTCGATATGCCTCCAAGCGTCCATGTAGTGTCCATGTAGCGTCCATGTAGTGTCCATGTAGTGACCATGTAGTGTCCATGTAGTGTCCATGTAGTGTCCATGCAGTGTCCATGTAGTGTCCATGTGGTGTCCATGTAGTGTCCATGTAGTGTCCATGTGTGTCCATGTAGTGTCCATGTGGTGTCCATGTAGTGTCCATGTAGTGTCCATGTAGTGTCCATGTAGTGTCCATGTAGTGTCCATGTAGTGTCCATGTAGCGTCCATGTAGCGTCCATGTAGTGTCCATGTAGTGTCCATGTAGTGTCCATGTAGTGTCCATGTAGTGTCCATGTAGTGTCCATGTGGTGTCCATGTAGTGTCCATGTGTCCGTGTCCATGTGGTTGTAGTGTCCATGTAGTGTCCATGTAGTGTCCATGTAGTGTCCATGTAGTGTCCATGTAGTGTCCATGTAGTGTCCATGTAGTGTCCATGTAGTGTCCATGTAGTGTCCGTGTCCATGTGGTGTCCATGTAGTGTCCATGTAGTGTCCATGTAGTGTCCATGTAGTGTCCATGTAGTGTCCATGTAGCGTCCATGTAGTGTCCATGTAGTGTCCATGAAAATGTAGTGTCCATGTAGTGTCCGTGTCCATGTGGTGTCCATGTGGTGTCCATGTGGTGTCCATGTACTGTCCATGTAGTGTCCATGTAGTGTCCATGTAGTGTCCATGTAGCGTCCATGTAGTGTCCATGTAGCGTCCATGTAGTGTCCATGTAGTGTCCATGTACTGTCCATGTAGTGTCCATGTAGTGTCCATGTAGTGTCCATGTAGCGTCCATGTAGTGTCCATGTAGTGTCCATGTAGTGTCCATGTGGTGTCCATGTAGTGTCCATGTGGTGTCCATGTAGTGTCCATGTAGTGTCCATGTGTGTCCATGTAGTGTCCATGTGGTGTCCAGGTGGTGTCCATGTAGTGTCCATGTAGTGTCCATGCAGTGTTCATGTAGTGTCCATGTGGTGTCCATGTAGTGTCCATGTAGTGTCCATGTGTGTCCATGTGGTGTCCATGTGTGTCCATGTAGTGTCCATGTGGTGTCCATGTAGTGTCCATGTAGTGTCCGTGTCCATGTGGTGTCCATGTAGTGTCCATGTAGTGTCCATGTAGTGTCCATGTAGCGTCCATGTAGTGTCCATGTAGTGACCATGTAGTGTCCATGTAGCGTCCATGTAGCGTCCATGTAGTGTCCATGCAGTGTCCATGCAGTGTCCGTGTAGTGTCCATGTAGTGTCCATGTGTGTCCATGTAGTGTCCATGTAGTGTCCATGTAGTGTCCATGTAGTGTCCATGTAGTGTCCATGCAGTGTCCATGTAGTGTCCATGTGGTGTCCATGTAGTGTCCATGTGTGTCCATGTAGTGTCCATGTAGTGTCCGTGTCCATGTGGTGTCCATGTAGTGTCCATGTAGTGTCCATGTAGTGTCCATGTAGTGTCCATGTAGTGTCCATGTGGTGTGTAGTGTCCATGTGGTGTCCAGGTGGTGTCCATGTGGTGTTCATGTAGTGTCCATGTGGTGTCCATGTAGTGTCCATGTCCATGTAGTGTCCATGTAGTGTCCGTGTCCATGTGGTGTCCATGTGGTGTCCATGTAGTGTCCATGTGGTGTCCATGTAGTGTCCATGTCGCGTCCATGTAGTGTCCATGTAGTGTCCATGTAGTGTCCATGTGGTGTCCATGTAGTGTCCATGTGGTGTCCATGTAGTGTCCATGTAGTGTCCATGTGTGTCCATGTAGTGTCCATGTGGTGTCCAGGTGGTGTCCATGTAGTGTCCATGTAGTGTCCATGCAGTGTTCATGTAGTGTCCATGTGGTGTCCATGTAGTGTCCATGTAGTGTCCATGTGTGTCCATGTGGTGTCCATGTGTGTCCATGTAGTGTCCATGTGGTGTCCATGTAGTGTCCATGTAGTGTCCGTGTCCATGTGGTGTCCATGTAGTGTCCATGTAGTGTCCATGTAGTGTCCATGTAGCGTCCATGTAGTGTCCATGTAGTGACCATGTAGTGTCCATGTAGCGTCCATGTAGCGTCCATGTAGTGTCCATGCAGTGTCCATGCAGTGTCCGTGTAGTGTCCATGTAGTGTCCATGTGTGTCCATGTAGTGTCCATGTAGTGTCCATGGAGTGTCCATGTAGTGTCCATGTAGTGTCCATGCAGTGTCCATGTAGTGTCCATGTGGTGTCCATGTAGTGTCCATGTAGTGTCCATGTGTGTCCATGTAGTGTCCATGTAGTGTCCGTGTCCATGTGGTGTCCATGTAGTGTCCATGTAGTGTCCATGTAGTGTCCATGTAGTGTCCATGTAGTGTCCATGTGGTGTGTAGTGTCCATGTGGTGTCCAGGTGGTGTCCATGTGGTGTCCATGTAGTGTCCATGTGGTGTCCATGTAGTGTCCATGTCCATGTAGTGTCCATGTAGTGTCCGTGTCCATGTGGTGTCCATGTGGTGTCCATGTCGTGTCCATGTGGTGTCCATGTGGTGTCCATGTGGTGTCCATGTAGTGTCCATGTCGTGTCCATGTAGTGTCCATGTAGTGTCCATGTAGTGTCCATGTAGTGTCCATGTAGTGTCCATGTAGTGTCCATGTAGTGTCCATGTAGTGTCCATGTGGTGTCCATGTAGTGTCCATGTAGTGTCCATGTAGCGTCCATGTGGTGTCCATGTGGTGTCCAGGTGGTGTCCATGTATTGTTTTATTTATTTTATAAACAATGCTTGGACCTGGGCCTGCTTGTTCGAAGCAAGGGTAAGCGCGTGACGTGGAAATCGCTGATTGGCTGAAAGGCGATTTCCACACACGTAAAACTATCGTATGTTTACGCGTGTTCCGATACGATATTTCTCAGTGCTGGAAATCCTTGTAAAACACTAGTTTTCACACGGGTTAGACTGAATTACTTTAGTACTTGCAAATACAGCATCATAATATTTGTATGCTGGCCTTAAGTTATGTGCCTGAGTTCACTAGACCAGTGCATAATTAGGAAGTTCTTAGCCTAGAGATGGCTATAGCTGCCTCATTATATATTCCAGCTAGGGGGCAGTCTTGTTTATGTGACGTCACATATATATGTGTGTGGGTATATTTTCACTGGGTCCAGTTTTGAACCTAATTTCGAGTACCGGGAGGTAGACGATGCAGAATGGTCATACCGTTCGTTTTCACAATAACTTGGAAATCTAGGTTTTTGGAGGTATTATTTGTCTCTGAAAACTGGTTCCGGTTCCAGACCCATGGCCGTACATACCTAACAATATATCATACAAGAACCCTTGCATGCGGACCACAAGATGAAGCAAAGCTAATTTTGTATACTGTTGAGCCATATAACTTATAGTGAAAGCGGAGCTCTACATGTATACACATAGAAAATTAACAAGGTAAAAATGGGACAAAGATAACCAGTCATGCAAGTCAAAAACATTTTACAACGCGCGCATCTATGCCGTTCGCTGCCATGCCTCACTCGCTCGCTGCCCAATTTCAACCTCAACTTAATTCAACAATATTAAGTTTACATATTATTACTCAACCCGCAGGCTAATCGAGCCGGATGGTAATAACAAAAATAGGTAATAACGGGAAACTAGTTTACATATAGGACCGTCTATAAGCAGGAGCCGATTACCAGAAGCGTCCATCTTCCATTGGTTCTGTTCCCAGCACAGGAGTAGATGTGGCTATATTTAGAATTGCATTTCGCGCGAAATAAACAAAAGCCCTGTTGTCTTAGCCAATCAGTCACTTCCCATTAGAATTCATTGTCATTCTTTTCACTTTCAACGCGGGAATTCGAATTCTAAATATAGCCATGACCTTTAGCAGGAGCCCATAACCAGGAGCGTTCCTAAGTAAATAGGAGAAAGAGTGGAACTGATAATTACATTAAATTTACCTATGTCAATTAGTTAGTCACTTTACACATGGGAGATATTACGGTATATAATTGGCTTATAGGGTGTTTCGTTGTATATATAACTTTTAGACGAGATCAAGCTAGTCTAGTGACTTAATCAAGTTAATTAAGTGAATGTTGAGACCATCTTGCGTGCGGACCACAACATTGAAGCAAAGCTAGCTTCCCATGCGTCACTCCCTCGTTTCCCATGCATCACCCGCTCGCTTCCCATGCCTCACTCCGTCGTTTCTCATGCATCACTCGCTCGCTCCACATGCGTCACTCGCTCGCTTCCCATGCGTCACTCGCCCGCTTCCCATGCGTCACTCGCCCGCTTCACATGCGTCACTCGCTCGCTTCCCATGCGTCACTCGCCCGCTTCCAATGCGACACTCCCTCGTTTCCCATGCATCACTCGCTCGCTTCCCATGCAGTACTCCCTCGTTTCCCTTGCATCACTCGCCCGCTTCCCATGCGTCACTCCCTCGTTTCCCATGCATCACTCGCCCGCTTCCCATGCGTCACTCCCTCGTTTCCCATGCATCACTCGCTCGCTTCCCATGCGTCACTCCCTCGTTTCCTTTGCATCACTCGCTCGATTCCCATGCGTCACTCCCTCGTTTCCCTTGCATCACTCGCCCGCTTCCCATGCGTCACTCCCTCGTTTCCCATGCATCACTCGCTCGCTTCCCATGCAGTACTCCCTCGTTTCCCTTGCATCACTCGCTCGATTCCCATGCGTCACTCCCTCGTTTCCCTTGCATCACTCGCCCGCTTCCCATGCGACACTCCCTCGTTTCCCATGCATCACTCGCTCGCTTCCCATGCAGTACTCCCTCGTTTCCCTTGCATCACTCGCTCGATTCCCATGCGTCACTCCCTCGTTTCCCTTGCATCACTCGCCCGCTTCCCATGCGACACTTATGGCGTTATATCCCCGCCAAAATTCGACTTTCGCTTGCTAAGTTCAAGTTTACAATTCTAATTTGTGACCCACAATGCGACATTGAAGTTTTACATTTCGACCTTCAAGTTTGCAATGCGACATTGAAGTTTTACATTTCGACTTCAAGTTTGCAATGCGACATTGAAGTTTTGCATTTCGACCTTCGAGTTTTACGATGCAACATTGGTGTTCTACTTGCGACATTCTAACAAAGCCTTTTACATTTACTTTACTCTGCCGTGCGCGCTCTTGTCAGCTTGAAATGGTTGCACCTATTCGGGTATCAGTCGAATGGCAGCCCTCGAGTCGAGAGCGTGCAAGTTTATCATTTTATTGTAGTTTCACTTTTCAACCTCCGTCACGCATGAAGTACTTACCCTTATAAGAGAAATCCGCTGTATATAGTAATGCGGGCGCAAAAACGCCACATGGCGGAGATGAGCAGCCAGAATGCGAGATCGACTCTGCGCCGTGTGGCGGAACAGCTTCTTACCATTGCAAATCAAGGTGAGTAATATAACAATAGATACTTACATACCTTTAGAAGCATGGCAATTCGGCAAAATTATTTTTCATTGCTGAAATTATGCTTATATATTGATATTAAATTTCAGTTCTCTCACCTCTCTGGTTTCTGTCTCCCGGTCTGTCTCTCATCTGTTCAGTTGTACTTGTAGCTTTAAGCTGACTTATCCAGAGGTTATTTACGCATAAATTAGTTTGAATTGATTACTTTGAAAAACTACGTGCATTTAGCCCCAGGAAATCTGTCCACGTGCGTTGGAATTTTTAGGTGACCATTGCGCATGCGCAAGGGAGCCTATGCTACAATGTATACTGAAAAAATCTGCCATCTATCTGGCTATCTTTGCCACACTTGATAATATTGTTTTACTGTTTGTAGGATCCAGTAGCAGTAGTGACACAACTACAGCGACACACTCCACAAACAACCCTACAACTGAGCGAGCACCAACTGGGCATGCACCTTCAGTTACAGAGCACCAAAGGGTGTTCAACTATGCTGGAAGAAGTGGGTCTTCTTTTGTCCCTTCAAGAGCCATTCCCCAGCTATCCCGAAGACCAAACAAAGGAAAGAAAAAAGTGCAAACCTGTAGTTTAAAGTTTTTTTGCCTTGGAAATATTGATGAGGTCCAGCCGCCTACTACTATTGCTGGCAAAGCAGCATTATCCAACTGTGGATTGGGTCCGGCATCAATAATATTTAACGTTGATGAAAGCTGTATTCACGAAAAGCCGATTGAGAGGTATCCACCTCTTGCCTCATCTGGTGGCTATGAGCTTCTTCTATTTCAAATAGGAGGGGAAGACAAAGGGTTCTATCAGCTGCCAGCACCATATACTCCTGCTAGACTCAAAGATATAGCCAGTCAGGCCAATATCTACATACGTCCACTGCAGAAAAACATATCAAGTGAGTTCCAGAATCAGGAGCAAATGGTCCAGCCAACTGAGGTTAGGTTTGTCAATATCATCATTTATTAATTATGTCATATGTAATTGAAATCACGAACTGTTAAGCCTGTTACAGCTAAAACAGAAGGAAAGTGAACAGTTATTGGCCTACAGTAGTTGTATCATTTATTGAATAGAAGTTTAAAAACTATTGAAAATTCCAGTCAATGTACATGTAAGCCACCTTTGATGCATGAAGAAGTTGTTGCTTACATTTGAAGTGGTGTTGGCCAACGAGAACAATCACCACAGGAAGTCCACAGCTTAAGAAATTCAATGTACAATAATGGCTTTCTAAAATGATATGAAACCATAATTATTTAATTACAAAAGGCTATTTTTACAACATTGTTATTATTATATTTATTGTTATTGTACTTTAAGTGGACCACATGTAAGCGATCAGAGGTGGTTGCCTGTTAATTAATGTTGTAGGTGGTGAACCTGTAGAGGTTTGACTGTATTTGGTATAATACAGCTGCAGCAGTAATTTTTAAATTTCTTTATTTACAGGACAGTCCTCTAATTGAATGTCTAGTATGCCACAAAAATGTGCCCATGCATGAGTTTAGAAACGACCGAACAGAAGCTCATGGAAATAGGAAGGTAGGGCCAGTATACATGTTTATTTTTTACACTGTGGATACCATGATAGGTAATTTTAAGAGTTTTGACTGTAAAGTTTAATTATAAGCTTGGCAAATTTTATGAGGAAACATGTTTTGAAAACCTACAGCATTCCTCAACATGCTTGGGCTAATACATGTACATGACTCAAGAATGTAACTGGAACGATTTCAACAGAAATTCACAATGCGTTGAGAGAAATTTGAATTCACTATGATCGAGTCTGTCAATCACAGCCATACATTTGTATGTTGAAATATTATACTGTAGATTAACTTTCACACCACTTCAAACTTAAACAAAGGATGATTGCATGCTCAGTGCGTTCATGCAAAAGTGTATTACTTGTTAACCTTTTGTGCCTTCATGAGGCTGACTTAACTTCAGACTTGAGCAAATGGGATAACAGAGGTTGATGGAATGGCAAAGTTCTAATCTACTTGCATTTGATCCCCTCCTAACCATCAAAATATCCTTATAGTTTCTATTTCTTTATTAGAGACCAGTTACAGACTGTCAGTCAAGCCTGAATAGCTTCATGAATAGGTAAGTCAAGGTAGAGGGTTGATAATAATAGGCTCCAATTATAATTACAACAAAGTTACTTCGTTTTTCTTCAAAAGTGAAACTTGAAGTGACTTTTTAATGAAACACAGCTTCTTGTTCCCCTGCTAATAAAATTATTTTGATGAAATTACGAAGTAATGCGATGCCACTATAATTTTGTTTTTCTATGATGGTGCATCCTAATACAATTGAAGACCTGGGTGGAAGAAGGGCCTAAGTGACAATTTTAAGTCGTTTTTTTTCTTCTTCGAAGATCATAAAAAAATAGTACTGGTAAAGTAAGCACGTGTGTACTTTTTCAGAAAAAAACATTGCGTGCCGTTGTTAATACTTGACTTTTTGGCATTCGAGAAACTCAGAATATGGAGCAAAATAAAACTTTTTTTTCTGAAAAAAGTACACCAGTGCTTACTTTTAGACTTATCTGAGAGCACTAGTACTATTTTTGTTATAAAACGTCGGGGGAAAAATTGACTTATAAACGTCACTTAGGCCCTTCTTCCACCCAGCCCTTCAATTGCAAGAGCTTTGATTTGTTCTGCCATATTGCAGTTTTTTTTGCCATTTTGTATGCATGCTCTTGCTCCCGGTGTCATTTCTTTCTTTCTTTGCAACCGTCAACTGTTCAGATCTTATGCTTCAGTGAGTTTGTGGCCTCATTATGATAATATTACTTGGAGCAAAAGCACCCCCTCAATAAGAAATCATTATTGATATAATAATATGAAGGAGTGAGCATGAAAACGACCTACATGTATGTGACTTTTTTAGTGATTTTTTCCAAAATCGTTTCTATGTGAAGAATTTTAGGTTTTTGCTGGTGTAATCGCTATAATTATGAATGCCAAAACAGTAATAAACAGTTGTTAAACTGGTTGTATAGAAGTTTTCAGGCGAATTTGACGATTTTAAAAAAATCACTAAATAGTCACGTAGGTCGTTTTCATGCTCTTAATTATTCTATATTAATTGAAGGGGTGAGAGGTTCCCTTGCAAAACCCAGGAGAGTTCAAGTATTATATGGCCTTGGTTCAAACATGCATGCCCTTACCAACATGCCTGATATGGGCCATATATGGCCCTTGTATGGGTTTTGTATGGGCCCATTCAAGTTCCATATATGGGTATGTGATGGGTTGTGCATGGGATTTGTATGGGCCATATGATTCCCATATATGGGTTACATGCTGTCTAAATGGCAATATTTTCAAACCCATATATGGTCCATATCTGGTCCATATATTGCCCATATAAAAGTATATGGGAAAAGTATGGATTTGTCTAAAATCCAGATGGTTCCCATATATGGCCATATGGTTTTCATATATGGGGAGTATATGGGTAAGATTAATTATTTCTAATATTTAGGGATGGGTAATACATGGGTTGTGAATGGGAATACTATGGGTAGCATATGGGATAAGCGTGGGAGTGATATGGTGAATATATGGGAGAAGCCATTGTCCCAGACTTATTCCATATAAAAACCACACACTTGCCATACTTTTCCCATACAGAATCCATAGGTTTCCCATATAAATGCCATATGAAACCTATACCATTTACATAGTATACCCATACCATTCCCATTATATTCGCATTCCTTGCAAATTTACCCATATCATTACCATATCTTACCCATACCTTTGCCACGATACCCATGCCTTTACCATACACCACCCATGCCTTTACCATACACCACCCATGTCATTACCATACACAACCCATGTCATTACCATATATCCTCCATACAATACCCATGTCATTACCATACAGTTCCCATGTCATTACCATACAGTACCCATGTCATTACCATACAGTTCCCATGTCATTACCATACAGTTCCCATGTCATTACCATACAGTTCCCATGTCATTACCATACAGTTCCCATGTCATTACCATACAGTTCCCATGTCATTACCATACAGTTCCCATGTCATTACCATACAGTTCCCATGTCATTACCATACAGTTCCCATGTCATTACTATACAGTTCCCATGTCATTACCATACAGTTCCCATGTCATTACCATACAGTTCCCATGTCATTACCATACAGTTCCCATGTCATTACCATACAGTTCCCATGTCATTACCATACAGTTCCCATGTCATTACCATACAGTTCCCATGTCATAACCATACATTCTCCATACAATACCCATGTCCTTACCATACATTCTCCATACAATACCCATGTTATTACCATACACCTGCCATACAAAATCCATGTCATGATACAGTAACATACAAAAATGTACCCATGATATCCATAAATTTTGTTTTGATTCACACCCCCAGTATACTCTAGCAGCTGTGGAATGTACCTAATTCTTTGCTATGCAAGTACATGCAGTAGCTATGTCTTAATTCATATAAATATTAGAACTCTCAACCATAATTCAATTAACAATGTCTTTATTTTCATTGATGCCATGGTATAAACACATACATGTAGATGTCTAACCTGTATTACACAGAAGAAAATTATTATAAATTTATAGGAGTGCATCAAACTACTATATTTAAAGTTTGTGACATACATGTACAGTACGTTTTATATTTTCAACATCAAATATACAAAGTACTGTTGTTCTAAACACCGTTACAATCTTGTACCAAGCATTATTTTCGTTGGTATTTAATACACAAGTTGCATGTGTCATTTTTCGTGATTATAAGCATGCAGGCAGTTACTTTAAAATGTGTTTAATTCATGAATTAAGCCGCTTGTACGAGATAATAAGTTATTATGACTTATTAAATAAATGTTGAATGCTTAATAAAAATATTGATTTGAAGAAGATCTAACATGTCTATACATCGAATCTACTGTATGTTCGAAATAACCATATACATGTAGCTTTATTATGCTTAAATTAACAGACTTGATGATCTTACATGCTTTCTATAAGTGTGATAATGTAGTTGACTCAGGGCTAATTCCCTCACTAACTTCATATACATGTATCTGCAGCCATTATAGTTCACCAGGAAATTCTCTCCAATTCTGATTGGATATTGATCAAATGATGCATGGGCAGGCACTATTATACAAATAGAGTCTGTCCATCAAGGAACCTTTATACATGAACAATTAAGTAGTGTGTCTGTCGAGGAACTATCGGCTGAGAGCGGAAAACGATTTTGTGATGAACAATAACGACAAACAGACTGGGTTTGTCTTGGAACTATCGGCTGATAGTTTCCCTTGGAAATTTGATGTTCTTAAAACTAGCATATAAGCCCTCGAACTTTGTCCTCTCGCTTAAATCTGTTTTAAGAACATCAAATTTCCACAGGCAACTATCAGCCGATAGTTCCTCGACGGACACACTCTATTTGTATAATAGTGTCCACTGAGAGCGGAAGACAATTTTGTGATGAACAATAACGACAAATAGTGCCTCATAGCTTAATTAATATAAAAAATACACATGCAAGGCTTTGATCAGGTCTTAACTCACTAATTCAATTTGACTATTAAATTGAAGATCACCTTTGTGTAGTTTTATTTGGTTATGACTTCTTATAAACTAAAATGGTTAGTGCTTCCAGTAAACTTTCTCGACCTGAAAAAAAATGAAAATCTAAAAGTTATGTTTAATTATCTACCTTTAGGAGGTTTTAATGCTACTGAAATATGGCAACATGAGGGAAATGAAGAATGGTGCAGTAAACAATAATATTACTGCATGGTCCTTAGTAACAACCATGCAGCAGTAATGTT
Source organism: Actinernus sp. WN-2022 (assembly GCA_030867875.1). NCBI lineage: Eukaryota > Metazoa > Cnidaria > Anthozoa > Actiniaria > Actinernidae > Actinernus > Actinernus sp. WN-2022. The sequence goes on along the minus strand of JAOWCC010001634.1, from coordinate 129,128,715 downwards.
TACCAGTTTACTGGCTCCTAATATAATGTAAACCCTGAGCACTGCTACATAGTTAGTACAACTAAGTATACTTGAATTTAATAACTTAGGGACTTCAAAACAAGCCAGCAGCTGCTAGAGCTCTGGCAGCTGCTTCAAGCACATGGAGTTCTAACTTTTATTTAATACACATACCATGTATATGCTGTCCTTTTTAACAGAGAAGTTTCAGACTTACAGCCAAATGAATCTGAACACTGGCAGTGTAACCTAGCACCCCTAATTTCGGGCTTAAGTCAGTGCGGGCAGAAGAACTCAGACCTCGCATGGTAACTAGTTAGAAAGTAGCAAGGGAGGAAACTAAATTCAAGTGACAGTACAATTGAGTACGAAATAACCAGGAAATGAAAACAGAACCAAAAATTCACATTCATCTCGCTCATACAGCTGCCGGCAGGAATAGCTTAAATTATACAAGGGGGCAATTCCACAGTATTTTGCATGTCATGGAGGGGAAAATCACAAGTTAGATTGAAAGGTGCCTAACAAATTAGATACTTGAATTTAAACAAACTTTTGAACCATGATCATGTTTTATCCATTTTCAATAGATCTTTAGGTGTGATGAATTTCAATATGTTTTGTAAAATATCCAGGGATATATTATTTTTAATGTTAGCTGTCACGGATGGGACAGAGAAGTCACAAAAAGTACAATGCCAAAACTAATCCCAAATTCCTGTGAATATATAAAAGCTATAACTTTAAACACAAGTTTTATTAAACATTTAGTTCATCAACTAACAAAAGACATCAAATAATCAAATGTTTAATTTCTCTAACTTCTCCAGCTAGGAGGTAAGTCAAAAGGACCAGCATCACAGAGGGGAAAGTTTTGTCCCATAACAATGCCATACCAATTTTGTCTTATTTAATCCCACTGGAATATTAATTTAACTTAAATAACATTATGTAATTATCCTCGGAACATAAACAAGGCTGTAAATGTCAATCTATATATGATACTAGTTACACTTACATGGAGCACATGGCAAAGGTTGCCCACAATGCATTGCTGCTATAAGCATGCTCAAATGAACTTTTGCCTACAATGCATTACTGTGTATGTACTGTATCGTGTGGCGATCATCAAGCCATCACGTGACTTTAGTTTCCTCCCTTAATTCTCATATTAGAAACTACAATGATGTAGTCAGGGGATTAGGCCGCTAGCCCGTGAGGGATCTGAGTCCGAGTTCCTCTGCCCGTGCAGAGTCTAAGCCTGAGATTAGGGTGTTTGGAGATTCATTCGGCCAGAAGACTGAAGCTTCTCAAGCTATGTTAAAAAGGCCAGCATATAAATGGTACATGTATGTGTATTAAGTTAGAACTCCCTGTGCTTCGAGGTACAACATTAGGTAAATTTCTCTTTATCAACAACAACAACGATTTATTGTACCCACAATAAGGAAAATATAATTATTACAATCATAAATTTAAATATTTAAAGGGCACTGGGTTCCCGAAATAACCAGAAAAGCTAAAAATGCCAGGAATCCAGTTACATGCAGTAATTTATCAATAGACAAATTAATAAACTTTCCTCATTTAATTTTATTTTGGATGCCTAGTACTTTCCTATGTTGACATCTTACTCAAAAACATTTTGAAAGCCACATGTACATGTACATGTACATATACACATACATGTATATATATGTAGCTGCCTGCACCCTAGTGAGAGAACTAGGATTTACTGATTGGAACTGGAAATTAAGGGGGGCTGCTAAATATGTTGCTCTCTGGCCCGACCTTTATACTCAGTCAATGGCCCCAAGGAGTCAATGTTTTTTTATCACATGACCACTTTCCAATTACAAAACAACAAGCAAAAAATCTAGCAGGGGTTGGGCTCACATCAAATATGTAAAGCCCCCATCACATGACTTTTGTAAATCAGGTTTTGAAAGGAAATCATGCAGGGACCCTTAGCTTACAGCCTGGTCATAATTATGATAATACCATGATCGCCTCGGATTCCTTTGTTTGTTCACGCACATTTAATCTCTAAATTCCCCGGCTCATTACAAATGCAAGGGAAATTTAGAAATATATGCATTGTCTTCAACAGGGAAATTTCTAAATTTCCCTGCAAGAATTTCCCTGCAAGAACAATGCATATTTCCCTGCAAGAACAATGCATATTTCTATTTTTTCCTTGCATCGTAAAGAGGGAAAACTAGAAGACAATGCAGGCTGGACATGAGGGTGAAAAGCATCAACTCTTGCTCCCCCTCTAGCACGACTAGCCCTGTGCTCCCGGGTGAAAAAATTGAACCCAAACTGACCTGGCTTCATCATAACTTTCAACGTAATCCATGTGGGATCACGTATTTCAATCTGCACATTCTTCTCTTATTTCTCAAACCCGCTTCTTCCATGTGGGATACTTAAAACCATATACGCATGACCTTTAAATATTTAGTCAAGCACATACTGTAATTACATTGTGTTTTACTGCTATTCTTCTCAAAAACAACACACTTGTCTCCAGGTTAAGTCAAGGTCATTCAATCGAGCATTAAAACATTTTCGAAAGCAACTCAACTGCAACGTCTTTAGTTTAGGCATTGAAAACTAAACTTCTCAGAGATTTGTTCTGTTCCTCAGCGATCAGAGTATTACAAAGTTATACCATGACAATTCGGGAAATTAGTGTCAGATTAAATTTCCCCTCAAGCCTCAGGAGAGTTTGTAAAAGTCCCTTGGCCGAAGTGGCCTTGGGACTTCAACAAACTCTCCCTTGGCTTGCAGGGAAATTTAATCACTAATTTCCCTCTTGTCATGGTATTACTTATAATAAACCTAGCTACAATGTACAATGTATTTTAAATTATAAAGTCATGCAAGTGTAACCAGAACCACATACATGTACATGTACGTCTCTATTATTTTTATTACTAAATTGATGCCCGACTTCTAAACCTTTATTTGGGCTACCGGTAAATGCAGAATACCCTGCCACTGCAGGTTCATTAATAATGCATGTTCTCAAACCTCATACAAACCTTCTAAAAACTTCCCAAAAAAAATCAAAAATCTAACCCCAAAATCATTCATGAATAGAATGAGTCTAAACACACCTGAGCTAGCTATAATGGAGAAATTTTGCATAGTTTAGAAGGGGTGCCAGGGTATTCTGCAGTCAACTAGGAGACCATATACAATGTATATGTACTTTCCTTACCATTGAAAACTTGAACGAGCTGCATGTGACCAGACTTTGGCCTGATGAGTGATGTAATATTTGACTTGATCATGAACTCAAGGCACTTTTAGTTGACCACAGCCACAGGACTGACAGCTCTATCTAGAAGCTCTGTTTATTTATACAATACAAAAGCTTTTGGTGAGCAACTAAAGGCCTGGGAAGAAATATAATAAGAAATACAAATGGAGCTTTCTTAATATTTATAACTATTTAAGCAGCTTCGATATTTTAACACGCATGCACTAATGGGAGTGATGCAGTCGGAGCCATGCAGTCACTCGAGGAGCATTTTGACAGTCCCATTTTCTGATCTAAAGAATCGTTCGTAAATTAAGATTAAGATTACAAAACGGCTATTTCTTCGCCAGAATGAGAAGAATTAGCGAACACAATGAAAGCTTTGTGAGATTGTACACGACATGAACTAGACACGTTGCAGTATGAATGCTTACCTTCGGCTTCGGCCTTCCCAGCTTCACAGCGGTTCTTCGCCGATTTATCCACAAATTAGTTTATGTCTCTCAGTAGCAGCAGTTACTCTAGTCTTTCTAGCAATAGAATCTAGTTATAAATGCTGATTTAAAGGTATGAAGGATGATGTTGGTCTTCTCGCCTCTGTTCACATCCACACGAACTGTGAAACCGACAATAAAATTCGAAATACAAGTTTCAGCCAATCAGGAATGAAGTCACTATCCGGGACTTCAAATATCGATCAATTGTTCTAGCACAGGAAGCCCAAGCTCTTAGTCTGACAGCAGGGTTTAAAATGCACCCAACATACAGACGCAGCCAATAGACAGATAGACGTCAGGTAAGTTTTATTCATTTTATTACAGTGTGTTTATCGAAAAGCTAGATTTAAAAATTCCCATACAAACTTATAAAATAGCCATAAACAGTGCTTGGGCTACCTGTGATTCGGATGGCGAGGCTATTATTTATCTAATTTAAATAATACCAAACGAGTATGTGAGCGCATGGGAACATGAGTGTTTTTTTAATATTTTAATGATACATTGGTATATTTGTCCCTGTGTCTCCTCCCCCCCCCCCCCCCCCCCCCCTGAGAGTTGCTCTAGAACATGCATCTCACGCACTCTAGCCAAATTTGAACCTGAGAATTGACAATCGTGAGTTACGTCAATTTTTTGTGACCCTCCTCATCCTCGACCTCATTTTACCGAGTTGTGCCGGAAGGCATTTCAATTAGCCGCAATACACGACGGTGTTCCCTCGTAGCTTTGGGTCCCTGTAGCTGGCCTCCCATGCAGGCGGATGAAGGCACCGCAAGTTCCCTTGGAAAATTAAGTCCGGTTATACCGGCGCCTCGATATCCGCTTGGTATCAAACGAAAGTATAAACGCACAAGTCGGTATATCATGCGCCGTGGTCTAGAGAATTTTTCTTCGCTGTTTTGACTTGTTTCAAGATATTAAAATGTTTCAAACATATAATATACCAAACAAAGCGATTTTCAATTTGCTACGCAGTGGTTAGCATATCAGTCCGTGATCTAAGTTTGTGTTGAACAAATTTTGCGCTTACGCTGGTCGGATGGGCTTACGCATTAAATATATTTCCCATGTGCCTTAGTGAGCTCTTAAAGCATAGTCCATGCAGTCTTATTAAATAAATCTAAACAATGAAAGTGATACGCATATTCCTGTTAATTTGACTTATTTTTGCCCATACAAATTCCATCTACTGCCCATATCCTTGCCATATCATGGGGATCGTGTCAGCTATTATCGCTCTGCCCATATAATTCCCATACATATGGGTTTAATATAGGATCATGCAGTCATACGACTGAATGAAACATTTGTCCATGCATACCCCATATGTTTTCCACGTGTATCCCAGATGCTGGAAAAGGTATGGGTTCATGTCTGTGTGGTCTCTGTGTATCTTCATTCTGCCCATCCAAATCCCATATACTGCCCATATCTTTGCCATATCATGGGGGTCGTATGGGTTGTTACAGTCTCTGCCCATATCATTCCCATGTATATGGGTTTCATATGGGATCTACGCGAATAAAGAACCATTTTAGCCCATGCATCCCCCATATACTTCCCATGTATTTACCAGATGATGGGAATAGTATGGGCATCTACCTATGTGTGCCATGTTTCGCCCATACAAATTCCACCTTGTACCCATATCTGTGCCACATCATGGGAACCGTATGGGTTGTTACAGTCTCTGCCCATATCATTCCCATGTATATGGGTTTCATATGGGATCTACGCGAATAAAGAACCATTTTAGCCCATGCATCCCCCATATACTTCCCATGTATTTACCAGATGATGGGAATAGTATGGGCCTCTACCTGTGTGTGCCATGTTTCGCCCATACAAATTCCACTTTGTACCCATATCTGTGCCATATCATGGGAACCGTATGGCTATTATCCTGTCTGCCCATACAATTCCCATACATATGGGTTTCATATGGGATCTGTTTCCCATATGCTTTCCATATATGGGTTTCATATGGGATGTGCTGCCCATGTATTTTCCATATGATATCATTTTAAACCCTTACTTTTCCCATATATGGTTTCTGAATGGTAGGTAAACCCATATTTATCCCATGTAACAAAAACTCAAACCCATATAGTTCCCATACCAGACCCATGTACATCCCATGTGATACCCATATGAATCCCATATGTTTGGTTTGGTAAGGGTGTTGCTAAACTAAAAAAATAACAGTTACCTCCTTTGTGTATAGTGAAAGTATTATTTTGATATTCACAGTGTCATTGTTATATTATTTTAGTGACAGTAGTGGCAATGAAAGTTGCTCAAGCAAGCAAAGCAAGATTGTTGAGGAACCTGTTCTACTGGATTCTGCATCTGGGCCATCCAATGCATTGACCCAAGGCAAACAGCTGGATACCTTAACTGAGATGTTCCCAATGTTAAGCCAGGAGGACATGAGATCTGCCTTAGCCCGTCATGGTTCTGTTGCCAGGGCAGCTCTAGCACTATCTACCCAAGTGTGTGGGGTTGATACAGATTGTAGTGATAGTGAGCTGGCAGAGCCAGCCTTCCCTCCAAGGGACACTGAACCAGTTTCTCTTCAATCTGTGCTTGATGCTCTGAGAACTAATCTCAGCCCAGATGGAGAGAAGGTCAAATTAAAAGTAGATGAAGATGATTTAATAAATGATGCGATGGCATACTATAAACATCCAGAGTTTGACCCAAGGAAAAGGCTCAGAGTGATATACAACAACCAACGTGCTGCAGACACTGGAAGGGTGACTCGCCAGTTCTTCACACAGCTAATTTTTATGATATCGAATGAGTTCTTTTATGGCGAGCATTATAAAAGGCCAATTTATAATGCTGACATCATTGCATCAAACATGTTGAAGCTTTGTGGTACAATTATTGTCCATAGCATTCTACTTGGTGGACTAGGGATGCCTGTCTTCTCCCCTGCAATTTATAATTACCTGGTAACTGGAGATATCGATGCAGCTGTGGAGAAAGTGACGGTCAATGACTGTTCATTGCGTATGAAGTCATTCATAAAAATGGTAATTAAGTAATTATTAAAATAAGTTAAGAAAACAACGGAACACAGTCTGGGAGTCCAACCATGAAACAGTGTGGCACTTTTTCCCTTAACTGATCATTGAATAAATTTTTATGTCAAATCAGATTGTGTTTGAATCTGATAAAGTGAAGAGAATGATAAGTTTGAACAAAACCATTATCCTTTCTCAGTGATATATTATTTTATTATACAACAGCTGACTAATTCCGCGATCTCTGTCACAATCTGGTCACATGGTCTGAAATGGGTAAACACGGCATGAAATACTCAAATACATTATACAGTGTTTGTATGGGAATCCGATGCCAAATAATTTCTGTAAAATCGAATTTCTGAAAATATATTCACAGCCTGCAAACTTCAGGTACCAGGGAAAAGATTAACTAGTCAAAATTTGATGGATGGATCTGTGCTGGGAAGCAAGCAGTCATGTTTTCAGTTCTCCATACATTTGTCTGTATTTCTCGGTATTTGGAACTACATGCAATGCATGGAAAACTGAAAACACAACTGTTTGCTTCCCAGCACAGCTAGATCCCTCAAACTTTGATCAATTTATCTTTTGCCAAGTATCTTACGCTTGCAGGCTGTGAATATTTAAGAAATTTGATTTTATGGAAAATATTTGGCATCTGATAATGCTAAATGCAGTATTTGTATGGGAATCTGATGCCATGTTTACCCAATTCAGGTCATGTGACCATGGCATGGGATTGGTCTATTATGCAAAGAACACATGTAATATGCACAAAACTGCAAAAATTATGAGACCATATTGGGGTAGTAATCTTCAAATGGTTCCCAGTTGAGTATTCAAAGAAAGTTTTGCTTCTTTTCAGAAATTAAATAATAGACAACCTATTAGTCGATTAAGCAGCTTCTGCTGAAGAGGCTTGCCAAAATACAAATAACTTGTAAAAATACACAGCCAAATAGCTGCTTAGCCAACTAATAACCAATACATGTGTCGTAATGAAAATAGACATATATATACATGTATGTATATACACACGAATGATTGCTACTAACACTGAATATTTGCTACATAATATCATCAAGTTTGCATCTGTCTTACTTATTTCCCTTGCGCACTGATTTAATGTCATTTGAATTTTAAATACACCCTGTAGGTCGCTGAGGCACTTGATGTTTCAACAGTCAACCAGGAGGAAACATTTGACATCCTTTCAGAATGTGGACTGACTGTGGCTTTAACTGTAAGTTTGCAAAGTTTGAATATTTACAGTAGTTGCCATTCCTGTGTTTCATGTAACCAAAATGTAGACTATTTTTAGCCAACTTGTGAATGAATAGTGTTAAATACAGTGGAATGGTAAGTTCTGTTGTTGCATAGCAGCAGTTTTGTTAACAGTCACGTGACTGCTGATGTCACACAATTTGTTTAGCATTGATAAGTTAATTAGTGGATTTGGTCTTGTTTGTTTTGCCCTTTCTTCCTTGTGTCTAGGTGCCCTTTCTGTTATAAACCTAGATTGCTATACAAGCAATCTTGAGGTGTGTTACATTTTTTGGTACAACATAGCCGGTAATGAAGTTGACTTTCTGAAATATCAATACTTCAATGAAGGGTAAAAGGGTAGTTCTAGTCCCATAGTCCCTGTGACAACAACATGAACCCCGATCAGTGGGTGCCTTCATTTCAAGGCCTGGTACATACACATGTAATTTAATTGAGTTTAAAAATCTGTGAGTAACAAAACTGCCCACTCGAATAACCTGTTAATTGCACAAGTTCATTCACAAGTTAAAACTATAGATATGTCCCAGATGACCTTTCTCCATGCTAATACAATCCTATACAGATGATGACATTTACTTATTTCCCAAGTATCAGAAAAATAAATTGTACATGTACTGTGAATTAATGATTGTTAAAGTGCCAATGACATGTAAAACCTGACCCAATTTTTATTTTATTAAATTTTGGTCATTTTTTCATTTCATTCACTTTAAACCATTTTATTTCAGAATGAAAACAAGATGTGGGTAATGCAAAGCATTATCATCCACGATGCCATTGGAAAGCCCAAAATTGTTCTAGATCAACTGAGAGAGGGTCTTGCCACTTTAGGCTTTGGTGCGCAGATGAAGAAGTATCCGGAGTTATTCCAGCAGTTGTTTGTCCACTCTGATGTTAGATTCAATTGTTTGGATATCGTTAATGTCCTGGAATTTCCAGCAGCAATGAGTGCTGAGGAGATGACCACCCATACTTTCCTGAAAGGGTTTCTAGTGAATGCAAAACAAGAAACTCTAGGAAACTTCCTCACTTTCACCACAGGAGCACCATGTTTACCAAACTTTGGATTGGGCAGGATTATGGTGAAGTTCGACAATGTGGCATCTGTATTTGGATCAACATGCTTTCAGAGCCTAACCCTACCCAGGAGCTTTCCTGATGAAACTACATTTTCTTCTTTATTGGAAGCAGTTGTCGACACTCCTTCTAAATCATTCAACTGTGTTTGAATTTTCAAGTACTGCATGACATTTTAAACTGAATTGTAACCCAATGTTCATGTTGGTGTTAGGACAATGCCACTGTTATTGTTATTGAGGTGATAGGAGGTTTACTTTCTAGATGGTAGAGGTAAATTAGACAATACGTCACCATTGTTACTTATGTTTAAAAGTTTATTGAATACATAGATACTGGAGTTTTCTCTCCCAGTAACTGTTCAAACAACATTAATCTCAATATAACACTGTACTACACTGCTACAGCCTATCAGAATATTCTGTGTTAGACAGATAAATCTCAAGTGTTGAGCCCTTGAACTTGAGATAATCGTGTAACTTCAGCTACAGTATCATTATATAATGAAATGCCATAGTTTCTGTCATCTATTGTGAAATCAATTGATTGTTTCAATAATGTCAAGTTGTGATCATTCAGTGGACATTCAGTATCAGGGACTTGAACCATATTGTCACCACCTGTGTTCACTGGTCCATCCCAGTCAATTCCATATTGATCAATTCCTTCCTGAAAAAGACAGGATATAACAAATAAATGACTTGTTAAAAAAATAATGAAAAGTAGCCACTTCTCACATGTGTACAATCATGTGACAGTGGAAGTTCACACAAATAATTACTGTCTTAAAGTGCCTATGAAACGAAATTTTCAAATTCAAGAAAATACCATTAAAATATAATATGAACCCCATTTGATTGATTCAGAGAATTCGAAAAATGCAGATATGAGCCTAAAACTGGTGACATTTTTCGTCAACGAAAATCAATCCTCTGGGACATTTTGACGTCATTAGTTGTGCTAATTCCTCCATAAGGACTGAAAATACAATAGCATGTTGCACATTTGCACCACTAATGACGTCACTAATGCCCCATGTTATGTCTCATTTTTTTCCTAAGATATATATATGCCAAATTTAGCATGATGGAAAACAATAATATTTTAAAGCTATTTTGGATTTATTTTTCAATAAATGAACTCATTTTTTTTTCGTTTCATAGGCACTTTAATGTACTGTGGTTGAAGTTTGACTTGTTTATGATGTATTTCACATACAGTGTACATAGTACATGTTTCTAATAAAAAAATCAATCTCATACATTCATCTGTTTCTTATGATACCTCTGTTGGCTCTTGAGAGTCTTGTAACATTCTCTGACCAAAGTGAGTGAAATGTAGTCCACTTATCCAGAGCTGCATTGGGGTCTTGTTTCCCTCTGTGCGGAGGGGATGATGAATCCACGAATCCTTCCAGGTTTGCAAATGGTTGTTTATCATTGGGAGGTATATATAATGTAGACACCAGATGTGAATTTCATTGTCTACATCAAGCACGAGATTATTTTCAATATATTGAAATATCTGATAGAACAAACTGATACAGCCCCCAAAAACATCTCTCCATAAGCGCTCTATCCTCTGGTTATGAGTGCTTTTGCCTAAAAATAAAGAAGTGGTCTGTAGTTATAGCAGTACTTACTGTTTATCAACACTGCAATTGTAGATGACTCATCTATGTCTTTAAAGCACAATTCTTTTTAATACTAATAATAATCATATGCTTGCATTATATGGTTTTACTTTTTGCTGTACGTTATTAGTTTCTAGACAAAAAGAACAGACTTTAAAGGGATAAATTGACTCCTACATTGACATTATCAACCAAAAAGTAATACCTGCAATAATGCTGCCACGTCCAGGCCCTCGTCTATTTAGCATGTACCGTCCAACATCGTAGTTTTCGCCACCTTTGTCTGAGCGAACACGGGAAGGCAATCCAAATTTAGCCACAGCTTCAGTAAAAATGGAAAGGACTGTAGAAGCCCGGTTATTGGATGAAGCACGTAGGAATACTGGAATTCGAGAAAAGCCGTCTATTCCACCATGAATTACAATCCTCCACCTTAAAAAAAAGAATCCCAAAACCAGCATTTATTATGCCTGCTATGTAGCCAAGCATACATCAAGTATGACCTGATAGCCAATGTACATATATGCTGAAAGTCTTGGATTTGATGAAGTGGGTCCATGGAAATATATGCTTATGATAATTAGCTCGCCAATAAAGTCACTTCAGAATCACAGGTTGGAGACTTGTTATGTATTTTTCCAATTTGGAAAACTTAGAATTTCTCTAAAGGTTCCCCAGCTGTAAAAAGAGTTTTGCAGAAATAATGCACATCCAGCAATGGCTTTGTAGTAATTTTGGAGCCTGGGCACTAAAAGGGATGTTATTCAGACACAATGGTGCCTAAGCAACTGTGCCATGGCACTTAGTCTGAACAGGGCCTAAGCTAATCAGATTATTTTATATACTGAAAATTATTCTAAGAAATGGGGGCCTGGAACCAATAATTGAGAGAGCTTTGAAAAAAACTTGCTATGAGAGATTAATGTACATTTGTAAATGTACATTAAGTCTCCAATCTGTGATCCTGCAGTGCATGGGGTAACGGTTAACAAATTAGCATATATTTATATACAATGTAAATGTTGTAGTTGAAATTTAGTTCAATTTGACCATGGGTCAAAACAAACTAGTTTAATTTGACTCAAACAAATTAGTAAGCACACATTGTTGACGGTTAGGGTTTCTTGTTATGTAGGGGTAGCATTTGGATTAGTTTACATAATTATTGATTGTTTGAAGCAATACACTAAAGCAAAAAAAATTGGAGTTTCATGACAGATTCCATGTGGGTTACTACTTCATGTAAGTGTTGACCCGAGAGAATCTGGGTTCTGGTTTAAGTTACTTATATAATAAATATTGCTTCCAAATCAACAAGCGCTTGTGTGGCACAGTGTGTTAAGTCAGTGTAAAACTGGGTGTGTCAAGGCAGAGCTGCTGAGTTCAAATCCCTCTGAGTTCAGTATGCGGTATTACATCTGATCAGAATGAAAGGTAAGTGTAAGTGTAAGTATATGGGAGGGGAGAGAGAGGATGGAAGGACAGGAGGGAAGGGATGGAAGGACAGGAGTGGAGGATGGATGTCGTATGACACTGCAGAAAAACATGATCCGCTGACCAATAAGAATGAAGGTTTCAAATACGAGTTTCCGAGGGTTGAGACTTTTTAAGTAAACAATGTTCAAACTTGGTGAACTCACAGTGAATTACAAATAATGATGTTAAAGTTTTAGGCTAATGCTTTTGAGTAGTTCTCTTGTTTTTCGAGAAACAATACATTATTTTCCTCTACAAAAACTAAAAACGGGGGTGGTTGCCTTTGTTTCGTTTCAGTTTAGGCCTGGGTTTAGTTAGGTAACACATTGAGACTACAAACACACCTAATTAGTTTGTGATTGCCATCAATATGCCAAAGGGCAAGGGGGCCAGGGACACGGTATACACGACGTCGAATTGATTCTCTCCACCTCTGATGAACGCCAGATGGATCAGTTCTCAGCAGTGAATGCCGCACTCTTTCCCATTGCATCCGCAAGCCTTTACCGCACAAATGACCCATTAGCATTCTTAATCCAATACCAGGATGGCAACGTTGTGCATCTCTGACTAAGTTATCCAGTTCCTCATCCCCAATGTTACTGTAAGTACCTTGGGCATGAAAGAAAACTGTCAAATACTATACACTCAACTTTACCTCATGTGTTAAAGCGGATGTGTGTGAGTTGGTATCCGTAACAGTCAAACTTCTCACAAGCGAACACCCTCGGGACCTTCTCGAGGTGTCTGGTTGTGGGAGGTTCCGCCAAACAAATTGTAAGCTTACTAACCTGATACAGAAAGGCCGTACTTATTCATCCTCCTCTCCACTGTCCGTGTGGATACCCGAAACAGTTGGGCAATGGTGGGGACTTTAAAGCCCCCTTCCAGCAGAAAGGATAGTTGCTCCTCCTTAATTTGAAATGCTGGTCGTCCACGGCGTTGAGTACGAACGTGAGGAGCAAACTCGACGAGATCATGTTCAAATTGCCTGGATTGATCAGCCTCTCTTGTTAGCTGGCTGCAAGCTTCCCCGAGCAAGCGAATAATTTCATCTGTTTGATGATGGTTATCGTGGTTAACCAACGAACGGATTAGATAATCTAGTTTGATTGACTGTGTTGAAAGCTTCAAGGTAAAAATCATTCACGCTCGCCGCCATATTGGCGTTTTTGCGCCCGCATTACTATATACAGCGGATTTCTCTTATAAGGGTAAGTACTTCATGCGTGACGGAGGTTGAAAAGTGAAACTACAATAAAATGATAAACTTGCACGCTCTCGACTCGAGGGCTGCCATTCGACTGATACCCGAATAGGTGCAACCATTTCAAGCTGACAAGAGCGCGCACGGCAGAGTAAAGTAAATGTAAAAGGCTTTGTTAGAATGTCGCAAGTAGAACACCAATGTTGCATCGTAAAACTCGAAGGTCGAAATGCAAAACTTCAATGTCGCATTGCAAACTTGAAGTCGAAATGTAAAACTTCAATGTCGCATTGCAAACTTGAAGGTCGAAATGTAAAACTTCAATGTCGCAATGCAAACTTGAAGGTCGAAATGTAAAACTTCAATGTCGCATTGTGGGTCACAAATTAGAATTGTAAACTTGAACTTAGCAAGCGAAAGTCGAATTTTGGCGGGGATATAACGCCATAGACACTCCCTCGTTTCCCATGCATCACTCGCTCGCTTCCCATGCAGTACTCCCTCGTTTCCCTTGTATCACTCGCTCGCTTCCCATGCGTCACTCCCTCGTTTCCCTTGCATCACTCGCCCGCTTCCCATGCGTCACTCCCTCGTTTCCCATGCGTCACTTCCTCGTTTCCCATGCATCACTCCCTCGTTTCCCATGCATCACTCGCTCGCTTCCCATGCAGTACTCCCTCGTTTCCCTTGCATCACTCGCCCGCTTCCCATGCGTCACTCCCTCGTTTCCCATGCATCACTCGCTCGCTTTCCATGCGTCACTCCCTCGTTTCCCATGCGTCACTTCCTCGTTTCCCATGCATCACTCCCTCGTTTCCCATGCATCACTCGCTCGCTTCCCATGCGTCACTCCCTCGTTTCCCATGCATCACTCGCTCGCTTCACATGCGTCACTCGCTCGCTTCCCATGCGTCACTCGCCCGCTTCCCATGCGACACTCCCTCGTTTCCAATGCATCACTCGCTCGCTTCCCATGCAGTACTCCCTCGTTTCCCTTGCATCACTCGCTCGCTTCCCATGCGTCACTCCCTCGTTTCACTTGCATCACTCGCCCGCTTCCCATGCGTCACTCCCTCGTTTCCCATGCGTCACTCCCTCGTTTCCCATGCGTCACTTCCTCGTTTCCCATGCGTCACTCCCTCGTTTCCCATGCATCACTCGCTCGCTTCCCATGCAGTACTCCCTCGTTTCCCTTGCATCACTCGCCCGCTTCCCATGCGTCACTCCCTCGTTTCCCATGCATCACTCGCTCGCTTTCCATGCGTCACTCCCTCGTTTCCCATGCGTCACTTCCTCGTTTCCCATGCATCACTCCCTCGTTTCCCATGCATCACTCGCTCGCTTCCCATGCGTCACTCCCTCGTTTCCCATGCATCACTCGCTCGCTTCACATGCGTCACTCGCTCGCTTCCCATGCGTCACTCGCCCGCTTCCCATGCGACACTCCCTCGTTTCCAATGCATCACTCGCTCGCTTCCCATGCAGTACTCCCTCGTTTCCCTTGCATCACTCGCTCGCTTCCCATGCGTCACTCCCTCGTTTCCCTTGCATCACTCGCCCGCTTCCCATGCGTCACTCCCTCGTTTCCCATGCATCACTCGCTCGCTTTCCATGCGTCACTCCCTCGTTTCCCTTGCATCACTCGCCCGCTTCCCATGCATCACTCCCTCGTTTCCCATGCATCACTCGCTCGCTTTCCATGCGTCACTCCCTCGTTTCCCATGCGTCACTTCCTCGTTTCCCATGCATCACTCCCTCGTTTCCCATGCATCACTCGCTCGCTTCCCATGCGTCACTCCCTCGTTTCCCATGCATCACTCGCTCGCTTCACATGCGTCACTCGCTCGCTTCCCATGCGTCACTCGCCCGCTTCCCATGCGACACTCCCTCGTTTCCAATGCATCACTCGCTCGCTTCCCATGCAGTACTCCCTCGTTTCCCTTGCATCACTCGCTCGCTTCCCATGCGTCACTCCCTCGTTTCCCTTGCATCACTCGCCCGCTTCCCATGCGTCACTCCCTCGTTTCCCATGCATCACTCGCTCGCTTTCCATGCGTCACTCCCTCGTTTCCCTTGCATCACTCGCCCGCTTCCCATGCATCACTCCCTCGTTTCCCATGCATCACTCGCTCGCTTCCCATGCGTCATTCGCTCACTTCCCATGCGTCACTCCCTCGTATCCCATGCGTCACTCGCTCGCTTCCCATGCGTCATTCGCTCGCTTCCCATGCGGCACTCCCTCGTTTGCCATGCGTCATTCGCTCGCTTCCCATGCGTCACTCCCTCGTTTCCCATGCATCACTCGTTCGCTTCCCATGCGTCACTCCCTCGTTTCCAATGCATCACTCGTTCGCTTCCCATGCGTCACTCCCTCGTTTCCAATGCATCACTCACTCGCTTCCCATGCGTCACTCCCTCGTTTCCCTTGCATCACTCCCTCGTTTCCCATGCATCACTCCCTCGTTTCCCTTGCATCACTCACTCGCTTCCCATGCGTCACTCCCTCGTTTCCCTTGCATCACTCCCTCGTTTCCCATGCATCACTCCCTCGTTTCCCTTGCATCACTCACTCGCTTCCCATGCGTCACTCCCTCGTTTCCCATGCATCACTCGCTCGCTTCCCATGCGTCACTCGCTCGCTTCCCATGCGTCACTCCCTCGTTTTCCATGCATCACTCACTCGCTTCCCATGCGTCACTCGCTCGCTTCCCATGCGTCACTCCCTCGTTTCCCATGCATCACTCGCTCGCTTCCCATGCGTCACTCCCTCGTTTCCCATGCATCACTCGCTCGCTTCCCATGCCTCACTCGCTCGTTTCCCATGCGTCACTCGCTCGCTTCCCATGCCTCACCAACATATCCTCGCTCTAGAATTATCAATAATCAGCAAGTGGCTTTTGCTCTTCAATTAACAATAATCGCTAATTCTAGAACGCAAATTAAAAAATGACATTCTTAATACTAGTCAAGGATAAAGATAATAATTATTTTGTCAAATTCCGACAGGTGGTAGAAGCGGTTAGTGTATAGTGGTCAGGAGCGCTAAAAAAAAAGTATCTCGTTTATCTTCTGTTCTTGTTTACCAGTGTGAACCCTAGCTTAAGGTGAGCTAGGGTTTACCCGTGAACTGGTCCGATGGTTAGCGTTAGGTTCGTGGTTCTGGTTAGGATTTGTCTTAGAGACCGGACATAATTTAGAGGGGGAGGGCTGGTGCAAATAGGGGAAGGGTCCCAGTTTTCATGCAGAAAATTAGGGGGCCATAGTAAGCTAGAGGGGGAATTAGGGGGAAGGGTCATCAAACATTGAGCATGGCGCTTTTCATTTGCACCAGCCTTCCCCCCCCCCCCCCTTCCTCCCCCCTCGAATAATTTCCGGTCCCTTAGAATTACCCATAATCGTTATTTCAAGCGTGTTTGCCATATACTGATTATTGGTAATTCTAGAGCGAGGATGCGTCGTGTGCGTGTTGGCCAAGTGGTTCGAATACTTGGTTAGGCCTGCATTTCGTTCTCTTTTTCTCATATTATTTTACTTCTGTATTATTTTTCAATAAGAGTTGCACAATCAAATTCAACATAAGATAGAGCATATGAAACTTATCCAATATAGGCGCGAACATTTAGTCTTCCTAGCGCCCTTTAGGGACCATTAATTGATTATACCAGCGTAGGGGTGGACTGGAGGAAAATTAAACTATACCAAGAAAAATTTCCCTGCCTCCCAAGAACTCTGAATCATTTTTCAAGTCCCTCCCCCCTTTATTTTATTTTCCAGATTGGACTTATTTCTGTTTCTGCTTATTACTTGGTTATGCTGAGTTGCTTTACACCAAGATTACACATAACGGAAACAAAAATAGATAATAATAAATAATAATATATAAACAATTAATTAATAATAAATAATTAAACTAAATGAGAATTTAGGGTAGCGGTCATATCTACATAGCAATGTTAACTAAGGTTCGAAAACTGTTAACTGTGTCGGCTTCAGTTGTGTGGCTAGGCAAGTCATTCCATTCAGGGACGGTACGTGGGAAAAAAGAATACTTGAAACAGTTTACAGATGGCGAGAAAACATTCAATTTAAAGTTGTGTTTACGTCTGGTCAAGGTTTGTGAAAAAGCTACATAATCTTTAGCGTCGATGGCAATATGACCATTTAGGATCTTATACATTGTAGTCAGTCTATTACACTTTCTTGAGGTGGTTAAGCTAGGCCAATTTAAGCTATGCAACATTGCCGACACACTCTCCAGGCGTGAGTACCTATTAAGGGTAAACCGAGCTGCACACGCCTCTGGATCATTTCGAGCTTGTTAATGTTTCGGAGAGAAAAGCCCCACCCCCCTCATCATACCAAACACTTTTGGGAGCCCTCCTTCTAGTTGCAGGTTTCTTTCTAGCCTGCTTACAGGCTCTCGGTTTTTTTCGGAAATGATAGTTTTCGGGTCGGGTGGAAATGTTGGGTTACCTGGGGGCTCCGGGCCTCGCTCGGCCCACAGGTAACCCAAATCCGACCCGAAAACTAACATTTCCAACAACAAAAAAGAGAGCCTGTAAGCAGGCTACAAAATTAGTACAACTGTTACTTACTTACTTATTAATTTCGTGGATAAATGAGGGTAATTCAGCGCCTGAAGAACTGCTTTCCGAACTAGAATTGCCGGTGGTTTGCTCCCCGACAGCTTTAACAACAGGAGCACCGATGAGAATAAGTATAACCAGCAGGTATATAATTTTGGCGGTCGGGTAAATAATATACCAAAACGCAGGACTTATTGAATTTGCAGCTAGGTGGGGGGTTACTCCCAGAAATTTAGGATAGGGCTGTGCCGAAATCCTTACCCTATTTAAGTGCGAAATATCGTAAAATGGGTACCCTTTACAAGACTTGAAACTAAAATATGAGACCCTATTTAAGGGACAACTGTATACTCAGAATTTATTGAACAGATAATTTTTATTTCTGTCAGTCTGTGTAATGCTTTGCATTTATTAAAGATTGTTACGTTTAGCGGGCGTTGAGCAAATGCACGATATCGCATATCAAGAGTTGAGGAACAAAAAAGTACCCTATTTAAGGATCGGATATTTTATTTAAGAGTGATAATACAGAATATGAGACCCTATTTAAGGGTCCAGCACCTAGTAAACCATACCCTATCCCATGGCACATACCAATATGGATTATTTATGAAAGTATCCTCGCGCTACTAGCGTGACCGTGACACACGTTTCGTGACCCTTTGTTAAACATCAGTTTCATATGAGTATATCGAGCGTTATTTTTGAAAGTGAAGCATTATATATCTGCTCTGCTAGACTTGACTACAGATACTAGCTTTATAAACATTTTACTAATAAGCTTATTTGTGAGATCTGTACAGTATATTCTACGTAGATCCTCTAGGTTCAGTTCCCTTTGTATGGCCTGCGGGCTTTGAAATTGAGCCATGGAATAAAGCAGGAAACAACACTCGGTCCAAAACTTACGGGACGGATCTCACGCCTCTATAATTTATAATAATAATTTATTGACTTATATTGCGCAAGTTTCATGTGTATATGATCACTTGCGCATTACATGATATGTAAATAACTTATCTATAGCTTAGCCTAAATAATATAATGTTAAAAATCCATACTAATGTTAATACTAATTTTACGGAAGCTAATAGAAAACATAAATAAATGTTTAAGAACTAATAAAATACTAAAAATGAGTAAAAAGTATACATTCTAATATTTAAAAAAAATATGCTAAAATAAATTACAGTTAAATGCTTTCCTAAAAAGATATATAAGTCTTAATTGAACGTTTAAAAGAATTGAGAGACTGTTCATTTCGTATAGAGTTGGGTAGATCGTTCCACAGTTTTGGAGCAGCTGATACAAAGGCTCAATCGCCAAGTGTAGGCTTAGTTATCACATAAGGTAGTTCTAGTAACAATTCAGTATTAGAACGAATACAATATCTAGACTTACTCTTAATCTTAATTAGATCATTAATATATATAGGTGACAGACCATGCAATGCCTTAAAAGTAATAAGTAATAATTTAAAGATAATTCTAAACTTAACAGGAAGCCAATGCAGCTGATATAACACAGGTATTATATGGTCGAATCTTGGTATATTACAAATAAGACTAGCAGCAGTATGTTGTACTCTCTGTAACTTAATTAGTTGTGTCTGCGGTAATCCGTATTATAGGCTATTACAGTAATCGATACGGCTTGTAACAATGGCATGTACTAAAAGCTTGGTAGATTCAGTGGACAAATACTTCCTAATGCGTCTAATGTTGTGTAAATGGGAATAGTTATATGTTCAAAGTTTACTTTAGCTAATTGTTGCCTAGTGCCTATTATCATAAATTCAGTCTTGTCATCGTTCAGCATTAGCCGGTTGGCAAGCATCCATTGACGAATGTCCTTTATGCAGTTTTTTATGACATAAATAGCGTTCTCCTGATTAGCCGCTGAGTCCGGCTTGCAAGAAAAGTAGATCTGTGAATCATCGGCGTAGCAGTGGACATTAGGGAGATGCCCATTCGTAACATCAAATAGTTTCGATGCATAAATAACAAAAAGAAGAGGTCCAAGGCAAGAAACTGAGGAACACCCCACTTCAGTTCAAAACTATCTGAGGGGGTACCATTAATTGAAACACGCTGCGTTCTGTTCATCAAATAAGACGAAAACCAGTCGAGTACTTTACCAGATACAACAACCTTAGATTTGAGAGTGTCAAGTAGGATACTATGATCAACGGTGTCGAAGGCTGCACTTAAATCCAGAAGCACAAGGAGGGTTACTTGCTGCCGCTTCTTATTCATCAATATATCATTATTAACCTTTAGTAGCGCTGTCTCTGTACTGTGATGATTCCTGTAAGAAGATTGTAAGGCAGGGTACAGGCAATTTACAGTCATGTGGCAGTGTAGTTGCTCACAAATGGTTATTTCCGTTAATTTAGAAACATAAGGGAGATTGCTAACAGGACGGTAGTTCTTAAACACAAGGTCAAGTCCATATTTCTTAAGCAAGGGCATGATGAGAGCCTCTTTCCAATCATCAGGAAATAATGTGGTATCCAGAGAGAGATTAGTCATTTTAGTCAAGACGGGCAACAGGACGTCAATGCAGTCAATGACTAGAGGAGTTGGCATTGGATCCAGCGCACACGACTTCTTGGTCCACTTCATGATAAGTTTTCTCGTGTCCTCTTCCGTCAGTGGTTTAAACTCATCAAATGACGTGATAGCATTAAGAGTGGGATCACAGTTTCCGGGTTTCCTCACAGGTTCTGTATTAACAGGTTCTGTATTAACAGGTTCTGTATTAACAGGTTCTGTATTAACAGGTTCTGTATTAACAGGTTCTGTATTAACAGGTTCTGTATTAACAGGTTCTGTATTAACAGGTTCTGTATTAACAGGTTCTGTATTAACAGGTTCTGTATTAACAGGTTCTGTATTAACAGGTTCTGTATTAACAGGTTCTGTATTAACAGGTTCTGTATTAACAGGTTCTGTATTAACAGGTTCTGTATTAACAGGTTCTGTATTAACAGGTTCTGTATTAACTAGATCAGCACAGTCAAGTTTGTTCTATATATCAACAATTTTTTGAACGAGAAAATGTCCCATGTCGTTAGCGAGCACATATTCGTTATCATGAGGAGGGTAGAGTACATCAGTGTTCTGCTTTAACAGGTGTTTTGTAGCTTTGAACAATTTGCCTTGATCACAGTTATTTTCAGCAATAAAGTTCGTATATAATTCATGTCTTGCATTATTCATCAAGTAAGTTACGCGGTTTCTACATGCTCTATATGGAGCATAGTCCAATGGGGATTTCGTTTTCCTCCATTTTCTCTCAGCGCATCTTTTTGATCTCTTAGCCGCCTTAATACCATCGTTAAACCAGGGCACGCGTGGCCTAACAGTCACTGATTTGGTCTTAAGAGGAGCATGGTGCTCCAACAGGTTAGTTAGAGTGGTGTTGTAGCACTTTACTAGCACATCCAGATCGTTGAGGAGGTCTCGACATAAATCAGAACTGGCGAGATCAGCCTTCAGCGATTGTATATCAACTGTTTTAAGTTTCCTGCAACTGAGTACATTGTTTAATGGTGAGTGATGGTTTAGGCGCTTTAAGTTCACACAAAACAGAAAAATGGTCAGATACAAGACGACCAACTTTAGGCAAACCAGTGACAAGGGCATCAGATTGGCGTGTAATAACAAGGTCAAGTATGTGGCCTAGTTCATGAGTAGGTATAGATTCACGTGTTGTTCCATTCCCATTGATTCTAACAGTTCAAGTAGTTTAACTGCATCAGGGTTATTTGGTACAAGTTCAAGTTCAAGTTCATTTTATTCACACTTATTTAAAAAAATATGTAATTATGTACATTTACGACAGCCATAAAAAAAAGAAGAAAAGGTATAAAGGTATAAAGATTTTGTAGGAGGAGAGTGCGTAGTGGCCAAAGGAGTAGCCTGCAATGCAGGCGTTTCTAGTGGTTTTCCCCGCTTTCGTGGACGTTTTCATTCTTCCCTCGTCCAAATATATTTCGGTTTCCCAAATAAAACGCCTGCATTGCAGGCTACCAAAGGAGCAAAGCTTTCGAGTTGGCCACTACGATGTTGAAATTGATGAGGGAAGGAAGGTGATTAGCTTACATGTATATGGCTTAGGTGTAGATTTAAGAAAATAAAGAAAGAAAGGAAGGAGTCAAGAAAAGTATTTGATAATAATTTACAAGTAAAGTAGACTTACATCAACATGTATATTAAAGTCTCCATTTTTGAGTAGCTTCTCAGTAGAATGATAAGATGACTGATTCAAGGTAGTCGGAGAACTCAGCGAAAAACACACTTGTAGAAACCGGATGCTCAGAGCTGTAGGGTGTTCTATAGATGATGACCAGGCGTTAGCGAAATGAACCAGACATAATACTCCACTCAGAATATTCAAACGCGTTCTTCTCAGCAGCAGCTACTTTACTAACAGTCAGACTGTCTCTAAATAGTAGGCCAGTACCGCCGCCTATGCGATTTTGTCGAGGATGATCAAGAAGTTTATAGCCAATGGGAGTAGCTGAGGCTCTAGCAGCGACATCATTGTCAGTCAGCCAGGTCTCGGTTATGGCAACAATTATATCAGGTTTGCTCTCGCACACAAAATCAACATCTGCTGATTTATTCTTTATCGATCGGACATTTACAGTGCATAGCTGCATAAAGGATTCTTGAGACTGAGGTGCACTAGGTACAATAGCAGGGACTGTAATGTTTATGTTGAATCTTCGTCTCGGAATATCCGTTGAACTGTAAATGAGTTCAGTTCGGCGGGTAGTGATCACAGGTATGTGGTTTCGGCCAGCTGTTCTAACGCCTCAGTTAAGATTTTAAAATTGAATAAAAATATTGATAATAAGCTATACAATTATACACGAGCTATACTATTTACAACTATATAAAATATCAGTCTAAATAAGAAAAAAATCAGCATGTTCAACATAAATCCTCTAGCTTCAGTTCCCTTTGTTTGGCCCGCGCGCTTTGAAATTGAGCCATGAAATAAAGCAGGAAACAATACTCGGTCCAAAACTTACGGGACGGACCTCACTCTCATATAATGAGAAGTATTTAATCTAGTCTTGTAGCAACTCCTCGTTTTTTATCTGGCTTTGATTTCGGGGTTGCCTGTGGTGCACAGTCACACGTTAGTATAGCCGCTGACCGACTCAACAGAGATCACAAGCACGCAGTTGAACTACATGATCACATACAACCGAGACATTAACACCAAGTAACAATATAGTATGTCTTGAAGTTATAACGGTTAACTAATTTAGGTTTTCTTCATTTGTTATGTTTACAGTCCACTTGTGATATATGAGAAGGGGAAGGGGAAAAAGAGAACGCCTAGAAAGTCCAAAAGATCCAAAAAGAAACGACACAAATTTCTAGAAATTCTTAAACTTGATAATGTTTTTAATCTTAAAATATCTTCCCTCGTACATAAAATTAAGTATGTGTCAATGGAAATCCCTACTACTTTTTCTAACTTGGTTCTGTATGCCTCTGAAATTCACAATTATAACACTAGGTACTCCTGTAACCAAAACCTCTACAGACCAGCCTCGAGAACAAATTATGGACTTACAAGATTTAAAGTAATATCATCAAAAATATGGGAAACAGTACCAATCGAGATAAAATGTTTGCCTCATAACAATTTTAAAAAACAATATAAGCTCTTCCTCCTTGAAAGCCAGATATAAAATGTTAGCTGCATTTATGATATATGTATATATCAATTATTATTTATAAATACTTACTGTAAATGTCTACATTATTCTGTATTGTAAAATTACCATATATCCAAACCTAGTTTGTACATGTAAGCAGCCTTTATTTTATTTTATTTTATTTTCTTCCTCTTTTCTCATTATAACCAATAGTCATACTTTTTAAAACCCTGTAAAGATACAATCAAGCCTATTCGTTTGTTTATTCCTCCCATCATTAACTTTCAAAATGGTAGTGGTTAACTCGAAAGCTTTCGCTCCTTTGACCACTACACACTATTATCTAAAGATTGTAATTACTATCTCCTATTTATTTTTATTTTTCTCATGACTTGTTATATTCAACCAATAATTGTAACATAAACAAGTGTGAATAAATTGAACTTGAACTTGAACTTGAAGCCTAAGCCGAAACCGAAAATACGGCCAAAGGCAATCAAAAAGGGAAAAGGAAAAGAGAAAAAACAAGAAACATTTGTAAATCAAGCGAGCAATGGAAATCAGACAGGATTAAAGGATTCTCGTTCGGAGACACAAACCTCAGAGTCAGCCGCTCAAGGGCTAACAACAGCACATAATCAGATGTCAACTAAAGTTACAGAAGGGTCACAAGAACAAGTGCCTAATACGAGTATTAAAGATACACATCAGGACTGGAACAGAAAAACAGAAAGTTCAGAATCGGAAAGTTCAGAATCTGATCAAGAACAGGAAGTCTCCAGCGATGCGAGCTTGGCGGGTACATCAGATAGTTCGACGACTGAATCAGAAAGTGCTGTAGAGAGACTTCACATGGCTCCAGTGAGACGACTAAGAAGATTCAACTTCAGCCTCTTTGATCTCCTCTCCTGTGTCTTGTTTCCCTTCAAATGTTTCATGCAGTTCTCTTGTCGCCTTCTCCTCATTATTTGAGAGATTGTTAACTGTATTTTATTCGTATCGTTCAAATTAATGTGTCGAATTGCATTGCATCAGCTAAAACTCCTCCATCTCTGAAACTTGTTGATTTTTTAAAGAACTTCATAACTTTTCTTTCATATTTTAATGTTTGTAGTAAATCTGGATATTTGGAATATATGTTTGACTGATCATGACTGCAAGATGGTTTTCTTCCTGAATGATCAATGCAACTGTTCTATGGACTTGGTCTCATTAACTTGTTGAATCACTTGTTATTATCAAACTCACTCTATTCTGTTATTCGAAATTAACTTCTGCCAATGACTATAATGCAAAATTCATTCATGTAACATTTGATGCACAAATAAATAAATGTATGTTCGATCGTTTAAATGCGAGATCTAGAAATTCGTCACAAACGATACTTCTAAAAGGAATATGTTGTAACACGCGGTAAGAACCGGACATTATTTAGCGTGGGGGGGGGGGGGGGGGGAGGGGGAGGGATTTGTAGGGGGTCTAAATAATGCCGGTTCCTAAGCATCTCAGGCTTCCCCGTCCAGTTCCTCTCTTTTCTATAACCCCACGTGCACCCCACACCGCGGCCACACAGCGGTCAAACGTCTGCGCATGCGTCAAATGTCTTGCAACAACAACATATTCCAAAACAAATTCAAAGCGAGCCGGCGGCCGTCACTCTTCACACACCCGTTTTCAAACCTTGAGAACTTTTTTAGTAAATTAAGAAGAATTTGAGTAAACTCACAGTTTGAAGTTTGTTCAATTTCCCGCCGACTGTGAAAATGAAAAGCTTAACTTTCAGGTATTTTTCTCAACTTTTGGGGGTAGAAGTTCACTGTAATATGTTTTAAGGTAAATTTTGCGCGGAAAATTTGCGCGGCCGCCCACCAGACTGACCGTAATACGCACGCGCAGACGTTTGACTGCTGTGTGCACCGCGGCAAAACGGTATGCTCCGCTGGCCGAAAAAATGAAGGCTTTGGTGTCAAAAACAAATTACAGAGGGTAAACGTTTTTAGTAAATATTTTTTTAACTTAGTACAGTGAATTACAAATTAAGAAATCTTCAACCTGTTTTAAAAAGTCTTAGGCTTATCTTTTAAGTAGATTTCTTATTTTTTGACAAAACATTTCACAAATGGATACTTTTCAGTAAGCAGAAATGTTAAAATCATGGCAAGTGCCTGTTGTTTCATTTCAGTTTTCGCGGGAAACTGGGGGCGGCCGCGCGCCGACAAGAAATAGCAAAAACGCATGCGCGTGACGTTTTGCCGCGGTATGCATGCACCCCATGCATTCACCCACATGCACCCCACAAGGTAATAGGAAAATTGAATCTGACGGGGCTTCTTGTGGTCTGACCGGGCTTTAGATTGGATTGGACAACTTTATTTAACCACGGTAGGTCCATCAGGATATAAATGTATAAAAAGATTACAATGTATAATATATTAATATATTATAATATATTAAAATAAATGCTAAAATCAAATCTAAGCTGCTTTCCAAGGACGCCGTGCTGTAACTAGGTTAAACACTCTGAAAAAAAGTGGCAATGTATCTGTGACTTAAAGGTTGTAAGTGACGACGCCTGTCTTAAATTTAATGGTTAGCTATTCCACAGCACCGTTCCGCTGTAACTGAAACTGTTTTTATAGTAATCTGTATGCGGAAGCGGTACTGCTAGCTTATTTTCAGCATTTCTCAGGTTATAGGACGTTATGTCCATTCGACTTATGAATTTGGAGCTCAAATATTCGGGTGTTTCGTTATTAAGAGCTTTATACATTAAAATGGATTTATCAACTATACGCTGATACTGCTAGTTTTTTTTCCATTTCAACGAATGGAACAGTTCGTCTGCGTTGGCATCGTAACTTGAGAAATAATTATGCGCGCAGCGCGGTTTTGGATTTGAAAGGCCTTTGTTACAGCCACCCCAAACCTCACTGCAATAATTAAAGTGAGGTTGTACCAAGGCATTGTACACCGTGAGGAGTGTCTCGCGAGGAACGAAATACCTATAATGCGTTTCATTGCACTTATCGCAGAGGCATTGTTTTTAGATATCATATGAATGTGGCTATTCCAGGTCAGGTTCTGATCTATTTTTACACCAAGTGATTTCGATACCTGGACGTTCTTCACGGGGTTTCCTTCTATTACAATGTTTAGAATTTCTGGTAGATTAGATAGCCCCTGTCTGGAGCCAATATGTAAAAACTCAGTTTTTGTCATATTTTTAAAAGTGAGTTTATTTGCTGCAAGCCAAACATGGATTTTGTTCAAATCAAAATTAATTCGTTCATTTATATCGTTTATATCATTGATGGCGTATGTTATGCTAGTATCGTCAGCATACATTCTTGGCTTAGAATAGGTTAGACAATTGGGTAGATCGTTAATATATAACAAGAACTGACAAAGAGCCTAGGATGGTCCCGTGAGGCCCTCCACTTTTAACCAATGTCTTGGACGACTTACAACTATTTACAATGCAGGTTTGCGTACGGTCATTCTTAGGTATGACCAGTTATTCCATAGTATTCCAGTTTCGATAGCAAGATGGCATGGTCTACTGTATCGAAGGCCTTTCTCAAATCATAGTTAATAGAGTGGAATGGTTATGAAACCCGGCAAACTTCAAAGGGGCTAACAAAGGCGCTGCGATTTATGTTGGAAGGGGGCAACACAAAAGATTGTGCAGGGTCATAGTTCATTAGCGTCCCCTGAACGACTGAACTCACACGTTTCTATTGGCTGATTGATTAACACATTGGAATTTCTATTGTGTTTTGTGCATGGTCACGGTTGAAAAAAGCTAACAAAGACATATAACAAAGAAGGTCGCTGGGTTTCATAACCATTCCACTCTATTAACTATGCTCAAATCAAGAAACATAACTGCATTAATATTGCCACGGTCAGTGTTTAATGACCAACTGTCAGTCGCCTCCAGTAGCACAGTCACGGTGGAGTGGACTGGGCGAAAACCAGATCGATGATTTGAGAGTAATTCGTTGTCGGTCAAATATTTATAAAGCTGATCATAAATTATGCGCTCAAACACTTTTGCAACTACTGGAATGATCGATATCGGCCGATAATTGGTCATGTCTTTCTTATAACGTGGAGTAACTCTTCCACTTATCGGGAAAGATTCCTGTTTTTATGGATTGATTAAATAAGTAAGACAGTGAGTCAGAGATCAGGTCGGGCACTCCCTAAGAAGTTTAGCAGAGATATTATCTAGACCAGTTGCCTTAGACTTGCAAAGTTTGGATAACAATTCGAAAACAGACGATCGGTCTGTTGCTTTAAAAGAAAAACGATTGTCGGTGTTATTCAAGTAATCTCTATAGGAAGCGTCAACATCATCAATATCTTTAGCAAGGCCTGGTCCAATCTCTACAAAGTATTGGTTAAAATTCTCAGCAACTTCAGTTAGGTTATTTATAGTTTGCCACTGTTATTCATTTCGTTGATCACAGACTTGTTGTTTTTACGTGACATTACTTCATTAATTGTTTGCCATGTTTTACGTGGAATTTTAGAATATTCTTCAAAGGCGTTATTATAATAACTTTTCTTGGCATTCTTAATCTCAGTGTTTACACGATTTCTTGTTTTCTTAAAGTTGGACAAGTCTCGAGGGTCATTGGATTTTATGGATTTTATTTTTAAACGGTCTCTTCGGTGCATCATACTCTTTAACTCCGAATTAATCCAAGGACTCTTAGACGAACGTGTGCGTCGTGTTCGGACTGGTGCATGTTACTCGCAAATTTCAAGAAACATTTCGTTCGTATTTTCTATTCCCCTGAGGTCACTCCATGGCTGAACTTGGATGTCATTACGAAAGTTCTCTCTGTTGAAATTCTTAAAGTGTCTAATGCAAACACTATTAGTTCCTTTCGACTCAGAAGGTATAAAGAGTTACTTTGCGATAAGCATTATTACATCAAACTGTGATCGCTTATACTAACATGGGACACTCCACTGCACACAATTTTATCTGGATATAGCTCATAAAGATGAGATCGATCAACGTCTTACTAGTACAAGTAACACGCGTTGGTTTTTCGAAGCTCATCATTGACCGCGTGTTACTGCTTTCAGACAAAAAATTACAATAGTCCAGTTTAGTATTCGAAATTTACCGTTGAATGCAATATCTACCGATGTTAGCCCCATTCTGAAGTTAAACATTCATAGGTAAGCTATTCACAACACTGTGTATTGTTGTAGTTTCGCGTTTCGCACCTTCTCGCTGGTATTTAAAAATGTTTAACTTCATAATGAGGCTAACCCTGCGTACATGCGTCTGTAGTCATTGCATTCAGTGGAAACTGGAAAACTAAAAACAAGTCAAATTCCGCGTGAAAATTTACAGACAATGTATGGAAAACGGAAAACACGATTGCACGCTTCCCAGCACAACTACATCCCTGAAATTTCGATATGTTACTCTTTTACCTGATATATATCTTAAGTTTGTATCTGAAGAATATTTCATAAATTTGATTTTACGGATTTTATTTGGCATCGGATTCCCATCGATTCCCATACAAACACTGTATTTCGCGCCATGTTTGCACCCATTTCAAAATGTCGGAATTTACCACGAACTGTTCTACCGCTCGACTCTCCCACTTTGGAGAAAAACTCAGTTGTTTTGGAGATCGTTTTTCGTGTCTTCGATTTTCACGAATTTTGAGGAGCTGAAAATCGGCCCAAAAAACCTTCCCATTCGCACTTGAAATCAAAAGCAAACACAAAATCAGCACTGAGTCGTTACAGTACCTTCTTTAATCTTTCAAACCACCACGTTTGTTTGTACAAAACACACCAAGCAACTGTGAAGCGTGCTATTCTTAACGCTGCACTTCTCTCCACCATGTTTTCCTGCTACCACCTCCAATTGCATACTGGGTAATCAACAAAAAAATCACAAGGGACCCCCCCCCTCCCCCTGGGACTCCTCTGGTGTTTTTTTTTTATAAAAAACCCTACAACCAAGAGCGGTGATTTGGACTCAGGCCGTTGCTTTAAAGTGACAAAAACACATCCTAATAGGTCTTTAAATAAATGAAGTCAGATATTTCTTGTTCTCCAGTACAACCACGTGCATGATGTGTTACCTGCAAAGGGCCTATTGAGCCCAAACACGTCCGGGAGTGAAAGGGTTATAAACATGAGAACTTTCAACAATCAAGCTATAGATAGCATATTCACTAAAGTTTTAGCACCATGAAAATACACAAGGAAAGAAAGAAAATTGTTCTAGAGGTACTCAAGTGGTGTGGGATTTTTCTTACATTACGGACGTTTTCAAATCAAATCTCCACCTAGTACCTGGAGAGGAGGAAGGGGGGGGTGGGGTCGGAATTTCAATTGATAAGTTTATTATGCGTGATGTCATGCTTTTGTTATCACCACCAAGCCTCAATTTTGTGTTCAGAGGAAATGTTATACCAAAATGATCCGAGGCTTGGTGGTGATCACAAAAGCGTGGCATATTCATGCATAAGGCCTATTGAGCTTCATGGACAAGACAAACGGTTGTTAAGTGACAAGTGTACAATTTACAGCAAACATTGTTTTTCGCACAATGTGAATTTCTCTTTATTTTGCAAAAAAAAATATGTCAACACTGGGCTCTGACAAGTGCGAACAGTACTTTTGAGCGCCACCAAAGTGTGTCGAGCGCTACCAATCTTCAAACACGTCGGGCATAAAGTACGTCAAAATCGGCATCAGTGAGCGTGGACAAATAATTAAAATTAAAACCATTTCTTTACTTATAGTCTCAATTTAAAGAAATGTTGGTGGCTTGTTAACAAAATGAAACTACATATTTTAGGTGTTTTATGTTAGTATGATGACGTTGTTGTGACGTCATAAGTGATGCCTCCTTTTTTGGTAAAATCCCCCCTTTAATAGATGTTACAAACAGACTACACCATCAAAGGGCCTTCATGACACACATTTCTTTGGCGCAAATTTGAACGTTCTACGACTATTATAGCAAAAGTTATAGAGGAATGACTGTTGCTATGACGTCATATTTAGTGACGTCAGGTGTCATACCTAAATAAGGCTGCCTATTGTTAAAAAATCAAGAAAAGAAAATAATGTGGGTTTTGAGTGCCAGACTAGCGCATTTCATCACTAAAACTCGAAAATCACTCAAAGGATTTTTTTCTAAGGGCATGTATAAAAAAGTATGACGTCATAATGACGTTGCTGAAAATATGACTTCAATTTTAAGCCGGTTATGGACAAAAAATCAAAATTAAAAAAACATACGATTTTAGCCACCAACGTGTTTTATGATTGGACAAAATGTCATGCAACAATATTTACAACTCTAAAAATTGAATGAAGCGATGTTTTTATAAATGCTTTTGTGGTGTTTATTTCCCGCCAAATTTTGGCGGGAAAAAGGACAAAATTCAAACTTCCATAACTTTTGATTTCCTTAACCAATCGACATCGGGTTTTCGATTCCTTCATTCTCATCACGAGTAGATTTTAACAATATACGACATTTCGTTTTTAGAGATAATGAACAGTTGCAAGAAACGTATTACAAATGGGTAAATGACGTCATTGTGACGTCACGATGGTAGTAAACATAGCTTAAAAAATCAGGTTATATTCCTTTTGCGATTCTACATCCTTCTACCAAAATTCAATCGTCTGCATTGAAAACTTTTAAAATATAGAACTGATGCCGTTTTTATGGTCGTGTGTGCCCACCGTGAAAGGCGCCGTCGACCTGCCTCAGAGGCCAACACAATATTGCCAGGAAGCATAGCGACAGCTTTGCTAATTCTCACCTATTCTTTTCCAGGATACGCATCAATCAAGTAGAATTTGAACTCAGATTTTGAACTCAGCAATCCCGAAAGGCCGCGCCGCGAACATTCATTTGCCGCCATCATGCATGGAGAGAAAGAGCGCGCTTTTTTGAACAATCTTTGGAAGATTCTGAGCTCTCACAAGGTCAACTACAAAATGCACCCTCATTTGGAGGATATATGCGAATGTTTTCTGCCATTGACAATCGCCTGTACTACGACATCGTGCTGTTGATAGCGGCTAAAGTAGCCAACTATCTCTCCTTTGGAGCTCTAATAATTTTCTATTTCAAGTTCAGTCATGCGTAACATAAGTATAAAAGTATGAACTTCTAATTAGTCATGGCTACCCTGCGAGGAGAGGTTTCTCATCTTCTTGCCTTTTCTGTCGCCGAAAGAAACCTCTGCCACGATTGCTTTTCGCGGTAAACATTGTAGATTCATTGTATGTAGATTTCAAATTGTCCATTTCCTATTGTTATAAACTGCAGTGGACAAAATAAAAATAATGTCCTTTTTCGAAGGTATAAATCAAAGCTTTCTTTAGGATAAATTAAGGTAGATTTATTGAACGGTCTTCTGTGCAGTTCAGTAAAGTAAGAAGAAGACAAAGCTGGAGTTTGAAGCCCGTTCGTATCAATCGTCGGCAAACAACAAACGCGTGACGACATAAATAACGGCTGCGAAGGATACTGTGGGCTCTTTCAAAACCAGCGAAGATCACCAAAAAGCAATCGTTTCGTGGCAGAGGTTTCTTTCGGCGACAGGAAAGGCAAAGAGATGAGAAACCTCTGCTCGCAGGGTAAGTCGTGGCCAGTTTGTTAAGCGAAGCCAGTGTCAGCTTGTAAGTCATGGCGGATCACGCCCCGAACGACGCTCCGTTGGTCGCCCTGCCAATGGAAAACACAGAAATGGCGGTGGGCGAAGAAGCAAACCAAGTTCAGCAACCTGCAGAAGCCCAACAACAACAAAGCACAGCCCAACGAGGTATTTATATTTCGTTTTCCCTTTCCCCACATTTCACAATTCAGTGGTTTGGTTTGTCGGTCAGGGCTGACACACCGCGAATTTCGCAACCTCCTCGTGTTGGCCGGGGAGAGAGTATTTTACTTGCTATTCGTAATTCGCTGGTACCATGTAAAAGTAATTACCTGCAAGTCTCTCAGGTTGGAGCCAACCAAACCCGTACGTAGATTCACAAACACATCGTTTCAATGAATGAACGATTCCAATGCTTTCTTCTGCTCTGGATATAGCTTCGAAATCCTGAAAACTTTACAACTTCGGTCGACACACTGCTCAAGTTCTTCTCCACCGTACGCCATTTAGAAAAATATGCGGGCACATTCCTTAAATTCCAGACTTTGCCAAAAGTGTAAAGTTCGCTCTGATTGGTTGAAATTATGACGTCAGGAACATGAAAGTCTATGAAGTCCATCAGACGGGGAGGGGGAGGAAGTGAGCGGACGACCTCGTAGCATCTGAAAATCAGGCTATTCTGGTTGTGGCCAACGGATATATTATTTCAAGGTAAGGAGATTTAGCAGGATGTCAGTTCACCTGCAGTTTGTTTCCGGTTTGGTTGAGGCCAAGATTAAAACCGGGTCATGCTTGTAGTTTCGCTTCTACTTCTCCTTTGGTTGAGGCCAAATATTCTTTCTTATATTCAGTACCTAGTTTAGTCGACTTCCAGCTAGTTGTTTTTGTTTAGCGGCTAACTTCGCGGTCGATTAACCGTATAGCTTGTGGACTTGAATGAACCGCGGGGGGTCGGGAGTTTTACCAGTAAGCATTCTCTTTTTAAACTTAGGCTTTGGCTAGGTCGGTTTTTACTTATAACTTTCCTATCTTGGGCTGGTTCGCTTATTGTATTTGCGTACTGTTTCGGTGCATGAATTGAACCTCTATTCTGGTGGCATGTAAATCATTCGGTCTATCGTCTTTAAGGCTGGAAGTTTATTTTGTTTAGGCCCTAATTCATTCAACCCAGTGAAGCCGAGACAATACTCATGTAATTTTCTATACAGCTACTATTTTAGTAACTGGTGTCTGTATAATCCACTGGGACTTCAGGCGAATTAGGACGTTAATGATCTCCGCCGTTATGGACATATGACAATGCCTTTTTGTAAATGTAGATAAAGCGGGTGTTTCTATTTCTACTTACACACTCACACATATTTAACTATACAATCGGGTCCTTTCTACAATTTAATTTTATTTCTATTGCTTTGGACATTTGTTTTCATCTCCCTTAAGTTTTAGTTCCCCTACTCGGGGTTTCGTCTAACACTATCGTGTGTCGTGTGCGGATGGAATGAAATGAAAAGGAAGGTTAAGATACATTTTTTTCTGTTTCCCGCCCCACTCAGATTGCAGACAAGATAAAAGCCCTGCAAGTGGAGTTGGCATGTGGAGTTGGTTTTGAAGGCATCACGCGCCACTTCAGGAGAGGTAGCCGCCTCACTACAGCTAGTGCGACAATTAGCTTCTGCCCCCACCAGGCTTAGAGACCCGTCTATGTTGTTGTCAGCACTGCAAAGTTTGGCGGACGACGCCAGATGTGCAAACGATGCAAAATCCACGGAGTACGAAGCGATTCTTCGCCAGACTAGACCCTTATGTATAAGCCCGAGTTCGGAGATATAATAATCTGATTGTTGGGGTTGAAAGAGAAAATCTCGGTTGCCTCGACAATAGCAAAGATGGTGAAGTGGGCCAGGCAGCCGGCCCCGCATCCGTATCGACGCCCTGTAGGTGGTCGTGGCTTCTGGAATCGACAAGGGCGCGGCAGAATGGTGTGCTTCACATGTGGCCGCCCAGGCCATTTCCAGAGGCACTGCAATTTTTCCAAAAAATCCAATAGCATGTAATCATTTGTTCTTCAAGGTAACAAATATCGAAGGACACCAGCAATGAGTGCATTTGTTATTGTGCTCGGCAAAATTGTTTTTTTAAGTAACCGTTTGTACTGCTAGCTACCTGTTGGGTCAAACAGGATAATACTTAATTGGAATATACACATACACATACGGACCCCCAGGTTATATGGGCATCGGAGCAGGTCCACAGGGAACAAAATTACGATTTCAGGCATAATAAAACCACAGGGACCCCAGACATAAATTACATAAAGCATCGGTTTTAGCAGCATCTTGCGATTAGGTGTTATCAAGGTTCTTGTTTTATTAAATAGCGCAATTGCAAGCGACCTTTTAATTTCTTAGTTATTATAATTTTGGACTCTTCCCCTGCCTTTTTATCGTACCTAGGTGCGGGCGTCTAATGCCTCTCATGCCCTTAGGGCCGACAACACGGTGGGCCAAAATATATCTTAACCGCGCGGCCTTTCCCTATTCCCAAGATTTCCCCGCAAGCAAGCGCCTTAAGACACAGGATCCCCGGTCGTTTTACAGCCGGGATCATCCAAGGCCTACTGTTCGTTGGTGTGATTGGAAAGGCTTGCCCACCAGTTTTGTCGGCCCTAGACCCCCCTCTAGTATGGTCTCTACGGGGCAGATTCATGCCAGTCCTAGGTAGGCAATTTTTCGGGACCCTTCGTCCCGGGAGAGCTCCATAATAATCTTCGCAAATGGGTAGAAATTATCCCTATTGGCGAAGCTCCAGAAGTTTTATCATTTATCCGGAATGTAGTGGATGTATGGTCGTTCCTTGTACCCTTTAAAGGAACATTTGCAGGGCAATTCTACTATGCACCTTATCCTCCAGCTCGAGAATTCCCCAACAATCAATCATGTTACGAATTCAACGTCTTTATTGATTCTACTGTTCGCGACAGGGTTCGTAATGGATCGCTATTGTTCTGGGGTTGTGTGGGGCAGGTTAAGCCACCACATTTAGTAATGCCTATAACACTAGAGCCGACCAAGCCCCGCATGTGCCGTGATGAGAGGTTTCTCAACCTTTGGGTCCGCGACCTTCCTTTCTCGCTTGACTACCTGTCAGATCTCCCTCGCTACGTCGGTCAGGATCACGTTCAAACCGTCTGTGACGACAAAAGTGGGTACGATCATTTATCGTTGACTCAAGACAGAACTCTGTTTGGTCTTCGCTGGGATAATTGCTATTTCGTATACGCATTTCTGCCTTTTGGGTGGAAAGCCAGCGGCTATGTGTATCGTTCTACTTGTTTAGTGCCGACCAATTATATCCGTACCCTCAATATCCCTTGTTGTCAGTACATAGACGACCGGCATATTGGCCACCTGGTAACTTCTCAAACCTGTGTTTGGTCCGACTTCCAAAAAGCGGAAGCTGCGACGTACATCGCGACATCCGTACTGACGTCTGGGCTACACCTTGGCCCTATCCAAGTCCTCCTTACACCCCTCACAGTGCATCCGTTTCCAAGGCTACTTTTGCCTGGCGTTTATCCTGCCTGACGACAAAAAGGAAAAGTTCCGGTTGTTAAGAGAAACCATTCTTTCGAAAAAGGAAGGGGAGCTTAAGACTTTGCAGCGTTTCGCTGGAAAAACGACGTAATTTTCAATCGCTGTCCCAGCAGCGCGTCTCTATACGCGCACGGTTTTCCGCGCAATTGGGCTTCACGGGAAAAAGCCTCACAAGCCCATCCAAATTACAGGCGAGCTTCGTAGGGAGATCGCTCACTGGAGGTTTCTCGATAACTGGCAAGGGTACTTACCGTGGTTTGATGAAAGGCATCAAGTGATCAGGTTCTACTCTGATGCTTCCAACTCCGGCTGGGGTGCAGTGGTATTCTCCCTTGACGGCGAGTCTGTTAGGCTTCGGGACTACTGTAGGCCCGATCAACGCTCCAAGCCTATCGTGATTAAGGAGGCTCTGGCACTTCTCAATACTCTGTCTGCGGCAGCTCAGTCCCTAAGCAACTGCCGGGTAGACGCGCGAACGGACAGCCTCATTCTCGTCCAGGCATAGAAAAAACAAGGTGGCAAAAGCGTTGACCTCACTGCGACGATCAAAGCTATATTCGAAATGTTGTTACGCTTCAATATCGCATTAACTCTGTGTCATATCCCATCTTATGCGAATCTGGCGGACACCCCCTCAAGGGCGTTATCCGCCGCAGATTGCATGCTCGCCAATCTGCCGTGGGGGAGGCTCGAGGCTCGGTGGGGACCTCACACGGTGGATCTAATGTCCCTCGACTCCAATGCGCGGTGCAGTCACACAATAGACCGCTCCGACATTTCACCCCATGGCCGACGCCTGACTCCGCGGGAGTTAATCTACTCACCCAGAATCTTCATGCTGCAGACAATGCCTACGTGTTTCCGCCCTTGGCGTTGGTCGGCCCAGTCCTCCGTTTCCTATCCTCGTCTAGTAGCACATTTACCATTCTCATCTCGGATGTCTTCCCAAAACGCTTCTTGTGTCCTCTGGTTAACGGACAGGCCTCAGACATAGTCAGGCCAGGACGGTATACTTCTCTACCCAACACGCGAAGGTGTGTTCGAATCAAGAGCTCTTAGTTGGGACCTTTGGGCCTTCAGAATGTCGCCCACCACTTCCAGAATAACGTGTTAATAGATCTCTCCTTTGTTTAGAGTGTTCCACGCGTTTGGCGTCCGGCTAAGGCCTGCAAAGATTGTCGTTACCCTAACGATGACTGCGCAACGTTTTGCCAACAGTGCGGAGTTATGCAAAGTTCTGTTATTGATGACAGCGAATTGCCAATGGCTAAAAAAGTCAAATTGGACATGCAGACAATTGATGGACGTATAAATGAGCTTGAATTAGCCAGAACCTCGACAAATTATGGAAAACAAAAATCGCAGTTGGGGTTACAACTCCAACAGTTTCTTAGTGCTTTAGACTCACCAAAGACCCTCCTTTCATGCGGCCCCAAAGACATTGTCCGTTTCCTCGTCTGGAAAGACCAGAAGGGAAAGACCAAAGTCCACAAAGATGGTTGTAAGGTCCTCGGCTCCAGATGCAGGTGCTCGTGTTTGCCCTAACTCGCCTAGCTGCGGGCACGGTTGACTCTACCATTGGAAAAC
This sequence comes from Actinernus sp. WN-2022, assembly GCA_030867875.1. Classification (NCBI taxonomy): domain Eukaryota; kingdom Metazoa; phylum Cnidaria; class Anthozoa; order Actiniaria; family Actinernidae; genus Actinernus; species Actinernus sp. WN-2022. The sequence continues at coordinate 129,091,126 of JAOWCC010001634.1, read as the reverse complement.
TCCGCGCAATATTTATCAGTATAGATCGTTCAGGAGACTGGGACGACCGTCTGGGATGGGGAACCCTGCCACTCACTTCTCTGTGAAGCGATACCTCAAGTCTATTCAAGCGGAACAAGCCGAGGCCAGGATCTCCCCTAAACAAGCTACACTTGTTTTTTTTAACAAGTTCAAGACAATTATTTATTATTTACGTTCGCTTCTTACCACAGGCAGGCCAAGCTCTAAATATCTAGCTAATACTTACAGCGTTTGTATGGGAATTTCAACGAGCTAGAAATACGAAAGAATTAATGAATAAAATGCCTTACCTTGCTTCCATAGTGTATTGCTTGTTGTCTGTGTGGTAACAGGATTGATATGAAGCGATTTTAGCGAGTTTTCATTTCCTCTGCTCCCCTTCCTAAGAAAAAAGACAAGGCAGCACACTAGTTTCGCGAGGGCCCGCCACTTCAACCGAAATATTTCAGTTCAAAATATTGTACCCACCACAATTCCTCCATAGAATCCCAGCAGAAAGGTTGCTCTTTCTTTTGAATGCGATTTCCACGCAATTCCAGCTTTGCGACGAGCACGAAGAAGCATTTTGTTTCTCCAAAGTGACTCTTATAAATTGGTATGGAGCCTTGAACGAGCTGGGGTAGACTGCCCGGCCGTCAAAGGCTGCTGGGCAACCGTCGAAAGGCTCATGTGGTAACCGAGCCTTCGACCTCAAGTTAAGCCGCGCGGGGTACCTGACCGGCGATTGTCGTCAACAACAAAATGTTTAGAGAGCATTGAAAAAATGCAATTATGAACAGCAATCGTTTTACCTTTTGCAACAGTATGCATCGATATGTATTCAAAACACGATCCTCTGAGATTTGATTGCTCTCTTTTTTTTATTCGCTCTGGGGAACCCTGGTAGTAAATTTTGTTGTTGTCGACAATCGCCGGTCAGGTACCACGCGCGGCTTAATTTTAGGTCGAAGGCTCGGTTACCACAGGAGCCTTTCCTTTCAACGGTTACCCAGCAGCCTTTGACGGCCGGGCAGTCTACCCCAGCTGATTCAAGGCTCTCTACCAATTTATAAGCGTCACTTTGGAGGAACAAAATGCTTCGTCGTGCTCGTCGCAAGGCTGGAATTGCGTGGAAATCGCATTCAAAAGAAAGAGCAACCTTTCTGCTGGGATTCTATGGAGGATTGTGGCGGCCACAATATTTTGAACCGAAATATTTCGGTTGAAGTGGCGGGCCCTAGCGAAACTAGTCCGCTGCCTTGTCTTTTTTATTAGGAAGGGGAGCAGAGGAAATGAAAGCTCGCTAAAATCGATTCATATCAACCCTGTTACCACAGACAGCAAGCAATACACTATGGAAGCAAGGTAAGGCATTTTATTCATTAATTCTTTCGTATTTCTAGCTCGTTGAAATTCCCATACAAACGCTGTAAGTATTAGCTAGATATTTAGAGCTTGGGCTGCCTGTGTTCTTACGACCCCTCCTCGTCGGCGGTAAATAAGTACATTTACGGGCGCGACTTGCGTTTTTCACTCTAGAATGTTTTACCGGGCAAAGAGCCGCGGATCTGGGAAGGCTGAGAACGGTGGACGTTTTACAGAATCCGGACGAGAAACTGAAGTCTTCTTGTCCATCAAATGGTCGGCTAGCCTGATTATCAGACTGTCGAGGTCGTCCCGCTCACTTCCTCCCACCTGCCAGTCTGATGGACTTTGGCAGAGACCGTGTTCCTGACGTCATTTCATTTCGACCAATCAGAGCGAAGGTTTTATTTTTAGAGAACTGAGGTATGTGTGGAATGTCAAGTGAGCCTGCATGAAGGACAAGCCAAATGGCGGACGATACGAACGGGCTTGATATGGCTTTGGAGAAAGCGTGCGAAACTTTCGGCATTTCTGAATTATTTCCCGCAACAGCGAAAGGCAATATTACCCCTCGTTTCCCGGAAGGACCTTGGCCATCACAGCTGCATCTATAGGCCACGACCAGGTAGAGAATCGAGAGAGGAGAAATTATGTAGCCTTCTAATGGGCCATTCCATTTTATATGCACACCCCCCCCTATTGAGGGACTTGGATATCCTTGGGGGGGGGGGGGGAGGGGGTAAAACTGACAAACATCCAGATGGGGATGAGAAAAATATCCAAAGGGGTAGATATCCACACTAGGGATATCCTGGATGGTAGCCAGGATATAATAGCTAACAGCCCCACCCCTATTGAGGAACTTGGATATCCTTGGGGGAGAGGGGTAAATCCTAGAGGGCTGGAAAGGCTATCCAAGGGGGTCTGGAGAAACAGCGACCCCCCCCCCCCCCCCCCCCAAATAAAAACATCCAGAGGGGGTTGCCCAAAATTATATCCAAAGGGGTATAGAAGTGAATCCCTCAATAGGGGGGGTGTGCATATAAAATGGAATGGCCCAATACGGCTCGCAGAATCACGCACTTTCCTGCACTGCAGAATTCTTATGTTTTACAGCTTCAAACTTATGTCGATTTCTCAGAACTAACCCTAACCATATCCTGTTTGAGCTGCTATGGTTTTTTGGGCAGCAGGAACTTTTTAAATACGATTTACCGTACAGTATTTCAAGCGCATGGTCACAACACTGATCTAACTACCGGATTTGTTGTACTTGTCAAAATCAAGACTGTTCAAAATTCTGATAACATAAATATTTAGGCAAATGTAATCCAACTTTTACCATGACATACTCAGTATGTGTGTTCACTGCTGTAAAAAAATCATTACATTTCATGAAATATTTGGTCTTCTAAATGCCAACATTCTAGGAGACATCACATTTTAATACAAAGCGGCGAGGAAGATAACTATTTTCCAAAGCCCTTAGCTAGTAGATTCATAAACATCGCGATATCGATAGCCCTTCCTATCAGATTTTTCCGGTACACGTCTGAAGACGTTTCTCCACGTTCTGTTTCTATAAGTTTGAAGCTGTAGAACATATTCTGCAGTGAATGAAAGAGCCGTGATTCTGACGATCTGTAGAAGTTGTAAAAGACTACATAATTTCTCCTCTCTCGATTCTCGACCTGGTCGTCGCCTTATAGATGCAGCTGTGGTAGCAAAGGTCCTTCCGGGAAACGAAGTATAATAATGCCTTTCTCTGTTCGGGAAATAGTTCAGAAATGACGAAAGTTTCGCACGCTTTCTCCAAAGCCATATCAAGTCCGTTTGTATCGTCCGCCATTTGGCTTCACCTTCATGCAGGCTGCACTACACATTCCATGCATACCTCAGTTCTCAAAAAATAAAACGTTTGTTCTGATTGGTCGAAATGAAACAATGACCAGAACACGGTTTGTGTCAAAGTCCATCAGACTGGGAGGTGGGAGGAAGTGAGCGGACGACCTCGACAGTCTGATAATCAGGCTAATGGTCGGCAAGACCCTCAGAGGAAGCGCTTCCAGACCGTTCCCAGTCAGACAATGTAAAAGCCCCGTTATTTGTCCGGTTCAAAACCTAAAATTCTACAGGGAACTCTGCAGGGCAATGGGGATCAACTTGTCCCAGGGTTTACTCTTCCGGACAACCACAAGGACGAATTTGGTGTCTAACGCCCATTTTTGGCGTCCGCTGTCCAAGTCCCTCAAAATTCACGACAATGAAACTGTCCATGGTTTTCGTGGGGGTGCAGCAATCCTCCTTAGCCTCCTGAGAGCCTCAAAGGAAGACATCGCGAAACACATTGAGTGGTGCTCCACCAGCATGGTAGATCATTATACGCAAGTCGATAACGTTCTTGCAGCAACAAAAGCATCAGACCCAGCTGAGAGACTGACCACTAATGCTCTGCCCCAGGGAGGCGGAATACCAGCTGAAATCCAGGGTGGCTTTACGCCTTTTTTCACACTTAAATGAAATCAGTTTCGGGATGAGGTTTTGAGTTTCGGGTTGGGGCTTTAGTTATGGGCAAGGTTAGGGAGTAGTTTTACATTCTCCCAGTTTATATATAATCCCAGGGGTTCGGCCCTCGCTGTAGGACTCGCATTACCCTTAACTCTCCTTATCCGTATGCCTATGGGGAGCAGGTTGCACCACAGGCAGCCCAATCTCATGATTTGTGTATTTTTACGCTTACAAATATCGCTTGAATAGTTCATATTATAAATCCTTCCAAAGTATGTATGTTTGACAAATAAATACACGACTTCACCCTACATGGTTTCAGTTGTGGTTATTCATACCTCTGAGCTCTTCTAGGGTCGTGTCCGCTGTTTTTTTCGAACCTCTTTCCCTCATCTCCTACTAAAAGGAAAAGGCTGGAGACAACCGACAAATATACGATGCATAACCTGTAATCTTTGCCACGAAAATCACACTTCGCTCACTCCAAATAACTCGAAACTACGGTAGGACTCATCCCAACCTCGAAGTACTTGGAAATGGGCGACAAATTGTTCTCTTTCTCCAGAATGTGGTATCGCTGGATCTTAAAATTTGGGTTGGTATGAGTTCATTTATCATTCTATGGCCTACCGTAGTTTCGAGTTATTTGGAGTGAGCGAAGTGTGATTTTCGTGGCAAAGTTTGCAGGTTATGCATCGTATATTTGTCGGTTCTCTCCAGCCTTTTCCTTTTATGAGGAGGGGAGGGAAATAGTTTCGAAAAAAACAGCGGAAACGACCCTAGAAGAGCTCAGAGGTATGAATAACCACAACTGAAACCATGTAGGGTGAAGTCGTGTATTTATTTGTCTAACATACATGTTTTGGAAGGATTTATAATATGAACTATTCAAGCGATATTTGTAAGCGTAAAAATACACAAATCATGAGATTGGACTGCCTGTGGTTAAGCTAGATGCCGGCGGGTAGTTGGGAAGGCCTGTACCGTGTTACAGTAAAATACTTTACGTTACAGCATATTATTTTCTTCCCGCCCATTCCCACCCAAGCTTAACGGTTTACTGCCTCTTGCTCCTCGGCGAACGGACTCGCATTTCTCGTAACTCTCCTTATCCGTCGGTATGCCTTTGGGGAGCAGGTTGCAGTTGAAATAGATTACTTTGTGCCGTCAATAGCTGTTGTTACGGCTGAGCCAAATGGTCAGCGATTTCATTCATCAGCCCTCATGAAAACGAGGCTTTCGGGTCAACCATTTCAAAATTGTACAGAGATAGTCACGTTGAATGGAGATCACCAAGATGATGCCCAAACGACTATTTTCTAAAGAAAAGCAAGTATAAATGTTAAGTGGTGTCTGTCCTTGGCCACTGGAGTGATTTGACGGAATGTTTTTACAAGCCTTGTCTTCACAAGCTTCTTTAGTCCGTAAAGTCAACAACTCACACGCCAACTCCTCTTCGCATTCAACCTAATCAAATCGGTTAGTCCATCCTTAGTCCACTCAGCATCTTACAGTCGCTACTATTGCATCGAATGAAGCGACAGGAATGATAAAGCAGAGTAAAACGAGGATGTTTCAAAGAAAATCTCACTCAAACAAGCTCACAGCTGAAACGGCCTCAAACGAGTCAATTACCCGATAAGATGGGTGAAACCGCTGACCGTTTCATGGTATTTGGCTCAGCCGTAATGGGCCATTTTATTTTATATGCACCCCCCCCCCCCCCCCCCCTCCCCCCCTATCGAGGGACTTGGATATCCTTGGGGGAGGGAGGGAGTAAAACTGACAAACACCCAGATGGGGATGAGAAAAATATCCAAAGGGATAGATATCCACACCAGGGATATCCTGGATGGTAGCCAGGATATAATAGCCAACAGCCCCACCCCTATCGAGGAACTTGGATATCCTTGGGGGGAGAGGGGAAAATCCTAGAGGGCTGGAAAGGCTATCCAAGGGGGACTGGAGAAACAGCGACCCCCCCCCCCCCCAAAAAAAAAAACATCCAGTGGGGGTTGCCCAAAATTATATCCAAAGGGGTATAGAAGTGAATCCCTCAATAGGGGGGGTGTGCATATAAAATGGAATGGCCCAATACCAGCTATTGACGGCACACATATTAGAAAATTATTAGCTATTGCTGTGTTCCTTCCTGAGTTCAAACAACGCATTTACAAGTACATGCTTCGAAAGCGGTATTGTTCTTTCCACATATTTGATCTCAAGGAGTTGGAATCTCCAGTAACACAATAGTAAAAGTTGGAGTAATTGATGTGCGAAAATTATATTTTGCAAAGCTGAGAAGGTGACGATAAAACTAATGATAATTCTAGCAAGCATCGCTTGAACACAGCTAGTTGGTAAAAATTAAAAGTTTTCGCGCCAAGAATAGGTTATTTCATTTTGGACGTTTGTGGTTTACAAATATTTGTCAGAATTTCAAGTGCATTCTCATTGGATGAAATGAATCGAGGCGATACAAACTGTAGTACTGCTGGCATAAGAAGGGCCCTTATTTGAGGGTGGGCGCTTATTAATTTTTGGGGCTTTCAGGGTGGGCGCTTATTCGAGGTGGGCGCTTATTCGAAAAAGTACGGTATCTGTAAATTGAAGATTTTGGTTTGAATAGGACATCTGCATGATGACGTCACATGCTACAACAACCACAACCACAACCCCTTGCGAGATCCTTTTGTTGGACTATTGTCTTGGTATTCTCAAGAGTTTAAAAATCTGAATGAGAAAAAGAATTCGAAAAGGATTCTAGTAGCTGTAGTTAAATGACGTCATGTCTGTCATATGTGTCCCTTTTGTTAAATCAGAACCAATAACGGACAGAGACAAATCGCCATACTCAACAACATTCAACCTTATTGTAAACAAAAACAAACAACTGACTAACGGTTCTTACATTTGGATACAATGTAAATGTTTCACAACCAACTGCAGAAACTAGTATCATATTACCCACTGCTTTACCCCCCACACCACCAGTAAACAGTTCTCTAACACATCTATACACTTCACGAACCCGATTGCTCATCCAAATCCTTTTCCCATTAGGTTAAATCATTATCTCAAAACATTAAAGCCAAATGTCGTTGCTGTCCATGAATCTTTTTTTTCTTCAAAACTTACGTAAGATGTAGGTTACAATCACGGTAAAAACTGCTTGAAACACCAGTCTTTTGCTAAGAAGATACAAATAAATGAACTCCCCGGTTCAATGTTACCTTATCGACAATGAAGAAGTGATGATGGCGTTGGTTGAGCTACACAAAAAGTGGGTAAAAGGCGTCCAAAACGGGAGGTGTTTCAATACTTTTCTCCGGCATTGTACGCCCAACGAGGCCGATATTTACTTAGCCTGCAAAAAGCATTCTCCTGAAACCGGCGATTTCGTTGTTCCGTTTCTCCGGCCTCCCATCAAGATGATGCTTTTCGCAGGCTTAAGTTGGACTAGAGTTTGCTTCAACTTACATTCAACTGTCGTCGCCTCTCGTGCACTTCTGAACCGAAACATGGCAAACGTTGACGAGTCTATCAGAAAATAGCTGTCAAAAGCATAGTACCACAGCCGGATAATAAGCTCTAGTCTTTTACGTCACACAACCTGTCGACATTAGGCCATATTCTTTAAAAAGAAATGTGCCGAAAGAGGCTAAGTCTGGCGATAGTAACATTTCCAGTGATATATTGATTTCCTTCTTTTTGCTTGATTTCTTCAATCTGAACTCTTTTTAATTAAATTTTCCCGGGGAATTCTGATTGGTCAGATTTTTTGTTAATCGACAGGTGTGGATCTATGAATAAGAATGGGTGTTTAACTACCATTGACTCTCGCCAAAGTTTGCAAAGACCAATCTTGAAGCGCTAAACAACCTTGCACCTAGAAAGTTTATGCCAAAACAAATGCCCTCTCGACGGACCCATTTTGGGGTTGGGGGCTGCTGCCAGTGGAGAAAAAGCTCAATATTAAAAATTATTTGTTCTTAAATATTTTCAAGGCATAATCTAGAAACAAATGCACTGCATGTTTTGTCTTACGTTACCAATCATTTCATTTTCTGTGTTAAAATTACCACTAGGCCCCCCAGAATGGAAAATGGATGGTGAAAAATGGGGGTGGGCGTCGTACCCTGCGCTGACAGCTGTGGCTGTTGAATAAAATGGGTCCCTATCTGGGGCATGTGTTTTGACCTGCTCCCTAACTATATACTGCTACTGTCATTTTATAGTGCGAGCAGAACCTTCTTCAGCTCCATGAAAAGCGAGAAGCAAAGAAGCCGGCTCTGCAGCATTCGTGTTGTTTTCGCCCAAGATTCTGGGCTTGTCAAGCCTGTTAAAACCGGTTTTTCAGCGCACGGCTAATTTTTGCCTTAAACGGATCATCAAATCTGAGCCCACTGCAACAATAGCAGACACAGGTGACACGACTGAGTGACCGAATGAGTCTGGTACGAAACAACACCGTTGGCGCATGCTCGATACGAAAACAACACGAATGCTGCAGAACCTTCTTTTCTACTCGGTCTCTGCTCACAGAGTACTGTCATTTCCTTACGAATTAGTGTTCACGATGCTGGGACTTGGTTGTCATAAAATGAAACTGCACTAATATTGTTGTATTTTGTCCTGTTCGATAATCTTTCAATAGTTCCAACTAAATTGGTGCAAGAAGTAGAACTCTAAAACCACAGCATTTCTCAAGTAAAGCAAATATTTTCCTTGGACGCTTCAAGTTCACTGGGAACTGGTGTCCGTGCTTCGTTCGATTTTCCAATGGAAAGTGAGGCTTTTCTAGCACAGCACACTTCAGAGAATGGACAAGTTTCTATAAGTTCTCCTTCTATCCTGATGCTTCAGTTTCTTTCAATGGAAAGTTGACATGTGCTGACTCAATACATCCGAGCGCATGAATGTTTCTCCACACTTCGCGCACGAAAAGGGCTTTTCCCCGGTATGAAGTCGCACGTGACGAGCAAGATTACCAGGTAGTGAAAACAACTTGCCACAGTACTTGCACTTGCGCTCTGCCAACCTCCTGCCATTTGGACTTTTCTTGCTAAGAAAACTTGGCGTTTCTTCCATCTCAACTTTCTCTTTTTTGATAGCAACCTCAGCGCTGTTCCATGTAATTTTGACCTTGGGTTTGTTTGCCTTGCCTTTGATACGGACTCGAAAGCGCTCCTTTTCAGGTTTTTCTTCTGCATGTTTCTTGGATGTGTCAGAATTTCTTCGAGATGAGATATTAGATGGCGCCTCTGAAGTTTCAGTTTCATTCTCATTACTAACATGATGTTCTTCCTGTCTTGGGGCATCAAGTGGTTTACTTTCTTTTGGAGCATTCTCTGACACCACTGCTGCAGCTTGCTCTGGTTTGTCTAAGGCTTGGTCTAGTTTTGTAGTTTGCTCTACTGGCCACGTCATTGGCTTGGACTCTAGTTTAATATACTGTTTCGTAGACGTTGGGTGCAGACTTCGCATATGTCGCCTCAGTCCATCGGAAACCTTGAAGGCCAAACCACAATCAGGGCAAGGGTATGGCCTCTCTCCTGTGTGTACTCGAAGATGCCTTGTCAAGTCTGCTTTCCGTAACCAGCTTTTCCCACAGTACACACATATAATCCTTCCACCAGTCCTGTGCGTGACCATGTGGTTCCTGTAGGTATCTCTGTCATTGAAAGACTTGTTGCAGCGGAGACACGTGTATGTCAGCCGTTTATCGGCAGCCTTACCCTTGCAGTTATGACCTTCTTCCTTTTTATTACCACACCTCTTGCATGTTCCAAGAAGTAAGTTGGGGTGCACTCTTAAACGGTGTCCCCACAGAGAGCCATTGTCTTCAAAGTGCTTATTACATATCGAGCAGAAGCACGAGGCTTCAGACAATAGTACTGCTGAGGTCTTGCTTTTTACTGGAGCCAACTTCTTTGCTTGAGCAATCCTAGTCAGCTTTCTTTCTATGGCAGATTTAGAGCATGGCCCACTTAGCTTGTGCCGCCAGACTGAACTGCGATCACGGTACCTTTTTCCACAATGGATACAGTAGTATGGCAGCGCCGCTGTATGTACAGCTCCATGCCTCCTTGCTTGTTGTGATGTAGCAAAACTTTTGCTACACCCCTTGCAAGGGAAGGGCTTCTCTCCAGAATGACGGCGGGCATGTTTTGTTAGGTCTCCCGCCATGTGAAATGCTTTGAGGCAAACTTGACACTGGAATGGCCTCTCGTGCGTATGGTGAACACGGACGTGATAAACGATGCCTGTATGCCATGCTGACGTCTTCTTGCAAAGCTTACATCGGTATTGCTTTATGCCTACTTCGCCAAACACTTCATAACAATCTTCTGTTTTTACACCCTTTGGGGGGACTTCATTTGCTCTGCTTGATCCCTTGTGTTTGAGCATTCGGCTTTTAGGTTCAGCCACGGGAATTGCTTGAGGAGGTGCATGCTTTACATCGGGAATTGCTTGAGGAGGTACATGCTTTACATCGGGAATTGCTTGAGGAGGTACATGCTTTACATCGGGAATTGCTTGAGGAGGTACATGCTTTACATCTTGTTTTTGTGGCTGTGGTGTTGACATATCTTTCGACTGCAAATGCCGATGGGTTCTTCTATGCTTCTCTAACCAGGAAGGCCAAGGGAACTCCTTGCCACAGTCTTGACAAATAAACACGCTTCGACCATTCTTTTTTGCTTGCTGAGGATCTGATGGTGAAGGGGGCTCAACTGGTTTGTTTTCAAGTGCTCGATGTTCCTTCTTATGCCTCGTAAGCCAGTATGAAGCTCCAAAACTCCTGTCACACTCATCACACTGGTAAAAACGTTTTTGCACAGGCACGGGCAATTTCTCCTTCAGCACCTCTTTACTCTTTAGATGTCTTACCATGTGTCGGTTCCACAGATGCAGTCCTTTGAAGGAAGAATTGCATACCTGGCACACAAATGGAAACGTGCTATGTTCTGCTCCAGATTGAAGGGCATTTGTCGTTAGGTTTAGAGCTTTGAACAGTTTCTTCCGTGTTTGTTCATTCTTCTTGTGCCTGGCCAAGTGTCTGTTCAGTAGCAATGGGTAAGAAAATTGTTTGCTGCACTGTTGGCAGTTGTAAGGCGGTCCACCATCAATGCCATGCTCCTGCTCTGGCATTCCACGATCTTCAAGTGCTTTTGGTAGTTGAACTTCCTCCATCACATCTAGAATTTTCATACTGTGAATCCCACTGCGATGCTTGTTGAGTAAATACTCGTTGTTGTAGCATTTACCACATTCAGGGCACTGAAACGAAGTCTCAACAGTTTCTGGTTGATAACTCGACTGGCCTGCTTTGACTGGCATTTCGGGTAATGTTGCTTCATTGGCAAGTGCATTTTTACCATGTTGCCTCTTGTGTCGCATATACAAATTCCTGTCACTAAATGATTTCCTGCAGTTTTGCTCTTGGCAAACAAAAGGTGGCCCAGCAATTACGACTGCTTCTTGGGCAACAACTTTACCATTTGCAATGTCGTTCTTAATATGCCTTCTTCTATGTCTACCACACTGGCGCCTCGTAGCAAAAGTCTTGCCACAGTCTTCTCGATTACAGGCAAATGGTCGATCATTGTTTGGTTCACCTGTCCCTGCTTTTGGTTTGTTATGTCCGTTGTTCTTTTGGTGACGTCTCAACCAAGACGAGTATCGAAAAGCAAGGCCACATTCTCTACATTTCCATGGTAGATTCACTTGGTTTGCTTGAGACTTAGCTGCAGTGGAGGTAAGAGTAGTTGCTTCCAAAACCGTGGCGGTACCATTTTCAAAAGAATGACACATTCTATGGTGTCTAGCCAACCAGTAAGCAACAGCAAATGACCGACCACAAATACCACACATGTGGGGCTTGGAAAAGGTTTTCTGATGATGTTGCATCTTATGCCTTGTGAGCCAGGCTGCCACAGCAAATCCTCTTCCACAATCTCTACAAACATGTGCACGTCGGCCATTTTGTGCAGCTGAGCCACTTGCATTTGGTTTTGCTAATGCTTCCACTGGAGCGAGCATGCCATCACCTTCATGCACCTTTTTATGCCGCTTTAACCAGTATGCCACAGCAAATCCTCTTCCACAATCTCCACAAACATGTGCACGTCGGCCATTTTGTGCAGTTGAACCACTTGCATTTGGTTTTGCTAATGCTTGCCCTGGAGCGAGCATGCCATCGTTTTCATGTACCTTTTTATGCCGCTTTAACCAGGCTTCCAAAATAAATCCTCTTCCACAATCTCTACAAACATGTGCACGTCGGCCATTTTGTGCAGCTGAGCCACTTGCATTTGGTTTTGCTAATGCTTCCACTGGAGCGAGCATGCCATCACCTTCATGCACCTTTTTATGCCGCTTTAACCAGTATGCCACAGCAAATCCTCTTCCACAATCTCCACAAACATATGCACGTCGGCCATTTTGTGCAGCTGAGCCACTCGCATTTGGTTTTGCTAATGCTTGCCCTGGAGTGAGTATGCCATCGTTTTCATGTACCTTTTTATGCCGCTTTAACCAGGCTTCCAAAACAAATCCTCTTCCACAATCTCCACAAACATGTGCACGTCGGCCATTTTGTGCAGCTGAGCCACTCGCATTTGGTTTTGCTAATGCTTGCCCTGGAGTGAGCATGCCATCGTTTTCGTGTACCTTTTTATGCCGCTTTAACCAGGATGCAACAGCAAATCTTCTTCCACAATCTCCACAAACATGTGCACGTCGGCCATTTTGTGCAGTTGAACCACTTGCATTTGGTTTTGCTAATCCTTGCCCTGGAGCGAGCATGCCATCGTTTTCGTGTACCTTTTTATGCCGCTTTAACCAGGCTTCCAAAACAAATCCTCTTCCACAATCTCCACAAACATGTGCACGTCGGCGATTTTGTGCAGTTGAACCACTTGCATTTGGTTTTGCTAATCCTTGCCCTGGAGCGAGCATGCCATCGTTTTCGTGTACCTTTTTATGCCGCTTTAACCAGGATGCAACAGCAAATCCTCTTCCACAATCTCCACAAACATGTGCACGTCGGCCATTTTGTGCAGCTGAGCCACTTGCATTTGGTTTTGCTAATGCTTGCCCTGGAGCAAGAATGCCATCATTTTCATGTACCTTTTTATGCCGCTTTAACCAGAATGCCACGGCAAATCCTCTTCCACAATATCCACAAACATGTGCATGTCTGCCATTTTCTGCAGCTGAGCCACTTGCTTTTGGTTTTGCTAATGTTTTCCCTGGCGCGAGAATGCCATCGTTTTCATGTACCTTTTTATGCCGCTTTAACCAGGATGCAACAGCAAATCTTCTTCCACAATCTTCACAAACATGTGCACGTCGGCCATTTTCTGCAGCTGAGCCACTTGCATTTGACTTTGCTAATGCTTGCCCTGGAGCAAGCATGCCATTGTTTTCATGTACCTTTTGATGCCGCTTTAACCAGGCTGCCAAAACAAATCCTCTTCCACAATCTCCACAAACATGGGCACGTCGGCCATTTTGTGCAGCAGAGACACTTGCATTCGGTTTTACCAATGCTTGTCCTGATGCGAGCATGCCATCATATCCATGTACCTTTTTATGCCGCTTTAACCATGAAGGACAGGCAAATAACTTCCCACAATCTTCACACTTATATGACACTTTTGGTTGCTTGGTCTTTGGGTTTCTTTCAACAGTCAGTGCAGGGTTACCACGATGAACTAATTCGGTAGTCACAGCTGCATTCATAGTGGTTAGATTCTTCTTACACACATGAGATGACTCGTGCTTAGCCCACCATGTTGGTCGAGCAAATGTCTTCCCACACACACCACATGCATAAGCATGTTTTATCTCATGCATTTCGTTAGGCTTAACATCTTCAGCAGCAATGTCATGACGTGGCTGCTTTTCTGGCAGATGTGAAGTGTCCTCCTGTGCAGCCCTCTTTAAGCCTACATGACTTCGAGAATCCGTCTGTACATTGAATGGGGCACTGAATCTTGGAGCAGCATCAAGGGCTGGGGCCTCAGCTGGAAGCATGACCAAAGTTGCATTATCCTGCTCTATAGGGATTCCATTCAGATTAGTCACAACAGTTGTAGGAGGACCAAGAGGCTGTTCAGGATTCGATAGATCATCCCCATCAGCTTGCCTGGCAAGTTTCCTTGGTTTACTCTTTCTTCTTGAGTGATGTCCGTCAACGTCAGATCCTTCAACACTGTTACTGCTGCTTTCAGTTGTAGGGTTTGACCAGGTGTCCCCTGGGACTTCAACTGGTAATCGAAACAAGGCTCCAACTAGACCAGTGGTTCTGGCACCATAAGTGTTTGCAAGTGGTCCAACTGGACAGCGAAACCTGTGGTGCTTGTAGAGGTACGTTGCTCCAGCAAAAACTAGGCGACATCTCTGGCAAGCAAACTCAGGTACTGATAACAAGAAAGAAGATAGGGTCAAAATGACTTATTAAATTTCATCACTTTCCTTTATACATATACGTAGTTACGGCTAATACTGTACTACTGAATGTCTTAAGTATTGTTTCTGTGTGTTTAACCAAGCTTGAATAGATTAAGGCTGAAAGCTGTATTTATATGAGAGTCTATAGACACGGAAATTTGTTTCAGTGCCATCTCGCTGAGCTGATCTCGTTCGCGATTATGAATGAAATCAAAATGGCTAACGCCAAGGAAGAATGTCTTCACCAAACATTGACTTCAGTCTTATTTAATCAGCAAAACCGACAGATATTGTTTAACAAAAATACAAGACTCGACTTTATGAACAACTGGTCCAGTGTCCAGTTTATTCAGATTTTAATTGGCCAAAATACAAGTTGTACTGGGCAAGAAACCCACTTCTGGGAACCGGGGTAGCGCAGTGGTTAAGCGCTTCGCCGCTCACCTCTGTGACCCGGATTCGATTCCCGTTCGCGGCGCCACATGTGAGTTGAATTTGTTGGTATCTCGCCCTTGCTCCGAGGGTTTTTCTCCAGGTTCTCTGGTTTTCCGCCCCCCACAAAAACCAACGCGCTAAATTCCAATTCGATCTGTGGATTAGCCTGGTCCAGACTTTGATCAGCTGCTATGGTTGTTTCAGGTCTCGTTAGAAATTCATTTTATTTTCTGGGCCATTTCAAAGTGAAACAAAATGGCGACCACGGAAGTCACATGTTGATAATTTCCTCCATTTGAGAGACTGGGCATTACTAAAACCAGTTCCAAGACAACATACGTGGCCAAAATGGCAAAGGGCTTGGGGTTAGTAAATATGTATAGGCAGTCATTTCACGAGTCCGATTTCTGAATTTTTAAAAGTCTTCCATTCGAATTGCGTTAGGAATTAATTTTGTGAAGTTTACCTAGCGAAGTGCCTATGAAACGAAAAAAACAATTTTTTGCAGTTAAGGAAAAATTATTTAACATTACATAATTAACTATACACAAAAATTGATGTAAAAGGAAATTTCAAATGGAAAAACAATTTTTCCTGACCCAAAATAACCACCTTTTGTGCGACAGATTCTAAGGGGCCTGGAACACAATTGTGACGTAAATACATTTGTAGAAGCTTTTGTTTAGAGTTTGAAAACAAAGCGCGTGCAAAGGTATTGACGTCACAGGCCTAATTTATATGCTTCTGACCGAGCGAAATTTGTCGCATGAATTTTGCCATGTTCGACTGAGCTTTTGCAGTTTTGCATGGTAGAATATTCAGTTCTAACAACAGAACCTTGTTTCGTAAAATTAAGTCAAAACAATTTTCGTTTCATAGGCACTTCAAATAATTTAAATGGGCCAAAACAGCCAGTTTTTCCAAAGTTTTTCAGGCCAAAAGGTTTTTTGCAGGCCAATGGCCAGTTGACCACCGTTAGTGTTGAGCCCTGCAACCTCTTCGCAACCAACATGAAGTCAAATTCAAACAATCCCGGTGTCACAGCGATTCCCCCCCCCCCCCAGTGAATTCGCCCCCCCCCCCCCCCCCCCGGGGCGAGATCGCTAGTGAATTCGCCCCCCCCCCCCCCCCCCTCAGTGAATTCGCCCGGGCGAAATCGCTAGTGAATTGCAGTCGTAATTCTTAATGAAATCGCCCGCCTCAGAAAATAGAGGCAGTACATGTCAACGCACTGAATAAAAAGTGTTTTTTTGTAAATCTAAAGTTTAAAAAAAATTAAAGTGTAAGACCTCTTTAGTTACTATTACTACTACTGACTACAAAAATACGCGAGTCGGTAACACTCCTTTTCTTCGGAAAGTCATTTCAAATTCTTTCCGAATTTGAGTTAATTACACTGCTAGAAAATTGCAAAACTTACCGCCGTTTTATCTTCTCATTAGTTGATAAGCTGTTTATCCAGAAAGGTTTTCCTAGTTAGAACTGATCTAATTACCGAATTAACAATCGCCGTTAGCTCAATTGAAATAGAACAAAGCACGCGAGTCGGTAACACGGCTTTATTCGGCAAAGTTCTTTCAGAATAGATGAATCGACGCGAGCATTACGGGTTATAAAAACTTACATACCACGATAATTACGTCAACTTCATTATGGTTTTCATGCATGTAAAAATCATCAGACTATTTGGCAGTTGTTTCCAAATACGAGTCCACTCGCTGCAAGCGAAGGTAAGTTTTAAAACTTCCCGCCGTTTTAGATCTTAATTAGTTCATTAGCTTGTTTACTATTCTCCACGTGAAATACATTACAGTAATAAAAAGAAGGAAAACATGTATTCATAACCTTTTTCAAGGTTAGAGGGAGGGGGGCGAAATCGCTAGAGGGGGGCGAGGAAGGGGGGGGGGGGGGGGGGGGGAATTCACGGGGGGGGCAAATCTCTGGTACACCGGTCGAGATGTTTTTATTCGCGGATTCAAGAAACAAAACCACTTTCCTTTTAACTCGTTATATTGTACGTAAAACACAAACGGCTAACAAGTTTAATATTCAATAAATCCTCCTGGGAGACGAATAGAGGAATCGAGCTTTGGTAGTAGTGAGGGAAAAGCAGCACTCTCGATTTTTTCCATGTCTTTATTTTATCTCAAAGTAAATGCAAGCGACGAAGTCACGAAATAATAAGCCTCATACGGCCAATTGTTAGCATTCATCCTGTTTGGTCCAAGATAATTCAGATAATGTTTTTAGCTTTCTCCTTACCATTTTATGGACATCTACATTAAAAGAAAATCATAATTTCGCAAACTCATGTGCGACAGTTTAGAAGTTGTGCCACCACATCAAACTTGCTGATTTTTCACAGAACAAGAAGTTCCGATATTATCCGAGGGCGAGATCTTTACGGATCATGAAATATCAAACCGAGGTCTTGTCAGTACTGACAGAGCTATAGCGAGTTCCGTATATATAAGACCGAGGTTTGATATTTCCAGTAAAGCCCGAGCGGATGAGGGTTAATAAGATGTTTACATTATGGCACTTTTTTTGTTGGTAAACAAAAACGTATATATAAAGCCGGAAGTTGTTATTTACATCCGGTTGCCGCGCGCGCGTCTTGATTGTAGTTTTCGCGCCCTTTTGAGTTTTGTTTCACGACTTAAATTCCGCTCAAACCACAAAATGAACACAGTCGTTTAAGGTCCTAAGGCTCAAATCAACTTTATTTTGAAGGATTTATCCAAGTATAATTAGAACTAAATTGAATGTCGGAAGAAGTTCACTGCGATTCTTATTTTGTTGATAAATTGAGGGAATAAGTTAAGATGTACCGGTATAAAGGGACTGCCGTGGGCAGCGAGGGACGACTTGGACTTGGGGCTTTGTCAGTTTGTGTGCAAGATATTTTCGCTTGCAGTTGCAGCGAAAAATGGACGCGACCTTTCATAGCCATTATTGCAAAGGATATTGATTGGCTTTGTGGGATTTTCATTAGTCTTGGGATACTATTTGAAAACAAGAAAGCTGGTGTCCCAGGCTCGTATTACTTCGCCGCTAACTTTTGGAATGTCCGATGAAGAACTTGGATAACACTAACAGGTGGTCGAAGACAGCTGGAGGTAAGGTTTTCCTTGTTTATCGACTCCAGGTACCGATGGAAGGTTTTTATGTCACTGGCTATTTTCTTCACATAACTTTTCTGTTCATTTTGGCATTTACGAACCTCTCGATTTCTTGCTGGCTGTTCGAAACCTCCAATGGCCGTTGCCGTTGGCGATGTTGTTTTTGTTTACTATAAAGTTGCTTTCTATATTTTTATTACGCGAGATTTACAACTGCAATTTTCACAATTTCTAGTGTCAAGACAAGTACATTGCACATTTCGTATTTTATACGGCCACCTTTTTTCTCGATTCTCTCTCAGTGTTTGGAATGCTCTCTTATTTTCTTTGCTGGCGTTCACTTAACTAGACTGGTGGACCTCTATTCGCCGGTGTTTTCAAAGATTTCTTCTTCGGCAAAACCTCATACGTACTCTACTCACACTTATTCGCGATATGTTGCAGTTTTCCCACTTTACTAATGGACAGCCCTTGAACCCGGCATAAGTAATGCACGCGACCCCGTGTCACACTGCCGATCGCAGACTTTAAAAACGTTTTTTTTGTCCCACTTGCGAGTTTTTTTATTGTTTCCCTATGTTTTTTTCTGATGCTCTTTTTATTGATCATATATACACAACAATGATGCAATAATTTAGTTTGCAACCGCCAAATTCTTTGAAAAAAATCTGACCCCATGTTCTTTGAAAAGCATTTACCTGCTTGATGTCATTCCCATGATGTAACAGGAGAAAACTGGTTTCAAACTGGTTTATCATACAGACAGACCATAATGTTTACATCCAGAAATGTGGATGTAAAAGTTGCGGGTGCCGGGAGAGGTTTCTTCCCTTCCTCTAGCATAGAAGATTTAGAAAACCTCTGCTCACAATATGTAGAAAGTGCCTAATATACAAATGTACATAAACTGGTGCTTCGCTATTCATTGAGGAAGTGGTAGAAAATGTAAGATAGGGGGTGCAGATATCAAAATATGTTTATTTTAGCCATCATATTTTACCACAATACGTCACTTACATGAACCACAGCCAGTGCCTGCTGGCTTCTAATGAAACCCCTAATAAATGCACAGTGTAACTCATTTTAACAGAGGAGAGCATTTGTTTCTCACCTTGATCACCTGAGAATTCATCGGGAAGGTCGTCAATTGAACAGCTGTACTCTTCCTCAAACCAAATCATCAATTCCTCTCCTGGATAGATCTCTCGGAAGGTACGATAGAAGATCTGACCACAATACTGGAAAGCTATGAGGTTCTGCTCACGTTTATCACGGGCATATGTCACATATCGCATCCAGTTGCTTTGGGTTTCATCAAAACCATCAAGCACCATGTTGGCCAGTCCATTCTGGAGAAGCTACAACATAACAGGAGACCAGTTGTAAATTTTGATACAAGGTACTGGCCAGCAAAGTCTATATCGACAAAAACTTTGCTTATCAATATCTTTAAGTAGGGTTTAATACTTAAGCAATATAACACGCTTTCCATGTCGTTGTTCTGTTATATAAACACGCCGGATACGTTGGGAGAACAAAGAAAAACTTGAAAATCACGAGCCGCTACGAGTGATTTTCAAGTTTTTCTGCGTTCTCCCAACAATAAGAAGCTTTTGTTTTCTCGGACACATGTTGACTTGTTCAGTTGTTGTACTTTCAGCGCTTGTAGCGCTTGCCATTTCTAATTTAAGGACCTGTTACACAACTGAACAAGTCAACATGTGTCCGAGAAAACAAAAGCTTCTTACAACACTCTAGTAGTCTTACTGAAGAAATGGATTTTATTTCCGAGACCTTACTCTGTCAATAAGAGGAGACAATGAAGCGATTATTTGGAAAATGTTTGCCTCTGAGCCGAGCACACGGAGACCGGTTTCAAGATTTCAATTCACTGGAATCTAGGAGTTAAGCCGGCTAAATACTTGATATTTGAATACATGGCTCCAAGAGAAACGTTTTATAAATGTACAATGTACAAATCATACTCGAAAGGCGTCAACTAAACTGACCGAACGCCAAAGGCAAAGTAAAATATTCTTTGCAAAGTTATCTACTTAGTTGGATATTAAAAGTAATGTTTTTATTCATTGTCTATTGAAATGACATTTCTTTGTGGAGATATTTACCGTAAAATGATTTAATTCATGCGAAATATTTGACTTCTTTATGAAATTACAATTAAAATTCACTGCTGACAGTGCACTCAGTTTGAATATTAAAAGGGTTAGAGACTTTATGTTTGTGCTTTATCGGCAAAATACAGTCACTTGCTGACTGTACGAAGAACTCAAAATTTCTTCATCATACTGCATTCGGCCTTCGGCCTCATGCAGTATTCATTATTTTTCGTTCATCGTACAGTCAGCGCGTGCCTGTATTTGTCGATAAAGCACTCACAAGCAGTCTCTAACCCTTACATAATGCATGCTCGAGGTCTTGAAAAACTGTGAATGCACGAGCAGTGCATTATTTTGTTATATAACAAGGAGAACCATCTTTTATTTGTTTTATAATATATACTTCAATGTACATGTACATGAAGGAAATTAAGCTATCTTTAGAACCCACATAAAAAGCAAACTGACGACAGCGAAAACCCCATTTTAATGTACTCGACTTGTTTACAACATTTTTCGTCGCAGATTGGTTCAACTGTAAGAGCTTGACAGTGACGATCTGGAAGTTTGTTTCTTATTAGATGAAGTAACCTGATAAGAATAGAACATGTCAATCAATAAAAGTGATTTTCATTCAAGAACCTCTCAAACATGAAACCAGAGAAATCCCATTGTATTCTTCGCAATTCACTGTTCACAGCATAAAACAGACTTATTGCAGTTATCGTCGAGTTCTTGGTGAGTCATGTCTTGCTGTTGTGTTTTCACTTTACACTCATTTAACACACCAGGCTGTTAGAAAAACCACATTTTTCTTAAATTCAAAATCACCAATACGTTTTGTTTTGATTGGATGCTCAGTGTGCTTGATTTCTTGAGTTTGCATTTATAAGAAAATCAAGCACGCTGAGCATCAAATCAAATTGCACATTCTTAGGATGATCCCATAATTTATATTATAAACTATTGTTTATAGCACAGCACCACAGATATACCAGTAGGATGAGCAACTATTTATTGATTGATGTCAAATTTTGGTCACAGACCGTGCAGCGTGCCTGAAAGTGTTACATGTACATTGTAATTATGCAGCTTATTTTCAAATCTCTTTCCCAGGGATTGGTCAAAATGGGCCTTAGTGGTTTGAGTGTGCACCTTTAAAGTTCAATTTCTAGAACAATATTTTAATTATTTCAACAAATATTCAACAAATATTTTTAAGCCAAATTTCACTAAAAAAAATCCTTAAATCTGCCATCTACATTTATTTCTTTTTTTCTTGGTTTGGTAAAATAATTCTGACTTCAAGTTATTGGCAGAACCTTAAGGTTATGTAGAGCAAGCTACTGACTATAATATTCAATCCTGATCCCTCCAGCCAAAAACTCCTTTCTGCTTATGATCCATACAAACCAGACTCACTAGCAAAATTCGAATGCAACCCAACCCATCTGAACAATTCAGCAGTGCACCAAGTGTCTTGACAGTTCCATGTCTTATCAGGTTAAAGTGTGATTTGCTGAGAGTATTGTGCTGATTTTTGCTGTATGAGCGAGGGCCGGGTCTTTATAAAGATTCATGGTTTTATAAGGAATGACTGGGAGGATCTTTATATGGACTTCACTATTGAGAATGAGGACTCCATATGAAGATTCACAGTGGAGACCTCATGTTCTCAACCACGTACATGTGTTAATAATGAAAATACAACCAGGGTTAGAAGAAAAAAGAAATGAAAGCTTGCCCTTCAGGCAAGCTTCAAAGGGCAATCAACCTTATTCCACTAGCCCATGGGTCTTTCAAGCTTGGCCAAATTTAAATTCAATTAACTAAAAATGTTAAGAAGCCTAATTTGGTTCCTTTGTCAAACCAATCTACTAGCCAGACATGGAAATGCACTAAACCGGGCTATGTGACATCACTTTTGTTGCACCCTGATGACCCTAGTGTGTTACCAGGTATAACGTCCTGAGCATGCACATCACTTGTCGATTTGCTTCAACTGATTCGACAAAATGTTCTTTCATTTGCATGAGTTTTTGAAAGATATTTAATAGTTAACAACCAAAACTAAATAAACTTACATCCCAGGAGTGGCTCAGATCTTGGCGAGGCCCAAGCTGTTGTGGTAATAATCTCCTGCCTTCAAAAGGTCCAAACATGACTCTCTTAGGGATAATTCTGGCAGCAAATACTCCCATGTTAACATCAGGAATACCAGACTCCTTGAGTAACAAGCCACCAGGTAATGAAGCAATGCTGGCACTGTATTGTGCAGACTCCACAGCCCTGGAATTCTTGATCCACTCCAATGGACCATGTACAGTACAGTTGCCTTTGTACAGCCTGTCGCAGTCATCACACACTGCAAATGAAAACAAATGGTGATGGAGATTGCATAAGGTACAAGCACAATTTACTGTCAGTGAAACTATACCGCCTCCCGGTTAGCTCAGTGGTTAAGCTCCGGTCTGTCAAGCAAGGAGTCTCAGGTTCAAACCCCACTCAGGGGATTAAAATAATTGAGTAGAAGGTGCTGCCTTTGTGAAACAACTGTAAATGGTTAGACCTTCACGTCTTCTCAGATAAGGTTTTTTGGGTGGCTTATATGAGTGTCGTCAATCCTTAGATTTTTTGGGAAAGTTGGTTCTCATTTGTCAGACCAAAGTTAGGGGTGTGGCTTATATGCAAGGTGCCGCTTATACACGATGAAATGAGTATAAAACCAACTTCTTGGCTTGTCCTCAATCCCTCCCCCTGCAAAAAAGACACACATCAATCTCCTATTATATAAAACAACTTTCTCCCTTGTCAGCCTCACTCCTCCAAACACATACAGATGCCTGCAATCCTCTCAAAACACACAAACATCAAACTCCAATATGTAATCTGTAGTGTTATGGCTAGGAATGTTGCTCAATGTGTCAAATGACCCAGTATCTTTTTTTCATGGGTCGATTTGGTTAAGCTATGAACTATTATCATGAATATTCATGAAGTTGTATTAATTTGTGCAAACGAGACAGTTTTGATCTCAATAATTATTTTATTCTGCTCCATATTTGTTTAGTCAGCCAAGAGCTTGCTTTATATTTTTAGTCAGAAGAGTTACCTTTACATGTACTTCATAATATTATTTTGGGGGGATTTAATTGTGCAACAGACTACCATAAAAAATATACCGTATTCACTCACAGATAAGCCGCACCTTTTTACCCGAAATCTTCATTTAAAATCGGGGGTGCAGCTTATCTGCGAGAACATCTACCGAACATAAGGTACGGAAATTACCATTTAAAAGAAATACTAAGCTATACTAATAAATACTACACCAAACCAAAAGAAAGTACGCACTGGCCTGGCATTGCTTTTGCAAGTTTGGTGGCTCCTAACAGATCCATTTATGTTGTGAATATTTGCTAAATGGCACAATGTTTCTTTGAAGCTTAAATTTGTCGAACAGATCTTCCACCTCTCTTTGAGTAACAAGTTTTTCTCCAATAGATGGCTTCCGGATATCCTTTTAGGCATGATAGCAACAGACAGCTGATGAAAAAGCAAACTACTCCATGTTGTTTTGACTTCGTTCAGCGAAAACAAAACTCTCTTCCAAAAGGTGCTTGGTTACTAAGCTACGGACGAGCGTGAGCAAGTTGTTGGCTTAGTAGACTTGTAAAATTTGATCTAAAAGGTGACCTGAATGAACAGATCCCGGTAAACAAACATTATGGAAAGATAAATCATATATCTAAGTATGTAGACATGAAGTTTATACTATTTCAGAGCTGAAATTACAGGTACAACTTTGGAGTTTTCTCCAGTTTGAAAGTCAGATGAAGGTTTATACAATGTACATGTACGTTTGATCCAAAAAACTTTTTTTCCCTGAATCAAGCTTCTAAACTTGGGGTGCGGCTTATCCGTGAGTGAATACGGTAATAAATATTATTATTGTCAATCCTTTAATAGTCATTTCTGAAATTGTTGCACCAATGCCACAAGTCATAGCCCTAGTAAGCCAGAACCCTGCTATATTTTTGTCACTCACTGCAGACTCGGGCTAGATTTAGCCTTGCCTATTCTGGGTGGCCTTTATCATTATTTAGTCTTCAGTAAATAATGTAAATATAATTATATTGAACTGTTGATAATTAAGCTGTATACTATACCCCTTAAACTTTCCAAATACACTATCCCCTGAACTCCATTATATTAAACCAACTCCCTTCCCTCCCCTCCCGTGACAAGTGTGTGAGGAGTAAAAGCAGGCCCACATCAGCTTTAAGCTGCCCTAATAATCAGCCTGCTATAACAAATAAATATTATTATTGTCCACCTTACCCCACCATCCCAAAGAACACGGATCAATCACGGTTTCTGGGAAACCCCCACCCCTCCCCCCAAACTTCACCCTAACCTTTAATGGGTAATTATTACTAGAACGATGCATATCCAAGGGGATATGGTCACCCAAATGTTTCAAAACTTGCTAAAATTGAGTCGCTGTCGCAAACATGAAATTGCAGTCGCAAACATGAAATTGCAGTCGCAAACATGAAATTGCAGTCGCTAAATTAAAAATCGCTGGTGGTAAATTGTTACATGTATGTCGATACCGCTAAATGGTTTGGTGGCCCAAGAATTTCACAACTAGCGCTAAAATCAAAAGAAATCCGTCTCAAACATAAAATCGTAATCGCTAAATTTCCGATTGCTCCCGCCAAATTATTCATTATTAAAGTTGCTGTCGCTAAACGAAAGTCGCTGTTGCTAAAGTACGAAACAAAGTTGTGCTAAAACTGACCCTATATGGGAGGGGTAAGTTGAAATGGTTATCACATGACGTCACTGGTTCATTACAAACCCATCACGTCATATCCCTAGGGAGTAGTTTACCCTCCCCTTGGAATATTTTAGGGCTACTTGTATCCTGATCAGTTTTAATTTTAAAGTAGAAGAATATTAGGTAAATACAGCCTATTTGAAAAGTTGAGTTGACTGTCGACAATGATTTAATAGTACCATATTTCATCACATATAAGCTGCAGCTTTTTTGACCTTTCAGATTTTAAAGTACCCATGCAGTAACAAAAAATTGCCTCAATGTTGGGGGTGTAGCTTATACATAAGTTTATTTTTAAAAAATGTTTGCAATGCCTGCAAACAAAGCTTGTCATCTTCTATGCTAATGCTTCATATGATTCTTTGTATTGTTAAAGCCAATAATTGGCCTTGGAAGCCCTCTAATTTTCAAATACAGTATTGTTCTTGCTACAGTCTTGAAAGCGTCTGATCAAGCATGGCAACATAAGAAAAACTTGCCCCAGGCCACCCCTTCTTGGAAATCCAAGATGGTGGATCACGGACATGTGCTCATAGTTTCACCAGAAAACTTTGCTTTCTCTTGGATTAAAGGAATGGGTTCCTTGAATATGTTGCTAGTTAATGAAGGAATAAAAGCAGAGGAATTCTGATGTGATTTAAAGACAGCAGGTTAAAATACACACAAGATATACACAAGATATGACAAGGAAAGTTGTAACTATATTCCAAGCTGCAATAGCAGTTGTCATAATTTAATTAGCATGACAACCATCTCTTCTGAAGAAGAAATTTTGGTTCTAGTACAACCAGTTACATGTATGAACTCCAACAAAAGATTATTCTTGCCAAGTTTGGGGTGCAGCTTATATGAGAGTTTTCTCCTTAGACTTTTTTTGCAAAGCCGGTTCCCATTTGTCAGGCCAAAGTTAGTGGCGCTGCTTATACATGAGGAAATATGGTAATCTTGTGAAATTTCAGTGCTGTAGCTTAAAAAGCAATAATATATTAATGAAGTTACAGCCATTTCAAATTAGAGAGATTTGTATTCATGAGAAAAACAATGGAAGCCTTTCTAGCCTCACTTTCAGGTATTTTCTAAATTTGAAATATGGTCGTATAACCCAACAGCAATTCTCCACATTGCTCTAAAACTTAACACAATGTCTAGTTTAGATATCATCTTTTATGTGGTAGCATTAGCTTCCCTCTACAGATTTATCTTCCAAATTATAATTAGGAGACGGCCATTAGGAATGAGGTCAATCATCAGTAATATTACTTATCATATAATAAATACATGTACATGTATGAGACCATATTTTGGGTATAGTTACAGTCAAATGGCTTCCGATCACCATGGTAATTAATATTTGGTTGACCAATCAATTTTTTTCCAAAACTTCACATTTTTTGAAAACGTAAACAAATCTATCAAGCGAATATGCAAGGTTTTTGGTTATTATGGAAATACAATGTTGAACATTTCTTGGCAGAATTTACACTGTCACTTTTACTTGTCATTCATAAGAATACATAATTATACATATTGTTAGATACAGCTTTATAGTGTAGTACATGTATGTACAAAAGGCAATGATGTATCATGGCTGGATATTTTAAATAATAATAATAATATTTATTTACTTATATAGCGGTATTTCCAAAGAATTGCCCAATAGCGCTTTACAGCCATTAATGTGCGCCTTACAACTACATTTGTAAGCACTTACAAGATATGAATTAAACTAACTACTGCAATGAATAAAAATACAATGTAAAAATTATATAGCTACTATTAAAATCTAAACTTACAATGATGGAAAATGTATATTACATAAAATTATGTACATATCCGTATGTCTCTGGATTAACCTAACTACTGCAATGAATAAAAATGTAATGTAAAAATTCTATAGCTCCTATTAAAATCTAAACTTACAATGATGGAAAACGTGTATTACATAAAATTATGTACATATCCGTATGTCTCTGGATTAACCTAACTACTGCAATGAATAAAAATGTAATGTAAAAATTCTATAGCTACTATAGAATTACTGCAATGAATACAAATGTAATGTAAAAATTCTATAGCTGCTTTTAAAATCTAAACTTACAATGATGGAAAACATGTATTACATATGTACATATCTGTATGTCTCTGAAGCCATTTTTAATTAACAGTAGGCTTTTCTAAAAAGATATATTTTTATCTGCTGTTTAAAACTGGACACTGAGGTTGCAAACCTTATTTCTTGTGAAAGCGAAATCCACAAGAAGGGCGCCACACAGGAAAATGCCCTGAAACCGCAAGTACGTAAGTTATATGATGGTATAACTAGTATACTAGATACAGATCGCAGATTACATCTAGGGACATGAACATCAATTAGATCTCTAATATATTGTGGAGTTAAGACCGTTTAGCGCCTTATATGTCAGAAGTAGTATTTTTTAAACAATCCGCTCTTCTACCGGCAGCCAGTGCAAGTTAATCAGTACATGTGAGATATGATTGTACTTCAGAGTAAGTGACACTACTCGAGCTGCTGCGTTCTGAACCTTCTGTAGGCATTCAATAAGATAACTAGGAAGTCCATACAGAATTGAATTACAAAAATCTAGTCTAGATGTTACAAGTACATGAACTAGAGTTTCTGCGGATTGATGGCTAATATATTTCCTAATACGGCTTATGGTCCTAAGGTGATAGAATCCAGACTTCCAAATGTTAGCAATGTGGTGTTCCATAGACAAGGAGGAGTCAAACAGAACTCTGATATTGCAAGCATGTGAAGATCGATGAATCACATCATCGCATACAGATATGCAGTCTAAGGGAGGAAACTAGCAATGTCACGCATTTATAACGATCAGTTCTGTTTTATCCCTATTCAGTTTGAGCTTGTTCCATGACATCCACGCGTCGACATCACGGATACATGCCTCCATTCGAGATCTTACCATGTTCATCTCATCTATGCTGGAAGATTTAAAGGTGGAATAAAGTTGTGTGTCGTCAGCATATAGATGGTACTCCATGCCGTGTAGCCTGATGAGGTCACCAATAGGTGATGTGTACATAGAAAAGAGGATGGGTCCAAGCACACTACCTTGGGGAACACCCGAGCAGAGAGGCCGATCCGTCAACACACCACCCGAGACAGTGACAGTCAGTGTCCTATTTGAGAGGTAGGATCTGAAACAGTCTTGATGTAAGGCGCGACAGCAGAATGTGGTGGTCTACAGTATCGAAGGCGGCCAATAGATCGAGGAGTAGAAGGATAACAGAATTCTGCTTGTCAATCGCCCTCAGTATGTCATTATGGACTTTGACAAGCGCGGTCTCTGTGCTATGGCATGCCTTATTTGCTGACTGGTACAGTTTGTCTACATTTAAATATAATTTTTATGCAGTCATGCAGTCATGCAGTATTTTGAGGAGCCCAAAGAGCAAGTCGCCAGGATTTGGGTGTAGTAAGGTCAGGCAAAATCAGAACATTCTATGGTTAAAAAAGTAAAAAGTGAGGAAAATATTTTGGGTTATTTCATACTTGACACGGTTTTCTTTGTTATCCATGAGGCTTTATTTTCCATACATACCCCAATTATAAATGCAAGGGATGTATGAGAAAAGTTCCCGGGATGTATCCAAAACTTTCCTGGTCAATTGAATACAATTCAACAATATTTTGTTGTTTCTAGGTTATTATCTTCTCCAAGGAATTCATTCACCTTGGCTTCAGCCAAACTTACTAAATATCGCTATAATGATTTAGAACCTTTTCTCCATCTTGGTACTCGCCCAAAATCTACCTAAAAAGAGCTACATCAATGAAAATTTTGCGAAAACCTCGTCAAGTATGAAATAAGACACTTAAATACCCCGAACGTCGGCAATAAGCCATATACATGTACACATACATATACATGTATATGGCTTATTGCCTCCGTTCTCGGTATTTAACTCTTACCTAAGGTAAAGGCTAAACAAAATATATGTTGTTTCTCTAGTAACGAGCTGAAAAAGTTCCAGGTTTTTTTCTTTTTTATACAAATGTATGCATGCATATTTGCGAGTTAACCCTGTATTTATGTTGTTGTCATGTTCATGCGATCATGCTGAAGACACAATAAACACAATATTTATTTTGTTTGGTCTAGATGAAGTCAGAAAACAAATGGGAAAACATGTTTCAGTGAGTGAGCGCATCAATATTATTATAGTAACCCAGTGGGTGACATCAAGTGGTTAAATTTAACTGGAACTTGATGTGAGAGTGACAGGAGTAGGGGAGGGGCAGTCCCTTGGGGAAGTCCCCTTTACTGTGACCATACTACACACAAAACTGTCTAATAAGACATTTCTCTGCTAGCTGTGTCATATTGCAGGACAATTTGAAAAACTCAAATTAACTTTGCCCCTATGATTAAATTTTAACATATCAATGTTTTTGCATATTCATAGAGTAGGGGAGTTGATATATTATTACCAGTTCAAATTGTTTATCAATACAATGACAGGAAGTCTTATTTTTTTAACTCCGAATATTGAATCTAAATGTCCACCATTACTAGAGGCTGTTCCCATTTGTTCAGCTTTATACAAAGGGTTATTAAGCAGAAGTGATGTCATACACTCAATGCTCGCCTGCACAACAATGCCTTAGAGGCACATTTCTACTAAGAACGTCTTCACGTACACAAGAAGAAAGTTATATTTATCTTTGCAAGGTCAGCTACGTTTTTATGCACACTATTTCGTGCGACGTAGTTGTCGTGTTGAGTGTAGGACATAACTTCCGCTGAATACTGAGAACAGCTTTCAGTGTAGTGGCACTTTAAGAATTGGAAAACCGGCATTTTCTTTTCTCACTAGTTAGGAGTGCCTTTCAAATGGAAGAGGAATTTATGACAGCTCTTAAAACAATCAAGTAATCAAGCCATTTCTATAGCAAAACTATCTAATCTACCAGAAATTCCAAACATCGCAATAAAAGATACCCGGTGAAACAGGTCCAGGTATCGAAATTACTTGGTGTAAAAATATAGCAAAACCTGGAATAGCCACATTCACATGATACATTGTATCTAAAAAATTGCCTCTGCGATAAGTGCAATCAAACGCATTAGGTATTTCGTTCCTCGCGCGACACTTCTCACGGTGTACAATGCCTTGGTACAACCTCACTTTAATTATTGCAGTGTGGTTTGGGGTGGCTGTAACAAAGGCCTTTCTCTAAAACGCTGCATGCATAATTACTTCAAGTTATGATGCTAACGCAGACGAACTGTTCCATTCGTTGAAATGGAAAAAACTAGATTATCAGCGTATAGTTGATAAATCCATTTTAATGTATAAAGCTCTTAACAACGAAACACCCAAATATTTGAGCTCTTAATTCATCAGTCAAATGGACATAACATCTTATAACCTGAGAAATGCTGAAAATAAGCTAGCACTACCGCTTCCGCATACAGATTACTATAAAAAACAGTTTCAGTTACAGCGGAGCGGTGCTGTGGAATAGCTTACCATTAAATTTAAGACAGGGGTCGTCACTGACAACCTTTAAGTCACAGATACATTGCCACACTTTTCAGAGTGTTTAACCCAGTTTCAGCATGGCATCCTTGGAAAGCAGGATTTTCTTCTTTTTATTTTAGATACATATCTACTTCATTAGAATATTACTATAAATTAATATAGATTATTATCGTAGCTTAGACTTGATTTTAGCATTTATTATAGTATAATTATATTATAATATATTAATATATATTATACATTTTAATATTTTTATACATTTATATCCTGATGGACCTACCGTGGGTAAATAAAGTTGTCCAGTCCAGTTATTGTTTGTTATTCCGGGGTGGAGAGGGACTAGCGCACACATTGTTACAAAATGTACATTTATAGTTTTGCAGCTTACCATACATAAAATAAGGCTCCAAGAAAGTTTACTTCTCTTTCAAGCAGGGAGAGATGACACTGAAGCATTGAAATTAAGGAGAGATTCTTGTCGGAATACTGTAGTAGACTAATTATTTGAAAGAGTGACTTAATTGAGTAAAGTGCCATTATATCATTAAGTCACCGGCTTAACCCATGGTTGAACATCTCAGGAACTGTTCAGCTGTTTGTTATCACTGGAGATTTACACATTAAGTCACAATAGTCATATCAGGCCTAGGCTAGCTTTCAGCCATTGGGGTGTCGTTTCTCCTAAGCCTCCCCCCACTAACGGCTGGGCACGCGGTCAACACACCGTGTCCGTGACGTCATCCGATTAAAATTCAATATTATTTATTTGCGTGTTTTGACAAGCAGCACTGTTTACCCTTTCGTGAGCATAGGTTCAATTTGCGTAAACTTTCAAAGCACATTGGAATTCTTTAAACTAAAACTCCAAGTGTGAAATTAATTCTCAAGAACAAAGGGCATTTAAAATCATTGAGAAACCAGGCTACTTTATTGGTTACTCTTTAAGTGCTGACAAGACACTCACCGACAGAAATTAAAAGCCAAAATTTACGGAGGATAAAGTTCAGATGTTATCTCAGAACTATTCTGAGCTACATGTAGATCGAGTCAAGTATTCCCACTCAGTACTTCATGTGTAGAGTATGTCTTGGAGACCTTAAAACAATGCACAAACTTAGTACATAGGACTTGAAGAATTGGAAAACTCGTTTGATGCAGCGATTTTCAAGTGAATTGTGATGGCAGAGTTAAATGCGTAAACATGGCCTGTGTCAGACCATTAAGTTAACTATTTTTATTTATGGTCAGATGTGATTTCCTCTCTTCTATGAACTCTTTTAATATGGAGTCGTCCGTCTTTTCTTCTCCGATAAAGGCAGCACCAATTTTCTTTGAAGTAAGAATAGCCAGGCTACCTGGTCTTGCATACACGTAGGTAAAGTTAAATGAGAAATGACTGAACATTACGAGCTTTGCGACGTTTGAGCTGATGGTTTCCCAAGTGACTTTCCAGAGCCAGTGCATTTACTGAAAAAGTGTCTTCACCCGAAAACTCAAACTAACTCTCTTAAGTACTGCTTCTTTGTCTGAATCTTTGAATTCTTCAAAACCAAACTTTTCCAGAGCAAATTTAAATGCATTTTGGAACAGCAATCAAAAGCCTTTGGTCCAACTTTCAAAAGTTTACAATGTAAATTATGCAAATCCATTCAGCAACAGGAATTTAGTGGCAAGTTTTTGATTGGCTATTTAAAACCAACAATGTCTCAGCTCGCACGCCTAAGCCATGAGTGGGGAGAGGATCGCAGGCTCACCGAAACCCCCACGGCTGGAAACCGAGCCTATATCAGGCCTTGTTTGTGGTTTGCCTGAAGACTTATAAAAGATTACTGAGGGAACTGTCAAGGCTGCAACTAAAAATTGAGCCTTGGCAACCAAAAATTGGTCGCCAACAGGCATCTTACCTTTTAACCTCTAAGCTTTTATTACTTCTAGTGAAAACCTATTTAGAAAACCACCCAGAAAACCAGGTTCCTACAAATACATGTAGGTTCACCAAACAAAGTTTTACTTCTTGATCATCATGTTTACTGGTGCCTTTTTTTGTGGTTTCTCCCAACAGAGATAGTGTGGGTGCCATTGTGATTCAGTGGCTTCTCCAAAAGAAGTAGCGTGGATGCACTTCATAGCAACACATGCTCTGCTTGCCGTTCTGTCAGCGATGACTATTTACTGTATGTAAAGTCAAGTATTCCAGTCCTCTACTACTTTTTCCTCTCCTACAATGTACATGTAGTTGTGGATCGACAATTATTTTGCATGAAAAAGGCAAGAAACTAAAATGTAGAGAGGTTGGAAAAGAGGTGTAGTTAAAAGAAATGTTCTTCAAATTTTTTTTTTTTTACTTTTTCCAAAAAAAATTGGGTCGGTCAGCAATGGTAAACAAAACATTTCATTGGGATGGCATTATTAATATTTGGGGGGGGGGGGGGGGGAGGGGGAGTGGTGGGTGCAATAAACTGGTGACCAAAACTTACACTTCAACTGGCAATCAACATTTTTGGTTTTGTCGTCAGCAGATGCCTTTATGAAAAGGTTAATTTTGAGTCCTGGCAGTATGGATTGTCACTGTCAAAAAGTTTCTTCTGCATGTACCCATAATTCTTTCCGGGTCGTGTCAAGTCTGAAGGGAATCCAAAACAAATCATGTTGTATCCGTATTAGCTACGAGAAGAGCTAGAGACATTTTCGGATTTCAGAAAGACAGTGAGCGATTGAAATTTTGTTGTCCATGTAATAACTGCATTTTCGGATCAGGCTACAAAAGTACATGTACATAATAAGTGAAGGTGTGAGAACTTAAGTACAACTGTATGTACTTAAACGACATTCCTTTGAAAGTACACTAGCATGAAGTGATTTTTTTATTAGAAAGGGTTATTAAATGTATTGAAATAAAAAAAAAAAGGTTACAACAGAGTTCAGCCAGAATGAGCATATCAGGAAATGATACATTGTACATAGATGAAAAGTTCATGAATGGACCTTAATGGCAGACTTGAAAACCCAAAACAATGACCATGGACATTGTTAATTCATGTTTGACTCAGCTCCCCAGTAATAAACCAGCTTGTAGATCTAAAACAAGAGGTGAGAGAATTTTTTTTTTCTAATCGAGATTTTCCTATTATTAACATTTTCACAAACAAGAATCCTCACGATCTACATAAAATTTTACTTCATAAAACAAAAAGCCAAGTGAACGTAAATAATAGCAAAGAGTGTCAGCCCTTCATAAGTTATTTTTTTACTCATCTCAGGCTCCCTCCTCCAAATGAGTGAAGCCCCAGTATTCTCTAGCTGTGGACATTTCCCCAGAGCGGTGATATCATAATAATCATGTCATTGGTTAGCTGGGACTCTAACTAGTGTGTCCAGAGTTAAAATATTGCATATCCCAAAACAAAGGACATGTTTTTGCACAGGCTTACCATCCTCTGGGTTTGTACCTCAAAATTGGTTTTGGCTTCCCTGTCGCTACAAATTCAAACATTGCTGAGAAACTTTGATACTTTACCAATACTGTGCTCTAAATATACATGTACTCAAGAAATAATGATTACTTAAATTTGAGTGTTGTGTTGTGGTTTTTACTGGGAAAAGTGCTCCATTTAATAGAGTTTAGCAAAATATAATTTTGGGCAGAGAAAAAAAGGAAGGCAGGCAACTCAATGGCCGAATCACTCAACCAAGACCTGGTTGCTGCCGAAAATTTCACCTTTCCTAAAATTGCTTGCTCAAGAGCTCTCAGTATGTAATAGAATGATAATCTAGCAATGTCATGACAAACTTTGGGATTGTTTCCTGCAAAAGTGGCCCAGAGTACCTACATGTACAGTACATGTAACTTGGCTTTCTCCCAAATGCAATGATCTGTTCAAAATGCTTGCCAAATGATATTCTAAATACATGTACATGTATGTGTTTCGGACTGAATTTCCCTTCCCCGCCCCTCCCAAAAGTGGAAAAACAATCCTTTCTGGACTTGCTGGATTTTATTCGCTTTTTGAGGGGAAGGTTGGAGGGGAGATTAATTTTTTAACATTAAAATATAAATATTGGTTATTTTCATTCAAAATCACTAAAACTTGAATCCACACACAGAGAATAATTTTTGCAGTAAGTTTTAATGTGTAACTATTTCCAGCCAGGAGACAGGGGCAAAAATGAAATGCATTCTGTCTCTGTTGTTGGGTATTTTCAAGACCCAAAGTCCAATGTTTGGGGGGTGGTTATATGCTAAGCTTTATCGGCAGGATTTGCACTAACCACTAGTTATATACATGTATGCATGCTTATTTCTGTTGTGTTTGATCTTATTTTAATGGACACATTGGTATACATTCCACCATGTGACTTACCACACCCATTTCTATACCAGACTTCCAGAATACAGTGTTACTCAGCATTAAATTGACATTATATGACAATACTCCATGGAAACATTCAGTGAAAAAAAAATAGAGCAAACAGCACATATATATACATGTAAGCTGCACCCCTAACTTTTGCCTGATAAATGGGAACCAGGTTTGCAAAAAAAGTCAAAGGAAAAATTTCACATATAAGCTGCACACCAAACTTGGGAAGAATATTATAACATCTTTCATTGAAGTTCATAAATGCTTACAAGTACCTGAAGCAAAACTTCTTCAGAATATATTGTTCTCATTCCAAGTCATGCCAACTGCTATCACAACTTCAAATATGGTTAAAACTTTCATTGTCATTTCTTGTGTACATATATATTTTAACCTGTTGTCATGAAATCACTTCAAAATTCTTCTGCTTTTATTCCCCTATTAATTGTCAACATATTTAAGGAACTTCATTTGGACCTTAAAGCACACAAGAAAGTAAGATTTTCTGGCTAAACTATAAATTATGTGCATGTGTCCATGGTCTGCCATCTTGGATTTTCAAGGGAGGGGCCTGGGGTGAGTGTTTTCTCAAACAGCCAATCGAGCATGAGCTAGCCTGCGTAGCAGGCTCTCTGGATATATTCAGAGTGTTACCGAGCGAGGCGGAAGGCCGAGCGACCGGAGCCGAGTGAGGCGGAGGCGAGTGCATCAGCACAAGATCCTGCAATCGACCACAGAGCTTTTGTTGATCTCAGTTTGCCAGCGAACGGTGCGACTTATTGGCTGAGCACTATAATAATTATGTCAATCAAATTATCACTTTGTCCGGCATATATTAAAATGGTGAATGTTAGTGAAGACAAAAGCCCTTGAAGAATCTTTACATTTCTTGTCCTGTCAAGGATTTTCTCGCTCAATCAAAGAGCGAGAAGAATCTTTACATTTCTTGTCCTGTCAAGGGTTTTCTCGCTCAATCAAAGAGGAACAGAGGGCTGCAGTTCGTCCTTCTTTGAAATATGACTTGAACTCATTCAAGACCCGTCTTTTCAGCGCCATCTGTAGCTCCGGTATCAAGTCTTCATGCTTAAAAATAACATTTGTTGCTGCCTTCCAGTTTGATGTGGCTACATGTACATGTTTAATGAGATGTTTTGACTGCAGATCTTGCGGTATTCTAACAGTCACATTGCCAGTTGCGCTAAAAATTAACACTTTGATCCCCAATTCATCCTTCTTGAAGTCGTCTATGTTGAGATGATGGAGAGGCTTGTTGGAAGGTTCGATGTTTTCGCTGCTGAAACTCAAGGATTTCCTGGATTATGGTTTCGCACATGGGGAATTCACCCAACGAAGCTTTGCTCAGTTCAATGCTGGGCTGTCTACATCGGGTGTTCTTGCACTGATGGTTCGCTTGTTTTTCGTGATAGGAGTTGTTTTCTCGGTTTCAGCTCCATTACATACGTAACTGAAGAGTTTGCCTAAGTTCGTAATTTTGCGTCCACAGATTGCAGATCCGAATAAAAATTTTTGAGTCATCCTGTTTCAAAACAATGCACAAACTTCGACTAAAACAAGCCCTAAAACTCCTCATTCTTCGACTCCTGAAATAAGTTTATCGACGAGGAATGGCCGCTCGTTTTTTCTGAGATTTTCCCGAACTTTGTTTTGAAAACGACTTTGCAAAATCTGCACACTACGCTAGGATTGTCATCTGACATCTCATTCTGTCGCTGTCATGTTGAGAAAAAATGGGAAACACACATTGTTTGTGCTTTTATGGCAGAGCCGTTTCCGGTTGTACCTGATTGGTTGTTTACTTGACATTTCTTTGACATTGGACACGTGCACACAACTTATTAATTTGGGGACGTTTTTTATAAAGTTCTGCGGCCAATTGCAGGCTCTCGTTCTGACGAACTCGCCTCCGCTTCGCTCGGCCTTCGGCTTCGCTCGGCTAACACTCTGAATATATCCCCGAGAGCCTGCTACACAGGCTAAGCATGAGCTTGCATGAGCTCCAAACCTGAACTCGAAGAGAATTACTTTCTTTGAAAATTTGAAGCCTTCCAAGACCAGTTATGAGCTTTTTTAATTAACAAAACTAGAACCATTTGAGGAATTAG
The DNA here is from genome assembly GCA_030867875.1 of Actinernus sp. WN-2022. NCBI lineage: Eukaryota > Metazoa > Cnidaria > Anthozoa > Actiniaria > Actinernidae > Actinernus > Actinernus sp. WN-2022. The sequence continues at coordinate 129,054,262 of JAOWCC010001634.1, read as the reverse complement.
CAGAAAAGATGATAAGTAAATGGACAGCTAGTTTTCTTTGGAAAGTGAAGGAGAGGAGCTTGAATATCTCGCTAACACTCATATTCTGTGAATAATGTGCCATTTCTATTGTTCATATGGCTTTGTTTACGGTCATTGCAAAAAAGATTTTTCCCAAAACACTCATGTATAAGCCGCACCCCCAACTTTGAGGCAATGTTTTGTTACTTTCAAAATCTGACATGTCAAAAAAGGTGTGGCTTATACGTGAGGAAATATGATGGTATACATTGTCAGCAGTCATCTTGCTGTACACCAATGTTATTAACTTAAGGTGGCTCACAGGTATTGTGACAACCAAATTGGCATCATAAAGATTCACACTTTCCAGTGGGGAGTTTCGGCCAATCTTTTGAGATATTTTGGACCATGTATTTCCTAATATTGAAGACCAAATAGAATTCCAAGATACATACATGTATTATTTTTGCTGTTATACCGGTAAGTACTTCTTTCAACCCCTTATTTTGACGTAAAATATGAATTTTTTCAAAACAAGGCGATAGATTTGTTTAAAATCTATGGAATGGAAATTTATACAGCAAAAGAGATATAATTATATAAATGTTATCGCAAAATAACCATGGTTGCCAATTTCTTGCAAAAAGTCAAGGAAATATGATTACCCATTCCAATTCTACCCCATAATCTATAGTTTAACACCATGAGAAACTACTGTTTTAACTGCAAGAAAATCAAGAAAGCAGGACAGAGTATACATGTATCACTAGATGAATGACAAAAGGTCAATATAATTGTGAATATCAATTTTGGTGAAAAGCGAAAACTTTGATTTATTGATGTAAATATTAAAACATCTAAATGAAAACTTTGGCCTTGTTTGCGAGTACATATGTATGTCGTAGGACAACCCTATTTGTGTAATGATGTGGTTTTCTGACTGTAATGAAACATTTCAGACCAGAAAACAATAATTTGTAATTATTGCACTTCCATTTTTGCAAGTGATCACTGGTCATCTGAAAAAATCTGAAAAACTGAGCAAACTGTAAGTTATTCAACAAACTTGTAAATGTACTTCAAAATGTTTCACTTTGAAAATATCCTTAAACTTTAGAGCAAATCCTGGAGAGGTTAAAAGTTGCATGTACCGTATTTTATCACGTATAAGCTGCACCTTTTTTGACTTTCAGATTTTGAAAGTAACAAGAAATTGCCACAAAGTTGGGGTGTGGCTTATATGTGAGTGTTTTCAGAAAACTTTTTTTGCAATAACCGTAAACAAAGCCATATGAACAATAGAAATGGCACATTAAATTCACAGAACACGAGTGTCAGCAAGATTTCTACTCAAACTCATCTCCTTCGCTTTCCAAAGAAAACTAGCTAACCAGTTGCCTGTCATCTTCTCTGCTAACTCCTCAAATGGTTTCTAGTGTTGTTAAAGGCCTTAATTGGTCTTGGAAGCCGCTCGATTGGACATTTGAGAAAACTCTCGCCCCAGGCCTCCTTGAAAATCTAAGATGGTGGACCACGGACTCAGACACATGCGCATATAGTTTCACCAGAAAATCTTACTTTCTTGTGCGCTTAAAGGAATGAAGTTACTTAAATATGTTGTTGGTTAATGGGGGAACAACAGCAGAAGAATTCTGAAGTGATTTAAAGACAGCAGGTTAAAATATACAGAAGAAAGGACTTGTAAGGAAAATTGTAACCAATTCATTGTTGTGATATGACAAGTTTTGCTTCAATTACTGGCATTTATGAACTCGAACACAAGACTACTCTTACTGAATTTTGTGGTGCGGCTTATACACGAGGTTTTTCCTTAAACCGTTCGGAAAAAAACAAGCTTCTGTATACCAGGCTGAAGTCAGGGGTGCGGCTTATACGCGAGGTGCGGCTTATACGTGATAAAATACGGTAGCTGTAAATTTTCATGTTACAATACAGTTACGGAAATTGAACATTGGACTTGAAGAAAGTTAACCTGCAAATACAGCTGTCTCGCATCAGGAACCACAATCAAAACAATTCCCCCCAGAGACGTCTGTGATTCGAGACCAAAAATTCCATACTGATGACATCAATATGTGGCCAGGATCTGGTCACATTATTTGATTGGCTTGTATATATGATAGTTAGGCATTGCCTAATTGAAGGGCTGTGTGCAAAAAAAGGTGTAAGTGTCTCCTGATCATATTCTAAATTCTCCTTCAATTTCTTTGTTAAATTCGAAGGGAGAATTTAGAATGTGATCAAGAGTCACTTATGCCCTTTTTGCACACAGCCCGTACAATTATCATATATACATGTATACAAGCCAATCAATAGGCATTGCCTAATTATCATATATACATGTACAAGCCAATCAAATACTGCAACCAGATCCTGGCTGCATACATGTAACATCATCAGTATATAATTTTTGGTCTGGAATCGCAGACGTTTCTATCGGGACACGTTTTGATTGTGGCTCCGGATGTGAGACGGCTGTATTTGCCAGCTAGAGAAAAGTGTGAGGTTTGCTTGTTTACAGGGTCTTATTTGGCACCAATGCGACTAAATTTTGAGTGTTGCCAACCAACATTTCAGAGTTAGTCGCCAGCTGGCGACTTACCTAAAGTCTTCACAATGTTTTCACAATTTCTGTAGTCACACCATGTTCTAAGTAAATTTAGTCAATAAACCATGCCAGCAAATGCTCTTTGTCGTGTGTCACTTGAAATGTGGTGACCACAATTGGTCTTTTGGCGACTAAAATATTTTGGCTAGTTGCCAGTTGGCGCCTACATGAAAAAGTTAATTTTTGACACAGGTAGAGCGTTTCATCTTTGGAGAATAGAGGCTTATGCGCAACACTAGGACATTTTTTGGACCTTTGAAGGTCTTTCACAGCAGTCTTGGCTAGAAGGTTAACAACTCATCATATATGGGCTGCCTGTGCAAGGGTAGGACATCCGGAATGTTTGAAAGGTGCTGCAATTATATATTTTGATTTTGCATAGCATGGCACAATTTTCCAAATTCACGACATGGAAGGTCCACTTGATTGTTATCATTTATAATGCCAGGCACAAAATGTATGGGGACCCAGGCCATACACTTTTTTGGGGACCACAAACAAAAATATATATGGGTGACTCCCAGGACCCAGAGTAAAACGTTCTAGTGCTATCCCTGATTATATAATCATTTACTTACATATGTGTTCATCAGACTGGTAGGGCTGTTCAGCCTCCATCCCTGTAGAGCAGTCACAGCAACCAGAACACCTGCAATACATAACAAAACCACACATCAATATCCTGTTTTATACATGTCCAGTATGCAGGTTTAAAACCGTGAGGGCTCATAATTTATGTAACTGTACAAATGTACATGTAAACAGAGGGTTAAAAGAAAAAGGCATTAAAGATTACCCTTCAGGCATGCTTCAACCTTATTCCACTAGCCCATGGGTCTTTCAAGCTTGCCCGAAATTTGATTTAATTAACTAAAACTTTTAAGAAGCCTTTTTCAGATCTTTGTCCAATGGACAAGGAACGGGCAAGTTGTCAAACCCATCTACTAGCCCAACAGGGTTATCCACTAGACCTGGGGTAATCAAACAGCACTTCCATTGCCCCCTGGGTTAGAAGAAAAAGAAAATGGAAGCTTGCCCAAATACATGTACCTCATTTCACATCCAAAGCCTATACTTTGGATCTTTGTCATCGTGCAAGTTATCAAACTGATCAACTAGCCTGACATGAAAATTCACTAGCCCCGGGCTATCAGACACAACTTTTATTGTGCCCTGTTCTCCCTAGTCTACTTTCAGGCACTAGATGGTATTTTTTTCCTGCAGCAAACAGATCGTCGAAGTGGCCACCATATTGGCCGAGCATGATCATTCGATCCCAGGTTTCAATCACGCTCGGTCAATATGGAGGCTGCTTCGATGATCCATTTGCTGTGCGAAAAAAAAAATCTACTGCCTGAAAGCAGGCTATGTTCTCCCCTGATATTTTTCTTAAAGCATATTTTTATTGGTTTCATTAGTTAACCCTTTGACTCCTAAATCAGCCAATATGAAGCATGTAACTGGAAAAAAATATTGCATCAAATCTAGACATGCTGGAAATACGATGTTGCAATATTATTTCAAGGGATGAATTACAACAGGGAAGTGAAATACATGTATTGATCACCTAAACAAGTGAAATTTCTCCTAAAAGACAATAGAAATTTCACTTGTTCAGGTGAAATTTCACTTCCCTTGTTGTAATATTTTGGAACTGTACTGCATGTACTTAAAAGCCTGCAGAGCTCTATATAAACAACACTCGGTTGACTCCCCACTTTGGAGAAAAACTCATTTGTTTTGGAGATCTTTTCTTGTTTCTTTGATTTTCACCAATTTCAATGCTCTGAAAATTGGCTCAAAAATCTGTTCCCATTCACACATGAAATCAAAAGCAAACACAAAATCAGCACTATTGTTACAGTACTTACCTGTTGTTACAGTATCAGCTACTATCATTTGCTTGCTGATGACTATATTTCATAATTTGCTCTTTGCCAAATGGCAACAGTAAGAATGTGTTGCTATTTTCGAGGCCTGCCAGCTAAAAATATTGAAATTGAATATAGTAAAACATACAGGTTATGTATAAGCATATATATATACTGACTGTCCATAATGTAGATGTAGGATTGTTCATGTACACTGTATGACTAACTTCCCTACCACTACAGACCTACACTAGAAACTACATGCACATGACTTGTACTGTACATATATTCTGCTAAACTGGATAATACCGGATTTTACTGATAAAAAATCAAACTGTGTTGGAAAAAAACTGGATTTGCTGGCTGTTTTCATGTGGCTCTGTATAAAAAAAACATTTCATACTGGTATAGAGTACACTGCAGAGTATCGGCTGATAGAAAAGACTATAGCAGAATATATGATGAAGATATCACATATATATGGCTAACATTAAGCAAATACACATTCAATTGAATGATATATGACTTTATACAAAAAAAAACACTAAAAGCAATATCTTCAAATTAAAGAATACACACCTCATAAGTTAGCAACAAGCCACAATGGATAACTACATGTAGTTCCTGTAAAAAAAACTAGTGTACATGTAGGTCTGTATTGGTGGGGATTAGATAAACACTGGTATAATGAACTGAAAGTTAACAGGGCAGATGGCTTTCTTAACAAAGGCAGATTAAATTTGCTTAAATTCCTAGTTACAAACAATAATGGGAAGGAGCTTCATTACTACCATGCATGTATACTCATTAATTTTGCTCACAGCATTTCTTGGGATTCAACTGAATCATCAACACACCTCCAATGCAGAAATGAATAAATTGAGAGTTTGTTTCATCACTGCATTCTGATATTGCATGACCTTGTTAGTCTAGTGCAGATACGTGTACATATCCTCTAACAGAGCTAAATAAAAACCTTTAAAACAAGTAGTTTCTTATACATGTACATTAGGTTTGAGCTACAATGTTCATGAACTTTATCTTCCTCTGAAGACAAAATGTTCCCATAAAATATTTTCATTAATGCATTAATCCTTTAGTATACCAAAAGCTACTACAAAATAATTAGGCCCGAGGCAAAATGTCTGAGCTTCATGTCATGTTTGGTTATGTAAATTTTGTGCTGTCATTCATGTGAAAAATAGCCATCATTTCATCTCACAGATAATTTATTGATGTCAGAAATTGTTTTACCCCTCCACTCTGTAAAACAATGGACAGAGTTCCTTGTTTTTTTAGAACAGACATTATTTTATCAATGCAAATGTTTAGAATTCATGTAGACTTTTAAATTGATGAGTCTTGTGTAAGGAAAGCAACATACATGTACTCATGTGCATACTCAGTATCGGTTCATGGTTCTTAAATGTTAATAGGAGAATTTAGCATTTGATCAAAAGTTACACACACCCTTCTTGTACAAAGCTAAGAAGCAAAGGTCAACATAGCTATGGCTCAGTGGCTGTGGGTGCATTTCTACATGCTTGCTTGTGAACTTTTTGTTGGTCATTTGCAGACGATGATGATTGATCTGCTTTTAACCTTTACAACTCAGCTAGGCAAAGAACTAAATGTAATCGAATTCTAGAGTTTATGAAATCCAAAAATGAAATTTGAACAGTAAATTGATATACATTAAGAACATGGTCCTCAATAATGACATCTTTAGAAATTCGATATCCAAGATCCTTATTTTCATTTCACAGAATTTAAACAAATACTTGTACTTTAAACTGCACACAGCCCAGTCTTAATATTTCTCTTATATGTACAATGTACTTCATGAAAGAACAGCTGACAACTGCAGAACCATGCTAAAAAAGGAATTGATTCCATATGAATAAAAAAGTGACATCAAATCAAATGAAAGTGTCCTGGATATTTCATATACATGTAGCAATGAAAATAAACCTCTTTTGGAATCACAAAATGTTAAAGTTCCTTAGCAAATTACAGATCTTGCAGCAAAATGTACAATGGCAATAAATTCGTCAAAACAGCAACATGTAAAATATTTAAGACATTAAATACCCGAGGAACGGGCTTGTTGACAAAAATACCAGAAGTTAATAAAATCCTTGTGCTTGGCTTTGGCTGTATTCAAATTCTCACGGGGGATTATTGCTGTTACGAAAAACAAAGCTCTAACAACAGAAGTCTGTAATTAAGTTTCTTGTCAGAGAAATGAGTTCAACGATCGCGCATCCAATTACGACGCCATCCATTAATTCTTTCATCGCGCTTCATAATAAACCTTTTCAATTACTTCCAAATGTCTTCAAAAGAATTTGTTACACAACCTTGGAAAACCAAAACAGATACTTCTAGCAGAGATATATATGTACTAAATTGACTGCGCCTAGTTAGGAATGATCTGGTTCCATGAGATAAGCGTTAAAATAGCCACAAGAAGGCAATTCAAATGGAAGCATTCGGGCTTGCCTTTCTTGTCTGAAGCAACAAGACGATCAGCGCAAATCTGCCTTTGTCCAGTAATCGACTTCCAACAATTTCCAGAAACTCAAATTCGTGTTCTATTTGGAAAACTTACGTTAGATAAACCTATACGCGACAGATAAAGCTATCTCTTCACTGGAGAAGCCAATCTGAAGTGAGAAGAGATGATAAAGGCAAAGCAAACACGACGTAAAGACATCAAGGACTTGCGAAAGAAACTGAAGACAGAGCGCGACGCGCTCGTGGACAGGCGCGACAGAATTTCACTGCCGAATTCCGCTAGAATTTGGACACGAATGACGCCCAATTGGGCTTTAATAAAGCCCTGATAGAATGAAGGTCTAGGAATGAAATCTAGGGCATGTATACAGGGGTATTGGAAAGGAGGTGGCCTTGCGAATCGCCATGACATGTTCAATTGAAAAGTGCATCTGCCATGTTGAATGGCAAGCCTTGCGGGTCCTTCGAGCAAGTGAAACCAGCCATTAAGAAATGTCATTTAAAAGCGAAATATCATCCCTGGATCACTACAGATAGACTCTCTACACCTAACAGCTATGGCTACATGGACAGAAAGCTCGAGGAAAGACTACAGCTTGGTTTCAAGAACGCTAAAGATCGGGAAAGTCTCAAATTTGGATCTCCGTTCGGCAAGAACAAACATTTGACCAAAAGGAGTTCCGTTCACCGTTCAGTTCGAATTCCAGTAAACATTCATGTCAACACGAACCAAAACTCACCTGGAATCTGTCCTCTGGGATGTTATCTCCTTATTCGACGGTAGTTACTCCAAAGTTTGACGGTGGAAGGGAAGAAATTCGCTGTTACTGATGCGCTAAGAAATCTTCCTGATGTTCATCTTCACTTTGACCTCAACAACATGCGCAGATGAGTACCTCGTGCTGATCTACATACATTAGCATAAATTAACAGCATTAAACGGCCCTGGAATGCGTTGCATCAGTTACGTATGTCCTCAATAGATCATCATTCTCTGGCTACTATCCTAAATAATGACACGAAATCGAGGTTTATGACGGTACACAAATATCTCAATCTCAATCTTAGGAATCAAAAATAAATTTACGGTCGACTCAATTTCACGAATACTAGTGTTAAAGTTGTCATTCAAGTTTGGAGTTGAACAGGTGTCGTATGGGATCAATCGATCCGATCCAGGTTAAATAATAGAAGCTGTAATGGACATCTTTCTCTACCATGAGTCCATGAGTGTTGAAAAGTATATTGGAAAAAATAGCAAGTGTATACAGAGAAAGCAAGACCAATCTGAAGAACAAATGAAACGGCAAGTGAGTTTTGGCAAAGACCGGAGCAAATGAATTTTGTTTCATATCTGAAATGTGTCTACTTTATTCCGTTCAGAACATAGTTACTGCTAAGCGTTGGGATATGCTGGAGAAGAAATGTCTGAAACAACAGCTTAAATGGTTGCTTATTCGTAACATTCACGATCACATCAAGCCGCTGAACATTAGAATGTCGTAAAAGTTCTTGATAGATGAATCGTAGAAGAAACGGTATGGCTTCTTTGCAACATTAAAAGACAACGACCCGGGTGAATCGGCCGTAATGCGCTAAAACCACTGTCCTGTTGACGTATTTTCCAACATGCCAAATCTAATGCGAAATCGAACCGGCAAACGTTGTGTTTCTATTACCAGGCAGCACTGATGGTTTCTTGCCAAGGCCTTAAGATTTCGCCGATATATATATCCATTTAAAAAAGTACTCCAAACAGCTATACGAGCCAGGACTGCACGAGGAACCGATAGATATGATGTTGAACATCGTTTGGTAAGACAAAAATAGACCTTGATGCATCTGAATGGGTTCTGTGTCCGTTGTTCGAGTCAATTAAATCAGTGGACTACCGAATTCGAGTTTTGTTTGGAGATAGATGGTATAATGATCATTAAATATGCTCGCAACTAGCGAAGAAGAACGGCTAAAATCAATTCTATTTTGAAACCGAATAAAGCCGGAACAGTAACGGTGAAGAGTTAATCCGAACTAATGATCTTAAATAATTTCGAAAGCCAATGTTTTAACGTTCGTCAGGTATTCTAAAGTGAATACGCCGGATTGATGTGCAAGGGACGGAATTTATTGATTACTGATATAGATGAAAAACACTACGTCATACACACACACAGACGCGTAAAGCTTTCCCGTAATTATTTTCGGTACAAAATTGCTATCATTACCGATTGTGTTGAAACCACTAAAGGAAAAAATAGTTTTTGGTTTCTGTGAGTTTCAAATCATAAAATTGAGGAAAAAGAAATGTCATAAAACAACGTCGATGTTGCCAGTTCTTTCTATTGTTGTTTTGCTTCATAATTTACGTACGCTTGTTATTTCCGCTACTGCTACTGTTGTTGTTATTTTCCCAAGAAACGTACCAAATAATGGTTAATATACAATATGTATACGGGACGCGACAAATTGCCGAAGTAAATTAACCTGCACCAAATTATACGGCGTTCGTCCGCGAAATAAATGTTGCGTGCGAACCCGCGTAAGCCGGCCCAGCGCACTGCATTGAAGGTCAAACTGGTTTTATAAAATTAATGGTCATTTTGAGACAGCGCCCTTGCATAACAGAGAATTAAAATGTATAATTGAACAACTTTCCTAACTGCTTTCAAAAAAAATGTCGGAAAGATATGAATATACTTTGGTATTATCCGAGGGTATTTATTATACTACTGGTACATCAGGTTCACACTGAGTTGTGTTCAGTTGGCAGTGTCTGGATAGTTCAATTTCTTTCACAGACAGGTTCGTATGTTGGCTTCATCATTAGACCAATCTAGACGGGTTTACGCATTAGCGCCACGAATAAGCGCCAGATAACCGAAGTAAAAGTTATCTGATGCGATTGACGGTTGCCACCGACCTCGCCTAACATCGTATACTGAGTCTTCATATCCATACATGCATGGTGTGTCAAAAAGGCTCTGTCATGACTGTCTTCTTATTGAAAGATAAAGAAAGCCGGCTGTAAAATAATCTGCAAGCTCGTTTGTATGTGTGAAATACCCTCCACTACTCCACAACGGAAGCCCTCGGAGCAAAACTATGACAACGGTAACTGAAGAGAAAACATACACTGACTGAAGCAGCCGAACTATTCATCGCCAATGGCGTACACGCAGTTACGGGAAAAATATATCAAGATTTCACTAAGAAATAATATGTATTAATTTCCCAATCAAATATAGTTTGTTTGAGCAATGATGATCACTTCTCGTTCCGGTTCAAACGGGTGTTATCTTTCAACTCTTTCTTCCATAAGAAATACAATGACGCCGGAGTACAGTGAAGATCAGGTTAACTTAACGCAATTTAATTTATTGCTGTTTTGTTTGTTGTACCAATCACCATGGTAGAGCAAAATTTCAGCAACCAATTAATCGGCATATTAAAATGGCGGACGAACTACGCCTCATAAGGCTAATTCAAAATCATGTAAATCCGTCCAGTATTTAGGTGATGATACACGCGTCGATTTTAACGGCGATTTTTTCGTGCAACATTGTTGCGCGAAAAGTTTTTGAATTACCTTCAAAAACCTGCTGAGTGCAACAGTGTTACCTGAATTTTGTTGGAGTTGCTTCGTGACATACTCGCCATTGACTTTTCGCAGAACGTCGTCCCAGAAACCTGTTCGCTACGCCCCCGGAAACGAGGTTACATCAACAAACAAACACCCGCACTCGTCCACCGTTTTATTAACGAGGGTGTTGCGCTAAAAATCGTCCCGTGTAAAATACATGTTGCCCATCGGTTTGTTGCGCTAAAAGTTGTCTCGTGTAGATGCATGCATTAAAAATCGTCATTAAAAATCGTAGCGTGTGATATCACCTTCAGACAACTAACATGCCCTTTAAATCATCTGCCGGAGTAAACATTTTGATTGCGAATATGCAAAACCTACAGCCGGAAATAGAACTTGTATAAGTCAGTACTCTGTGCACCAGATGTGCCGGTTCACTTGACAGTATCACTATAAAGTCCATAATGGCGTCTAACAGTACTCAACTTTCAATTGAATGGAGAGGAGTAATCTGTTATAACCTATAACGAAACGAACTAGGCGTGCAAGTCCGCAACGGTTTAATATTTATGAACTTTATCAGTTATAATGTAAATGTACCAACCATGATTTCAAAAGGCCGCTTTGTGTCAGGAACTATGAATCTCTGGTCAATGGATAACAGTGAACATCGCTATTATAGTATGAAAACACATGTTCGGTCTGTTTTTTTGTGTGTGTTTGTTGCTTTTTATCGAATATTAACGGACTTTTGCAATTAGGCAATCAAGTGGTTGTATTGGATGGCAAAACAAATCTGACTTCATTTATTTAAAGGCACTCTACGAGATCGGCAGTTGTCATAGCAAAACGTGTTTGTAAATGCTATTTTCCACCTCTAATCGATTGTCGATCTTCCTAAAACAGCGTTTTAACGTTTGTTTGTCATACAGTGAAGCCTTTCCCATGGGATCACGAGCGCAATTCATTGGTTATTGAAGTGATATATCAGCATGTGACTGTCAGCTGTAAAGGGCCTATTGCTCCTGCATTTCGATGTTAGCTGAAGTGATCTGACGACAATTCTGACAACGACTTGTTGAGTAAACTTCTACGCTTGACGGTCGACACCGCGAAACACGCAGCAGAACAGGTTGGTGATCGAAGTGAAGGCAGTTCCGGGTGCGACTAAAATCAGTTGCAAGATCTGATGAAGTAGGCCATGTAACGGGGACTGTTGCAGTGAGAAGACTCAGTGCGGTTAGCTAGCGCTCGAAACGTCTGCTGAAACTCAGTTAGTATTCCCTTACAAACAGTGCCCAGTTCCTGAAAGTCTGATTGGTAATCGACTACTGATTTGGGATTAAAAACGTATTGTTTGACTGAGGAATGATTAGCACCTTTCTACTTGTAATCCTAGAATAAAGAAATACACGCCTTTCAAGAGAACCAACATCTTCGGTTAAAATTACACCAGGGTTAACGCTAATCAGGCTTCGAGGAACTGGGTGATGTGACATGCAACATTGCGAAGGAAACTACTGTACAATACCAAAATCTTTTAGTAATAGTAGAGGTATTTTTGCAGTGATAGCATTGGTGAATATTTTATGGTGATTCTATTTTCATGCGTGCGGCAGTGAAATAAATGTTTTAGGGCAATGTTTTGGTACATGTACTCACAAAGATTACCCACGTCTACTTTTACAATTTAACCTCTGCTATCGTGCTCTATAGTGACCAAATTCTTTCAAAATTCCATTTCGATTGAGATAATATGTACAGCTTCCTCGGAGTGATTTTCCACGACCTGGCAAGGAAAAAAAAGAGAAAACAGACATTAGTTTCATGTTTGATAGTAGCCACATAAATATACCTATTTCCATATTTTCGAAGATCGTATCACCGTATGAACTCTATAACAGTCTCAACTAGAGATGATCTACTTGATGTGACAGTACAGTCGGTATTGCATGACGAATATTAATCCCACTGAGTAAACATCGAGCCAGATGAGACGGGGCGTCGTCGGCCACTCAGCTGAGTCATAATAAACTGGCGTGGGTTTAAATAAGATATATAATTGTCAGTTGTTATGACCAGTACCTCTCTCATTTTATTCTTTGATTGAATTGAGCACCACGAAAACTCGTAATCCAATCCACGCTACTATATAGTACTAGCGTGACTCAGTAAATTCAGGAACAACCGAGGCTGTTCGAAAGCTTTCTTCGAATGGTTTATTTAAAATCAGTATATATTTTTTCCTCCTAATAAATCTTTTGTTGATAATAATTTATAAGTTCTTTTTGCTGTAGCTTTTGGGTTGGTTACAATGAGGCGCATTAATTGTTTGGAAACTCTAAGCTTCTCGTACGATATGTTAAATTTGTTTATAGTTCAATTTCTTTCACAGACAGGTTCGTATGTTGGCTTCATCATTAGACCAATCTGTCAGTTTACTGACAGTTATCTCGTGCCTTTGCTCGAGTGCATAACTACATACATGCATGGCTGCATCAGTCTTGGATCGCTGGCCCGGTGTTGACATTTCCTTTGTATTAACTGGGGTTATGGGTTTCGTTTGCTTGATGGAAACATTTTAAAACTCATTTGCTGGCAATCAGTTGAGGTAAATGTTGCAGAAAGTATCCATACCTTTTAGGCGCAATTTATTGCCGGGAATTGATTTTTTTTTTAAATGGGCATATGCTGTGCAATTTCATCGTTGCATGCATTCCGGCAATGTTGCAGTCAGATGTGTCCGTACTTTAGTTATATGGGACAGAATGGCACAGTGACTGCTGCGACTGTGAATGTGTCCTCATGCATTTTTACCACGAGTGGATATACTCAGTACGGTAATTTCATTTTGCAACTGACGATGGCGTGGTGTGTCCGGTTGATTGTTGTTGATCGTGTATGCCTTTTCATCTGACATCTGAGAGGAAACACTGGTATATAATCAAATAAAGTCGATTGAGGTAAGCTAACCGCCGTGGAAAGCGAGTAGCAGCTGACGTTTCGAGCGCTAGCCCTTCGTCAGGGCAAAAAATCTGAGAGGGAAGACTGGTAGGAGGCCCAGGTTTTAGGACAAAAAGGCAACAAAAAGATTATTACCTAGATCAAACCTGGAGTGCCTTCCTACAAATCAATATGTTTTAATGATCGCTCAGTTTCTTGCTGCTCTTTGACACAGACCAGTAGTAGCGAGTAACGGTGTCTGTCTTTAACGACAAAGACCGGCAGCGCCACAGCCTGCCAGACAGTGTTGACAAGCAGTCATTGTTGTGTAGAGTTGCGTGACCTCAGCCCCACGCCCGATTTAATACTTGAAAAATAACAAATGAATTGCATGCAATTATTGCCGGCAATGTTTATGTTATCTGACCTTTCTAATTTGTATTTTCCTTTAAAATGTATATGGAAAACTATGTGTATATATTATGTATACACACACGATCTTTGATCACGATCCTGTGTCGGGGTCAATATAGAAGTTCTGCTTTATTCAAATGGTGTTTAGACTAAAAAATATATTGTGGACGCTAACTTCATCATGTAATCAAGTAATCATATTTTACTGATCCTACCTTTGAAGCGACAACGCCGATCTCACAACGTTGCTTTGTCATTACAAGCAAGAATCCAACATCGCAGGTACTTGGAATATGATATATATGCGACACATCACATCATGCCACAGAGCGCCGGTGTTTATGGTGCTAAATTATCCGGAATTATGATACTACAAATCTATAAATGGGAGTCACAGTTTAACTCTTAACGGGGAGCCAGAATCTGATGCTACCACTAAAAAGAGCACATCACAACTAATAAGTTTCAAAATTCAACATTTAGCTTATTATCACAACTGATTCTCATATCGGAGTTTCCTTTTTTATTTGTCTTTGTTTATTTTTTCACCTTGCCATTTAACTTGTCTTTGAAATGCTATTTTGTCCTCTAAAATTCACACTGAATATAAATATTTTGCAATATCTAACTTTGGTGGTCTAGCTTAGTTGGTACAAAATAAAAGTATTTGTTGTTGTACGTTTTCCAAGTTTAGAAGGAAAACTCCTGGAAAACTGTGTAAAAATCAAACATGATGGGCTCCTACTTGGCAAACGTACTAGCTGTGATGTGCTCGTTTTTCATTGGTAGCATTATTCTGGGTCTCCGTTCATTGTCTGACAGCGTTATAATTATTCTGCGGGTTGTCACGATGCAATGTCAGAGCCCTTGATATTCGCAATCCGCGCCGGACATGGTTATTATTCAGCGATGTTGATAAAAAATCTGATCGCTGGTTAATTTCATAGATGAATTGACGAACCTCGCCTACACGTGGGATGGATAAAATCAAAGCAAACGTATAAAATATTGCATATATCATTTCAATCAAGCTTTGAGGGCTTCCTCACTTTTTTCAAAAATAGCCCTTTATTTTGCAATATTTTACATCTTTGTGTGATTATTATGGCCCGGTAATTGTAAAAGACCTGTGCTTCTTTACATCACTGCGCTCATTGCATACTAGAACATTATACGTCCTTTGAGATCGATTACCTTGAAATTATTGGAAGAAAATTGGAATAGTTTCTGTTTGTTTTCCATGAAGAGATTAATAGCTACGTGGTTATGTGAAGTGTTATTATAATCATGCCTTTAAGGTGATGTTACACGCAACGATTTTTAGCGACGATTCATTTTTCGTGCAAAAAGTCAAAATAGTGTAACATGGTACGCTGGACGATTTTTAACGCAGCCAATCTTCGTTGCGGCAACATGCTGCAAGTTTTTGAATTACCATCAATAACTTGCAACATTGTTGCGCGAGTTTTGTTGGAGTTGCTTCGTGTAATACCCTCGCCGTTGACTTTTCGCGCAACGTCATCCCAGAAACCAGTTCGCTACGTCCACGGAAACGAGGCCACGTCAACAAACAAAGACTCCACTCGTCAGCCATGGGGCTAAATGAGTGTGTCGGAGTAGGAGCCTAGGTGCTAGCTAGATGTTGCCCTAAAAATCATCCCGTGTAACATACCCGTTGCCGCATCAATGTTGCGCTAGAAGTTATCTCGTGTAACATGCATTAAAAATCGTCGCGAAAAATCGTCGTTAAAAATCGTCTCGTGTAACATCACCTATAGAAAGTGACGATTTCATGCTCAATTGATTTTCTGCAACAGTGAAACTTAGTACAGCAGCACAAATTAGCGTTGGTACTTGGTAACGTATATTACTAAGTGCGGTAACGTAAATTACACTTTCAGTATCTTTTTAATGAGAGTAGAATGGAACTGGACCAGAAAGGTATGCATGCGTGATCAATTTATATCAGAATCAAGAAAAACTACAAAAAAATATAATTTCTCTCCTTCATTCTTACATTACATCGAATGGTAACGTAAATGACAAGTGTCTCTGTTTTCTCCAAAAAAAATTGCTACATGGTTCAGTGTAAAAAATATAATAATCATGTCTTTAGGAATTGGAAGAGTGATGACTGATTTGAATTCATACTCATGATCAATTGATTCTCTGCAAGAATACTTCGTGCAGCAGACTTAGCTTCACAACTTAATTGGTAACGTAAATTACTAAGTCCAGTAACGTAAGTTAATCGTTGTCTTTTTTGAATGAGAGTAGAATGGAAATATTAAAAAGGGGCCGAATGCAACGATAACTGTTAACTGTTTCTCAAAATCAAGAAAAGAGTACAAAAATATGATCCCCCCCCCCTTCAATCACTTCTAAATGGTAACGTAAATGACAAGTGTATATCATGTCTCCGTCGATGACTTAACCTTGCTGAGAGAAAGCTGAAACCTTGCATTGAGTGTCATCTTGAGTGTTGGATTTTCCGCCAAATACCTGATGTGCAGATTGTACATATAGTCCCAGGGAATTCTCTTTTGCACCTTGATGCCACCACACGTTTTTAAGTCGTTTTTCCTGGTATCATGCGACTATTATCTTCGCGCTCCAGGAATGTCAGAACATCTGTTTCTAGCTCCTGCTGCAAGTGTTTTTTTGACATCCGTGGCAGCCTCTTCGGCTTATATGGACCTAATGAGCTAATACTTCTTCGCTATTTTCCGCCCATAATATTTTGAACGACGCGCTTTCCCACAGTTGTCTTCAGTATTGGCCTTAATCGACTCCTTAATAATTATGCAATACGTCATTTACGTTAACTAAAGAAAACAAGTGTTTATGGTTAGGTCACTCATGGATCATTCGAACCACGATCACTACAGAAAATAAAGTAACTTTCGGCTGTATTCACTTAATCCTACCTCAAATGAAGATCAAAGAACTAAGACAACCGAAATGTATCTTAGACAGAACTAGTTCTTTGATTAGTTAACTGCGTGCCAGCAACCCAAAGAAACTGAAATTGCGTAAAAGCGTGTCTTGTGGGAAGTAGCTTAATGGTCGTGGGTCGTTGATTGTGGGTAAGACGTCGTGGGTCGTGGCCGTAAAATTCGTGTATCGGGTGACATCTAGGCCTGATCGGATTGTGCTAGCATAGTTTTGGCATAATTGGAGCAAACGAGCATAATTTTTCAAAGAAGCACTGCTCGAGCATAATTACCAGATTGTAGCATAGTTTGAAGCATTAAAGCCAAAAGCAATGCTATTATTGCTTTTATAGTGCCTTTCCTAATTATTAGCTGGTATATTTTGCTTAGATTCTAAAGTTTTCCAAAGCAAATACCTGAATTTCACTTAACGAGTGTGCGTTAAACGTGAAAAAAGCCAAAAAGCCGTCTTTTGTTCAGAGCGTGTGATTGGTTTCTGTGTCCGTTGGTACTAAAACGTATAGGACATGTCTGGGGCGTGTTTCTTTCACTTTATAAGTGTGACTTAACCTTTGAAAAATAGGTCACCTAATAAAATGTGTGAACAACTAAAAATTCCGCGCATCAACTAATGCCGGCCGTCTTCGAAAAAACGTTTTTTTTGTGAGCATAATTGTGTAATCTACGAGCATAGCTTTTGAACTTTGGCATAACTATATTTGGGCATAATTCGACAAAATTTGGAGCAGTGCTAGCGGCATAATATGCCACTTTTAAGAGCACAATCCGCTCAGGCCTAGTGACATCCGTGCTTCGCATGCGAGTTGTTTACAGTGATGTCTTGTTTTACAATACGATGTTTGCCATGTGGACTGGTATAATATCCTGTTACAAATTAACATTATACCAAAACGCTCTTTTCATTCTCTGTAAGACCTGGACCAACTCAAATAGTTGGTAACGTAAATGACGACAATAAACAAACGTCACCAGCTTATTCTACCCTAGATGATTTACCAGCTGCTATTTCCGATACTTGCCATTAAAACCACGTTTACTTAATATGTAGGTTGTTTAGCTCTTACAAAATCCTTAACTTTCATTGTATTTGAGACTAAATATGAAATTTAACTAGTATTTTTGTTTGCGGTAACGTAGATTACTTCAAACCATGCCACAGCTGTATTAAGGTTACCGGATACCTTCAGGGTGCGTTTCCAGTCTAAATTATGTAGCGCCTCGTGGAAACATCGTAGATAATTCATCCATGTATCATTTTAAAGCTTATAAAATTTGCTACAAGAATACATAAAAAGTTTTGAGTTCTTTGAAAATCTCGAATTTTCGGCGATCCCGTTTCTCCGATCTAGTGAGATGGCTTTCAGAAGCTCCGACTCCGAAAATATTTTAAAGTTTTAAAATCTGTTTGCTTTGTCGCATTTCAGAGGAATCGTATTACAAAAGCGTGTCGGGGAATTTCAAAATTCGATTTAGTTCAAAAGTTATCATGCTCTTCGTGAAAAGGCGAAAACATAGTCCGAGTCGATATGCGAGAAACGCCATCAACAGCTCCCTTTTTAGAATATCAATTGACATTTTGTGAAAATTTCACATTAATTGAATATTTTTTTCTTGAGTGGGAGCTTTTTTAAAACTCTATTTTGGTTGAAAATCGAAAACGTAGAAGATAGCACTGAAGCCCGCCTCCCCAACAATTAGCGAGCTCTTGGCCAATCATTTCTCATCACAGTTCAACTATCTGTCAAGATTTCCCGCCAATGTTGTCAAAGTCAAAGTCAAAACTTTATTTAGACATGGTGATCTATCAGGTTAACTATACAAAAATACTAAAAGATATAAAATACCACAATTAAAAAAAAATATTCTAGCGCTAAAACTACTGATATGTACATGTATGAAATATACAATATAATAAAACGAAAAATCCCTGTTTCACAAAGATGCCTAGCCTGGGAAACCAGCCGACTCTTATCGCTTCCCACTCGCGAAAGAGACGTCTGGGAAGTGAGGCAGAAAATGCCATACTGATGACGTAGCAGATAGCCTTTCATGATGCATAAATTAGTTGCAATTCTCACAAGCCGAATGCGAACAACAGAGTTCTTTTCAAGGAATATAACTACCGAGGCTGCTCGTTTGCTTGGCAGTGGATCACCGTCATGAACAACCATGAAATTCAAGCCTACATATTTAGCGTGTGTTGGTAGCTCGCTTGCTTCGTTCTTTCAGCGGCTCGGCCCGGTCAAGAGAATTTGTCCTACGACTGTCAAAACATAATAGTTGTTTATAATTTCAAAACCTACACACAGCACAGCAGGCCACTTTTCAAGCCAGCTCTTTTGCCAGGTCAGTAGCCGAAGAGGTTAGCTACAGAATGCAGCGGTTATTTTCAGGTATACTACCGAGGCTGCCCGTTTGCTTGGGTGATTGATTCATATCACACTTGGTTCGTGATTCATAGCACACTTACATGTAATTATGTTTATTCATAGCCCAGATTCACTGTCTGAACGATTTATCCGCCGCAACAACAACTCATCCAGTGTTTTGTGATAGCTCAGTGTATGTAGGTTTACTGATATGAAATTATAAACAACTATGACAGTAGTCAGTACCTTTCTTGTAAATGTTTTGACAGTACGACATTTCGCTTTTATTTTACTAGCCGCTGAAAGAACTCAGTCTGCAAAGGAGCCAACAACAGCACCGGCACACGCTAAATAGGTTTGAATTTCATGAGTTGTTCGTGACGGTGATCAACTGCCAAGCAAACGAGCAGCCACGGTAGTTATATTCCTTGAAAAGAACTCTGTTGTTCGAGAATTGCAACTAATTTATGCATCGTGAAACGGCTATCTGCTACGTCATCAGTATGGCATTTTCTGCCTCACTTCCCAGACGTCTCTTTCGCGAGTGGGGAGCGATAAGAGTCGGCTGGTTTCCCAGGCTAAAAGATGCCGTGTTTGTTGTGAAATTGAAACCTCGTATTTGAGCTTTGAAATTTATCAGCGATGGCGCTTGCCTTATATACACAGGTAAGTTATTCCACAAAGCCGCTCCGCTGTAACTAAAGCTCTTTTTGCCATAGTTAGTATGAGGCAGTGGACGGTATCAGCTTATTTTCCGAATTCCTTAGGGTATACTTTGAGTTGTTATTCCAATGGCATTTTTGTTGTAAGGTAATCCGGAGTTTCATTGTGCAAGGTTTTATAAACCATAATTGATTTAGCAATTTCCCGCTGATGGCTTAACCTTTCCCAATTGAGGGTTTGTAAAAGTTCGTCCGCGTGGCTATCATAAGTGGCAAAGGTTTGATACGCACAGCGCGATTTTGGAGTTTTTGAAGTTTTTCGGAAAGGCCTTTACGGCTACAATTTCCCCAGACAACATTGGCAATAATCGAAGTGAAGTTAGATCAGGCCTTCAAATAGAGTGAGTAGCGTTTCACGTGGGACGAAACCGCGCGTACCCGAAGCAATTTTCCGAGAAATCATTTTAATGTGACTTTCCCAGTTCAGATTCTGATCTATGACAACCCCAAGAGACTTGGTAGATGACACCTGTTTAATAGGGACACCATCAATGTCAAAACTGGGATCTTGACACCATCAATGTGACAACCATCAACTGAGTTTTGACACCATCAATGTCAAAACTGTTGATTTCCAATCAAAGCTAAATGTTGTTCTAGTTCTCTTGTGTGACTTGAAAAATGGGAAAGACCAAAAGACCTCGAGGTACAAAGCCAAGGTGAACACCTATAGACGCCTTTAATGCCAGCATAGTTAGTAGTGGGACAGCGATTTGCAGGCGTCTGAAACAGCACGGCAATAGCGAGATCGTTTCAAGCGATTCAGAGTCACCGTCGGACTTTACGTTTCCATCAAAGCTTTCTTGGCCCGGGTTTCTTGGAAACAAATATTCTCTCGGCTGGCTCCTATCAATATTCTTCTTTATGTTCAGATGTGGACCACTCGGCAGTTTGTCTGAAAGTGAAAATACGAACCCTTGTCGGGTTTTGCGAGGACTTCTATTTAACTATTTGGCTCGTAGTCGTATGCATTGTTTGGCCTTGTTTTGCTTTTCTTTCTTCTTTGTTTTCCAAGCTAAGGGCATCCTGCTAGCTTTTTGGAAGACATAAGGTCAACAACCGATGGAATTATGGAATTGTGTGTGGAAAAACCTTTCCATGAATTTAATATGCGCTAGCTTTCCCCACACCGTCGTTACGGGCGAGTGAGCACTTGTCATGTGTTTATTGATATGCTGTCAATCAAACAGAACCTTTTACTTCCGTTTAAAAACTTCCTTTTGGTATTTCTCCGTCAATATCAATTATTTTTGAACGGAGTTTTTGGTATATGAGAGTGTACTACTAAAATTACATTTCTGTGCGAAAAACATTTCCCCAGCTTTTTCGTTTTGAAGGTATCCAGTAACCTTAATAGTGCCCAGTAGAGAAAAGATTTATATCTGAAGAGCTCACTGTCTATTATATTCTTTTATTTAGCCCCGAGTCTTGACCTAAAAATGTAAACTTTAAAATTGTATTGTCTCTTTTCCTTTCTGAGCCATGTGACAAGTGTGACAGGCGGTTTCACGATGAATATCCTTCATATTATAATTTAAGATAAAAAATTATGAGTGGTTTGGCAGTGATATAAGTTCCATGGCATATACATGTTATCTATATTATTATTCCATTTTAAATCATGTTTGCCACTGATATTTTTTGTTTACGTGCGACAACGTTAACCTCCAGTTGCCTCCGTTTACTTAGATTGACTGTTAAGAGCTTTTGCTGAATGTTTAATTTACATAGCTTGCGTGTCGGGTCTAAAGAGTTCCATAGAGAGACTGTTCTATAATAAAATGTTCTCTGACCACTAGCAGTTCTAAAAGGTGGTATGTTCAGCTTTTGCGAGTTCCTAGTGGTGGAGCTTTGCAACATCGGAGCGTTTAATGAATTGTGCAGCCAGTAGGTAGTGGGGCACATCCCGTCATGCAAATGAAGGACATGATGATGGCACATTACGGTACTAGTAGAGTTGTCATCTCACTGGAAGCCAACACAACGGATTCGATTCAGGATGGGAGTTACGTGTTCGAATAGACCAGTTCCCGGTTAATTCCGACATTTGGAACTGAGGGGTGCAAACATGGCGAGAAATACCGTATGGGAATCCGATGCCAAATAATTTCCGTAAAATCGAATTTCTGAAATATTTACTGTCTGCAAACTTAAGATACCAGGTAAAAGATTAACTGATCAAAATTTGAGGGATGTAGCTGTTCTGGGAAGCGCCT
Source organism: Actinernus sp. WN-2022 (assembly GCA_030867875.1). Classification (NCBI taxonomy): domain Eukaryota; kingdom Metazoa; phylum Cnidaria; class Anthozoa; order Actiniaria; family Actinernidae; genus Actinernus; species Actinernus sp. WN-2022. The sequence continues at coordinate 129,032,047 of JAOWCC010001634.1, read as the reverse complement.
GCAATCGTGTTTTCAGTTTTCCATACATTTCCGCGGGAAAATTTACAACAGTACGTTTTTTTTCGGCATGATACTTGTACTTTAACTTAAATTTATTCATTTCTTTATTGGGGAGTTGACTTGGAAATCTTTAGTTACTTGAATCTTTAGTTACTAGTCTTCAACTCCCAGTACTCATTAAATTTCAATTTAACTTCATGAATATTTATGTATTAGTTATATTTCTTACAAACATCTTGTGTTTATGTCTATTATAATTATTGTAAGCAATTAAAGAGCAAATAAGTAAAAAAAGATTCAAGATTCAAGTGAGACTGAAGTGTCTCGAAGCCTCAAGTAACGGATTGTAAAATATACTGGATAATGTAGTGCCACTCGTTTGCTCTGGAGCGGCAGCTAGGGCTATAGCCTCTCGAACTTGTGAGTTGCTTTTAGCATCCCTTTACCTTGGCTGTTCACTTGTTACTGCCTTCCACTGACTTTCACCTGACATTACCATAAAATTCGTTTACAGCAAAATATCACAATTCGCCTATGTACACCCTTTTGAAGACCATGTTATTCTACGTTATCAGTGCAAAGTTTCAGATGGATACGTCATGTAATTCGCATATGCGATCAATTTTAATACATGTGAAATTCACTGATGTGAATGTAAATTCTCCCAAATTATGTTACCATGGCAACACGCAACAAATTCGTACAGACAATTTATCAATGATCATTCACACTCAGCTCACTTTGAACTCGGATCGATCTCGGATCGATGTAACTGCCTAGTGTGAACGGCCCCTATAGGTAGCCCATGTACAGGCCTTGTTCAGTATACAACAACTTTTAATCAAAACCCTTATGATCTCAAAATGATTTCTATACTACCCTGAAAACTGAAATCGCAATAAAAACTATTTTCTTTGCAATGCAAACGTGTAAGAATGTGTTGAAAGTGTATTGCACAATAGTTATGAGAAGTCGTGTTGTTTTCCAAGTAAAACTGAGCTACTCATTCTGCTGGAAAATCTGGTGAAAAACTAGTCTATCAAAACAATTTTAAGAATAAATGTGTTAGAAACAAGAATTAGATAATTATATAAGAAAATAACTGAGCGCCGGGTGACGATTATATGCGATCTCAACATGCAACTAAGTGACTTCATCGAAACTATTGACAATACACTTTCAAAAACTTCCTACACGCTTGCATTGCAAGATAAATCGTTTTTATAGCAATTTCAGTTTTCCAGTCCAAATATCATTTTGAAACCATAAGTGTTTTGTAGTCGGTATCGCTTTAAATAATAGTGATCTAATTTAACCCCTTATTTTACAACAAGGTTAACATCACCATGTTTGTGTTAATTGTAAACAAGCTACTCTTAAATTTTCGACATACAGGGTCATTTCTGCCGTTAAAGGACAGTAAAGGAGTACATTGAAAAATGCTTATCTAGCAGTTCAGTGAGTTTATTCAAAAAGTACTTCTTAAACAGTTCTAAAGGCACGTGTTCGAGTGACTTATTCTGGCTCATTATTCTGAAATGAGAAAACTACTCATATACTTCTCAGACTTCTTTCGAAACGTGACTTCTTTCGAAACGTTGAAAGTAGATATGACTTGTTATACTTCCTTTAAGAAGAATGTGTTTTGTTTGCTAACTAAACCATATTTCATTTTCACTGCCTTGATAAGTAAGCTATTTTGAAGCGTAGCTACAGCCTGTACAAACGGCGGAACTTTAGCTCAGCTTATTATACGACTGTCTTCAGGATGACTGGAAGCTACAATGACAGAAAAAATCACTTGAAACACTGCTCGGTTTTAGATACCATTCTTCAATGTTGTTTTAGGTGCACGTTCAATGTGAAATTCATTCACTGTCAACATTGAAAGGGGAGGGAGTCTGGGAAGCCACAGCTGTTTTAACCGGTTGTGCCCAGTAATTTTTCCTTCTCGTATAATAACTATTTTTGTCGGGTGTTCGACAATTATGTCTCTGATTGTAGCGGTTTACGGTATCGAACGTCACCTATGATGCACCTGTTTCAAATAAAGGATGTCATGGAAAAACGATATCCCCAGACTGAAATAGATATATTGTGGTTGCAGCTGAAGATCAGGTGAGTTCGTTTGTGTTTGGGATCAAAAGCTTTTAACGGACGAGTTTTCTTCGAAGATACTTTCGAATTACACGTCCGTTCCGCATAGCTGGGCAGTAACCACAATCGATCCTTTATCGTTTGTCAGTGATGTGTGTCGCCTTGCTTGCCGAAGGCTAAATCCACTTCTCATAGATCAGACTCAGAGTCGGCTTACGTTTACAGATCGAGCACGTTATCAAAAGTTTTGATTTAATGAGAAACAATAACAAAGGATTATCCGGCGAGATCGCGCTTCATCTAAATACGCGTCTGGTGCTTAGCCGACGAGGGTCATCAGCGTTTATTTGTTGCTGAAACGGATTTTCACTGTCGCGTTTTTCTCTACGTACGCAAAACGTGCGTGAAACCTGGAAGGAAAAATGTTATTTTACGCGAGTGAACCCCCTTTTTGAAACCATAAGTGCACCTAATCCCTTTTACAATTTTTATCCATATGAATCTTTGAAAGGTTTTGAGTACTTCTGTGAAGAAATATTTGGCTTACATAGAATACTCTATGTTCTATGTTTGTTTGAAATGGTGAAAATTTGATCTTTCCTGATCCATGACCGCGTAAGAAAAAGACTGGGTCGATTCTTGATCTTACGTCATCTAATTCATTCCACTTTGCAATAATTTGAATAAATATTTAGCAGCTTGTCTAAAATAACTCGTTTCGTTACTAACAACTCACAGACTGTGTATATTATCTATATATCGATGTTGTTGTGATAGAAAGGCGGCATGGAGAATAATGCATTAATGAGTGAGATGCATCTAATAAACCTTTAAGTGTTGTATCCAACAAGCCCCATGCTAATGTCTGTCTGTATGAGGGAGGTCTCACAGCCGATTACTGACCTCCACTATCCCGATCGGATGAAATGGCAAGGTAAACTCCTATATTTATGCATACATACCGTCTCACCATTATGGGAGCTGTATTTCTTGCATCCTACGCACGTCCGTGATGTACACTATCAGGGCCGTAGCATGCCCTGAAAAACTGGGGGGGGGGGGGGGGGGGGGCACAAAGTCATTTCGCAACACGTGATCACCAAAACATATTTAATTTCATAGATAATCCCTATTTAAAGTTATATGTACTCTGATGGCATTCCTATAGTAGGGTCAACGAGCCTGTGGCAATAATTTTTTTAAAGCGAGTTGACTAGTCTCGCGTTGGTGGCTCAAGCGAGTTTCGGCTATGGCTGGAGACACGCCGTTTTACAGCGTTCGACAAAAAAATCCCCTGGGTTTCCGAGGGGGCCAGGTACCTGATAATACCTTGTTGTTGTTTTTTTGGAAAAAAATTGCCCCTATGACTATAGCGCTATGACTATAGCGCTGGGCACAAATTGCTCCGCTTTTCATCACAATTTAACAGAAAACATTTTAGATAGTTTAAAGCCCGATTTACACGACAAGTATGTTGGGCACGGCACTCCTAAATTTGGTCCCGCGGGCCGATAATTTTGGGACCCGCACTCTTGATCAGTTTTGTCGTGTAAATGAAGAGGCCGTGCCCTAAATGATCGGCATTCCTGATTTTTGTCGAGTAACTCAAGAGTGCCGGTTCCAGAATGCTGAACGGTTTACCAACAACTTTAGAATAAACAGACTGTTAAGATCATACTTTTAATCCTCAATCATACAGTGAAAACTATTCTAAAGTACAACAACGTGAACATCGAATACTTGTTTATAGCTATGTAATGCGTCACTGACATGCGCAGTTGGCATACGGAGCAAACATTTCATAATATTATTCCCATACTGAATAGTGGACCGGTCGCGTAGGAATAACAGTGAGCCTTGGAGCTTTCGTGTTCGATCTTTGTACTCTAGAACGATTTTCACTGTATGGGCGAGGTCTTTATAAGTAGTACATGTAAGGGTAAGCCCCCATTTTGAAAGCATATTCCATAAGTACGTCTTCGCATATAGGAAATACCATGGATGTGACGCTGCCCTCCTTAGCCTGACTGAACAATGGAAGAAAGAGCTTGGCAACCACAAAGTTATCGGGCTTGTCTCGAGGGATCTTTCAAAAGCCTTTGATTTATTGCCACACGACTTGATAGTAGAGAAACTAAAACAATACGGTGTTGATGAAAAGACGACTGAACTTATCCAGAATTACCTTTCAAATCGTCTCCAACGAGTGAAGCTCGGAAACATCTACTCTACTTGGCAAGAAATCACAGCAGGAATTCCACAGTGCTCCATACTAGGCTCTCTGATATTCAACATTTTCATGAACGATCTTGTCTACATTATCAGCCAGAGCAACCTGTCTGTGTACGCTGACAATACGCAGATCTTTTACGCAGACAAAGGTAACATTAAAGTCCAAGAGACCATTAACTCTGACTTAACCAAGGTCGACAAATGGTATGTAGAAAATGGAATGAAAAGGAACCATTCTAAGTATCAAGCTATTGTTATGGGAAAAACACAGATTAAACCTGAATTTTGCTACGAGAACATCAGTAGTGATTCCCAATAGTGAGGAGATCGAACTACTTGGGGTTATCGTTGATGATAAATTAAAATTTGATAAACATGCTGCCAAAGTCTGCAGGAAAGTATCCCAACAGATTGCTGTGTTAAAGCGCATGAGGAACATGCTTCCTTTCGATGTAAGAAAGAGTATTTATACATCTTTCATTGCTCCACACTTCAACTATTGCGCTGAGACCTGGCACTTCTGTAACAAGACCTCAGCCGACAAGCTGGAGAAAGTAAATGAGTCCGCTTTGTCTTTAAGGAAAATAGCACCCCGTACAAGGAGCTGCTTAATAAATTGGGGAGTACTACATTAAGTCAGCAGAGAGCCACAAAAATTGTTAGTACTGTTTATAAGTTACTAAATAACAGTAATTCTCCAGAGTGCCTAAAGGAATTACTCGAACTTAGACAAAGTGTATACACACTGAGAGGAAAAGATATATTGAATCTGCCGAAGGCCAATACTACTACGTATGGGCTTAAGTCTTGGCGTTACCAAGCAGCAAAGTTATGGAATGCTCTCCCAAACACAGCGCGACTGGCACCCTGCTAGAAAGCTTTTCGAAAATGCTTCATCGACATTGATTTTAATAGTTTTAGCTAAATTTCTACTTGTCACAATTAAGCACTACCTGTGCATTTGCCAGTAACACTCGCATGTTCAGTATTTTTATTCTAGAGAATTTTATCAAGTAAATCACTTATATAGATTACATATTAGGATTTTATATATATAAATAGATATTATTAGCTGGATTATTATGATAATTACTTTGTTTTGTTTTTCTGTTGTGGCAATACCTGTAAATTAGCTCCTTACAGCTAAGTGTATCTGATCACGTTAAATAAAATAAATTGTATTGTAATTGTATAAGTTTCAGAAGCCGTTGGTTGTATAAGGAATGACTTGGAGGGTCTTTAAATTGTATACGGACTTCGCCTGGCTGTAAGCAAGTAAATATACCCTCCGAACATGACGTTTTACTAGGTCCGTCGGCTCATGGCCGTTTCAGGCGCCACTAGCATACTGAACATTAAGGAGTAAGCTTTTACATGACTAATCAACACAAAATAAGTACTGCAATAATGGAACGGCAAAAAGCAATATCACATAACAGTCACTATGAATACTAATTAAGCGATTTTATCGGCCAAAAGTATGTTTCGTTATGTTTTAATCTCAATTGAAAGTAAGTATGGACCACGTGCCTCTGGAACTCTAGTTAACGTAGTATCTTCCAATTCCGTCTTTGTTTGTATAAATTACAAATGCATGTTATTTGGACAAGTACGCCCTCCGTCATTCCCTATAGATATCCGGTATTTTTCAAAACGGAACGCCCGACATTTTTAACAGCATCAAATCAAATGTTAGGGGACAAGAACTTCTCAGTTCAAATTTGAGCTTATCTAATTAAATTATCTTTGAGATACAGCGGTTTAAAGTTATTTTCTCAATTTCAGACATGCAGTTTTATAGTTTTAACAACGCATGATTGACTATTTATAAAACAAATTCTAAACTTTTAGCGGTATTATTCAGTTTCATAGAGCTTATCGGATAAACACCATCTATTTTGTTAAATTAATTTGGCCTGCAAATCTACGGTTCAGCGCAGTTTCGGCAAACGTTATGTAATTAAATAATAACCTCAAATGACAATTCCCCTCGTGAATTCTTCAATGTAAAACTTGAAGCTTGAATCTTCAGATGAAGCATTTACGCTAAGACAGTGCTCATATTTAAATTCTAAAATCAAATGTCTGTTCTGTCATCTGTTCTTTCTTGCTTGCTTTAAAATGCACAATTCTATACATACTTTTATCATTTGCCATTATTGACCTTCTATCCTGCTCACTTTCGGTGTGGCCGCGAAGACAAGCTTTTTGGAAATAGCTCTATATAATTATATAGGATAGCAAATGTCATTACCATACAACTTATGATAAATAATTATAATTATCATTAATTATTTGCCCGCCTACACATGATTATTATAGGCCTTTTGCAGGAAACAGTCACGTGCTGATATAATACTTCGTTAACGAATGAATCGAACTCGTGATCCCCATGGGAAAGGCGATGCCAGGGATGCTGGAAGGCAAGCTATCTTTAATAACGCTGTTTTAGAAAGATCGACATTCGATTGGAGGTGGAAAATAGCATTTACAAACAGGTTTTGCTAGTAACACTGCCGATCTCGTAAAAATGCATTTAAATAAATGAAGTCAGGTTTTTTTGCTAACCAGTACAACCACGTAATTGCAAGTTCCTGCAACAGGCTCATTCAGTTTCTAAATGTCGGTACACACGAAGGGGCAAGACCCCCGGGGCTTGTCCCCTCGTTTAAAATAGGAAAAATCTTGTCGCGGAGACAACATTTTGTCCCCGGGACTCGTCCCTTTAAATCAAACTAGTTTGAATTGAAGGGACAAGTCCCGGGGACAAAATGTGATTGTCCCCTCGTGCGAACTGTTTATGCAACATGTCCCTGGGACAAATATGAAAATAAACCAATAGTAAAGCGTCAATTTACTTTCCCACAAACCCTTACGAACTCTATTTCAAGATGGCGCCTGCTAAAATCACAATGTCCCTGCAAAACGTACCCTCGTCTGAACACAAGAAGGGATTTGTCCCCGGGACATGTCCCTGGGACTTGTCCCTTCGTGTGTGCCGACCTTAAAGCCTGGTTCGCACTAACGACATAAACATACGTATACGCGACATACGCAGACTCAGTGCGTAACAACAAGCGCCGCTTATGATCAATGCAATACTGCGGCTGTGTATGAACCAGGCTTAAAATGATTTCAGTTTTCAAAGGGACACTTCATAAGTGTCCACATCGTAGAGAGAGCCATTAGATTCATTGCGCATCTCTTTAACGTCATCCTCTTTGGCTCTTAAGACAGCCCAGCTGCGTGGCTTCACATCATTTTCCTTTCCCGACTGCGCTTCGTCATCAGTGTCGTCGGGTTCTTGTTTCGTCTTTTTCTTGCACCATAGATCTTTACACACACGAGCAACCCTTAGTGCGATGGCTTCACAAAATGTTTTAGGGCCCTGTAAAGAACAAATTGCAAGTCAAATTTATGTTCGTATTTGTCTGATTATTTTATCTGTTAAACTAGTCCACGATCGAGAATTTAACAAATAGAATATAGTTCTTCATGTTATATAACAAATTAATATTCCAACTTCGTGCACAGTACAAAATCCAAGCAGGTGATTGGCTAATGACAGTGCTTTATTGGTGACCACAACACGCTGTGCGCTCAGTTGGAATATTAAAAGTTAGAGACTTTGCGTTTTGTTATTAATTGACAGCCTTAGGCCTCGTGCAATATTCATATTTTTCGTTCATCGTACAGTCAGCGCGTACCTGAATTTGTCAATAAAATACGCACGCCCGATCTCCAGTAACTTCTCAGTAACCGAGATCTTTACGGGAAAATATCAGACCGAGGTCTAGTACTAACCTGGCCTCTCTATCGACCGCTCCTTAGACAGGAAGGTCACGGGAAAGAGAGTACAGTAGTTATCGCATGCGCATGTCAGAAATGTAACCAGGCCACACCATACAAATGTGGTGTAACCTGGCTACGTAGCTCATAATCATGGCGGCGAACCCGGAGTGATAGTGGAGTGTGGTGCCGTTTACTGCATTGTATCAACGTTTATTATACATTGAAAGTGTGCCATTATAAATGTGTACCAAAGTTTGAGCAACTAGAAGCATTATTTATACTATGCAAAGGGTAGATGCCTTCATCAACTTCTGCACTGACTTTGGCAAGTCGCTGGTTTGTACTTTATTTCCTTTCGTATGTGATTCTTTAAGACCTTCACCACAACAGACTTGCCCTCGTATCTCTGATGGATGATCAAATATCTAAACTAAGGGAGCACGGGGAAACAGCAGTGAAGCTGACTGATCTCAGTGAAAACGAAATGCATGGACTTGAACTTTCGATATAGGTGTAAATACAAATTGTTAATGCTCTCACCTGAAGAATTTAGTCCTAGTGTTCCATACGAGAAGCAATAAAGACTCGAAAGCAAGACATTGTGCTGCGGGAGGACATAGTTGCGAGAAATTCTGCATTGATATTATCGGCCATTTTAAGGTTGCTCGCGGGTATTGTGACAGCCGAATAGCCCTGCAGCTAACAGTCACGTGATGATATATAATACTTCATTAACGAATAAATTGAGCTCGTGATCCCCATAGGAAAGGCGTTGCCATGGATGCTGAAGGGCAAGCTATCTTTAAAAACGCTGTTTTAGAAAGATTGACAATCGATTGGAAGTGGAAAATAGCCTTTACAAATGGATTTTGCTAATATGCTAATACCGATCTCGTACAAGGCCTTTACTGAAATAAATGAAGTCAGATTTGTTTTGCTCTCTAGTACAACCACGTGATTTGTTAGCTGCAAAGGGCCTATAGACCGATTTAGCTTGTACAATTGTTGTCCCAATTCAGATCGTGTGATAGCGCTCTACAGGATTCAGTGCATTGCTTTTCAATTAGAGAAATTTATACATTTCCTATTGGGATACAGAAAAAAACAAGAAAACATTACTCAAGGGAAAAGTCAGGTGACCTGAATTGGGACAACAAATGTACAAGCTAAATCGGTCTATTTCGATATATGTTTCATTTGTTACGTAAATAGCTTTCAGTATAAGGCTCCGGGGTAAATGAACTTAATTTACCTCGGAGCCTCATATTGAAAATAAACTTGAGAAACGGCAAAGAACCGTTGACGAAAATCCTGCTGGTTGCTACGTTGGATCAAAGTCAGATCTAATCAGCTAAAATGAAAATGAATACGAAGTCCAAGGCTACGGCAAAGCTGACACAACGTAGGATTTTATATTGAATATGACAATATTTAGTACCTGAAGAAGGCTGGTATGGCCAGCCGAAATATAATTGTAATATTCAATATAAAATCCTACGTTGTGTCAGCTTTGCCGTAGTCCTTGGACTTCGTATTCATATTGAAAGCTTTGTGCGCGGCAACTGAATCATGTATATATCGAATGAGGGCTATTACAAAAGCGCACCAGTCCATTTTGAAACACATTTTTAAAGATATGGATTCTGCTCCAAACTTGACAGAAAAGTCTTTTGCCGTATGTCTGTCCCGGACGGCACGATTTGACGTCATCACGTCCGTAAAGTCAAGTCACAAACGTCAAAACAAGATTATTGCTATCCGTGTTCGTCAACTAGAAACGACTCTATCTCGCTCTTGTCACCTCCTTGTTGTCATAAACGTCTGGACCTTGTTCTTTGAAACAAGGGTAAGCGCTACCCAGGGTTAAATCGCTAACCCGCGAGGAGCAGGACCTGGTGTTCAAAGGGGCACTATCAACCACCACATGATAAATTTGATCACGACGAAAGACAACAATAACAACTCAAATTAGCAGAGTATACTTTACAGATATACTGGAGAAAATTTGAGACAATTTTCATGAAGGATGGCAACGATTCGAGTGGATGTAAAATACTGCTTTTAAGAGAATTTAGAGCAACTTGAAATCAGTTCGCTGTACATAATTAACGAAATCAAGTTTCGAAAATAAGCTTTTCTAATCGATTCACTTTAACCTTAAGTTTGTCATCATCTATCGAAGAAATTTGGAAATAATAATATCAGGACATTCACTTGGTATTTTTCTTCTATCTCACAGTGTGTTGTTTTTGTAGTTTTGTTTTTAAGAAACTTGAAGGTTCAATTTGATTGACAGATCCCTTTTAATTGATGGTATTGCTGATGTCAAAATGTGGCAAGAACAAAACGTGACGTCATCTGTGTATCAGTACTCTAAGGGCCTTGTCACATGGAGAACGTTGTCCCGGGTAGAAGGGATAACCCTTCTAGCCGAGTTACTCGGGGAGGGACAAATTTCCATACATCTCTCTGTAAACCATAATCAACTGTTTACATTGTGAATAAACTCGTCCCGCGGGTAGAAGGGTTGTCCCTGACCCAGGAATATTTCGTCTCAGCGAAATGGGTGTCCCTTCTTCCCGCGACAACTTTCCGACATCAACTCGCCATATAAACACTTTGTCCCTTGTCACTGTGGGACAACTCGGGGCAAATCGATCACACAGAGCTTAATGCTTGCGCACTGTGATGCGATTCTTGGAATCAACGAGGTTAGCTTTCCATATAAACGCTCGGTAAAGTTGTCCCTGCTAAAGGGGGTAACCCTTCTACCCAGGATCTTGTAACAAGGCTCTTTAATAACACATAGCTACGGACCAATTATAACGCGTGTTATTTAGTGCATAAAAATGAATACCTTGACTTTCTGCATTAAAATAACGTTGGCACTTGCGATACATATTACGATTGTTATGCTAATGTCAACCATTATTTCAAAGGGCCGCTCAGTTGTGTCAGGAACCAATGGATCTCTGGTTGGCACATTAATGACAATGGATGACGTGCAGTGAACATCGCTATTCATTCTATTACCTCTCTACTTGTGGTGTCACGAATCGAAGCATAGTTCCATTCAACGATCATAAGAACCCAGCCCAAGGCGATGCCGATAGCCATAAACACAAACACGCCCAGCATGTCATAAAGGCTTACTCGCTGAATGGAATGAGACCCTGTGTAGATACGGAAAAGAGAGTGATATAAGTAATATGAATTGGTTATAAAAAGTCTTAAATTAAGCCGTGAACTGCTGCTCAAACGCTAATATACCCGGAACAATTTCCAGCCTTACCATATTTTCTGGGACATTTTTGGCAGGTGTAGTATAATAGACCTTTATAACACAGCGGCCATCTTGGAATAAAACTATTGTTCTTGCGAACAATAGTTTTGAAATGAGAACTGTTTTGGAAACGATATCTAACTACTCGTCATGGTCATGATTTCAAATGTGTTCACCTGATGAATTATTAATGCATTTGAGAAGTAAGGTTAAACTTTCGTACTCTTAGTATATCCAAACATTTCCGCAGATTTGGCGGCCTCATGGATCGGCGAGTAGTGATTTGAAACGTCTGGGGGTATTTGACAATCTTTCAGCGCTCTGTAGAAACCATATCGATTACATAACCCGTATGATATCACTACGTGATCGCATGGGAATATCATGCAGTTCAATTCTCAAAGGACCCAAAATAGCTATAGTGCGTTGAAAAAAATGTTCGACACGCGCGGCTCACTCGCGCTCTCCTATAATAATAATAAGAAGAATAAGTCTTTATTGATAATCAAGGAAACAAATTCCAAACAACAGACGTGTTTGGATTACAAATGGCTGAATAAACATATATTTATAAAAACGCTCTTAAAGCGTTCTATGGCACACTTATGAATATTTCAAGTAGAGCGTTCTCGCTGACGTTAGCATTTCAAATGACAACTGCCTAGCTAGGCCGCCATCTTGTTTGACGGTAATCAATCGAGCGACATGGAAGTAGGTTTACATTCTATTGTGATGCTATAGATGAGAAACACAGCAGTAGTTGACCGGTTGAGTACGTGCGAAGCCCGAACTTAAAGTGCCTATAGGGCCAAATACCATATCATTAATATCGATTAATGTCATTAATATCGATTGTACAGTTTGGTCTGGTAATTGGCGGGATACGCGCGCCTGAATCATCAAAAGCGCATGCGCGTGACGTTTTTCCGCTGTAAGGGTAGAATGATAGTTTATTGCTTACCGCCGCCCTTGCCGCTTTGTTCTTCCATTTTGTCGATCATTTCGCATCTTTCCTTTGACGTCCATTTGTGTTTCAGGCTGTCAATCACAAGGTCCCGTTGCAGCCGAAAGATCTCCATGTTAAACAGGTTGGTTATTGGCGAGTTGAGCGGCAGTGCAAAGCCATATCCGTATGTGTTCCCAAACCTGTAAGATTCAAGACGGTGAAATGCACATAGGAGATCACCACTGGAAACTTCATCAAGATCCTATATGCGATATTAAACTCTCCCATTTAGTCATCAAAAATACCTAGGCTTGCACATACAGTTAGAATAATGACATTCTTGATTATTTGAGTAATAAAATTTATTATCATCAACAATTCTAGCATTTATTCAATTGCAGGTCGCAGGTCACATTTACCCGTAAAATTGTAATCCTGTCATTGTACGTATGCGTTTGGTACGTTGTACTTGAAGGAAGCTGGTGAAAACATTTCTAATTTCTATGATGATTACTGTCTCTTGATGGCTCAGTAAAAAGAGGCCTATAGTTAAAGTGCAACACTGGTATATATAATCAACTAACAAAGCCAATCAAGGCACGATAACCGCCATGAGAAGCGAGTAACAACAGTTCATGTGGCAGTCTGCCTTGACTGTCGTTGACAAGCCTTATGCATGATTATACCTACACTACCAGATTATGTTTCTCTAACTTAGCCCATTGGCTTGGTATTCTCCAAGAAGTTTTGAAATCTCAATAAGAAAATAATTCTGGTAGTGCAGGTATTATAAGGCATGTTACAAGTGCCCGATTAAACGACAACGCGTTTGGAACAGCTGAAATCTTGTCTACCTTTTCCTCGATTTATTACTAAGTTATACAAAGAAGCAGAATGAACCATCCTGTCCTTCTACTTCACTGACTAACTTCTATCCTGAAACTGACAATTTATGCTCGTTATCTTTTAATTTGGAATGCTCCAATTGTTAATACAAACACTGAAATTAATGTGCCTTTAGCACTGTTTCGTGTTTATAAACATTACAATTATTATGCTAATGTAACAACCATGATTTCAAAAGACCGCTTTGTGTGAGGAACCAATGGATCTCGATCTGGTTGGTACATTAATGACAATGGATGGCGTGGCAGTGAACATGGCCCAAGTTTTAAGCTTGTGCCTTTGATATTAGCTAAGGGCGCTGTATCGTGATTTTGCACATGTCTGGAATCAATATTCGACTAGTGGCTGTTAACTGACCTCCCTTAATGACCCGCCTACTTCCATGCAATCTTGTACCCATACCCCTCCTACTCCCACGCAATCTCGCACCCACACCCCCTTTTGTTTCTTACTGCTATTTTGTCGTCGAGCATGCGCAGTAAGAAACAAATTGAGATTGGGAACGAGATTGGATTGATTCCCTCAATGCATATGCGCGATGAAGCGACCATATCGCTCATGCGCAGTACGTGCTTACATGAAGTCGTGTAGAGCATGTGTCGATACCAATCCACATTAACGTCAATGGTTTCTATTATTTTATGTAAAGACAAATATTATTGATTCGCGCACAGCAATGGTGTTTGTTAAACCATTTTAAATGTTATGTTTTGGGAGATCTATAGACCTTATCCACTCCTTCCCCCAGTACACCGCGTGGTTCTTGATTCGAAATCATGAAAGCGAAGCCAGTCGGTTCCAGTTTCGCGCGCGCGGTCAGCTGAGGACCGACTGGCCTCGCTTCCATGTTTTCGAACCCAAGCCGACGCGGTGAATTGAGAGGGGAGGGGTGGATAAGTTATACGGCAGTAATACGAAAAAGGCCTTAGAAATCCTCAGGTGATGACGTCATTTAAGAAATATGTTAATAATGTTGGATATGATAAGAGCCAAACGTTGGATTTCCTCATTCAAAACGTTTTCATACGTTGAATATTTGAATATTACATTCTAGGAATCTATTTGAGAATATCTGAATATGAAATGCATATGCCTTAACTGACGTCATTGAAACTTGATGCCTAAATAAATCAGAAACCGACAAACGTGCAGATCGTTTTGCATTTCAGTATTCGTATTGCTTAGTTTGACCTTGGAACTAGTGGTAACTGGTTATGGCTTTAGCTCTTTGTCGTCCGATCGTGTGTGAGCTCAATTGGTGAAATCCTGAGTGCTAACTCAACCCTCCCCCCTCAGTTCAAGTTTAGCTAGCCCGGGCTAGTTAAATACTGCTGACTTTTTAAGCCGAGGGCTCAAACTTTTCCCACAATGCCATTTGGGAGAATTCTGTTAACTCGTTGACGGTAGGTATGGCTGCTTCGGTAGGGTTTCTAATGAAATGTGCTCTAATTTTGGAGAAATATGCCACTGTCAGAGAGCTTGAAGACATCTTTAAGTCTGAGGATGGCTGAAAAGTACTTGGTTTGCTTCTAGTAGGCTTTGTGAGGGGATTTCACAGGTTTTTTCCGTTGTGTTTGTGCTTTGAGACACAGGAAAAAATTATTCAATGAAATCCTTGGAATCCTGCAGTTGGCATTCTTTTACCCCTGCTCAACCTATTAGGATGTGTTTTTGTCACTTTAAAGCAACAGCTTGAGTCCAAATCACCGCTCTTGGTTGTAGGGGTAAAAGGCAGTGCAAACATCGGCGTGGTTCACCGTCGCTTGGTGTGTTTTGTGAAAACAAACCTGCTGGTTGGAAAGATTAAACAAGGTACTGTAACGACTGAGTGGTTATTTTGTGTTTGCTCTTGATTTCAAGTGCGAATGGGAAGGTTTTTTTGAGCCGATTTTTAGCTCCTTAAAATTCGTGAAAATCGAAGAAACAAAACAATCGCCAAAACAAATGAGCTTTTCTCCATAGTGAAAGAGTCGAGTGATCCCTGTTATAGCTCGGACTTTGAAGCCATACATCCCTTCGCATAATATCGCAACATCGTCTTTCCAGCATGTCTAGATGTGATGCAATAATTTTTCTAGTAACGGACTTATACGTCTCCTATTCGGGGGTAGAAGCGGAATATTGAATATTGAATATCGTGGTTGAAAACTGAGGAATATTGAATATTTGCCTGAAAATATACTGAATACGGAATATTTCAATAAAGCGCATGACAAATAGAGAATAGGGAATATATGAATAAGGCACTTTCGAAAATTAAAAAGAATAAGGAATATCCAAAAAAAATTAGTATGGAATGGGAATATTTACCTTAGGAGAGCAGAGGAATAAGGAATTTTTAGAGTGAAAATATTCCGCTTCTACCCCCGATCCTATTTACAGGCTCGGACGGTAAAGAGTTAAACACTTTAAATATAGAGGCATGGAGCACTTACTCATGATCAATCTGTTTGCCAGTCAATACTGAAACCTCTATATATATCTGTCAGTCTTTTATGTCTTTACTGATCGTTTGAAGTTCTGAAATTTGAGTCGGTCCGAGTCCGTAAACAGACTAATTGTTGCAAGTGTTGTTAGATAAGCACAGTCGGTTGCAGTAAATATTAACTGTTTCTAAATGGTTACGTTCAGTTAAATAGTACTTACATCAGCTGTTAGCATTCCATCAGTTGTTTTTCTATCAACACTAGTCCATTATTTGTTAGTTGCAGCATCTTATGAACTCGATTTCAATTCCACTGTTTTCCTGATATTATATATTGACCGCCTCTCAGCTAGCAAATTGGCAAAGCGCCAGTTCTAGACGAGCCAATATTTTAAGTAGGCCCGGCGAATATATTACTTTGGCAGTATGAATAAAGTCGTCCGACTGTTACGTTTTTCATATTAGAGCCGTCACTAGTATATTTATAACTGTTGAAGTGCGTAATTTTCTGATGCATTAAAGAGACAAGGACAGCTCTCAGCAAGAACAGCAAAGAAGAAAAAGAAGGCGTTAAAAAACATACTGCATGAAATGGACATCAGTAAAATACTATCAAGTTTATTTTGGTGGGCACATGACAACACTGATGTAATAATATGTTTTAGCAGTTAGTAGCTTTTTTTATATGCTGCGGCTTCGCGCGCAGTCATATCATCTCAAACTGGAGAGTAGTGAGAATAGATAACGACCAAACGCAAAGAAAGCAACTAAAAGAAACACAATGGACCTTTGAAAAAGCCATAGAAATAGCGCTGTTCGTAGAAACAACAAGTAAGACTGAAGGACAAGCTAGTAGAATCCATATAATTGTTCTGCAGAAATAGATCACCACAACAGTGGAAATAAGACATGAGTCCAATACTGAGCAATATTCGTTTCAGTTAACTAGTGTGTTAACTAGTTTATTGCAGTACAACATCTCACTATACCTCCAACTTTAAACCCGCCCCATGAACTCCCTTTAAACAATGTCTGTATCAGTTCTATGATCAACATCGACCATTTGCGACTCACTTGGATTACCAGATGTTTTTATCCCAGACAATGGTTTGGAGTGTGCAAAGGAATTAGCTTCGAGAGTTCAGGCGACACGCCAGATGACGGCAATGTTCGTATTACTTTCATAGTCTACTTCCTTTCATCGTAATAATTCACTGGGTCGGTTCACTGGAGGAAGAGACCCACAGGTGAAACAAGCGAGACAAAGATACGGTATTTGTTGTCAGTGCATGCAACTTACTAAAGGACCACTGAGAAATATCGAGAAGAAATGCTGATAAAATGGAGGTTAAAGTCTTGTCTAAACTCTACCAAAACCTTCAAGGAAAAAGATGACGGAGACATGTGAAGATCCTTCAGCTGATGCAACCAAATCCAAGATGAATAGCAAGTGAGATACAGAGAACCACAGGTATCCATTTCAGCTATACTTGGAGACTGCCATGCTTGGCATAGCATTGCCAAAACATCGTTGCCATACTTCTTTAATCACATAGTAAAATATGCGACAGTACGGAAGATTCTTGAATCGCAGAGCGAGAACATTGGAACAAAACAGGAACCGCGCATGTATCACCATGCAGCTACGTCAGTTACAATATAAGTGCACGTACATTGTGATAGTTCTCTCTTCATAAATTATGAGTCAGTCTTCTGCAAATGTATCACCTATTAGAATATCTCCTGTCGTTCTATAAGTAATACTTCCTTCATTTGTTAGTTTGGTCTTGGTGGTCTTTACAAACGTAGTTCCAGTCCATGTCATAGCTTTGTTCGTCAGTTGTTTGCATGTTTTAATGTCATCGTTCATCACTCCACAGTTTGTCAGCATCTTGTTATCAGTTCGGCATTGATTCTTACAAGCTATGCAGTGCTTGCCAGAACAAATGTATTACCACATGAATTTACTACATCATTTATCACTCCATTTCCCAAAAACATTAAAGAGGATTCTTGAATTGTCTTGATCTTTCTGAATTACCTCCGGGGACTATCAACCATAAAGTGTCTTTAGGGAGAAAAAAGCCAACACTCGCAATCTGTTTGCTACAGTACAGCATTTTAATAGTGGCAATAAACATTTTAGTTTAAAATAGAGCGGTTTTCAATTGAGTAATTGCTTTGGAATTTGATTGGTTAGTTATCCATGAATGCGTTTACTTTGCCTCGTGATTGGTTGAAGTAAAACCAATCGTGAATTACTTCAGCTCGTGATTGGTCCATTGATGTTTTTACTTGCTACTGTGATTGGCTCACTGGTTTTGGTTTTACAACACTCAATTGAAAACCGATCTAACAAAACAAAACCGTACCAATGTAAATACGTGTTACAAATTCGGTTTTGGAGGGGGGACTATCTAAATAGAGAGGGGATATGGGTAATGGAATGGAAAGGGGGTGTTTGTATACAGAGGGCTTACATGGGATTATTTATACGATAGACAGTAGATAGTAGTGTACAGCTGTGTATATATAATTATATACATCATTTTAATAAGTCTGACTGTACATATAATCAATGACGTAATCCGCGTACTTCTCGTGTATCAGGACTTGAATGCATATCTAAAAATGTAGTTACCAGCGCCTCTGCTGCATCTTGGAAAGACTGAATTTTATTTTCATATTTTATTTAAGAAGCCATGAGTTATACTTTGCGATGTGTTTGCTTTTCCGCGAATGACGTCACTATAATTGAATTCCAACCGCTTATTAAAAGGGTGTATAGTGTAGGTATCATTCAGTAGGGAAGTTAAAAACTAGGGTTTATCAACTAAATGTTGATTGAAGGGTATATTGGCTGCCGAGGTGTTGCTGACATTTCAAGCTCTTTGCCAAACGATAATCAGGTGGGTTTAGGTCATTTTCACATCATTTTTAAAGGTTTGCTTCTGATTGGTCATCAAGAACCCCCCTTCAATGACGTACGTATTTGCGTTATTATTGGACAGATGTGGATTGCGTGACTGTCTGGGTAAGAAAGAAATGATAGGTGCACACTGCACACGTACATTAGCAAGTCTTCACAGTTGCCTCGTTTTCGTCTCTTTCTGCAGGAGGAGAGTGATTCCCTATAGCTGAAGAGAAAAGAAGAGGCTCTGAATGGCACCACAGGACATTGAATGCCGCTACGTACAAGAGAAACTAGAATTAACGCACACGTCAGGCATAAAAAACTTAATTTCCATCAACTGCTCAGTTTCTTGTTTTCTGATTGGCGTATTACCATTGGAAATAATTAATAGGACATCACTCGCGCAATATCGATTGTGTGAGAGTCTAACGCGCGTTAGAATCACGATTTCCCTCCCCTCTGCCGCTTGACTATTTCTCGTTTCTTGTTGTAAGAAACAAACTTATTAGAATTTACCGTTCGTGGTAATGTCCTCTTATTAGTACCACGTTTTTCGTCATTACATGGTCAAATGTATTGTTGACTTACTCCACTAGCGTCTCGTGGAATCACAACAATTATGAGCATGCGATGACGCAAAACGTGGTAAATAAAAAGACATACTAACGACGGTTAATTATCATACTCGAAATATACTTCCCTTTGTTCTAACGTCAAACAGATAAGGTTGAACTTTATCATCCAGAATTGGTTTGGTAACTTTCTATCATAATAATTTCGCTGCAAAGTTCAGTTCTGCCATGAAGCACCATTCATTTTGTCCTTGAAATATAGTTCATTAAGATGGAGCAAAATAATCTCTTCAAAATTCTACCTTTTTGTTCAAGACCCGCTCTAATTCCTTGCTGTACATGCGCAACGACGTCTTATTGTTGGATATGGGCACAAAGAAGTTAGAATGGTTGTAATTTTATATCATAATTTACAATCCTTAGTACCGTACCCGATTGTTTTCTAGACTGCTAACAAATCCCTTCTATTCCTCATTTTTGTTTAGAATGGCTAAACATGGTTCAAGATGGCTAACGATGGCTAGACATGGCACACATGATTCAACTTGACTGGGTTTATGACTTTTAAATGCCCCAGGAAACAATGTAACACATATGTGCTTTCACTAAAACTGTCACACTCATTTCAGGACCCAAAGGCTCTCTTAAAGTTACTGGCCATTTTGACTGTACGTCTATGCTGTCTAGTAATGTTATTATTGTATCATCTGCACACTTTGTAACAAACTCTACATCAGAGAAACAGGTCGAAGATTAGGAGATCGATTCCGCGAACACTTGCTAGATGTTAGGATCTCACCGAACCAATAGCTCGCCACTTTTAATCAAGTGAACAGGTTAAAAATAGAGATTGCTGCCCTCAAATGAGCTTCTAGCTCGCCTGACTTAAACACTAAATTTGAAGCAACCTGCTCGTTCTTAAGCACTCCATTTTTGGTTTAAACTTTGCATCAAACTGCATGTCATGAACGCTCTTTGTGCAAGATTTAGTCGCCGAGTTCATCGACAACAATCAGTTCGGACTATCGATCTAGTACTGAGGATTCTCAGGTTTGTCCGATACAATGTTGGCTTGCAAATACCATTGTTGTTGTTTGGCAACAGCACGGTCAGTAACTTATAGCTCTAAACAAAACCATGTTAAACATGTAAGTCATGTCTAGTCATCGTTAGCCATCTTGAACCTTGTTTAGCCATTCTAAAAAAATAATGGAATAGAAGGGATTTGCTAGCAGTCTAACTGTTTTTGAACCTTCGAAGTAACCTTTCTGAACTGGAACGCGAGCTTGAAGTAATCATCGATCGAACCAACAGTACCGAACCGAAACAATGAGAAAACGCGGTACATGTCAGTGCCGCCCAAAAGTGATTGATAGCTACGTCGTATCTGGGCACTTTTGAGAAAGAAGATCGGGCGCGAGGGATCGAGCTCGGGAACGACGAAGAAGGCGCGCAAAGACCAAGGGAAAGGTGAGCAAAGTCAGAGATCGTGGTCGATTTCTGGAAGGAATTTGTCGATTTCTGGATCTGATTATCTTTTTTTCGTAGTTTTACCTACTATTTCCGTTTATCGGCATTACAATGACCACAAGTTTATTCCGTTGATTATCCCTTTTCCTTTAGTTTTCGTGATTTAGTTTAAAAGTAAGCAAACGGTTAACGGCCTTTAAAGCGGCCTGAACAAGAACCAGAGAACAAAACTCAGGTACTGGTAAAAAATCCCCCTATTCTCGACGCAAGAAATATAAGGATATGGAAACTGACTAATGAACGAATCATTCGCATTAGAAAGTAACAAATACAGATTACTTCATTTTGTATATTGTTGCATAAATTAAGGTCTTCTTCGCCCTTCCCGTGCTACCTTGCGTCGCATCTCTCCAAAAGCGCCTCGGTACGAGGTATGAATGACAGGTAAGCCATTTCAATGCTCACCGGCGGGACTCGACAGAACAGATTGAAATCTCTATCGTGATATATTAATTTCTCGCAAGTTGGAACTTTTCTGCTGGTTTTTGGGACGTAAGAGTTGTTTTATCGAGAACATATTTCACACACATCCAGATCTTATTAGTGCCTACCCAAATGGAAATGGCACAATTTACAGTGTAAACGGATTTTTTTTAAGCTTCGGAATTAAGAGAGTTAAGAAATACAGCTAAAGCGTGACCAATCAAATCGCTGAACGGCAGACATTATTCGGCCAATCAGATGACTGGAACAAACACACATACATACAGACAGACGCAATAAATTTAATAGTATAGATGTTGTAAAATGAAGGTGAGGAGAGAAGTGGAATTGAGCTTGAGGTGAAGTGTTACAGACCGAATGTATCGGTGTTGGGCAAGTTCAAGCGTTGAAGACAGAAAGTGAGGTTAGAACAAAACATGAAACACTAAAGTTTACGGGAAACAAGTCGACTGTGGGCACGCTGCAAACAAAAATCACCTAGTAAAATGTTTTTTTTGCGAGTTTTTTCACAGTTTTCTCTATCGCTAAGTTGACAGAACGGTGGCTTAGTTATGACTTTGACAGTTGACTCAGGGCTATGCTCTAATTTGTAATTATTTGTTCCTAATGCAGTTGAATCTGATCAGTTATCTATATATTATCCTGAGTGGCAATCTCAGGGCCTTGCTCTTTAAACCCTCAAAGAAAATACCCAGTAAAACATGCACGTTTGCGTGATTAGGGCTTAAAGGATTATTAAGCAAAAGTGTAAGAAACGAGTTATCATGAGACCTGCTAACGTCTAGGCAAAATCGTGTCAAATGAATTGTACATTAAAAAATAAATTTGAAAATATTACATAATAATATTAATAATATAACAAATTTATTATAATAATATAATACAATTAATATTAATAATAAAAATAATACAAATAATAATAATATACTTTACTTTAGTCTCAGATGTATTTAGCGTGTTATTGCTAATTGCCCTATATCATTATGACGTCAAATCAAAACAATCTATTGTTTAAACGCTAAGGATCACGGTCGTGGGAGGGGGACAAAACAGCAACAACACAAAGGAAATCGCTATAAAATGCATTTTGTAGAACGTAGAATAGCGGTAACAGCCACCAAATAAGGTAAATATTGTGGGATGAATATTGATACCGCTGATATCTGGAAACCAGACAATTCGAATTTAATTTTACCTCAGCAGAGCAGATTTAATTCAAAACTCTATTGTTCAAGTCGATTCTGTCCCCCTCATAAACAAGGCGTGACGTCATAATGATATAGGGTAATTGGGGACACTGTTTTTAATAAACTCTTTATATATGGCTATTTATACTGAGGGTGGTCACTGCCATACATTTCTTTGCGTTCTCAGAGAAGGCCTACAATTGAACGTCCTGATCCGAGAAGACGTCAGAGCAAAGGCAGCACCTTCTACCAGTTATTTTAAGACCCTGAGATCTCCCGCACAACAGACCAGCGCTTTGATAACATTACAAACTTGCTTTGGAGCTTACGCGGTGATCTACTAAGATCTAGGTTTTACTTTATAGAAAGTTGACGAAAAAGCTGTATTCATTAACCTATTAGTGCGGCATTTAAAAGGGAAGATCGTGGCATAACGTAGCTCCGGCCATGTGAACTGAGACTGGTCTGGGGCAAGAGGTGGTTAAGTGCCGGTCAGTAATCCTCGTAAAGGTATTTTGGGAGAGGTGATCTCTTCTGTAATCTAGGCGTGTGTCGTGGTCGTGATCGTTGGTATTAGTGGAATGATAATGGCTGTTGTTTAGTGGTCATGAATGTGGTCGATACTGGCGGGGTCATGGTTACTGCTTTTACTTTCATATTCTTTGACATTTCACGTTGTCGCAGCAGTCAGGTATTTACAGTTCTGTGTGAACACTTTCACATTCTGTGGCATTTCACGTCGTCGTAGCAGTCAGGTATTTACAGTTCTGCGTGAACACTTTCATATTCTTTGCCTTTTTACGTCGTCATAGCAGTCAGGTCTTTGCAGTTCTGCGTGAACACTTTCATATTCTTTGCCTTTTCACGTCGTTGTAGCAGTCAGGTATTTACAGTTCTGCGTGAACACTTTCATATTCTTTGCCTTTTTTACGTCGTCGTAGCAGTCAGGTATTTACAGTTCTGCGTGAACACTTTCATATACGTCGTCGTAGCAGTCAGGTCTTTACAGTTCTGTGTGAACACTTTCATATTCTTTGCCTTTTTACGTCGTCGTAGCATTCAGGTATTTACAGTTCTGCGTGAACACTTTCATATTCTTTGCCTTTTCACGTCGTCGTAGCAGTCAGGTATTTACAGTTCTGCGTGAACACTTTCATATTCTTTGCCTTTTTACGTCGTCGTAGCATTCAGGTATTTACACTTCTGCGTGAACACTTTCATATTTTTTGACATTTGACGGCAGCGGAAGTCGTCGTAGCAGTCAGGTATTTTAATACAGTTCTGCGTGAACACTTTCATATTATTTGCCTTTTTACGTCGTCGTAGCAGTCAGGTATTTACAGTTCTGCGTGAACACTTTCATATTCTTTGGCATTTCACGTCGTCGTAGCAGTCAGGTATTTACAGTTCTGTGTGAACACTTTCATATTCTTTGCCTTTTTACGTCGTCGTAGCATTCAGGTGTGAGGCTGCAGTATGTCGCCGGCTCCCTGTGGTTTCTTGCAGACGGTGGCCTGGTACCAAGACCAGCTGCCATGATTAGGCTTTGGCACATTATGCTAGCATTATTTTGAGCATAATAGCAAGGTAAAAGCATCGACAATAATGCCAGCATTTTAGCAAGGATTTTTTTTACCAGTATTAATTTCATTTTCCGATTAATATTGAAAATTAGCTGGAAATATTTGTTTAATATTTGTTTAAAGCAACACCTCCCTGTTTAAAGCGATAAAACTCACCAGAAAACAGTAAAACAACCGTGTGGAGAGATCTCGAGTCAGTATTAGAGAGGATGATAGGCAACTAGTTCCTGTAAAAACTAGTTTTGGTCTGCGTCGGCGGGGAAGATAAACACTGGTATGTAATCAACTAAAGTCGATTGAGGTATGCTAACCGCCGTGGAAAGCGAGTAGCAGCTGACGTTTCGAGCGCTAGCCCTTCGTCAGAGCGGGCCTGGGTCTAGTCAGTGCCTGCACTCATACTGGTCAGCAGTTATGTATGTGCAGTCGCCATTTTGTTTTCTCGTTGACATTTCTGCGTTTGTTTTTAATTAGTGTCTTGGGAATTTTCGAGCATTTTAGCAAGACTTTGAAAGAATAATAGTGAAAAATTTGAGCATTAAGCATTAGCATAATAGCAAAAAATAAAAGCATAATGTTCCAATTAAAGCCTAGCCATGATGCAAGGGAACAACTGCTAGGCCGGAAATCGCTCACCATCTTGTTCTTGCAAAACTCTTTATCACGGTAAGAATGTGCCATCTTTTTGCAATTGATTTGTTCTTATATTATTATTTCAACCATAGCTCTAGTTACTTTTGTCTTTTCAAGTGTTTTCGGCACTATTTCGTAGGGCTTTGCATCTCAGTTCGGCCATGTGCTCAGTCGGCCATGTGCTTTCCAAGTTAGCTATTGTTTCAGCATTTGTTCTAATTATTACCACTCCAGTAGCTCTGCTAGGTTCATATTTTGCCCTTTAGTAGCTCCAGACTTAATTTGCCTTTCATAAGTTTGTTTATTTCGCTCTGGTTCACACATATTTTGTATCTTTCGTAGTCAGTTCATAACTCGTAAGGAATACAAGCTGTCAGGGTGAGCCACATAAACCTTTAATTTATTGATTTTTTTTAAATATTTAGTCACCTCAATACTCAGGAGTTGTATTTTGTTACTTTTGGATGTATTCTCCACACAGAAATAGTCTCTTTGACTGTCACAAGTTATGTATTGTCTCCAGTACAGGCTGTGTAATTATTATTTTAGATTTTGTATTAATTTGTATTTATCTTTGGGTCTTATTCTAATGTTTGTGAATAAATGGCAATATTACCAAACCTGTGTGTTACACAGATATTTACAGTTCTGCGTGAACACTTTCATATTCTTTGCCTTTTTTACGTCGTCGTAGCATTCAGGTATTTACAGTTCTGCGTGAACACTTTCATATTTTTTGACATTTCACTGCGGCAGCGGAAGTCGTCGTAGCAGTCAGGTATTTACAGTTCTGTGTGAACACTTTCATTTTCTTTGTCTTTTTACCTCGTCGTAGCAGTCAGGTATTTACAGTTCTGTGTGAACACTTTCATATTCTTTGCCTTTTTACGTCGTCGTAGCAGTCAGGTATTTACAGTTCTGCGTGAACACTTTCATATTCTTTGCCTTTTTACGTCGTCGTAGCAGTCAGGTATTTACAGTTCTGCGTGAACACTTTCATATTCTTTGCCTTTTTACGTCGTTGTAGCAGTCAGATATTTACAGTTCTGTGTGAACACTTTCATATTCTTTGGCATTTCACGTCGACGTAGTAGTCAGGTATTTACAGTTTTGTGTGAACACTTTCATATTCTTTGCCTTTTTACGTCGTCGTAGCAGTCAGGTATTTACAGTTCTGTGTGAACACTTTCATATTCTTTGCCTTTTTACGTCGTCGTAGCAGTCAGGTATTTACAGTTCTGCGTGAACACTTTCATATTCTTTGCCTTTTTACGTCGTCGTAGCAGTCAGATATTTACAGTTCTGTGTGAACACTTTGATATTCTTTGGCATTTCACGTCGTCGTAGTAGTCAGGTATTTACAGTTTTGTGTGAACACTTTCGTATTCTTTGTCATTTCCCTCTCCTGCAGCCTTCCGACCAGAACAAGTTTGTTGTCATTTCTATCAGTTTTTAGTAGGCTTAGGTAGTATAGAATATTTTGAATACATAATAAATCAATTCGTCATAATCGGCCGCTGTCGCATGATATAAAAAAATGTCAAGAACAAGGTTGGTGTTATCAGTATGTGTCATCGACTGACACATGTTCCAGGGGCGTAGGGAGGATGGGGTGGGGTTTGGGGGAGGAGGGGGGGGGGGGGCGGGATGGGGTGGGGTGGGGGGCGAAATGATGAATTCTTGGGACATTTTCATTTTCATCCATAGATCCGCTTTGAATTCGTACTACTTTACACCCAAACTTCGAGAGCAGTTCTCTTTTAACGCGCGCACAAACTCTAATTCCCGTAGGTATACGTAGAAGGGTGAGGATAATTGAATTTACAACTATTACGCTTACATGACTTTTACTTGCCCTGTACGATTTTCGAATCAATGTCCTCGTGTATTATACCTTATTAGTTAGCAGTTTGCGTGCTGCATGGAAGCGAGGCGCCGGAAGCTGACAATCTTACAACAAAGACCGAGCGTGTGCAGGTTCCATTGTACAAGATTCAATCTCCGTTTTTATAACGTTATCAGTGACTTTTATTTGGATTTTTCTACATAAGATTTCACCACCGTTTTCATCGCTATGCGATGACGCGAGATCAAAGTCGTTACGTATAGTTTGCATTCGATTTCCACCAATCACACTTAGTGGGAGGAGTAATTTACTATAACGGCGGGACGTGAAAAGTGTTCTCTCGTCAAATCCTGTGTTTATTGTGTCTTTTATTATTCGCCTTATTATGCTTTTCTTACTCAGGTTTTCTAAAAAAATAGAATAACCATTGAGTTTTCAGGTTGTGTAGATTTTCAGACAACGACCAAAATGTGTCTGACTGCGCGCATTAACTCTGTTGTTTTGTGCCGTCATTATAAACGTTTGTGGCTTGCTCCTCCCACTTTCTATGATTGACGTTTGTGGCTTGCTCCTCTCACTTTGTATAATTGAAATTTGTGGCTAGCTCCTCCCACTTTGTATGATTGACGTTTGTGGCTAGCTCCTCCCACTTTGTATAATTGACGTTCGTGGCTAGCTCCTCCCACTTTGTATGATTGACGTTTGTGGCTTGCTCCTCCCACTTTGTATGATTGACGTTTGTGGTTTGCTCCTCCCACTTTGTATGATTAACGTTTGTGGCTAGCTCCTACCACTTTGTATAATTGACATTTGTGGCTAGCTCCTACCACTTTGTATGATTGACGGAAGTCCAATGCAAACTACGCGTCTCTACTTTGGTCTAGCGCAATCGCGTAGCAATGAAAACGATGGTAGGTGACCGCCATTTTGTCATATACGCCAGTCAAATAAGGATGCAATAGACCAATTCGAAAAATAGCTACCAATTTCAATAGCTATTATCCTGGACTGACTAGCCTTGTTCTAACGTTACCACGTAAAAGCGTTTTCACATGTGTGCGAGGCTGGTGAATCCTAAACCATAGTTATTTAAACTTGACGCCATTTTTACGAATTAGCCTACGGGTCACTCACCCTCCAATGACCTTCAGTTTGCCACAGTACTCCTTCTTTCTAGCGATGAACTCAAGGATTGGTCGGTCGGAGATGAAGGCAAAGTTACTATTCATTACGCGATCAATGGCTTTCTGAATGTCAGGCATCCATGTCTTACGCTGCTCCATAAACTGACCCATGACTAGAAATCTAAAAAGGGACAATGGGAATTAGCTTCGATTTGACATAGTATCCTCTATTTTCCTGCAGAATTCATTGCCTTCAGACAGAGCGGATTTCGTATTAGTGGAAAAGTTACGGTAATGACCGTTAGAGTGCGGTTACTGTACGACATGCCGTGACGTTGAAAAGGCTTCTTCATTGTTTTTGCTCCTCTGATCCAATCAAATCACAGAGTTAAGGTCAGGCCGTGTTACGGTACGCTTACGGTTGCGTACGGTACGGTTACGTTACGTTAGGTACGGTTCTGTCACGGTATGGTACGGTGTACTGTTACGGTAAGGCTACGGTACAGATACGGTACGGTTACGGTAAGGCTACGGATATGCCGTATTTTCGTCTCACTCTTACGAAATCCGCTCTATGCCCTTGAGGGTGCTGTCTGAGATGTTCACACTCAAAGTGATCGATTGTTACATTCATTATCCGTACATACTATCATTCTTAGCCGGAGTATTACTTAATGGTAAACAGCAACTATGACCCACCGATAAGTAACAATATAATAAACACTTAATGACTGGTCCCGAGAGAAACCACTGAATTTTGTTTCCCGAGGTCTCGATGTTTCTCGAGACAAAATCGACAGAAACATTGGGATTCGAGAGAAACAAAACTTAGAGGTTTCCCGAGGGTCCAGTAGGAACAATATAATTTTATGCCTTTGAGATTTAATTTTTACGTAATTAAACACGTTTCATTGTTCCTGCCATCCAACACGGCTTCCGTCACGTGATTGTGCATACCCTCTATTGTTGGGGAAAAAGCAAACCAAAACGTTTTGAAAGACTGGTGTAAGTAAAACGCTCGACAACACGCCACCTTCTGTCACGCTCTGATCACGTGCCTAGCGGGCAACAATGCAATGTTAGCCTCTGACGTCATATTTTTCAACACATGGTGCCCGCTCGTCTACTTTAGCGGGTAACAGTTTGTTCGTTACCTGTCATGTGATTCTAAATCAACCGACCAAAGTGTACTTTATATCGATCTGGAAAAATCACAGGTAGTAACACTGAACAACAAAAAAATACCTTGGTACATCGGTTTTGAGAAAGAAATTCTGCAGCTGCGAGTTCATGAGCGTCCCGTACTCGATGGTCGTCTGGTGGGCCAGATCCTCCACTGTCTCAATTGGAGTCTGCATGCGGGATACCGTAAGGTGTGCCGCTAGGTTGGCAGTGTATGTGGCATTGATGATCATAATAGCAAACCAAAACACGGACACGGCAATTTTACCGGACAGCGAGGCCGGCTGTTGGCCCCCTTGATTCAAGTAACACAAAAAGGAAGACCATATCGCATTGACGAAACTAAACGTATTCTTGCTCTGCTTGTACTCCCGTTTTACCTGTGAGAACGGCAAAGAAAAAGTTACAGGTAATTGATGTATTTTGACAACGCAACATAAAGCATCGCTACGATCGCTGGAGAGTGGATCCCAAGCTTGGTCGGTCTGTATGGGAGAATCTTGACCTCGGTCGTGTACACTCATACTTCGCTGCGCTCGATCTCCTTTCCAAACTCAATCAAGACTCTTCCATAGAGACCTCCTACGCGGTTAATAAGAACTTTAGAAGTATTGTTTAGTGATACGATGCCAGTGGAGGAGGCAGGTGAAGCATCCCGTCATGCAGTTTAGGTTAAGGAAAACCCTACCTTCAGTTTGTTCGGGTGCTGTGCGTATCTGCCATAGTAACCAAACGGACTGAGGATGCTGAAAACCCACAGCACTAAACCCATGATGACAATCATACCACATATACTGATCCACAGGTTCCTAAAGAAAAGAGAAAACTGGCCTAGTTAGACAAATTACACCTGAAATTAGAACTTTGTCTTTTTTGTATTTACAAATTGAATCAGCAAAAGATAACAAATAATAATTAAAAGCAAACCTTCACTAAAAACAATGTTTTATCTCCAATGTTTGTATATCAGTGCTGTTTGTCTCCTGCAAATTGTACACTAGGACTCTTTGCACCGAAAACCAGTATTTTCGGTTGAGAATTCATATGAAACGCTTCATTCCACTAGAATGTTTGTGGTAAGGAAGGAATACGTTACCATCGGAGGTATTCCACTTTTTCCATTCCAACCGAAATGACCGAAAAATCGTATACCATTTGCACCAATATACTCGTTCCATGTCCGATCTGCAGCCTGGTTTCCAGCAGATTTGAATGACTTAAGACAAATGGCGGCGGATATACCGATATACCGCTCCATTTGGCGTGGCTCATCCCAACCGGTGTTTCTGTGCAAATGAAGCGCTCTAGATGTTATTTATGGACTGACTTTTGCTGTCAGCAAAAATCAGTGAATTTCCCGCGCGCCCCATATTGGATCTTATAAGGTCATAGTATTGTCCCTATGGTCATTAAGTAATAATTCGTTTGTTGTTTTGAACAGGGTTGTAACGTCTTTTTGAATATTTCATATTACAAGGTTGGGTTACCTGTGGTATGGTGTTAGAAACCGAAAGTAGTTTTCCTCGACATCGTTCACCCTCATGACGAAGGCAACACCAAACGTCATGTAAGGGTGTGTAAAGTCCACCACGGTCTGTCCGTCAGAACTGATGGTCAGCGGCGCAATACTCAGAGTTGCTTCCTAAAAATATGGAAATTGACCATTTCACACAGCGGCCACGTTGGCTAGAAACAATAGATTTTGCGCCTCCGGTATAGCGATGTTTCGTGTTTATAATCATTATAATTTTTATGCTAATGGCAAAAGGCCGGTTTATGTCAGGATCCAATGGATCTCTGGTTGGCACATTAATTACAATGGATGACGTGGAGGTGAACATCGCTATACGACTGACCAGTTTGGACGCGCAAAAACAAATACTTTTAATTCTCCTGAGACTCACCGTTACCGCGATGTGAGAAGGTTTAAAAAAATCGCCATTTGGGGAAGAACAAAGAAAACGTCCTATATAACACAAGCACAATTATACCCAATCACAACTTCTTCAAACACAGTATGAATCATGTTCCATTACATCCAAATGATAGGCTAACGTTGCAACAGCATTAAAACCGCTGTAATTCAGCTATTACTTAACAACAGAAGATGGTTATCCGTGTTCTATAGACAAATAATGCCTACAAAATCTGGGCGTCCACGAGCGGAACGAGAATTTATTACATACATAAGGTTGATATCAGTGTGATAAAGCCGTGAATAAAACCCGTATCAACAGTGAAGTGATATGATATCACTTCACGGGTTGTAATGCCTAATCAAGTTTCCCATAATAAATTACTTAGCCCAATAAAATTGCTTGTATTATTTTTTTGCTTACGTCAGTTTCCCGCCAATTGACGTGCGTGTCAGCGCTCGCTTTGCTGTTTTCTGAAAGAAATGGTGGCTTCAACAAGTCAGAGGTTCGTAGTCGTTGTTTTTACACTGTTTCGTCAACAAAATGAAAACAAAAACAACGTCAGAAAGACTAACCAAGACTTGGCGTTAAACAACAAGCCGTCAACCTGAAGAATTATTTCCACAACAATTGGATGCTTGAGCTGAACCTCAACAAATTATAACATGTTAAGAGCCTAATATCGTTTGTATTCAATCTTTTTTTAATATCACATCACTCGTTAGCAATATGGCATTAAGAACTCGTGAATAAAAATGATATGATATCAATGTATTTATAATGTATGTACAATGTATTTACAATGTATTTGTAATTAGCAGCTTTTCAATACCTCGAAAGTACTTTTTTTTTTTTATTCACTAAGCCATAAAATACTGGGTTGTGCACGCGACATTAAAATATATTTCGCATGTGAAATATAACTAAACCTTAAAAGGATAGACTATATATCTTACTGTCAGAAAGCACTCCGGTCATTTGAGGACACTTGAGACTGAATGCTAACAACAATTGCATTCTACTGAATGTGCTTTTAACAACTGACCGTCGTATTTTGTGGGGATGGACTTCACCGTTTCCAACATGAAATGTTATTGGCTACCCAAACAATATCCTAACCCAACATCAATACAACCGTTAACCCTAATACAATAGAATTATTTGTAAGTGAAGCCCAATAGAATGCGACCTTAAAAACAGTGACTCGAAGTCCACCTGGTTTTGTTACTGTAGAACACATGAGCAGAGAAATGCAATTAGTCGCCGGTAACAAAACGAATGGGGGACTGGAACCGGTAAGTAAAACTAATTCAATTAATAACTAGTTAAAGTGAGCATTATTTTCCAAAAGAACAGATCAAACTTAGCTAGTCTGGAAAGGTTGGTGAACTTTGGCTCAATATTGACGATGTTAGAAGGCATCAAATATGTCAATTTTCCCATACAAACTCTGCTATTCTTTTAACGTTGTCCCTCCAAACCATACATTCATTGTAAAATTTTGGAGGGACAAAGAAATTTAAATTGCTTATAATTCAGACAAGATTCACTTGAATCACGTCAAACTTGGCACACATGACAATTTCAACATGCTCTATCATGTGATAAACTTCATTTTAGAAT
This sequence comes from Actinernus sp. WN-2022, assembly GCA_030867875.1. Classification (NCBI taxonomy): domain Eukaryota; kingdom Metazoa; phylum Cnidaria; class Anthozoa; order Actiniaria; family Actinernidae; genus Actinernus; species Actinernus sp. WN-2022. Next base: position 128,999,815 of record JAOWCC010001634.1, on the reverse strand, counting down.
TAGAGTAATTCTGATAAACTCTGTCCCAGTCCCCTGCTCGTTTTGTTAACGGCCAATGGGACCGGCGTCTACCAACCTTATTAATAACTTCACGCATGACTCCATTCCACTTGCCAGTTAATTTATTCCTACTGCCGAAATGGCCGTCAGGTGTGAGATACAGCTTGTACCTGAATCCTAACGCCTTTCTTATATGTTCCAGCATATCAATATTGAGACCTTCATACTCAGTGCCGTTTGTGTCACCGCTGGATGACTTCTTTTCCATAACAAAAGGCGGTGCCTGAAGCAAAGTATTTGTAGAGAAAGATCACTCTGGGTTTATTAACCAACCATTTAACTTCTTGGGGGGGGGGGGGGGGGGGGGGTATTTCATAAAAAAATATCCTGAACGCTGCCTTTCTGCAAACAAAATATCTTACAAAGGAACACAACCAAAAATAAAGATTGCGCTCGCAGCTTTGCGCAAGAAAAAAAGGCCCATTGTGGAATCGAAAAGAAAATCATGCACACGCATTACCTGGAAAATATCGTACCTGCTTCAAGGGGTGTACAAATAAATTACATGCACACGCTACATCACTCTCCCCTCCCCTAAGAAGTTAAATAGTTGATCCCTAAGTAAGGGCGGATCAATCTGACGGTTTCTGGAAATAGAAAGAGGCATATCCAAGGGAGGGGTGGGTGGGTAGTTTCCCAGAAACCGGGATGTCAGCTGCAACTCACTACCAACGGCGGTTAGCCTAATGACCAACCCTTAGTTGAAAAAAACACAAGTTTTTATCCCATCAACACAGACCAACAGAATAGGCCTTACGCAAGACGATGTCACGCTCTTGTGCACGTGATCACCACCAAGCCTCACTTGGGCACAAAATATCCTATCAATACAAAGTGAGACTTGGTGGTGATCACAAGAGCGTGACATCATCACGCATAAGGCCTGTTGACCGATTTAGCTTGTACATTTGTTGTCCCAATTCAGGTCACCTGACTTCTCCCATGAGTAATGATTTCTTGTTTTTCTGTATCCCAAGAGAAAATGTATAAATTTATCTAATTGGCAAACAAAGCACTGAATCCTCTGGAGAGCTGTCACATGATATGAATTGGGACAACAGATGTATAGGTCATCCCTTCATGAATTGGTACCAAATTGTATTTTACAACAACATCCAATTTTCTCGCTTTCTGATTGGCTCTCCGATATGTGCAATTTAAGTACGGACAATGAAAATGACGTCCTCGCTTTGCAAAGTGCTTTCACGGTGAGGTTTGTGCATTCAAATGGCTGTTTAACTTCTCTTCCAAAAACAAGAAAATGAGGATTTCACAAGCATTTCATCACTAGGAGAAGTTAATCGGGGAGTCAGACTTCTTTGTAGTGTGCAAAATGTGAGTTTTCTCTTGAGTGGAGTAAGTTTCGGCGAATTTGGTTCAGACTTTTTGACTAGTTTTCTCAGAGCTCAGAAGTCTTGAATTATATCAAGAACTTTTTTCTGATCCAGAAAAAAACAAGAAAGGATTTCACAAGCATTCCATCAATGACAGAAGTAATCGGTGAATCAAATTTCCTTGTATGCTGCCATTCAATCAATCAATCAATAACCTTTATTTTAACACGATAAGTGTAATTTATGTTAGTTGAGGTACGAAATTCACAGAAATGAATATTTTGCTGGCACTGAACAGAAGCCTGGGGAGAGTAGTGCTGAGAATTATGGGTAATGTAGCGTGCCATAAGTAGGTGACTGTTAAGAGTTTGAATTCAGTCTAGGTCAGCCTTGCTACCTTGCTTCATTTTTGGAAGAAACCGAAGTTAAAAAGAACACCGAACGCAACAACGAAGACCTCATTTCTCAGATGTGATTACTCTTATAAAGAACTATGGCAGCCCTTAAAAGGTCTTATGACTCGCAAAGTGCAGCAGAACAGATTAGAGAAATTAAGCAGATAAAAACTTTAGGTGGAACGCCCTCATTCAAAAAAGAAAAGCAACGAGGAACAGTACAAATCCGCTAAAGCTGTACTAGAAGCGGTCAAAGATGAGGAGGAGGAGAAAACTATCTACAGAGCAGAAGTGATGGCTGTGAAATTGACTAAGCGTTTCACATCCTCCAGAGCCTAACATCAAAGAGTGAGGGAAACTCCAAGCCAAAATCTAGCTCCCAGATTACCACTTTATACCGGGACATTATACCACACAGACGACACAATCGGAAAACCCACAGACACGCTTTCTACGCAGGCTATCTGGACGCTGGTTGGCGAATTGTCCTGACTTCCTTGCCGCTCGTCAAATGCTCCATAAACGACTAGGCAAAAGTGTCGACACTTACGAAAAAGGTGTAGTATGTTCTGGTTAACTAGAATTTTTGATTTTGTCATTGTGAGTTCCTTAGAGCTTGATTGTGGTATTAGTATACGTAACGTACCAGAGGTTGAATGCCAACAACTTGAAAACATTAATACTAAATTTAAAACTTCTCAGAGGCGCAACTCTGTAAGGGGAAGATTACGTAGAGCTTTTAAACAATGGGTGGCAATGGAGTGCCTCGGTTTAATTGTTTCATATGTTGTCTAGCTTGGCTTAGCTACTTATTGCCGTTTTTGTACATTCCTGGTCCTTACAAGGCACAACATAATAAGTCGGCTCTTGATGAAGCCGTGTTTGTAGAAGAAGCGATTAATGAACTATTGTGTCTTGATTGTATTTCTGAAGTGTCAGACCAACTAGATCTTCCACATACAAATAAGTATAAGAACAAGTTTAGATGCGAAGATTTGTCTGTCCTCAAAGGAATTTGTTAAGCCTGGAGCACTTCATGTTCAGTCTTTCGACTTGAATGCGGTTATTACGACGTAGTGAATTTTTGATGAACAAAGGACATATTGGTCGTTTTCGTGGATATTTACAGACGAATCGCGCGTTTTGCCTTTCGGTTTCAGTTCAATACCATATTTCTTTAAGGCCAAATTGTTCAAACTGCTAATTAAAAAGTGGAGATCTGAAGGAAATCTACTGTAGTGTATATATACTATGGACTTGTAGCATCATTCAGTTATATTCTAGCACGGCAAATTGCCAGTTTACAAGTGCATTCCGATCTGTTTAAGTTCGGTTCCTACCTAATGAAGTTAATTCTCATTGGAAATATGTTTTGTGCCCTAATTAATTTAACGCGTCAGATGCTACCATTTCTGCTAAAGATAAAAGAATTCAAAGATTGTCAAAAGATCTTACCGCAGTGTTAGATTCATTAAGTTCCACATTCCATGTTAAGAAAATTGGCATTATTTGCGGCAAAGTTATTTCAGTTGTAATTGCGTGGGGAATGTTTCTAGACTTATGACAAGGAATATTCACGCTGTTATCACTCCGCAATTCCGCTACCAAATCAGCAGTTGTATGTTACTCGGCTTATTCTGTCTGTAATAGAACTTAGGTCGTTAATAAACTTAACGGTATCCCTTTATGGCCTGTTAAGCATAGACTGACTGAAGATAGTCTATTCCGACGCATCCGGAACGTTGTAGGTGCCATATCTACATTTCATCACTTTAGATATTTATCACAGACCTATGGATTCCTAGATAGCTAAATTGTTATGCAGAAGAATTAGTAGAATAGTAGATTATGACGATTATACTATTAATGATGAAGGATTTCTTAGTATTGACCATTTATGGGGTCCGCACACGTGATAGGTTCGCATGCCGTTACAAGGCTAAGTTGCCGAAGTTTAATACTCATTATCAGCAACCACGAACTTGAGGGGTAAATGCATTTTACAGACAATGTACAAATGTAAACGTAGCCAAAATTGTCACGAATGGCTCTGAGGTCCCCTATCTACAGTATCGGTATCGCTTTAGATATTTATCAGACCTGTATCAAGGGAATAAGTTTGGAGGCACAATGGATTCCAAGATAGCTAAATTGTCATGTAGAAGAAATTAGTAGAATAATAGATTATGACTCATCGATACTACTGAATGATTACGCATTTCTTAGTATTCACCATTTATGGGGTCACGTGCGATAGGTTCGCATGCTGTTACAAGGCTAATTTGCCGAAGTTTAATACCCAGCAGTATTATCAACCACGAACTTGCGGGGTAAATGCATTTGACAGACAATGTAAACGTAGCCAAAATTGTCATGAATGGCTCTGAAGTCTCCTATGTACTTGTGGGGAGTGTGAGGTGTAAAAGCAGGCCCCCACCAGCTTTAAGCTGTAATACTCGGCCTAAATAAAATATTTATTTATTTTATCTACAGTTCCGGTATCGCTTTAGATATTTATCAGACCTGTATCAAGGGAATAAGTTCGGAGGTACAATGGATTCCTAAATAGCTAAATTCCCATGCAGAAGAAATTAGTAGAATAATAGATTATGACGAGTATACTATTAATGATTACGCATTTCCTAGTATTGACATTTATGGGGTCCGCACACGTGCGATAGGTTCGCATGCTTGTTACAAGGCTAAGGTGCCAAAGGTTCGCATGCTTGTTACAAGGCTAAGGTGCCAAAGTTTAATACTCGGTATTATCGACCACGATCTTGTGGGGTAAATGCATTTTCCCAGTATTGGGGGTTATGACAACAATTGCTTATGTCAGCCTGTCTATCTGACTTGTAAAGTAATTGATTACACGAGTACGTAATGCTAGAGGCACGGTAATTGTACCGCTGTGAAATTGGGTCATTTCTGGCCTGTACTTTGTTCAGATGGGATACATTGGACTGATTTCGTCCAAGATTGGTTAGTTTTAAGCAATAATCCGGAGTTGTTTACAAGAGGTAAAGCCAATTGTATATTTGGCAATAAACGTTTAGCTTTGACAATTGACTTAAGTTTTTCAACTAGGAATGGTGTTATGTTTCTGCACAGATTTTGAAAGAATTTGTGTAACACGTAATCGCTGAAAATGTGTTTTCAGTCGGCCCTAAAGGGGTACCCTGGAGGGGCTTATGGCATCGTGGCCACGCCCTGGATGGGCATTATAATCTTACCGATGTTATGAAATTTATTAAAACTTCAATACTGACACGGTCTTTGCCATATCACTGCTTTCACTGTATGCCCTTATTTTTTTCTGTTTCATTTTTCTTTCTCCAGAAGCTGCCAACGAGCTGTGGTTATCAGACATTAACGAATTGTGGTTATCAGTCATTACCAGTGATAGAACCAAACAGCTAAAGGAGAACCTGAAATAAAGCAGTCCTAGCATCCAGATCTAGAGGGATTACTGAAGCCTACCTTAGAGCATTTAATAGATGGACATTATTTGCACATGTATTTACAGTATTTGATAGAGACATCCAAGTCTACATCTAGCATAAATTGTGTTTTGTCCAGTTACTAAGGTTGTATATATATATATCTAAGGCCGGAATTAACGAAATTCCAGTGATATTTTATTTACATCCATAAGCAGAAACGCCTTTTGCGTATGAAAAAGCACGTTAGCTACTCTACTTTAGGGGATCGTATAAGAAATTATTTAAAGATATTGTCCCCGATAATTCCAAATTTAGTACACATTTCAATAGGTCTGGCGGAGCATTTTCAGCCGCTAATTCTGGTATCCCAGACAGAAACTTCCAGCGGCACGGTAGATGGAAATCTGTTAATGCTAAGGACACGTATGGTAAAGACTATTGCGAACGGACTATAATTACTGAGAATTTCGCTAACGGGTTCACCCCTCGGGCCCTACCTTTGTAAATCTATATGCATGTTGGGCTCGGCTGACCAACATGCCCAAGTATCCTACGTAACTGTGTGTCTGAATTGTGTAGTGGAGGCAAAATGTGTAATTTATGTTAGTTGAGGTACGAAATTCACAGAAATGAATATTTTGCTGGCACGGAACAGAAGCCTGGGGAGAGTAGTGCTGAGAATTATGGGTAATGTAGCGTGCCATAAGTAGGTGACTGTTAAGAGTTTGAATTCAGTCTAGGTCAGCCTTGCTACCTTGCTTCATTTTTTTAAATGATTGGATCGAGAAGCCCGAGGCATAACGAACATTAAGGGAAACCATTCTGGCTAGGTTAGAATCGTCCGAGTTTAATTTAAATCGGCATAAGATCGTATTTATCATATCGGAGTAAATGTATTTAGATGACCTCAGCTCCCAGAGTTGGCGGCACTGCATTGGTGGGAGTATACGTTCCCGTTTAGTCCACACAGTGGTTTTGGGTTTTCGTATCCGGCAGTGTCGCAATAATTAATAATAGTAGTAAATAGACTAAAAGTTGAAGAACGAATGCCTGTAAGCAATTATGAGCAATTATATGAATAAAAGTTGTTGGGCTCGGCTGACCAACATGCCCAAGTATCCTACGTAACTGTGTGTCTGAATTGTGTAGTGGAGGCAAAATTTATTAAAGCTTACAGCTTGTGGGGTCGTGTATAACTAAATATATTTGTCAAAGAAAGCTTTCTCTCAGCGCCGGTAATTAGAAGTGTTTACGTTTTGACTTTCAATGGCCTTTTTTTTACTCGAAAGCAGTTTATTACGCACACATTTGAAGCTAAGTGCTTCGTCGTTGCAACACTCGTTGTTCTACTTGAGTTTTGAACATTTTATGACGTCATTCGAGTACGGACAATGGAAAATGTATGCGATTTGTTAATTGTGTTTTGCTTTCTATCGTATTGCGTATTCTGTTGTATTGTGTTGAAGTCTTACTGTATTTTGTTAGCAATTCATATAGACCCATTCGAAAAATAGCGTCCAATTTAAAAATCTATTGTCCTGGTAACGTGAACACGAGGCTAGTCAGTCCACACAAAAGCTTTTGAACTTGTAAGCGAAGCTAGTCAGTCCTAAACAATAGTTAATTAAATTGGACGCCATTTTTCGAATGGGTCTATGTGCTCACCGATGTACAAGCTAAATCATTTTTTTTTTTTACAGAAACTATTTATCCATTTCAGAATCTAATCGGGAGTTATACCATCTTAATTCTTACTCGCTCCTGAAAGTCCATCCAGTATTAAGTATAATCTTTATCTCCATTTGGTAACTCGCGGACTTTTGATTTTGGATTAAAATGTATTGCTTGACGAGGAAAGAGTAGTAACTGACTGTATACTTGTAATCTGAGAATCGAGGAATACACATTTTACCAAGAGAACCGAAATCCTCAATCAAAGTCAAAATCAAGCTTCGAGGAACTCAGGCCTGACTGATACTAAGGCACGAATTTATCCAGTATATAAGAGCACACGAAACGATGTACATCATAAGGTATGACATATTGCTATTTATTCTAGTTCTATTACTTACTTATTACTTTTTGAAATGTATTATTACCAAAAAGCACAAAGCTTGGAAGGTGATAGTTTAGCCTCGTTTTCATTTAATTTTTTAAATATCTTTTAATCACCTCCAAAACGCCTAATTGATGCATTGACCACAAAAAGAACCCAAGGAAGTATTGTTAATAAAATTGAAATCAAATTAAGACGTAGAATAGATAACTAGTTTCTTTAAAAAAAACTAGTGTAGATCTCCGTCGGCCGGGAAATTATCATAACCATGCACTAGTATATCACCTCAAAGTCGATCAGAGGTATGCTAACCACCATGAGAATCGAGTAGCAGCTGACGTTTCGAGCATTAGCGGCCTTCGTCAGAGCAAAAAAGGCTTTTCGTTATGTATACCACAGTACCAGTTGAGTATGTTCCTCGAGCTCACTCATATTTCATGCCCGCGCGGTAAGAAGTCTGGTAACAATGGTATCAGACCGAGGCCAGTTGTACCAAAGATCACAAAATTGGAGTCGGTCAGAAATGTCTTAGTTTCTGTCGTACCGCACTATTGTGTTCTTTTGTGTCATAAGGAAATCTACGTTATATTCCGCCATCAACTGTATATAATTCTCTTTCTATGAGAATCTGGGATAACTGGCCTCGCTTTAATGTCTTTATGAATAACGTCAATACCAGTGTTCTAGGGTAACATCTTACCAGTACAGCCACTATTTTAATAGTCTTGTTCCTCAAGAAGTTTGGGATATCAAATGGCACTTTCGTCTTGCCTGACATCCACACGGCCTCAGTACCGTTAATCATCTGCAGATTCTTCTCTGTGGTCCACTCACCAAGCTGTACCATGATACAAACAGAGAAAATGAGGTATTATATTCGATACTGCAGGTTAGCTCAATGGTAAATGTTGTGCGGGAGGTTCAAGCCTGGCCGGACCAACCGTGCTAAAATAACTGAGTAGAAGGTGCTGCATTGTGAAACAATCCCGTTCTGGAACTGCAGATGGTTAGACGTTCAAGTCTTCTCGGATAAGGATAAGAAATCTTCGATCTCACGTCGGCCTCAAGTTATAGTTTATCAGGTTTTCAATTATCAGTGCGGGGATAGATCCCAACGTCCTGCCGGGACGCAAGTCCTGTTTCTTTCCATATCTTTTGTTCTCTTTTATTCTTTTCAGTCCCAGTTATTTTGTGACGGCAAACTCAATAATTCAACATTAAAAATTCAAAGATACTGTCTTTATTTGTTGGTATCTATCCCGTTACCTTAGGTATCAGGAAGGCTAAAAGGAGGTGGAAAAGTTATCTTCATAACTCTTCATAGCCACAAGAAGCCTGGTATTTATCGATTTCGTTGTGTTATGGAAACTCCGTTCAGCCTATACCAAATGAGCTAGTTTCCTGGCCATTGCATCATGCATCAATCAGATCTGAATCGAATATCCCCTTACCTTTACTGAACCGTTCTTTCTAAGATTCATGACGTCGAAATTGGCACATCTCGGCTCTCCTATCTCCTCAAAGCTTAAATCTGACATGGCCCCATCCATAGTAACCTGGAAATGGCGGTAAGCGAATGACGTGTTACATTCTGCATATACAAAACTGGTAATCTGTGCATGTAGCCAAGCGTTATAGGGGAATGGAGCGAGAGAGGAAAAAGAACACCTGCAACAATGCTATTGTTCTTTGCATAAACACACCCAACCCATCTTCGACAGCTTGCCAAAACAAAGCTTTATAGACAGCACGTCACGGCACATCTAGACACAAGAGAATGCATTCTCACACATGCTGTTGTATATGAACGGAGTGGAGAGCCGAACGGTCTAGGGAGGAGGGAGAAACGGTTCAAATTACCTAGGGATCGGAGAAAATGGGATCTACATTCATGCTCTAGGGAGACATGTTTAAGACTCGCTAGCGAGGAGGGAGAAAAATTCGAAAAAAAATTAGGAGGAGGGAAATTTCACTAGTGGGCTCCTGACTGTCTAAAGACACAGCATGTCACATGATTTATGCCAATGGGAAGTTAGCTGAAGCATTTGGTCACTGAATTGGCAAAGAACCCTAAACTGACACTAAACGTTCCAAAAAATACAAGGAAAAATTATAAGATTTGAATTAATGAACAATTAAATCAAGCAACACTGAAACACCTTATTTTATTCAAAGGTCTAGGTATCACAATAATAAATACATGTTATTTTTCCGTGCGTCTGTTCTCTTATAGATAGACAGATGACGTCACAACATGAAGAAAAGAAGTGACGTAATCACAGTGCGACTACTGAAACCGGAGCCACTTAGACAACGAGAACCAATCACATTGCAGAACGAAAACAAAGCATTCCACCTTACGGTTATTTGAGCCAATCAGTGTCGATTACAAGACAATAGCATGTCGACTTTCTCGAGCTTCGTTCTGGAAAATGGCGAATTTGGTCGACTAGTTCTGAAGTCAAAGTCTTTCGAATGAAGGAAATCGCCTGGATATGCTAGCATTGATACTTTGGAATGCTTTATTTTCGTTTTGCACTGTGTCTAAGTGACCCTGGCTTCAGTGGTCGCACTGTAACTGATGTTCTCTTCATGACGTCATCTGTGCATCTATAAGAGGACAGACTCACAAAAATGACATCTATTTGTTTTATAGCGTGATCTTGTGACGTCATCTGTACTCTAATAGAGCATGGCTATCGACCAATCAGAGCGTGCGTTTCACTGCGTTTATCGTATAAATAGTACCATCCTCTAGAGAAGCCACTTCATCTAAAGGCCAGGGTATAAACAGGTATAAACAAAAACAAATAATAACATCTAGATTGTGTGGACGAACCTTTTTTATATTTTGGTAGAGTTCCGTCCCTCCCTTTTTCACTGTTTTTGACTGTGAACAAAATCCTACGGATACGCCTGCGGTGGAGATGGTTGTTCCCTGCTCTAGTGTGTTGTGAATTCCTTGAGCTGCCACCAGCACGGAGTCGTAAACGTTACCAACTGAGGCCTAGAAATATAATTAGTTAATTTATTATAATTAATTCATCGATTTTAATTTGTTTTTGATTGATTAATTGATTGATGATTGCTTGATTGCTGTTGATTGCTTGATTGATTGATAAATTAGCCAACTGCTCGATATTTTCATTGAACATTGTTTTTCAGCCCAGGTCCAGCCCTCTAACGTATTCATAATACGTTGACATTCATTGAATAAAACTATTGCTCACCGATATTTTGATAGTTGGTCTGTTTCTTGATGCCATTTCCTTTTTGAATGCCTGACTCATGCCTTGGAATTCAGCACCTTTACCTACTGAAGCTCTGAGTCCAAGAAGGCCTCTCATATAAGGTGGCATGACATTCGACGGGCCAATCAGGTCTTGCTGTATATAGTAATAGTAATCATAATCTTCATAATCATCATCATCAACATTATAAGAATTATAATGATTATAATGATTATAACGATTATAACGATTATAATGATTATAATGACTATAATAATAATTATTATTATGATTTGTATGATTATTATCATTATAATAATTACAATCCAAGAGGATAAGGTAAGAGAACGAACTCCCATGCCCATGATAATTATTTGAAATTTATTTTTAGTTTCACCACACGTAATGTAAGTTATTCTTATCACATTCTGGTAGTCTATCCTCGTTAGTTGCCCATTGTTTATATACATGCATCAGGAGTTCCGAACTTCCGGTTGGATCACACTGCATTCTGGGTAGGTGGGCTCAGAAAAGTGGGCATCAACTTCTAGATCGGCCATATTGGATTTGAGTGCAGTAATTGTTGCTCCTTTACAAGTTCAAAAACTTACTACTTAATACACGGAATATCTTACATTTACAGATTCTTCAGTTGGGAGTTCTAAGTCGATGTTTAAGCTTTAGAACGGGATTAATAAAGTTTCCAAGTTGACTGCGCTCAAATCCAATATGGCCGCTCTGGAAGTTGATGCCCACTTTTCTGAGCCCACCTACCCAGAATGCAGTGTGATCCAACCGGAAGTCCGGAACTCCTGATGCATGTATCCCCTGGCTCCTCATAGCATCGGTATAAACCACTCTTTAACTAAACCATTCCTTAACACAAGAGCGCCACTTTACGCCAATCGGGTGTCTTTCTTAGAATAGCCAGGCTGTGTCCTGTTAAACTAAAAATTGATTTCAAATAATATCATTATGTATGGAGGATTCGTTCTCTTACCTCGCTCGTTCTCTCTTGCATAATCAGAATCAGAATAATAGTAATAACAATAGTAATAATAATGATCATCATCATCATAATAATAATCGATATTTATACAGGGTAATCCCTTCAATGAAAACTGTCATCAATGAGGGCCCTGTTTAACAAAAATATAGACGTATAGGATAAGTCGAATAACACAATTAAACTAATGACTCAACGTCCATCCATAGAGTGAATGTAATTTCGTATGGGGTGTTAAAAAGGAAAAAAAACGTAACACGGCGTCGCTATGGCATGCCGTAACATACCAAGAACTTTCTTACCCTGCATGTATACAACGTCTAAGTTAATCAAATCAAACAGCCACTTCCAAATATTGGAAATATGGTTATTCATTTTTTTAGAGTACATGTAAGCACCTCCGAAATGATATAAAACTAATACCACATGCAGACTGAGCATTTATGAAGAAGCTCGTCCATTTAACTATACCTCATATGTGCGGTACCTCTTACACGCTTGCGGTCCGTACCGTATGTGCGGTACCTCTTAATTACACGCTTGCGATCCGTACCGTATGTGCGGTACCTCTTAATTACACGCTTGCGGTCCGTACCGTATGTGCCGTACCTGTTAATTACACGCTTGCGGTCCGTACCGTATGTTATGGACCGAGGGTTTCCCTGCTTTATGATCCAAGCACGCGGGCCATAAAAAGGGGAAAACTCGCTCTGTATCTTACGGTACGGACCCCGAACGTGTAATTAAGAGGTACCGCTCATGTCTTGGAAACGAGCTTTGCTTAATTTTTGGGTTCTTTAAGGGAAGTTATAGACCGCAAACTAACCAATCTTAACATAACTAAGCCACATACTATTGGAAAACTCGCAATCTTACTGTCTACGTAGGTACCGTTGATAGATAGACGACAAATGCGCTCAGACAAAAATCACCGAAATGCTTATTTTCCGAGTGAACGTTTTTAATGTTTTTCTCTATATCAATCTACTGCTAAGTTGGAAAGAACGTCGGCTGCGCTTCGCCCCTCGCCACCAACCAGCCCATAGAAACCAGGAAGTCGTAGTGTAATTGTTAATTAGTATATATATCATATTAAGTGAATAGTGCTTTTCGCGCGCTCTGATTGGCGACTCTGGAAGTGAATATACTTTCCTATTCATCTCCGAGCAAAGCAGCGATCACCTCGTGCGAGGTTTTGTCCATTAGACAATAAATAAAATAACTATTTGGTACTGGCTATTCACTTGTGTGGTATACTAAACGTCGCGGCTCAGTAAATATCTACCACGTTTCACCGACACTGAGATGAATAATTGTTAATTAGCTCACGATATTACCAATCCATATATGGTAAAATCACACTTATGGATCACTTACATCGCTTTGACCAAGATCAGAAAAGACCCAGGCCCACTCGTTGATAAGCTTCTTTCTGTTGGCCACGAAAAGCAATTCCTTGACGGCCCAGTGAGGACAGAATACTATTACAACCCGCAGATTGGCACGAGATAGGGAATCTAGGTCGCGGCCTGGATTGATTTTCCACTTCTTCTTGTTGTGAGGAGGAAACAGACGATCTAGGGGTACTTCCCATTCATTTTCCGTTGCAAGAATCCTGAATGCATTTTTTCCTTGAGAATCTGTAAAAATAAATGAGGTATTTAGGAGTCTGAGGGAACGTTTGTCAGTAAACTTAGATTAATAAAAACAGAAGTTCAACACCTCTTGGCCAATCAGTTTACGGTATAATCTACTGTTAGAAAATCTTCTCGCTAAATCGACAGCCAAGCGTATTGCACCTAATAGACCCTCCCACGTTTTTTTTGTTATATCTTGAAATGGAGCAAAGTTAATTTTGACTGGGGAGCAAGTACCTAAGGATGTTCACAGCCATGTTTAGGATACATTAGTTTTATTAGTTGAGACATCAAGCCAATTATTCATAGTAAGTATACTTTTAAGTCTAAATTTCGAGTGAAATTCAACCAAAATGACGTACCCGTGCGAGCGTAATTTCCCGGGTGAAATTGACACATGCGCAAGCTTTTCCAGACCTGCCCCCAATGGGGGGTGGAGTGAGGATTTGATCACATCCCGTCCTCCCGGATAAGGAATTCAATAGAATGTGGATCCCCATGGAGGAGCTATTAATAGATAATATTTGAACCAGTACCTCTGCATCCCTTCCCTAGTAGGGTTAAGTATTTTAACATAAAACCCTCTGATGTCGACGTTGCCTTTGTACGCCTAGCTAGCGGCTTTAACTTGCCCTGTATACGTTTTGTTTACTAGTTACCATTGTTCATGTTCAGCCGTATCTCACTTGCTTTACAGCTTTCACTCATCTTATAGTTTTCTAGTGGGAACACTGCCTGAACATTAGCAACGCAACAACAACAACAACACCAACATTTATTTCACTCAAACTATTACAAAATGTAACTTAGTCTATTGATTAATGAGTCGGAAGACCCGAACAAAACCATACAGCTATCTAGCCGGGACCACCATAATACAAAACTAGAGTTAACATTAATAAATAAGTAATTAACATGAAATACAAGAATGCCTAGACAGAATTACTTGACAGTTATAAGAAAATGTATGGTAATATATTAGCTGAAGTATATAATATTAATAAATAAATAAATAATATAATATGGTAATAATATAATCTGAGAAAACAATATAATAATTTTATAAGGGCAGTAATAGATGAATCATAATTCAGGAACACATCAGAATAAGACAAGGATACCATCTTACCTAATTTAATACTTATTAATAAATAAATCAGAAAGTTTTCTCTTGAATATGTGTCTTTTCTCTAGTTTACCATGCTCACGAGACCCAAATAATGTTTTTTTTACAGATACAGGGTTACTATCGACGTTGTCTTTGTGAGCCTAGCGGCTTTAGCTTATCCTGTAAACGATTTACCATATTGCTACTTTAGACTTGTGTTTTCCCTTGTCCTTACATTCTTTATATTCATCCCCTCTTAATCCAAGTACAGCCATCTTTTTCCACCTGTAACGTCTGACGATGTCAACGAGAACCTTGGCCTTCAGTTTCTCCGTTGGGCTCATGCGCAGTAGGTAGCTATACTCGTTTTGGTTCAGGCTAGAAGTGTCCAGACTGGTTAGTGGTAATATTTGAGGAACGTGCGCGAGGGATGTCATGGGTCCTATGGCAGGTATGGCTGCGCTATTCATAGGGCCGATCAGGACAACAACTCCAAGCTCCAGCAGCTTATTGGCTGAAGGAAATGAAAATAACTTCATTTTACCCCATTGGTGACTTGTACTATAACGCGGCAAAACGTCATGTTCCGCTGGCCAATAATAAAGAAGGCTCTCGATTCAAATACAAGTTTCCCAGGACTTAATCCTTTTTAGTAACCTCACAGTGAATTACAAATTAAGATAATACCAACCTGTTAAAGTTTTAGGTTTAGCTCTTAAGTGGTTTTGTTGTTTTTCGCGAAACATTTCACATACGTACGTTAAATTAGAAACAAAGGTGCTTGCCTTTCTTTTCTTTCTTTTCGGCGGGAAACTGGCGGGACATGCGCGCGCTGGGCTCATCAAAAATCGCACGCGCATGACGTTTTGCAGATGGTGTGGACTAAATTTTATTTTATGTTGTCATAATACACCCTTTCACTTTGCCTTTTTCTTGGGGAAGCCGGAGTGGCACATCGGTTAAGCGCTTCGCTTCTCACATCTGTTGCCCAGGTTCGATTCCCGGACGCGGCGCCATATGTGAGTTGAGTTTGTTGGTATCTCGCCCTTGCTCCAAGGGTTTTTCTCCGGGTTCTCCGGTTTTTCTCCCTCCACAAAAATGAAAACGCTAAATTCCAATTCGATCTGTGGATTAGCCGGGGCCTGCTTTGGTTGTTTTAGGTCTCGTTAGAGATTCAACGTTGTCAATCTTGCCGGGCTCTTTGGTCAGCGGTTGCCGCCCGGTTTCGATACTGGAGAAATCCAATGTTTTGTTATCCCACCTTCAATACTAATGCAAGGTTAATATACCACTAAAATTAAGAAACATAAGTTTATTTGTTATTAAACCGTCACGCAATTGCTAGCTTGCTACGCTGCGCAGGCTACGCGGTTGCGTGACCATTTTACTCCAACTGAGTTGTATCCTTTGTATTCAGTGAACAGAGTTTAGCCGCCGCGCATCACGCTCATCATGCTTGAGTAACACAATATATAAGGGGGATCCGGATGTATCGGCATAAAAGTTATATATGGTTTGGCTGCAAAGATATAGATCTATGGTCGCAGGTGAAGAAATCTTACAACTTCCCGAGGTTTAACGTAACAGAAACACATTGGGAGATGATTTTTTTAAGTAACACATGTCAACTCCCTTAATGTGTTTCCGAATTTAATTATTTAATTTTATATTAACTCGCACTGCACATATTTACGAGAGTGGTCAATAATTATCATTAAAATTATTTAGTATAGCGGCGGATAATGTCCGCGGCTGAGAGATGGTACTCAAAATTTTATAACTTAACTTATGTTTTATGGTAATATCAAGCAATCGGTTTTATATTAGCTACATTTGTATTAAGCTACATTTACATTTTAAGATATATTTCTGTAAGAGCATTGAGACATTGTTTAATGCTTCAAATACTTATTATTATTATTAGTATTATAATAATTATTATTCAATATCACGACCATCTGTCAGCCAAGGACATTATCCGCCGATATACCAGTAAGCCAGAAAGGGGTTTATTTGTTTTATAATCCTGCGATCAATTTTATACACCGAAAATCAAAATCTCGCGGCGTGCGGGGAAATCCAATAGCTTATTATTGGATCTTGAAGCCTGACGAGCCCGCTGATTGGTTGTCTTTGAATTTATCTTGATTGTGATTGGATAAGAAAGTGACATGCTGACGAATGCGTGCAAAAGTAATTCAGTGATATGCAGAACTCGAAAACATATTCGTTTGGGAATTTTTGCTAAAGATCAGTTGCTTGAAAGTAAACCATCTGCAGACCTGTATTTGTTCTGATACGTGGTTTGTAAAAATTCAGGTTTGAGGCGTATCTTGTAGTATAGTATGTACATTACTGGCGAGTTGGAAGAAGGTATGAAAGACCTTTGGTAACTGTTTGTTATGCCAGCGATGAGCGAATGTTAGGGCATGGAGACGGTATACATTATTCACAGTTAGAATACCTAAGAGGTAAAGCACGTGATAGTTTAACAAGTAGGAAATAGTGAAGTATGGCTTACACACCAAGTTGTGAGAATTTTTGTCCATTTTCAGGAATAAACGTAAAACGAATCAGGCGTGTCAAATTGTTTTGTTTTCAATGACATCAATTGCATATTTTGTAGACTTTCTGGCATTCATTTGGAGTGCAGTTTGCACCGGTTTTCATATTTTCTAATCATCAGATTCTACTGAAAAAGGAACGAAATTCTGCAATTTGTTTTCCAACTGTGCGGATATCACCTTGAAGCTATAGGATACACTTCGAAACTGAGCAATATTACCTGACATCCGCCCTTGTGAAAGTGTACCACGTGACCCATTTTGGCCAATGACAGCACGCGAAAATTTATCCGTGGAATATAACGCACTTTATAGCACTATATATCCACGTGATGGTCGATGCGTTTGTGGATTAATGACGTAGAAGTGTTCTATAGTGTCCACAAATTGATATGGAAAGTAACGTACCTATTTGTATGTTGTCGTAATCCTCTTCAGGGTCTACCTTCTCCACGAATCCCCTCAGTCGTTTGCCAGGTAGAAGACTGTGATCTGCATTCACTTTATCAATCGCTAGCTGAAACGTAATTTCCTCTGGAGTCTTTAGGAGAGCTCTCCCCGGAATTAAACTAAATATTGCACCTTGAAAATAACGGAGAGACAAACTTAACGATGCGATAAAATGCTGAATGGATTCGTGTAAATAATAATATTTATAATGAGCATGGTAAAATAAAAAAAAATACTTTTCATTGTCAAATTACGCGGCCAAATAGAAAACCTGCCTCGCGAAAGCTCTCAAGTAGCGGGCCGATGACGAACCGAGCGGGCTGCAAACACATTTAGCGCCCGGTCAACTTTTAGTAAGCTGATTATGCCGAATGATAATTCAGTAAAGTATTTTATCAGTTATTTGGCCTTGTATATTGATGTTAATGATAACAGCATGACTTTAATTTTTGTCGGGACATATTGTTTATTTGTGTCCCTTGTACTCGCTACGCTCGCGCGCAAATGACACTACGCGGACCACAAATAAACAATATGCCCTCCAAAAGTCATGTTATTGCTATATTATTAGTATTAGTATCAAAATAACATTATCGTTTAATTAAGGGTTAGAGACTGGTATTCGTATTTTATTAACAAATACAGGCGTGTGCTGACTGTACGATGAACGAAAAATAATGAATACTGCATGAGACCGAAGGCCGAATGCCGGGGCCGAATGCAGTATGAAGATATGCTGTTAGTTCATCGTACTGAGTCAGCAAGTGTATTTGTCAATAAAACACAAACATGAAGTCTCTAACTTTTAATATTCCAACTGAGCGCACAGCGTGCTGTGGTCACCAATAAAGCACGGTCATTAGCCAATCACCTGCTTGGATTTTGCACTGTGCATAATGTTGGAATATTAATAGCGTACGTATACTACGTATGTCATACAATAAACAAATGGACATCACACTATTAAAATATTAATATTACTTCATGTACTAACATTCTAGATCGGCAACTGAAAAAGAACAATAGTGAGAAAGATAAATACACATATTACAAATTACAAATTTAAAAAATATATAATTTAAATCACTCAAAAATAAAATATAAACGTTTAACTCTTTGTCGTCCGATCGTGTGTGAGCTCATCCTGAGTGCTAACTCAACCCTCCCCCCTCAGTTCAAGTTTGGCTAGCCCGGGGTAGTTAAATACTGCTGACTTTTTAAGCCGAGGGCTCAAACTTTCTCCACAATGCCATTCGGGTGAATTCTACGAACTGGTCGACGGTAGGTATTGCAACTTCGGTAGGGTTTCCAATGAAATGAGCTCTAATTTTGGAGAAAAATGCCACTGTCAGAGAGCTTGAGGACATCATTAAGTCTGAGGACGGCTGAAAATTACTTGGTTTGCTTTTAGTAGGCCTTGTGAGGGGATTTCACAGGGTTTTTCCGTTGTGTTTGTGCTTTCAGATACGGGAACAAATTCTTCAATGAAATCCTTGAAATCCTGCAGTTGGCAATCTTTTACCCCTGCTCAACCTATTAGGATGTGTTTTTGTCACTTTAAAGCAACGGCTTGAGTCCAAATCACCGCTCTTGGTTGTAGGGGCTACCCTACCGGAGTCCCAGAGGGGGGGACCCCTTGTGGATTTTTTGTCCATTACCCAGCATGCAATCAGAGGTGGGAGCAGGAAAATGTGGTCGAGTGAAATGCAGTGCAAACATCGGCGTGGTTCACCGTCGCTTGGTGTGTTTTGTGAAAACAAACCTGCTGGTTGGGAAGATTAAACAAGGTACTGTAACGACTGAGTGGTTATTTTGTGTTTGCTCTTGATTTCAAGTGCGAATGGGAAGGTTTTTTTGAGCCGATTTTCAGCTCCTCGAAATTCGTGAAAATCGAAGAAACGAAACAATCGCCAAAACAAATGGGCTTTTCTCCATAGTGAAAGAGTCGAGCGATCCCTGTTATAGCTCTGACTTTGAAGCCATACATCCCTTCGCATAATATCGCAACATCGTCTTTCCAGCATGTCTAGACGTGATGCGGCAATAATTTTTCTAGTAACGGACTCATGCGTCTCCTATTTACAGGCTCGGACGGTAAAGAGTTAATACATAGAGCTATAAAGTGAACCACATATAACACGCGCAGTGTTTCTCTAACTCTTTAGTAGAAACAAACTAATATTCGAACACAAATCCTCAAATCTGATTCGTGAAGCTACTCACTATCTATTCCGTCATAAATAGTCAGTATAGCAAAACTATGGCTGCCAATTCGTGAAAGTCTTCTTGTTTCAGTTTAAGCCTGCACAACTAGTTTTTGTTTCGCTAAAACTACTCGCTCCCAGTTTCTATAGCTAGCTACGCTCCTCGTCAATTATCAAGCGATATAGTTCACCACTAAATTATCTCCTATTCTGATTGGATGCAATTATCTGGGACGGATTCAGGATTGTGAGAGAGGGGATTGGGAAGGGTGAGCGCTAAAGTCAGTGGCAATTTCTTTGTAGTTTCAAGAGTACACACTGTCAAACTATGATCGTGAATGATTGGCCAAGATATCGCTAATTGTTGGAGAGGCGGGGCTTCAGATTCGCGCAAGCTAAAAAGCTAGATATTTCAAATGCTCTTTTCTGCGATTCCGATTTTCATCCAAAATAGAGTTTTCGACGAATTTGTTCGATTTGTCTGAAATTTTCACAAAATTCAAATTGATATCTCAGCTACAAAACCGTGTCCGGAAGTATATTCTAAAAACAGAGCTCTCGACGGACTTTGCCGCGTATCTACTCAGATTATGTTTTCGCCTTTTCACGTAAAACATTATAACTTTTGAACTAAATCGAAATCTGATATTCCCCAACACGATTTCAGTTTGTAATACAATTCCTCCGAGATGTTATAAAGCAAACATATTTAAAAACCTTAAAATATTTTCGGCACTGGAGCTTCTGAAAGACCGGAGAAACGGGTGGGAAAAATTCGAGATTTTCAAATAACTCAAAAAATTAAATATATATTTTTGTAGCCAATTTTATAAGCTTTAAAATGAGATATGGTTAAGGTATCTACGATATTTTTTTCGAGGCGCTACATAATTTACACTGGAAACGCACCCTGAAGGTATCCGATTCTGGTGGTACTTGTAGTATTCGGTGACTACAAGGAACGCGAGGCTGTTAGAACTATTATAACATAGAGGGCAAAATTACCCACCTCTGATTGGCTAATGACAGAGGGCTTTTTTCTTAATTGAGGGCAGTATTACTTGTACGCGATTGATTGATAAGTTGCCTAGCAACAGGCTTCGCGCTGTCAAAGTTTGTCGAGAATTTTAGTTTGCCTTCAGCTCGAGTGTACTAATGTGTTCCAAAAAGCAAACAAATAAGGATTTCTCAAGTATTTAATGACAGCAACAAGTTTATAGGTGAGTCCACTAATCTGTTAAGTGTTATTCTACAACTTTCTGAAGGATTTTTTAAGTGAATACTGTGGTATTTAGCTTAATTGTCGTCATTTTTGTCACTGCATGATATTTTGACAGTGACTGAGTGAATTAATCTCGGTAAGAGCAAATAGTATAGTAATTAATTTGAAACACTGTGTTTTTCTGCCGTCGAGATTACTTGAAGCGAATGTAATGACAAGTCATCAGTTTGACTAGGTTTTTCATCGAGCACACGTAGTCGCGTAGCCGTAGCGTAGGTTTTGTTTTCAATGACTTTGTCTCGGAAAATTTTGTCCTCTAATATTATAAACAAGTAATCGCACGAGTCATCGTAAAATTAATGATAAATTTTACTTGTGTTTTCAAAGTTTGCTCGGGCAATTTTGCAAAATTTGAAAACACGCGTGAAATTTATCATTAATTTTACTCGGCCCCATGCGATTACCTATGCTTATCATTAATGTAAGTAATTAAGTACCTTCAAACGACATTGAAAGAGGGACCACAAACATACTTACTCATACATTTCCATTTTCATGTATTGTGAATAAAAGCTGTTCAACAACACTTTCAGAAGGAATGAATTTCAGCCATTTATGGAACTTCTTGGTGATTTATTCATATATTTTTTCACGCTGCATTTTCTAATTTAAGAAATCGTGCCAAGCATCTTTCATTCATTAATTGGCCCGTGAGAGATAATTATCAGACATTAGTAATACGAGAATAACGGCGCGCTGGAAAAAGTTGAAAGCAGAAAAAATGAATCAT
Source organism: Actinernus sp. WN-2022 (assembly GCA_030867875.1). Taxonomy (NCBI): domain Eukaryota; kingdom Metazoa; phylum Cnidaria; class Anthozoa; order Actiniaria; family Actinernidae; genus Actinernus; species Actinernus sp. WN-2022. The sequence continues at coordinate 128,978,316 of JAOWCC010001634.1, read as the reverse complement.
AGGAAAGGACCTACCTACAAGACCTCATCGATTTGAATTTTGTAACGATATTGTCAAATAACAACAATGCTTTTCTATTGAAATAAAAAAAAAATACCTTTGAAAAGTCTAGAACTTTGTAATTATATCAGATTTTATTGCGTATTTATATATTTCAATAATGATAATTTGGTTATTTGACTGTAAATCCTTTCTTATACTTTTCTATATATACAATATATGTATGAACGTTTTCCTCTTTTCAGTATTCATTAGTTTAGTTTAGGTGTCTCTACTTGTACTTATCTATGTTTAATTGTTCTTTTTCCGACTGCAAATATTTATACAATTTAGTCTAATATTTGTGTTACTTAGCTCGATTAGCTTATTAGTTATTCTAGGTAACCAATGCCTATTTGAATTAAATATGATGTAAGTCAATTAACTAGTAATCTCCTTGTATAAATAAAGTTGTTGTTGTTGTTGTTGTTGAAACAGTTCCGACATAGATGCGGTTTGGTGCTGGGTAGATATAGATAGATAGATAGGTAGATAGATAAATGGATGGATGGATGGATGAATGGTAGGCTGGCTGGATGGATGGATAGAGGGGGAGCAGTGGTTGCATGAGCGCTTCGCCTCTCACCTCTGTGGCCCAGGTTCGATACCCGGACGCAGCGCCATATGTGAGTTGAATTTATTGGTATCTCTCCCTTACTCCGAGGGTTTCTCACCGGGTCCTCCGGTTTTCCTCCCTCCTTAAAAACCAATTAACACGCTATATTCCAATTCGACGTGTGGTTTAGCCGGGTCCAGGATTTCATCAGCCCCTATGGCTGTTTCAGGTCCCATTAGATACTAGATAGATATATTGTTGCTATTGGGCATTCTGTATTTGTGAATTTTAAAATAAATTAGCTACATTTATATTTTTAAGAATTGGTAACAGAATTCCAAGGAAAGTAAAATAAATTTACATTTCTTCCGTCTTCGACGTGGTTCAAGATGAAATCTGCATCACTATTTTCATAATTTACAAATAAGCCTGCATGCATTTAAAGAGATAGAGGCTGCAACAAAGGCTTGCAGTTATATATTTTAGGCACGACCGGAACACGATGTAAGTCTGTATTTTTATTTCCTAACAGCGCGTGTGAGGTGAAACAGGCACGCATGCATATTACGATAAAGTGAAATGTATCGATCGTTAATATCCGGCATTATTAACACAACCCGTAGGCACCTGTTTATGACATCAATGCAATATTGAACTATCACGACATAGCCATCAAATTAAAAACTGCTTGACGGGTGGGAAATATAGTCCAACGACTTATATATATACGAATTATTAGTAACTATACATTTCCATATTCAGCTTTCTTTGACTTGCGTTCACCGACTGCGGTGAAATTTGTTTTGAATATTTGATGTTACCCCTGTAAGATTGGTGTCCATGGGAGATAAAAAACGAAAAAATTTAAATATGTTTCTTTATTTCCTATTCGTATTTTAGGATGCTTGTATATCCCACTGAAAGTGTTCGATGCGTTAATAAGTAACTTTCGAATTTAAAATAATAGTCAGTTTTAAGATTTGTTGTAACGTTATTCAATTTATGTGAATATTTATCTAATGATTATTTTAGGAAGTAGTGGCAAAATCATAACTGGAAATTTCGCATATAACTAGAAAGAATGGAATATTTAGGGAATATTTCAGCACAAGAAAAAATCAAAAGGTTTACAGCAAAAAGGAATAAAAAAATAAGCATATTTAACCATTATCATATAAACGAATTGTCAATGAACTTAACTAGCCAGAAAAAATCAACTTACCAATTCGAATTTCCTCTTTCCTAGTATCCGGGATTGTACTGTCCGTTAGGGTCAACAGAAAGCATAGAGTGAGTAGAACACAGGCCATCGCTCTCTAGCGAGTAACTGTGTGTGGAAGACGTTGTGGTCTGGCACCTAGGTTTAAGTGGATTCAACACTGCAGCTTTCTGAAATAAAATGAGTTGTAAGTCAAATTATCTCGAGCAGATGATCGTGTTCTGCTCCAGACGTAATTTAGAATGAGGAATACTTAAAATCCAGTTTATAAACCGTACTCAAATTCCACTGGGAGCTGGAAGGGAAAGTGAGCACAATAAATGACATAATCATAAAAGTTTGATGATGGGAGTAATTAGGAAATGTTTGGCTTGTAGACTCTAATTACGATATTTTGGCCGACGGCGGATTATGTGAATCCCCAGACCTGTTAAATTAAGGCTTCAAATATCAAAGTTACTGTAGTAATGCCTTTGTTATTTATTTGCTTTTGAGCCATTTCGATTACGAAGATAAATGTTTTCTCTGTGGCAGTATTAATTGAAGTATGTGTCCCATCATGACTGATCGATGACAACCAGTAATGTATATATTGCTAACCACTAATGTATACCAGTATTTACAGGATGGGGCATCTCATTTATTGACTGCACAACAGTCGTTTTACATGTAACAAGAACCTAGTATCTAATATTTTACACATTAGAAGTTACCTTCGAGTACCTTAATATGCTTAACTGCATTTTAACTCATAGAGCGGTTTTCAATTGAATGTCGAAAAGTAATTGCTTTTGAATTTGATTGGTTAGATATCCATGATTGGGTTTACTTTGCCTCGTGATTGGTTATATAAAACCAATCGTGAACTACTTCAGTTCGTTATTGGTTCACTGCGTTTTTACTTGTTCCTGTGATTGGTTCAGGTTTTGGTTTTACGACACTCAATCACGAACCGCTCTGTAAACCCCTTGGGTATTACATCACACTATACCATCTACTGCACTCTGGTAATTAAGAACTTGCATTTCAAATCCAAAATCATTCCAAATACATCCGGTTTGTTCACTGTCAGTACATGATTATCAGAATGCCATTGTTCTATAGGAACACCTGTTTCTAATGTCACAAAGTGAAAACGCTACTAAAGAATACCTGTTTACAGCGGTGTTCGATTGAGAGTCGAAACTAATAAGTGATTGCTTCGGTTTTGCGTTTGTTTAGCATTTCTTTAGAAAATATATTGTAATTTCAGCCAATCAAGTTCTAGACGAAAACCAAAGTTCTAAACCCGTTTTCATATATATTCAGTCTAGTGCGATAAACCCCCTCCCCCATGCAAAACGATTTCTAGCTCAATTAAAACAACGATTTAATGGCTAGCGCTCAAAACGTCAGCTGCTACTCAATGTTTCCACGTCGGTTAACATAGCTTAATTGACTCTTAGTTGATAATTACCAGTTTTAATTAATGGTTTTGTTGTTGTGTCCAACTAAGAAATACTTTTCACTCAGCAAAGTAAGTTTTAAAATATCGGTTCCTCCCCTAACAGGGCCTCGCTATTTGTTCGTGCAGGACTGTCTATATCTACTATCGGTAGCGTTCTTGTATATCACTAACCGCGTAATTCGATGGAGACTTTATGGAGATCCGTCGAATCTGAAGTACCACTTGTGTAAATTATATATACCATAATTGCGATAATATCAGTCGTTTCACCTTTAATATAATATTAACTATGCTCTTATAATGAAATATTTACATATGACAGTTCAGAGCCATTCGTAATTCAGTCATTATCTCTGAAATTAATGAAAACTTACTAGATGACGCAAATCGTGGATTTCTTTTTATCTATCTGAATATAAATTTACAGTGACGGTGTGATGCAACTGACATACGGATATCAGCGGAATTGGCAACTGTGTTAGATATATGTTTCTTAGGAAAGGATTGATGTTACAAATGTTTATTTCCAATTTTTAAGGCTTTGGTTGATAACAGCGAAATATTGTAATCGCTACTGAAAGGACAGATCTTGCCGGGCATCAGATTGGCACATGTAAAGTTTATGTAGCGCTAATTCTATATGGATATTCAAATGCGCTTGACACGGAAGGTCTTAATTGTAATTAAATATATTCAATGTGCTAATCCATGCTGTTTACAATCATGAACGTGTGTTCCGTCGTACCTCCAGCATACAGGCTGAACATTATGAAGGGAGACAATTCCTAACATTTCTCGAAATAACACAAAACGTTATTGAGTTACATCCGCATAGGTCTTTGGAAGAGGATACATACAAAGCGTAACGAAACAAACGTGTTGAAATCACAACGCTTACTCTTAACGCGAGCGAGTAACACAAATTAATCATTAGCGTCTATTAGGCGCAAGGCAAAAGGACTGAAAACAAAGCAATGTGAGAGTAGTTTACCATTATCTAATACATCATTTCCTATTTCACCGATTTAGTGTAACGTTAACGACTGTATTCCATTAAGGAGATGAACAAATGGTTGTCAGTATTGTGTCTTGATGCTATGTTAACTGATCAGACTTCTCAGGCTGAGAACACGTCAATAAGATTTAGAGCTAGAATTAGCAGGAAAAGGCGCCTTCAAATAATTTCAGGTAATTTTTATGCGAACTTGAAACGCAATCCAAAATAAATATCTTTGTCATTTGTCGTCAGAATAAAGTATATTTAATATACTGTGTTCCTGGGTTTTCGTGAAATCAATTAAAATCCCAATTCAAACTGTCAGTATTGTCGCAACAGATTTCTTTTTCTACATCTTAGTTTTATGATTTTGTGTCATCCTTTGAACGGTATCTAAAACAGGTATGTAAATTAGGACGTTAGAACGGTTCTCGATTGAGCAAGTAATCTTTATTGATTTCACGGTTAGTCCTTTCAATCTGCGCTTCCCTCTTTTTGGAGCTCCCTGTGGATATCTAATGGGTCTAATATATTTTCATTCACTTCTTCCGAAAAGAATTACCAATTCTATGTTTTATAAATATGGTTATTTTTAATAACCATCAAAATAACTCAATATATAAATAATTCCATAGTCCGCGGTATACAAAAGTTAAAATTTCTAACTCTAAATTAGTATTTATTCCGATACATCCCCCTTAGATATTGTGTTACTCAAGCATTATGATCGTGATGCGCGGCGGCAAAGCTCGGTTCACTGAATACCAAGGATACAACTCAGTTGGAGTAAAATGGTCACGCAACTGCGCGCAGCGACGCAGTCCAGCAATTGCGTGACGGATTAATAACAAATAAACTGATATATTTCTTAATTTTAGTTGTATTTTAACCTTACATTAGTACTGAGTGAAGGTGGGGGAACAAAAACGCCACCAGCCGCAGAGATGTGGTACCCACCCGAGGCCGCAGAGCGCGCACTGCGACCACCACTCACACACGCACTCACGCACACACGCACTCACGCACACACGCACACCAATAGCCTTGGAAAGAAAAGATGTACTCAATGTACTTTAGATAGCAGGAGAGAGGCAGTCACAAATCTGGCCCTCTTCCTGATATTAGAGTGAAACATCAGTGAAAATAAGAAGCTTAATATAAAAGGAAAAAGGCAGCCAATAATGTGTGAAGGTAAATGTGAAAAAATGCCAGGGAGGCCAGAAAAAATCTACCATAAACCCTTTGGGATAAAAAGATAGGACACTCTGGGTGGAGCCAAGACATAACTCCCGTCCCTCCACAGGACATGAAAATTTTTTTTTTTTTCAAGTCGGTAATAACCATCACAACAACTCAATATATAAACAACTCCATAGTCCGCGGTATACAAACGTTAAAATTTCTAAATCTAAAATAGTATTTACAGCTTGAAAGTTATTGTATTTGTGTTCCTTTCTGTGTTTTCGTTTGAAAATGAAAGTATTTATTTGGAATGATAAATTTATTTTAATAGCCTCAATACAACATCTTATTTCTGTCTTGTATATAAGAATTGAATTAGTGCAGGGAATGTAATTACCACCGACTCCGAACGTAGTTCCCAACATAAAAGACATCACAAACTAATGTTGTCTGAGACTGAAGTAGACAAGTTCAGTACAGATGCATTAAGGATTATTTAAAATGCCCGCATAGATGGGAAATCCTATTACATAAAGTGCAGTATAGGCATAGTTGAGTGCTTCCACATGAGTACGCCATTACGGAGTGATAGAGTGAAGTTTGGTTGTGTAAAATTGAGATCTCAATTTGTAGAGACCTAAATATCAGACCTAAATATTAACTGATTTGTCTCGGTTTCATTATTTTTCTAGTTTTTAAACGGTCGTTCGTTCAAGCATTAATAATAATACAAAATAACGAATGCTTAATGAGTGTTTTTAAATCTGATATCAGGATACGGTTCATTTATATAAACGTTTGCTTCGATTTTCTCTTCCAAAATAACTGAAATTACATGACTCTATATATACTCGCAATATTTTCCTTGAAGACTAGAAGCACTTTTGAGATTATATACCTTATCATGATAATCTGTCGTTGGTTGTTTGTGTATTCCTTTCTTATGAGTAAGGCGTCATGCAGTTGAAACTGTGACTATGATTTCTGCTGAGCTCGAGCTACTTCTGGAATATGTGCTCGCAAGAGAACTCAAAAGCTATATTAGAACAACGAAAGTCCTAAAATTAATTGAAAGAAATTACTTACCAAACTCACCACATAGTTCAAAGGTGTAAATCGAACCAATTTAAGTCATACCTCTATGTATACGAACGCAAAGCAATAAGGCAAATGCTGTTCGATTTGTGTTAACCGCGCTTAAATATTATCTATTCTTATGTAGATTTCTTTTCCCATTTTTGGCCATGTGTGGACAATTCCGGTTACAAATGACAAACATTGTCATATTTTTGATTTTTCCAATAGAAGACAGAACTATAGTGAGGCCACAAACTAATTTCATTTGCACATACGGTAACCGCAAGCGAGAGTCCAGTGACTTACTCGCTTAGAATTAAGATAGAGTGTTGGACAGACAGCAGCGATTATAAGCCTTGTAGCCGGATATTGTCGTAATGGACTCTTTTCATATGCTGGCCATGTTGAGTCCCAGGAGAATAAACACTATTCAGTTCGAGGCTGACCACCTATTGTTTCTAGTCAACATGGCCGTCATGCGTGAAGGGTTGTTATGACTATTATCATTGTATTATCATTCTCACCACCATCATTATTATTATCCGTTAAAGCATAGTTAATAGAGGGGAATTGTTAGGAAACCCAAAGGGGCTAACAAAGGCGCTGCGATTTAGGTTAGATGGGGGTAAAACAAATGATTGTGCACGGTCATAGCTCATTAGCGCCCCTGAATGACCGCTGAACCCACATGTTTCTATTGGCTGATTGATTAATATATTCCAATATCTATTGTATTTTGTGCACGGTCACGGTTGAAAAAAGAGAAAGACCTATAACAAAGAAGGTCGCAGTCTGCTGGGTTTCATAGCCATTGCCCTCTATTAACTAGTATGCTTAAGTAATGATCCCTGTAAAAAGTACCTCACATGGGATTTGTCTGTGTTTTATACAACGAAAACACTGGGTGATAATTATGAATATTCTGAAATAAAGGTAGTGAAAGTCTTAGTTTCAACCAACAGGAACAGCAAAAACCAATAGCTACGAAACAGGCACGATTGATAAGGTTCCGAACATATGATTTGCTTTATGAACGACATTTGGAACCGCAGTGCAAATCGTAGTTTTAATATTTTGAAAAATTTCAGGATTAGCATAACAATAGATTAGCTCATTAGCCATAACAATAGATTTAGCTCATTAGCCATACTATATTTAGCTTATTAGCCATAACAATGGATTTAGCTCTTTAGCCATAACAATAGATTAGCTCATTATCCATAACAATAGATTAGCTCATTAGCATTGGAATCGGCGCATGATCATGAAAATTTCGCCGTCTGAAGCGAGCTACTACCGGAAAACCAAAACATAATACTCCAGTTTCGTATTCGAAAATTACCGCTGAATGCAATGAGCACAGACGCATGTACGCAGGGTTAGCCTCATTCTGAAGTTAAACTGTCATAAATATCAGCGAGAAGGTGGTTTTATCCCCTAATAATAGACCCATTCGAAAAATGGCGTCCAATTTAACTAACTATTGTTTAGGACTGACTAGCCTCGCTTACACGTTCAAAAGCTTCTGTGTGGACTGACTAGCCTCGTGTTCACGTTACCAGGACAATAGCTTTTTAAATTGGACGCCATTTTTCGAATGGGTCTATGGCACTTGCGATGAGCGGTTATCAGGTCACGTGATACGATTCCGCTACTCATTAGGGAGGGCACATATTTGATGGACTTTAAAGGAATAATAACTGGACAGTAAAAATTAACGTTTTATTATTTATCATAATAATAGTATTTTTAAAAGAAGTATTATAATGTCCCTAGATTGGCGATCTCTTTCGTTTTAACCTGCAGTAGTTTGTGGCGATAACTGCATATCTTGAAAGCCAACACAGGAAATCCATACATAGAAATAGGTATAGTTTATAATAATAGCACTTCTGAAAAGAAAAGAAAATGTCCCTAGATTGGCGATCTCCTTCTTTTTAACATATATTAACCTGTGGTGATAACATATCTTCAAAACAGTCTGAGAATAGCAAAGCCAATATTAGATCTTTAGAAGACTGTACTCCGCAGATTATTGGCAAAGAGTACTTCTCACGCTATATTTGCGGTCAAATATGTTTTTACTGGCTGATTGCGACAAAGATTGCAGTTATAATTACCTGTTATAATCAGCCATAAGTTATTCTACTCCTAAAACAACTCTGAACACAATTTTCAATAGAGAAGTTGGTTATACTGGCGGCATGATTGTACAACATTTACATATTTATTTAGTTATAATTCACTAATATTCATTGAAAATCTACTCAGTGCGAACCGAAAGCACTGACGAGAAGAACTAAATAACTGGGTCATTAACAAGTTGTTCAAAGGGTAGATAACGCTATCCACCGGATAAATCCCTTTCTAGTGAATAAAATAAGCTAGTATAGACTATATCGCAACTCCGCCGTCGCAGTGCACTCTGGGATGGATATCTCAGTTTTCCATTGTTGTTGTTGGGCGGCCATCTTGGATTTAACAATGGAAACTGAGATATCCATCCCAGAGTGCACTGCGACGGCGGAGTTGCGATATAGTCTATGGTTAATACTTATCAACTGGATAGGAATTTATCTGGTGGATAGTGTTGTCCACCCTTTGGTAGACTGCAAGCAGTCCCTCCTTTTCTCTCCATTGATAGCGAGTTTACGAGCGGAGCGAACGAAGTGAAGAAGATTGGATGCGTGCGAGCGGAGCGAGCGGAAAAAAGGGGCCGAGAGAGAGGAGGGACTGCGGACATAACACCGAGGAAATGACTACCGCCCCCTTTTATTTTTACGATCCATACTTTCATCGTTATTCTCCCGCCCCTTTTCATCAAGTCGTCATTGACAGCTCCGCCCCTTTCCGTGAAATCCGATGTAAACATAACATTGCTCCACCTGAGTCCTAAAATATACCGCCAAAGTGGGCCATCCCGTACCGCTCGAAACGAGCCACAACATTACTGGCCAAAGTCAGGAAAGCCCGATGTTGTCGACGACTCCGGTAAAGAAAGTACCAGGAAAAAGAGGCAGAAAACCAAAACAATCTTCGCATAACGATCGATTTCTGCCGTGTTTGCAAACTATTACGGTAATTTTGGGGAAAACCGGGTCTCACGGAAAATCTGTTTTCAATTCTTGGAAAAGCTGGCCGCGTGGCAACATGAGTGGTTGCCATTCACTCATGTTAAAAAAATTTTTTTTTTTTTTTTTTTTTTTTTTTTATTATTTTTTTTATTTGCGCTTTGCCACACATAGAATACATACATTAACAATATATATATATATATATATATATAAAGAATTGAGGTTCAAGAATACATGATACAGTTGATATAGTGGCGAGGAGGCCTCAGGAAACCATCAGGCTTGTAGCGAGGAGGCCTCCTCGAGATAGTATAAACAATTAAATAAAAGGACAGCGTATGCGCGTCATGACCGATTCAGTATGTAACAATAGAATAATTTTTTTTTAAATAAAATAAAAAACTATCTTTGTAGAAAATTGAACAGTCCTTTTTTGAAGCAAGTTAGAGTAGTGGAATTTGTGACTGAAGATGGCAGCGAGTTCCACACTTTTGGGCCTTGGTATAAAATAGTAAATTGTTTAATATTGGTACGACATGCATGAGGTCGATAATTAGATGCCAATCTGGTGTTATAGTTGTGCACTTGATCATTTGTTGTAAATAAATGGTGAAAAGACTGAGGCAACAGTTGATGGTGGTATGAGAACATAAATTTACCGGTTTGTAATGAGTTTAAAGATGTCAAGTATATTCAAACGGGCGAATAAAGGAGCAGTATGCGCCCGAAATTCAGAATTGGTCAGGGCCCGGACAGCGCGTTTCTGCAAAAGAAATATCCTGTTCAGGTTTGTAACATAAGTTGAGGACCATACTGTGTTGCAGTAACTTAGGTAAGGGTAAATTAAAGTATAATATAGAGAAAGTTTAGTTTTAGTGGATAGGTAAAATCGTGACCTATAAATTATTCCAACAGACTTAGATACCTTTTTACATACATGGCTAATGTGATCCTTCCATGTCAGACTTTCGTCAATAAACACTCCTAGGAATTTGACTACTTGTACCTGTTTGAGCAATTGGTTATTGAATAAAAGACTCACATTAGCGTTGATGGTCTTTTGTTTTGTTTTAAAAATTATATAGTTAGTCTTCTTAAAATTAACAGATAATTTATTACTTTTCATCCAGGTGTCAATCTGTTGCAGTTCGTCATTTAACACAGAAACTAACTGGTTAACATCTGAATGAGAATAGAATACGCTGGTATCATCAGCAAAAAGTAAAGATTCTGACAATTTTGCAGCATTTGGCAGGTCATTTATATATAAAATAAAAAACAATGGCCCCAGGACGGAACCTTAAGGCACACCGCATTTGACTGTTTGGCTGGCGGAACAGACATCGTTAAACTGTACAAATTGTTTGCGATCTGAGAAGTAGCTTTTGATCCACTGTAAGGCCAAACCACGAATGCCGTAGTGTTCAAGTTTGGAAAACAAAATGTGATGGTCAAGGGTATCGAAAGCTTTTGAGAGATCTAAAAAAACGCCAACAGTAATTTCGTTACGGTCAATGGAAGATGCAATTTTGTTGATGAGATGAATGAGTGAAAGTGAGGTCGAATGATTTTTACGGAATCCAAATTGGAGACAATACAAAATTTCAAGACGTTCGAAAAATACAATTAAACGGTTGTGCATGACCTTTTCGAAAAATTTAGAGAAACAAGGTAGAAGAGAAATAGGTCGGTAATTAGTAAAAAGATGCGGATCATCAGCTTTAAAAATTGGGATAAGTTTGGCAATTTTTAATTTTTCAGGAAAAATTCCTTGTGTTAACGAAAGATTGATAATAAACTTTAAGGGTTCTGAAATGAGATCAAAAGATTTTTTAATAACATGCATGGATAGATTATCATATCCAGGGGCTTTCCCTGGTTTGAACAGCTTACAGATTTCTTCTAATTCAGCTACATTGACAGGCTTTAGGATGATAGATTCATTGACATTGTTGGCTAAAAAGGAGCGAAAAGAATGTCTAACCGTAGGAATTTTACTGGCTAAATTAAGTCCAATATTAGTAAAATACTTGTAGAATTTGTCAGCAATATCAGTTGGGTCGGATATTTCTTTATCATCGGTATTGAAGGATGAAGGCAGCGAGGTCTTTTTTCTACGATTGTTAATAACTTCGTTTATTAGTTTCCAGGTTTCTTTGAGGTCATTTTTTGCCTTATCAAATCTGTTGTCATAGTAGTCACGCTTGGCGGTTCTGATTAGGTGATTGAGTTTGTTCTTGTAAGTCTTGTAATGCATTTCACGCATGGGATTAGGCGCTTTCATAATTTTTTTATAGAGTCTATTCTTTTTTCTGACGGAGTTCAACAAACCTTTCGTAATCCAAGGAGTAATTGGCCTTGTGTCGCGCTTTCGCTTAGTTACTTTTAAAGGAAAGCACAGGCCATAGATTTTGGAATATTCTGATAAGAAAGTATTATAAGATATGTTAGGGTCTTGGTCAGATAAAGTATCAGCCCAATTAACCTGGGAAAGGTAGGAACGGAATTTTGTCATGTTAGTTTCACTTAAGTCGCGCTTAGCTGTGTTCTCCTGACGATTACAGGGGTAAGCCGGCTCATTAGAAACATAAGCAAAAACAGGCAGGTGATCAGATATATCATTAATAACAATACCATGGAAAATGTTGGGTGTGAGATAATTAGTAAATATATTATCAATAAGCGTTGCGGTATTAGAAGTGAGGCGCGTGGGCCTAGTTATTAGTGGATATAAAAAGCGCGAAAACAAACTATCAACAAATTCTTGCGTGGGCTGATGGTGATCATAATGGAGCAAATCTAGATTATAGTCACCCATTACATAACAATGTTTGTTGTCTTTGGAGATTTTGGAAAGAATATCATTGAATTTATCTAAGAATAACATGACGTTTTGATTGGGCGGCCGGTAGACAGCCCCAACAATTAGGTTTTTCCCGTGAGGAACAGAAATTTCAACAAACAGGGACTCGATGACGTCAGGATCTGAAAAATTACATTCAGAACAGAGTTTATACTCGAGATTATCTTGTAAATAAAGGCCTGTTCCGCCGCCAATTTTAGTAGAACGGTGGTTAGAAAGAAACTGATAACCATGTTTCCGACACTCCGATTACAGAGAATGGCTTATGTAGATTACCCAACATGAATTTGAATTTGTCAAAGTTACCGAGTAGACTACGTGCATTCAGATGTAACAGAGAGAAACTAGAATTGATGTTCTCAGTATGCAAGTTGATATCATCCTCCACCATGTAGTTGCTGGTAGGAGGGCGATTAGAAAGATTAACATCTGGATCAAGAAGGCTCGAAAATAAGCTACTGGATCCGGGCGGATCGATAGGATTAAAAAGCAATGAATCTAAACGATCGGTATCAAAATACAAAGGGCCGTGAGCTAATTCGTAAATAGCTACGTTAAAGGAGGTATCATCTAAATGAGTAAACGGGAGAGCTGACCAGAAATTTTCGACACTAGCTAACATTAAAGTAATCTAGAAAACCAAATAAATTTACTTATCTTTACTATAGATTGTTAATTTTTGGGAGCCAGGTTTTGAAGATCACGACTGAAAATACAAAGCTAATAATAATAATAATATACAATATAACAGAAATATAAATATATATGTTGTGGGGCAATTCTGAACACCGGGGCAAATATTTTTGAACTGGGGAAGATACTTTTGAACTGGGGCAAATATGTTTGAACTGGGGCAATTATCAATATTTAGTTTTGTTGGTGTGTTCAAAAGAAAAAAAAAATCACCCTCCCCAGGAAAATAAATTTTCACCATCCCCTCCCTTCCTTCTCTCCTTCTCTTATACTTACACTTACCTCTCATTCAGATGTAATACCAACGTACCGAATTCGGCGGGATTCGAACTCACCGGGATTCGAACTCAGCAGCTCTGCCTTGACACGCCCAGTTTTCCACTGACTAACGCACTGCGCCACGCAAGCGCTTGTTGATTTCGCCACCACCGTTTATTCTATAAGTGACTAATCGTCGAAACATTATGCGCGCATGCGTACTGCTAACAAATCGGACTTCGAGACATCTTTAGAAAATATGACATGGGCGATATTAAAACCCGGACGAAACTGTAATACAGATGAACTTTGTGTTGACTGCATTTTATGAAAACTGCAGCAACTCAAGGGAAGTAAGAAAGCGGCTAAATCCAGAAAAATACATCGTTTATAGATGATCAGGTGTACTTTATTACGGCGCCACTCGTACTTCGAACCAAACTGTGTCAACCGAACCAAACGGGTAGGGTTCTTTAGGGCTAATCACTAAACAACACTGTGATATAATGCTTCTTAAATGTTTCTGTGAATTAATCCAAACCCTTACCCTACATTTAAAAAAAACCTAACCGATCAGTGAACATAATATATCTGGTAAACAACGGGTTTATAGAGCTAATTGGTGACTAGAGTTCACAGGTAAACATATGAGTTTGTCAGAATTTATCAAAATACAATAGCTTACCCCAACAAAAAGAGACTGACCGGTCAGTGAACATAAGCTCGCAGGTAAACATATTTGCCCCAGTTCAAAAGTATCTGCCCCAGTTCAAAAATATTTGCCACGGTTCAAAAATATTTGAACCAGTCCTCAAAATTGCATGCCCCACAACATATATACAGTAAATACTATACGTAATAATTAATAAGTTAATTTTATAAAAACTCTGTATAAGTAATATATATTAAAAAAAAATTATAATTGTGACGAAAATATTTTAACAATGAATTAATAAGTCATTAATGACACTAAATTATATGCAGTTGTTGCACTGGCAGCCAACTAGGTCAGACTGTTTAATGTGGTTCCGAAATTGCGATAAAGAAGTAGCAGATTTAGCAGGTAACGTAACTGATTCCAGATGCGAGAAATATTAATAGTATAAGAAAAAGAGTTGTGTAGGTAGCGACTATTATACGAATCCTGTACTACATTATGGCCATTACCTTAAGGCATATGGAGTGATACGGGGCTTAAAAAAGTTAGAAATGTAAATTGGACCTTGTTGTTTAAAACTCTTATAAAATATGATTAATGACTATTCAAGCCGTCTGTGCTCCAACGTGCGCATGGAGGCTAAGTTCAGAACTGACTCGTAGCTTACGGTATTACCTAGATTCATTAATGTTCTTAGACCGTAGTAATTTGCATGTTCGAGTTTACTTATGAGCGGCTTTATAGTTACTAATTCCTATTAATATTGGGCTACACTATTCTAGATGAGGCAGTACATAGGCGTTGTACAGTTTTATTAAAATGTCCGTTGGCACCATGCGTTTAAGGCGACGCAGGGCTGCAATCTTGGCGGCATAGGTTTTCTTAAGCATCTCTTTGACATGCGGCTTGGAGGTCAGGCTATTGTCTTGTGTTATACCAAGGATTTTCAGGGTTTCTTCAATTTTTATGGTACTGTTAACAATCCTGAAATCATAACTGTAATTCGATTTCCCCAGTGTCATTGCTTGTGTTTGGGTACCATTAATTTGTAGGAAGTTCTCATTGAACCAACCGGACAGCGTATGAATATTGAGTGGTGTCATCAGCCTAGAGGCGTAGGGATGAGTTTTTGACAGTTTGGTTCACGTGTTGAATAATAAAGGGCCTAACAGACTTCTCTGAGGAACTCCGCAGCGAATAGTTAGCCAGTCAGAATAGACACCATTGCACTTCACCCTCTGTTTACGATCTTGCAAGTACGATCTCATCAACTGCAGGGCCGAATCGCGAAGGCGATATGCTTTTGGCTTGGCAAGTAATAAGTTGTGGCATATAGAGTCAAATGCTTTTGATAAGTCGATTGCGATCGTACCAACCTCCTTTTTCTGGTCAAGTGCCAGCCGTCAGTCATCAGTCAACTTAATTAGTGCCGTGGCACATGAATGGCCACGAAGAAATGGGTGAGAATCGTTCATATAACTGGTCAAATTTGACTTTCTCAAATGATTTTGGAATGGCAGATAAAACGCTGATGGGCCGGTAATTCCTCTTGCTGATCACCTCTTCTTTCTTGTAGGCGGGAGTGACGTCACCCAGCTTCCATTCACAGGGCCAAATGCAGGTGTTAATACAGTAATATGGGGCGCCGTTTTGGACATTATTGCGAACAGTATAAATAGATCCGTAACTTCAAATATTCATGGCAAACTTTTTATTGCGTGTAGTTAGATTACGTTTGTAATGCCAAACGTAAAGAAACATGCTAAACTTTTTGTCGTATAGTTAATTTTCTTGTATAACCATGGCAAACTTAAAACAAACGTGCCATACTAAACTATGACACATTCGGAACACAATACAACTATACGTGGTCTTTCTCAAATATACATGCTAAACTTTTCATTCCGTATGGTATGATGCACCGCGCGCTTCACATGCAAACACACTAGTACCTAGGTCTCGCGCGGCTATCTCTCCTCGTGATCTTTCTTGTTCTGTGGCTGCTTCAAGTTGGCTGATCGTCCAGAGAATTTCAGAGAAGCACTAAGCAACATAGCCCGCCAAGCCAGATTGCTGCTGGCCGGAAATGCCAAATACGCGTGCAGCAGAAAAACTCACATCAGTTGTAAGCTTTCGTGTAACTATTTGTCCATAGCAGGACTTAACGAAATTGAACCCTGTACAGTACCCTGTAAATCAGGGAACAGCTCCCTCATCTTTACTCCAAGATCTTCCTCATCCATTGACTTGTCCAGGGGAAATCAGTGCACAACAAACCCGTCATTTTCGTGGTGACAACGGGGTTGATGTGTCGGCATAGCTTTTGTGCAGGAAGAGGGAAGCAGCACACAATCTTTATATACTATAGACCCTATGCATAATTTCTGGTGACTTGTATGTCAACGAGGCTGGTAGGCGGGCCTCTGGAATGTTGAAATTGAAGCGCTCAGGGAGATGTGTGAAATGCACTGAACATATGTTCAGTGAAACAATGCCATTATTTTGCTATGCTATACCAGCCTCGTTGACATGCAAGTCACCAGGACTTATGCAGTCCCTTCTTCGAAGGCGGATTTTTGTATACGTAACAGTTCTAGTCGAGGCTATCCCGCTCAGTCGACAATTAAATGTCGGAAATGAGCGAACTAGCTCTGCAGCTGCTGCTCTAGCCGGTCTTCAGTGGCGTTGTACATGGCTGATTCGTAGTTGTGTTTATTGTGCTGGTACTGCTAATACTGGAACGAAGTGATGGCTCACTAAGCCTCTGCTCGATCGGCAGTACACTCCTATTGCTATAATTACCCAGCAGCAATCTGGCTTGGTGGGCGATGTTGCTTAGTGCTTCTCTGAAATTCTCTGGACGATCAGCCACTGATCAGCCACTTTGATCTTGAAGCAGCCACAGAACAAGAAAGATCACGAGGCGAGATAGCCGCACGAGACCTAGGTACTAGTGTGTTTGCATGTGAAGCGCGCGGTGCATCATACCATACGGAATGAAAAGTTTAGCATGTATATTTGAGAAAGACCACGTATATTTGTATTGTGTTCCGAATGTGTCATAGTTTAGTATGGCACGTTTGTTTTAAGTTTGCCATGGTTATACAAGAAAATTAAGTGTACGAAAAAAAGTTTAGCATGTTTTTTACATTTGGCATTAAAAACGTAATCTAACTACACGCAATAAAAAGTTTGCCATGAATATTTGAAGTTACGGATCTATTTATACTGTTCGTAATACTGTCCAAAACGGCGCCCCATACAGTAATTCAACAATTTCGCTAGCGGAGCAGCGATAGCAGGGGCAGATATCTTCAGGAGCTTAGGAGAAAAGCCATCGGGACCACATGATTTCTTCACGTTTAAGTTCATAAGTAGGTCAGCAATATGCCCACTACTAACCTGTTCGAACGAGAAGTCAAGGTTAAAAGACTGATTTCTAATCGATACCACGCTTGTATGATTCCCGAAGTCCTCTTCAGACAAGTTCAATATGGGCTCACTAACGACTGGATTCGTGAAGTAGTCGTTGAAAGTTAAGCTAGGATCAATGGCAATTTCCCCGTCTTCGATGGGGTGTACAGATGTACCGTCGATACTAGATTTGCTTTTCGGTAGCAGAGGTTTCATTTTTTTTTCAAAAATAGACCGACAGAACGACTCGATGAGTACGTGGCTGCGTCCGAGCAGAAATATTTAACTGCCTTTCTTTTTAACGGTGATTACTATATTGCGTTGCTCCCTGTAATTCGCGTCAGTGGAAGCTCGCCGGAATTTCTTGTAGTTTAATGCACGGAAGCTGATTGTTCCGTAAGCGTATTTGTTACACTGGCGCATGGTTGTCAAGTACTTGTTTATACAAGCTCGCCCAATGAGGCCATACATCATCCACATTGTCAAAGGTGTAGGAGCTGTGCCAGGGGATAGTTTTGAGATCAGAGATACTCCTGGTCACAATTCCTCAATGATCTGAACTCAATGGTTCTCGCCTTGTGTTTCGGGAGTTTCTGTTTCCTAACAATGTATACCAAGTCATGGCCACTAATTCTCAAGTGCAGATTACCACTTGTTGCATACAGTACCTTCCCGAGTGAGACACTAAAATAACATAGAGCAGGCTTTTAGAATATTTCGTCACTCTAGTAGTATTGCATGGTTAGACAAAGCTGATCACAAAAACTAGAGAGTTCTTGGTTTGGGACTTGGGGATTTTCTTTCCCCGTAAGCATATCCATATTAAAGTCACCGATGAATAAAATATATTTACGTTTGGCATACATTCGTTCAGTTGTAAACACACAGGAGGGAATGAAATCTGTGATTTTACATTTGCCGGGGGAGCGGTAACAGGCACATACTAAGAACCAGTTCATGGCGAACAATTTATTACAATCAGCGGTTGTCATTGCGGGCGCGTACGTGAAAATCTATTTTTTAAAAGAAAGCCGTTGATGAGTGTTTATAGAATGAGGAGAGGTTACATGGACATCGACAGTCAAAATGGCGGACGAGCTGCTGTTTTCAACGTCCTACGCGAAGGGAAATGTAACAGCTGAACGAGTCGGGTCTGTCCCTTTAAACTTTGTACGTTTGGGAAGGAGAGTTTTGGCGTTAAAATGCAGTTATTTACAGGACGTTTGGAACCACCAAAGCAAGTATTTCAACTCGTTTTTCTGGCGTTAGAATCTACTTTGGTATCTGCAGAACAGATTCAAACTTGTGGACCTCAAACATGAACTACTCGGAAGTCTTTGTGATTGAGCTTTCTGACTGGCCTTTACAGTATTTAACAGAAGATGTAAGGCGGCTCTAGCTAATTTGGGTCGTTTTTTAGCAGAGCATCGGGAACCGGTCTAATCATCGCCAACTTGTTAGCAATCATAGTCGAGGGCAGGAGCAGGCATGTTAACTGAATTTAAAACTTGTGGACCTCAAGAAATATAAATATTAAAGCAGCAAATTGGAAAATTGCGAAAAGGTAAGCCTGTCTTCACTGTTTTCACTAATTTTGGAACGACGTGTAATGCATTCTACGCATGCGCGGCGGCCATGATGTACGATATTGTTCGCCATGTGTTTCCACAACCCTTGACATCAATGTATATAGATTCTATGCCTTCGGGCTCAAGTTTTACTTGACGATGTGCAGTAATAGTTGATCGTACATAGATAAACAATCCACCGGCGCCCCTTTTCCTGATGCGGTATTGCGGGTGTACAAATAGTGAGTTCGACACAGAACCATCAATTACTTTCACCTTTGACCAATATGTCAAACATGCATTGATTTAGCATATCAATGACTTCCGGTCCGCTTTCCCGTATATACCGATTCACATTTAGATGGCCAATTTGCAATTTTCAGGTTGTTCTTGTAAGAGCCGTTTATGTTCGTATTAAACCATTCAGCAGGCATTTGGGTTGTGCTGAGATCGCTTATTTGAGTAAGATCAAGTATTGAATCAGTTCCATTTTCATGCATCAATAACTCAACAAGCAGTTCACTGGTCAAAGATGCAAACGGTAAAGTAGATAGATTACAGGTTGTACAGGTCCATCGATTGGACGTTCCCATTTATGTAAAGTCCTTGTATTGTTTACCCGTAACATTCCCGCATTTGATGTGGTATCTGTTGCCGCAGGAGCCGCAGGAGATTGAACGGTGATTCACAGCTATGGTTTATCGCTCGGGTTACTTTCCACATCGCCCGCTACCAAGAGGAGGATGTTTGTGTACTGCCACCGAGTTCGAGTAATATAAGATATTTCTGCATGGGGAGGTACTTTCTTCTCCAGGCATTCCTGTAGTCAACTTTACAACAAGAATGAACTTGTATTGTGAGGCCAATGTTAATATGGCGGCAATTCGAGTCAGGTTGATTTCGACCGTAATAACTTGGTCTTGTACTCTCGTTGATGCTGTGAAAGCCAGTTAAATTATCAAAGAGGCGATGATTCACATCCACATCTATATTAGATGGGGTTTGGCTAATCGTAGTATGCAACATTAACATGGAAAGTAGACAAGCGCACACGAGCCCAGAAAATGCGTGACGGCAGCCATCATTCTGCTCGAGCTGCTCGAGTTCCAAGGTTTGTTCCACAGTTTTTGCACACGCACAAGACGGAATTTGATAGCGGCGCGCGCGATGTTCGTTGCAGTATGGTCCGTTGGACAAGATGACGGCCATGACGATGACGACGTTTCTCCCAGTGGCAGACATTTTGTAGGGCCTGGGTTATTCTGCTCGAGAAAACGATGGTTCATCCTCCCGTCTTTGTGCAAAGTGCGCAACAAAGACTAGGAGAGCAGCAGATCGAAAATCGTATCTGTAGATGCTGGCTTGGCAAAACAAATGTGCCCCAGATATCTAACTCAACTCACCGCAGTGATGCAAACGTACGTTTTCGTCACCACAAGTTTCGGCCGCTTATAACATGACATGTACCTAAAAATGACAAATATACAGCTGATCTACAAAGTCAATACATCAATACAAAGTCATAACGTTTCAAACACGTTTTGAATTAAGCCCGGTTACAATTTGAAATTTAAAATTACAGTGTGTTTTGTATAACTATAAATGGGGTAATCAAATGAGCTCATTTTGGAATTGTAATAACGACTGGAGAACACGTAAAGTAAGACTGGCTGTCTTAACTCTTCTCGTTAGGGGTCAGAAGTAATTGGGGTTGTTTAGTGGCCGAAAGACGAATAATTTGACGGGCCGAAATTAAACAGAAGTTGAAGTTAGGTACCCTGAAACAGCCACTGGCATATGTTTCAAACTCAAAGGCGTCTAGACTTTCTCTAAGCCGTTTATGAGATACGTTGATTTTTTTTTACTTCTTCGCTCACTGTCAAGTAGTTTCCAAAGTAGTCAACTTGTGGCAAGTCTAAAAGGCGCCGTGGGTTTGAACTTTCCAAACACGCTTCGACGGCCGCCGAGCTCGCCATGTTGATTGATACTCTCGAGCTCCACTCCTGCTAGTTTGTGATTGATAGGTGTTGACACGCTCGTTAGCCAATGGGCATTTTGCGTTGTTCCAGCAACGGTGTGATGTCCGCTGTATATAATTAAACTAGACTGATGAATGGAAGAGTATTTGATCGACACGACGTAGATTCGTTAGTTACACTCTATTTCAACTGAAATACGATGTCAGATAAGAAGTCTAAGCGACAAACATATTACTGAAAGGGAGCAGGGAATGCGATCGCTATCTAAAACAACCATGAGTTAAAATAGCTTTTATTTTACAACAATCGTCTATAAATCGTATTGATAAAGAATCCTCAGCTTTATTTCACAAGCCACCTGAAATCCTCAGCTTTATTTCACAAGCCACCTAAAATCCTCAGCTTTATTTCACAACCCACCTGAAATCCTCAGTTCTATTTCACAACCCACCTGAAATCCTCAGTTCTATTTCACAAGCCACCTGAAATCCTCAGTTTTATTTCACAAGCCACCTGAAATCCTCAGTTTTATTTCACAAGCCACCTGAAATCCTCAACTTTATTTCACAACCCACCTGAAATCCTCAGTTTTACTTCACAAGCCACCTGAAATCCTCAGTTTTATTTCACAAGCCACCTGAAATCCTCAGCTTTATTTCACAACCCACCTGAAATCCTCAGTTTTATTTCACAAGCCACCTGAAATCCATCTGTATCGATTCTGATATTTGATTGTGGGTTTTTTATTATTCTTGTTTGTCTAGCCGTATACGTACTGGAAAAAGACAGGAATTCATTTGGAGCAACATGAGCAGATTGTATTTAATAAATATTAATGTTATATTTTTCAACTAATATATTTGATGATGCGTATCAGCCGATTAATCTCAACTGTATGCCCTATGCCTATTCACGATCAAACATCGAACTTTTCATGCGTGAACGTAATTGAAACAAAAGATAATTATATAAAATTAGGCAGCTTCTTTTGATCTAATTAGGCTCGGCGCATGTAAAGTTCGACGCCTTAGTCCACCAGTGGCAAGACATTTCTTTGTGTGAAGGTCGTGATAAAAGCGACTGATAAAGCTATTGCACGTTTTCATCAGATGAGCCATAGCCAGTTATCTTTGATATCGATTCCACATGAAGTGGATAGTCCAACGGTAGAATAATCCTTGATTTGGGTGTTGCGTCTACGAGACTGATGCAGGTTTATATTTCCAATATGCTAATGATAGATGTCATCACGGACACACTTATTATACAAAAGCATGCTGGTAGAGACAAATTACCTATTTTTAAATTCTAAGTTATATTTGAAGCTTATCAAAGTGATTTTACCCAAAAAAAAATCTAAATTAGAAAATAGCTTAATTCACAAGCACAAAGAAATTCAGCAAATGTCAGCAAATGTCATATTGGAAATATAAACCTTTACATCTCGTAGACGCAACTCCCAAATCAAGACATATTCTACCATTGGACTATCCACTTCATGTACAAACGATATCAAAGATAACTGGCTAGGGCTCATATGCACTTTAAGCGTGCTTGAAAAATCATGAATAATTAATGAAGCAAAAACAAAGGAAATCAATGACTGTGAAGACATTTTATATCTGATAAAATTTCATCCTAATTTACATAAACTTTTAGCTTGGATTTTCACGGCCAAAATAAGTCGTATCGCCAAAATAACCGAAAAAAGGTCTCTTTACCCTCTTTACATGTCAATGTTCTTGAAGTCGTTTAATAAACTCGCAGCTAATATTGGGCCTTTATCAGTGAATTTCTAATTAGGATGAAACTTTATATAAAATTTCATCCTACTAAAAATTATTTTCTTTATGCCATTCCCTTGAGATGTGCGTCTTTCCGTTTCATTGCATTCTTAAAGCGTTTTTGAAGCCGTTCAAAACACTCACAGCACGTGTTTTAACAAGTCTATATATTCTCGGGCTTCGCCCTCGAATTTATAAACTTGATAAAACACTGCTGTTCGTGTTTTAAACAGTACATAACTAATTATGTTAGATACGTAGGATAATATTTAATTCTAAATCTACAGAGAAATAATGCACAGTCAGAATATTTGTAATTAATCCCTTAAAACGAGTAGAATTTAGCCTTAAAAAACGTTCACTACTATCCTGACCTCAATGAAATATATTGGAGTATAAGTTGTATTTAAGTTGCTCTTTTAGCCCTAATTCAGCAAATTTGAAGACAAGACGTTCGGTTGTGGGCTGAAACTGAAGGAAATGTAATGATTTAAACAAATCAAGCGATGGGAATAGAAAAACTACCAGCTTATAAACTTACATAGAATTACAGTCTTCCAAACCTTATTCTTTTAATTTGTCTGCTTGTACTTCGTCGGATTTTATCAAAGAGTAGATATTCATCATGGCTACTTGATGCGAAACTGAGGAGAAAACAGAGAGCATATTCTTGTGTGTTTTTATTGTGAGAATGACAAGTACACCCGATCACAATGATGCAATAAAGTGTTTTAAAAGCTAAAGGCCTGAGTGAACCCAGAATAGATTGTTCAAATGAAAAAAAAATCCTCAAGCAATTTACCTTTCAGAAATCGTAATCCAGACACATCACCATATCCTTCCTGTTTGTGTCATGTATATAGCTATAATGGAGAGTCAAATTAAGGCACACAGTTCTAAGTTCGCTGTAATACCTGCCAGGTAGTTTACCAAATTAGACGGCACCAGCTATGAGAGCTAAATTCCCTCCGGTGAAACAGCAATAGTTACGTAAAATCGCCACCCAGATAAGAACTGTTACTAGGTTATGCTTAGAAGCATTGGTAATGTGTTTGAGTCTTCCAGTTGGTAATAAAATTAAATTCGTGAGCGGAAAACAAATGGAATCCACGAGAGCCCCTTTTGTAGTATGCACGTATAGATGTGATTTGTAATACGGTTCTAAGACTTATAAGACAAATGTTCTTTAGAAGACTATATATTGAAAGTTATGCGTTTGTCTATTAGTGATCTTATTTATTCATTGTTCTTCGTTTTAAGATATTAAAATTTGA
The DNA here is from genome assembly GCA_030867875.1 of Actinernus sp. WN-2022. NCBI lineage: Eukaryota > Metazoa > Cnidaria > Anthozoa > Actiniaria > Actinernidae > Actinernus > Actinernus sp. WN-2022. The sequence goes on along the minus strand of JAOWCC010001634.1, from coordinate 128,954,234 downwards.
ATAATACTCACTTCGTTTATTAGAATTGAAACCCCTTTGGGGTGGACACCGCTACTTCTAGAATATATCGCATTAGAATAAGTACCAAACCTCATGATCAGGCTTTCAAAGATATCCGGGAATAAAATGCCCAATTTTTGTTCTAAAAAAACACACATTTCTATTGTTTTCGAACACTGAACGGGTAAATTAGTATTCTCGACCCGTCCCTGATATGCAAAACAATTCATTGCCATTAACGGCCGATAATTATGGAACTGTTAAAGCCTCCAAGGAGGTCTTGGCTGAACTGCTGAAATCTATTGCTAAGAGATGTTAGATGCCCTTTAAAATGTTTAGAATATATGACATTTAGAGTCGGTTGTTCTCCCCGGTGAGTATAATTTACAGTCATAAATTTATGAATTATTAAAATTAACATTGTTGGTAGAATAATATGTATTCTCTGTCTTAAATTAGTGACAACCTCTGACTTCTCTGGTAAAACAATCTGTAATATATATTCACAGAAGATAAAGCGTTAATTAAAGGTGCGTGCCGGAGTTCTGGTTAGTACGAAGTGCCAGATTGCGTTCGGCGCCAGCTTTGATTCATTTTTTCTCTTTCGGTCTCGAGCGAACCGACTTTGACGATCAATAACGTCAAACGAAGGTGTGCTAGAAGTCTAAAGCTTTCTCAATTCAAACTTGAGTAATTAAAGGTCTACTAAGGCAAATTAAACATTAAGTAACCATCAATCAATAATTAAAGGCATTCAATCCTAGAATAGACCAGTTCGCGGTAAATTCCGACATTTTGAAAGGGGTGCAAACATGGCGCGAAATACAGTGTTTGTATGGGAATCGATGGGAATCCGATACCAAATAAAATCCGTAAAATCGAATTTATGAAATATTCTTCAGATAAAAAACTTAAGATACCAGGTAAAAGATTAACATATCGAAATTTGAGGGATGTAGCTGTCCTGGGAAGCGTGCAATCGCGTTTTCAGTTTTCCATACATTGTCTGTAAAAACGAGTCGAATTCCGCGTGAAAATTTACAGACAATGTATGGAAAACTGAAAACACGATTGCACGCTTCCCAGCAAAGCTATATCCCTCAAATTTCGATATGTTAATATTTTACCTGGTATCTTAAGTTTGTATCTGAAGAATATTTCATAAATTCGATTTTACGGATTTTATTTGGCATCGGATTCCCATCGATTCCCATACAAACACTGTATTTCGCGCCATGTTTGCACCCCTTTCAAAATGTCGGAATTTACCGCGAACTGGTCTATTAGCTTTACATATTTTACCGCCAATAATGGCCGCCACTGCAACATTTTCATTCAACAAAGTTGGATCGAATATCTAACAATCAATTTTGGTCCGTTCAACAAATAGACCGATGTGCAGAACGGCTGGTGTTCAACTATTGAGGTAAACGGGAGGCGGTAAGACATAATGCTAATTTACTCAGTACAATCGTACTGTCTTTGTTTTCCGGGTGGTGTCAATTTTTCTGACAAACGTTTGTTGCAAAATATATTACAAAATAAAGCAATAAGGTCATGGTTATGGAACATGAACGAGTATTCTCATATACAAACCTTGTTTTAAAAGAGCCTCATTCAAACCATATAACCCTGCCACTCACAGACTACGTAAGTGAATGGGTTACAACTCATAATTTTCTTCATATTTAGAAAAGGCTCGTGATTTCTATCACCACAGGCATAAAAAGACTTGACTTTAAGCCAAATTTCGGCAAAGCTTAGACCTCCAGGCTTCTTAACTAATAAAACACGATGAACACATTTGTGTGAGCAGAAAAAGCGTTTCTAAATGTTCGTGAATTATTAAAGTGTCTGTTCACTGACAGTTAAATTAATCAATTTAAAACTGCATTTCCTTTTCTTCTATTGAGTAGAATAACAGCAACAATACGAGTCTGATGCTAGTAAACTAACTTACTAAACCTTAATGGCTATGTAGTTCGGACTCCCAAGTAACCATTGCAAAGTAAAACATATTAATGCCGCATCTAGAATGTCCTTGAAACACTGGCTTGTCATGATCAGATAATAAATTCCGCTCCCTGTGGAAAACTTAGTAGTTAAATTCGATGTTCACTGAGTCACCCAGGAAGTTTCAAGACTCCTCTTTTTTACCCTTCCTGTACTACAGGAAATTTAACTCGCTTAATACTTTCTCGCCCACAAATATCTTACTGGTTTTCTAATTAATACCGTATCAATATTTAAAACTCGTCTTACACAGCTTGTCAATTTCGACAATTATGCAAAACCCACACGAGCTGCAGGAAACAAAAATAGTTAATGGTCCCTCTCAACCAGAGTGCATTGCTGGGCGACATCCCAATGGCCGCCATTTTGTAGGGCCCCGAAATTCAGATCTCACTAAAATCTCCTAAATATAACCCAGAAGCAATGAGATTCATTAGGCTTTATTTATTGTTACATAATATATCATGTTGGCGACTTTTGAAACTCAAACGAATGGTAAGATGCTTCGGAGGGCAGACATTTCAAAGTTTCCGGATAATAGCAGCCTCTATATTTAAATCCTGATTTGCCGGATTATAATTTTGAATATGTTTCCACTCCACTCTTGGCAAGGGAAGTGGATATGTATATAGCAGAAAGTATAAGTTATAACATTCTAGAAAAGACTTTATTTTCAGGCTTTGTGGATTGAACTCTTTATGGAGGATAACCAAAGTGTTGTTTATAATTGTGGCATTATTTATCGGCAGCATAACGATCCAATTAAATTCTTGGATTATCTGAGTGAAACCTTGTATAACTTCAATAAGTCATGTATGGCAGTCTGCACTGAATGGCGATTTCAACATTGATCGTCTTAAATATGTCTCAAGCACTTATAGCAAAGATTTTTTAAAACTATTTTTATAGCTCTAAGTTTTTTCCGACAATTTCGCGACCCTCAAGAATTTATGATGATTCTGCAGCCAACCTTATGTATAACATATTTTAAAATAATAATGCATATAATTTAGTTAGTGGAAATATTGTGTCTGACATTAGTGATCATTATTCGCAAGTCTGTCTTCTGTATAATTGTAATGTAGTTTAGTTTTTTATAGTTCTAGACCGAAGAAAATCAGAGATTATTCGAAGTACAATAAGCAAATATTTTTGTCAGACCTCCAATGTGCTAATTTCGGAAACGCCCTTGAGCATTGAACTGATGTTGACACTGCTTTTCGTACTTTCTATAACAAACTTAATAAATTAGTAAACACACACGCACCACTTAAGCCCATATCAAAGCGTAAGACAAAGCAATTATCTAAGCCTTGGATAACCAAGCGAATTCGAACATCAATTAAGCTAAAAGAATACATATTATCATAATGGCGACCGTGATAAATATAGATATTATAGAAATATGATTTCCCGGCTTCCAAGGCATAGTAAATCCCTATAGTATCACTCATTCTTTGAGTCTCATCTCCATAACATGAAGCTGACCTGGAAGGAATAAATAGTCTTGTTTCTAGCAAAAAGACAAAAAGATGAGGTCTGAGGTTACAATAAAAAATCAATCCCGAAATCAGTAATATTTTAAACAATCATTTTGCAACCATTGGGCACAAACTAGCCAGGATTTTTTCTTCGTCTCTGCACTCCTTTTCTTCTTACCTAGGAAATTATGTTCCCAAGCACACCATGCAAATAATTTACTACTCACTGATGTACCCCTATCTGAATTATGGTATCTCGGCATGGGGTCAAGCTAGTAAGACTCATCTCAGTAATCATCTCCTTATTCTTCAGAAAAGTGTTGTGCGTTATAATTTGATGAATTTCGCTAAATTTAGAGACCATGAAATACCTAGTTTGTTGATTCCGGCAAACTTCCAATAGGCCATTTTGACGATGTTGCGTACGCATTGAAAACAAAAGCATGTGGCCCGCCAAAAACAAGAATGTGGCCCGCCAAAACTCAATGGTGCATGATAATCTTTTGTTTTCTTGATTGCATGTATATTGTTCTCGATGCACGCGCAACATCGTCAAAATGACCTATAGACCATTTTCTCATGTATGCGCACGCAACAGGCTTGACGGGCCGGTAAATACTTCACGTGGGAATCACGTAGTGGTTTCCTATAACCCTCCCTATTATTTCAACCAATTCTTAGTTCAGCACCTGTCAATTTAAAACACTTCACACCAGAACGCAGAAATTTCCTTAGGGAAAATACCGCCGCCATCTTGTCTCACAAGCTCGTCAGAGGGAGATGAAAACACGAATTTGATTTCTTCGCAAAGATTTCAGAAATTCCGCGAAAGATAAGAAATCGATAAATCATTCAGAATGTTACAAGACTATCGCCGAACTCATCGTTCTTCGTCATGTTTGTTTTGATTTCTTTGGGTTAAAGTTTACGTCTTGTGGGACATAGCAACTGTTACTAAGGAGGGCCGGGCTTATTAGGTGTGGGTGGAACGACTAAATACAGGAATGCTCCGACCTGCTCCGACCTCTGATTGGCCAAGAATACAATAGACTAGCAGGCGCCGTTGGATGACTGGAAACTAATTTATATGCATGGTTATAACATTTAAAATTTGACGGATATTGAGCGAAGATGGTTGTTTAGCGCAGTGGTTGCGACGCTTGCTTTATGAGCAAAAGAACGGGGATTCGAATTCAAGAAAAGGTCATCTCCTTTTCTTCCCCATTTTTTTAGAACTCCTTTAACCTGTGATCCCTAGCCACAAATTAGCCCTAAAACCTCGTCGTTTATCTGGAAACTTGTTTACTGACCGGTTAGGTTTTTATTATGGTTCAGGGTAAGGTTTTAGTTAGTTTATATTGTCAGAGGTCGGAGCAGAGGTCGCCGAAGCATTCCTGTATTTAGTCGCACGTCCCAGCATGCATAGAAGCCATTTTGGAACGAGATGACAAAGCAAAGTGCACTCTATGATAGCTGTTGATCTGAGTTCTATCCAAGCGATTGCGCTCGCTAGGATCGTTTGTGATCATCCCGGTAGCGTTTGTACCCTTGAACATATTTTGAATCGGTTCGGGGCTGAGGCAACATCTATAGTGTGCCGGAAAATACAGGAATATGCACAATTCGAACTTTTTGTGACCCTTAGAAACTCGTACGTAGCCACTTGTTTCCAGTTCTTGAGCGCCTTTTCAAACAAATACTAAGAAGCCTGGAGAACTATTCAGTGCTGGCTTGTGAGGAATCTCTCTTGAGTAAAACTGGAAACTGCAAAAACTAGTAAAAACATTCGTGCGGAAAAAACTTCCTGCATTAGAGATTCCACCCACCCCCTGGCCCTCCCCACACTTTTATTTCTAGAGCCGAGTTGGATAAAATCAAAAGATATTCCTCACAGTCGAGCAGAATGAGTGATTTATTTATTATTCAAAACATTGATTATAAAATCTCATTTTTACTTATACAGACAATATACCAAGTAAAGTTTAAAAGTTCTAATTCAACCAAGGGCTCATTTTCATTCAGCCGGACCTTGAACGAGAGTGGCGCCTTTGGCCAGAGGTGGATGAAAGTGGCGCCTTTGCCCAAACTCTCCTCGGCGCATTCAGATGACTATGGAGGGTGTTCGTTAGTTTTTATATTTTTTATTCGTTATTTCTGATTACTATATGGATCTCCTCTGTTCCAGGTTAGTTTCACCGTTTCAAAACACAGTTTTAATACTGACCAAGTGTCCATGCACCATTTATTATGTTATTCACTGCAGTTATATCACATGCAGGTAGCCCAATTAAGCTTACGATTTGTAAGAGCGATTTTTAGAAATAATGTATGGCAATTTCACTATTATCGCTGTAATGCCGTTACTGCCTCTAATAAAATGTTTCAAAGACCTTCGCCTTTCCCTTGTAGTCATTACCTTTCATGTCCATGGCGATTCCTGGGCCGTTTAACCTTGATTTGGGGTGGTTTTTGATGTGGTTCTTGGGAGAAAATCGAGAATTCGATTCGATGATGTTTGACACCGATACAAATCGTAACAGCCAGCAATTTTTTAGCGTTCAGCGGCCCGCAGCCCGCAGTCTACAAATTAGACAGGTTAAAGGGATTGCTATCTTATCTCTAGATAAATGCTATTTTATCTCTAGTTAAATGCTATCTAATATCTAGTGAAATGCTATCTTATCTGTTGTTTAATGCTACCTTATCTCTAGTATAATGCTACAGATCTTATCTCTAGTTAAATGCTTTCTAATATCTATAGTTCAGTGAATGCTATCTTATCTCTATCTTAATGCTATCTTATCTCTAGTTTAATGCTATCTTATCTCTAGTTAAATGCTATCTTATCACTAGTTTAAGGCTATGTGATAGGTAACTCTAGATCTCTTTATTCAGTGGCAGCATTTCCTTAAGATTGCTAGTTTAATGCTAACTAACGGCCATGACGATGACGACGTTTCTCCCAGTGGCAGACATTTTGTAGGGCCTGGGTTATTCTGCTCGAGAAAACGATGGTTCATCCTCCCGTGTTTGTGCAAAGTGCGCAACAAAGACTAAGAGACCAGCAGATCGAAAATCGTATCTAGATGCTGGCTTGGCCAAACAAATGTGTCCCAGATATCTAACTCAACTCACCGCAGTGATTCAAACGTACATTTTCGTCACCACAAGTTTCGGCCGCTTATGACACTGACATGTACCTAAAAATGACAAATATACAGCTGATCTACAAAGTCAATACATCAATACAAAGTCATAACGTTTGAAACACGTTATGAATTAAGCCCGGTTACAATTTGAAATTTAAAACTACAGTGTGTTTTGAATAACTATAAATGGGGTAATCAAATGAGCTCATTTTGGAATTGTAATAACAACTGGAGAACACGTAAAGTAAGACTGGCTGTCTTAACTCTTCTCATCAGGGGTCAGAAGTAATTGGGGCCAATTGTTTAGTGGCCGAAAGACGAATAATTTGACGGGCCGAAATTAAATAGAAGTTGAAGTTAGGTACTATATAAACAGCCACCGGCATATGTTTCAAACTCAAAGGCGTCTAGACTTTCTCCAAGCCGTTTATGAGATACGTTGATATTTTTTTTACTTCTTCGCTCACTGTCAAGTAGTTTCCAAAGTAGTCAACTTGTGGCAAGTCTAAAAGGGTAAAGGCGCCGTGGGTTTGAACTTTCCAAACACGCTTCGACGGCCGCCGAGCTCGCCATGTTGATTGATACTCTCGAGCTCCACTCCTGCTAGTTTGTAATTGATAGGTGTTGACACGTTCGTTAGCCAATGGGAATGTCCGCTTCTCGCAGTCTAACCCTTTGGATAACCAGGCCCTGTTCAATACTTGTTAGTAACAGACAGACGGCCATAAAGACAAATACAAATATGACTGTTGTCACTGTATATAATTAAACTAGTCTGATGAATGGAAGAGTATTTGATCGGCACGACGTAGAATTCGTTAGTTACAGCTATTTCAACTGAAATACGATGTCAGATAAAAAGTCTAAGCGACATACATATTACTGAAAGGGAGCAGGGAATGCGATCGCTATTATTTTACAACAATCGTCTATAAATCTTATTGATAAAGAACCTCAGCTTTATTTCACAAGCCACCTGAAATCCTCAGCTTTATTTCACAACCCACCTGAAAACCTCAGTTTTATTTCACAACCCACCTGAAATCCTCAGCTTTATTTCACAAGCCACCTGAAATCCTCAGCTTTACTTCACAACCCACCTGAAATCCTCAGTTTTATTTCACAACCCACCTGAAATCCTCAGTTTTATTTCACAAGCCACCTGAAATCCTCAGCTTTATTTCACAACCCACCTGAAATCCTCAGCTTTATTTCACAAGCCACCTGAAATCCATCTGTATCGATTCTAATATTTGATTGTGGGTGTTTTATTATTCTTGTGTGTCTAGCAGTACTGGAAAAAAAAAGGAATTCATTTGGAGCAACATGAGCAGATTGTATTTCATAAATATTAATGTTTAGCATTTGTCAACTAATATCAGTCCTTAATTTGATGATGCGTACTTATCAGCCGATTAATCTCAACTGTATGCCCGATTCAAACATCGAACTTTTCATGATATGAGTCTACATGGTACATCTCAGATTTTGTTCATATTTTGCACATATGTTACTATTGGCCTGGCATTAGACTTGGTAGAATATTTTGGAAAAATTCCAAAAACTGTAAGAGATATGGGGGTCAGTACGAACTGCCTCGGTTTGAGGGGTATTTCCACTATGTATTTTTAGTCATGTTTACAGAATATTTTTGAACAAACCATATAAGCTATATACACAAAACGTTTCTACAGCATAAACACGACCAATTGCAATTTAATTATGATATAAGTGCCAACAAATATTCAGTATTCAAGGAGTAAGGCTTTCATGTACAAGTGACTTCCGAAATTATTTTTCAAAAAGTCAAATTTTAGGGTAAAATGACATTCGAATACTATCGATGCGGCGAAATTGTAGAAGATGAGAGAGTTATTATTTTGTAGATCAGTCATTTGGAAATACAACTGGGGACTAAAAAGTTTGTAAAGTTTATTCAGCTTAGGAGCAGTGAGGCCAAAGTAACATACTCCCAACGCCCGGGTCCAACGTAAATAAACAATCAACGCCAGATGCAATCTCTATCGTGTGCAGAATAACGGGACAAATAACGGACAGGAATGAGAAACATAGCCCTAAAATAACTGGGTGATAAATTTATTTGTCACTTATGCCTATGGTTTTGCAATAAACAACAACTAATTAACAATCAACTTCAAAATAAGAGAAATTAGTAATACGAAGGATGAATCAGCGATAAATGCATACCTGATTCTAGCCTTATTTGTGCTCTCCTCCCCAGCTCTGTCATGGTCTCGAAGCCACAACTTACGATAATTATCTTCTTGTCGATTTTACACCGAAAGAACATTTACCCATTATAGTTTATACAGATGGCTTTGTAGCATCCGCCATTTTATTTAGGACTAGAACCCAGTCTGCTGTTGTGCACCACAGGTAGCCCGAACACATATGTGTACATTCCATGTGGAACTGATTGGAAGAAAAAACTCTCTACCGTTGAATCAGCCTTTCCTTTCTTGTCTATTTATATGTATATATTGCTGATCAGATCCCTACACGCTAGGAGATCCGGTGTTTTATCATTTCGTCTGTGGTGCCCAACATATATACCAGAGTGGGTAATTTATATTGAAATATTTATGAATCTCATGAAACAGAACTGAAAATAATCATAATGCACTACTTAATACATCTACATAATTTTGTTTGCAAAACTTTATTTTTTTCAAGCTGATTATAGGTTAAAATTACCCATGATGCACCTGATATATGTAACTGTTGTGGGGTCAAATGTTTGCATATATTCATACACAAGGTCACAACAATGAATTATAAATGATTTCTAACATCCCGTGCATATATCCTGTATATTCACACGACCCACATACGGCCATCCCAATAAAATGTTCCGTTTCCAATCGCCAGACCGACCCAATTTTTTTTGGAAAAGTTAACAAAAATACAAAGCTTGACATTGACCCAATTTTAGGGAAAAGTTAAACAATTTTTTTGTAGAACATACTTTCATACTACACCTCTTTTCCTAGCTCTCTACGTATTTGCATTTTATTGGGATGGCCTAATCAGCTGTGTCGGTGCCGAACTGGAGCGCAGTGCCATCCTGGAAAGCGAAGTTCAGAAATGTCTGACGTATGTTGCTATTGCTACAAACTATCTTAGAAAAGGGTTCAGAAAACATCTGGGTGAACGATGAAACATATTGTGTGGATCGTGACAGACTTTATCCAGACCTGAATTACGCTGGATTTACATATACATGTATGTGCGGGGCGCTTGTTCAGACACACGGTAAGCCACGCAGTTTACAAGCATGAGTAGTTATGTTAGTTATCTTCCCATTAATGCGGCTGACCAACAAGCACTGAGGGTGGTCACTGCCAGATATTTGTTTAATGTCCAAAGTGGTTCCTTAGCGTCCTGTGATACACAGCTGCTGATGAATACGAGCGTCGCGTCGTGAGATGCAATCTCGTTCCCAGAGCCCGCGATCATTTGACCAGCGCCAAGATACTGGCCAAAAGATCGCGGGTTATGAGAACGAGATTGCGTGAGACGGGACCGCCATTTTACGTGATCATCCGATCGAGGCACGAGGGTTCGAAAAGGCGTAGGCGCGAACACTGCGCTTCTCTGTTTCTCTTAATGTTGCCTGGGTGGCTAATTGAACGAGCAGGAAGCATACAAATGTTTTGCTGCACGGGTGGATATACGAGGAAACGTTGTTGCCGAAAAAAAACTAACGAATGCGCACTGTGTCAAATTGTCTTGCCGGTGGGGTCTGGGTTTGTGTTGCTAAGAAACACATATGCTGTGTGTCACTGGAGCCTAGTAAACATTGTTTTCCTCCATAGCCAAAGTGAAAACATTGTTGCGGAAGCAAATTTTGCCTCATCGAAACAAAAAAATGTCTTTGAAATGCTTCAGAAAAATGTTTTCATTCCTGGAAGATTGATTTTTTTTGCGCAAATTTTCCCGCGGACTTTGACTCGTTTTTACAGACAAATGTATGGAAAACTAAATCCACGATTGCATGCTTCCCAGCACAGCTACATCCCTCAAATGTCGATCAATTAATCTTTTACCTGGTATCTTAAGTTTGTATCTGAAGAATATTTCAGAAATTCGATTTTACGGATTTTATTTGTCATCGGATTCCCATACAAACACTGTATTTCGCGCCATGTTTACACCCCTTTCAAAATGTCGGAATTATAATAAACCGCGAACTGGTCTATTACCTTAAAACTGTAAAGAAATACGTTATTCTTTGTGTACGAGGTTTGTAGTTTCTCAGCTGTAGGATGTCCGGTGTCCGCGGGGAACAGGATATCAGGACACGTGACTTGTCCCTTCGTGTGTACCGACCTTTACGTCTGCGAGCGGGCGAGGCGCGCGGCGTTATTTTTTTTTACTTGTGTGGGTTGTTCTTTTATCTTTTGTTTTCCATATTGATTTTATTTGTTTTTTTTTATGCAACGAGCTCCGCTATAAAGAGATACGAGGACGACAGTAACAAATCGCATACAAGTGTATCACAGGCAGCTTTAAGCAGAGAGTGAGCCATTATGCACTAGTCTAAATCAACCCCCACCCCCCCCCCCCCTCTCCCCCTCCCACCCTGTCCCGGGTTGGGGGAGGAGGAGGGGGGGGGGGGGGTTACTTTGACTAGTGCATTACCTAAAATCAAAAATGAATAAAATACCCTGTCTAGACAGTACAGTACAGGTGAAAATATTTATAGATTTTATGATAATTTTACTTGACACGCGCCATCAACAACATCCGCGCCAAGTGCCAAGGCATTTCATACAATTCTTAGTAAGGGGGTCGGGACATGCCTTCAACGGTAATATAGTTGTTTTTCCCTGGTAACGCCGAGAAAATATGCCACATTCCCTCGTTGAATATACACAAAATGAGCACTTGATCAAGTCCAAATCCATCTCGTGGATAGGGCGGGAAATACACGTGCAGACGTTACACGCAGTTCCTGTCACGCAATTCTTGAGATATCATTATATCACTGAAGTGATTTCATCTATTTCGGTGATACCACATTTGATTTCATGGATTATACACACATTTGGTATTTCAACGGAACGAACAGAATATTATGCACAAGATTGAAACAAATTGAGTCCGTAACAAGGTAGTAACGACATCAGAATGGCTTCCCGTTGCTGAATCTAAACGGTTCTAACTTGGCCAACTATTCGATGAGCATATAATAAAGGGCTTCCAAGAAAACGAAACCATTAGGGTTTTTTTTAATATGAAAAGAAAACATCGTTTCTTTACAGAATAAAAACTAAAAACTTGAATAGAGAATCGGCTGAAGAACCTAAATACGACTGTACGTGCATTTCTACTTGTCACTCATTCACCCCGCTACAGAGGCTCGCAAAATTCAGAGTGACTCGCCGGATTAGAAGTTGTATTTAAAGCGTAGCGTAGTTTGAAATCCTCTATATATCATATTCAAAGAAAATTCATTGTATTTGATCCAATCAAACAATTTTAAACGAAGATACTGCCATAAACTATGAGTACCTATTTTTCAGCTTTGACTCCGTCAAACTCGACAATAATTCAGTCACTTTAGACATCTGCATATCGGGTGATGGACTTGGTCACCCTTCAAAACTAAAATAATATTGAAAATGAATGTGCATTCGAATTCTTAAAGCAATTATTGCCAGAAAATCTGTGAAGTTCATCGAATTTTCGATTTTAATCTGAACAAAATCGCCGTGTCGCCATATCGTCGTTTGTTTAATAACTGAACATTGCGGATTTTGAGAGTGCGTAATCTCTAACCCAGCATTAACTTTACAGAGATTTTTTTTACCAGATGCAAAGATCTATTGTAAGGCAATCTAGGAATATTTCTAAATTCAAAGAAAAGAACGCCGCAACTCTGCAAACGGCCATTGCCAGACAGCATTTATCGGGTTTTAAAAAGACCTATTAAAGTAGCGTTAAATAAAAATTCGACAGAAGCGACAAAATATAAATAAAATTAGTTGATTTTGGTTTTAATATGCTGACGGGACTTAGTACTAAAGCAGGTAAAAATATTATCTTTCTACTTAAAATCATTTGCGATTGCGACATGTTACAACATAAGGTATATTTTGCTCTGATTTTGAGCATTTCCGGGGGTCAAACAGTTTGATTGTCATATCTCAAAGGCCTTTTACATTTCAGCCAAACTATTTCACATGGGACATTAGCTAGTTAAGATATAAATGTGTGCCAAGTTTAAAGGAAATCGGAGAGGTGCACTGTAGACTCGTCTGCATGGTTTTCACATGGACCCTCTCTTAAAGGGATACCCGAGTGAAAAACACATTGGGGCTCAAAAGAATCTTCAACATGTTCTTTGTTCAGAAAATGTATTAAAATGTGATCAAACGTTTTTAGTATTAAGAACGAGCACCTCAAAGTTGGCCCCGCGAAGACATGGGCGCTGCCATCTTTGTTTGCATTTACGGAAGTGACGTCACTTCGTCCCACCAGCGTATCGCGGCTACTTGTCTTTGTATGATTTTCACACGCTCGGAATTAAAGTGGATATATTTTCATCGAGATTGCAGAGGAATTCTTACAGAAACCGGAATTATGATGAAGACGACATTATGAGAAAAGTTCAGAAGACTGGGAGGAGGAAGAAAAGCATTGGGAAGGCGAGAAATTATCAGACGAACAACAAGGTCTCGTAACTGCCATTTAATAACAGCAAAACAACATGGCTTAAAAGACTCGAGTGACTTCTGAATAAGTATAAGAACTACAATGTATGTGAGGTACAGTTAAGGCGTTTATCATCCTAAAAACACCTAATAAGTGAGAGTGAGAACGCTGGTGGGACGAAGTGACGTCACTTCCGTAAATGCAAACAAAGATGGCGGCGCCCATGTCTTCGTGGGGCCAACTTTGAGGTGCTCGTTCTTAATACTAAAAACCTTTGATCAAATTTTAATACATTTTCTGAACAAAGAACATGTTCAAGATTCTTTTGAGCCCCAATGTGTTTTTCACTCGGGTATCCCTTTAAAGGAGCTCATTCAACCAAGATGCATTGCGAGTCACTGTTATTGTTTTCATACGGGAAACTACTTGAAATCGGACAGCTGCCAATCAGAAAATGTGATATCGGGCTGTTTATAAATAGAGTTTACAGGTTCAACTGAATGGCTGAGATCGGCGGAGAGATCGGTTGCCTTTACACTTGAAAAACTACAATAGAATGAGCGGAATTACTACGGTTCTCCGATCAAAATTTCTCGACATGATGCTAGCAATCGATCTCATGCTCGATCCAGCGAACCAACTTGTCCAACTTCTGGACCAAGTTCCAGCGATGCAGATCGTGTGGCAAGGAAATTAATCAATTCTACGATAGCGTTATACATTTAGAGTTCTTTCCTTTCTAGGATTGTGCATGCAAGAACACGTGTAGTCGAAAGAAAGGAGCTAGGATGGAAGCTGTTGTTCCTGCCAAAATGCTGGTTTGAAATGTTGAAGTACTGTTTGCCACATTCTATTTGTGTTCAAGGTCCGTGCGCCTCCACACCACATTTTGACTCGCCAATGCAATATGCAAATTGCAATCAAATTTCTTCAAATCCGTATGTTGTTTGTTTGCCTGAATTTCAGCCGGTTTGTGTCATTTTAAAAGCCCCTTGACTTCCGTTAATCGTACATTGGATATGCTGGGTAAAACAATATCGATCAATCAGTTTTCTGAGCGCCCAGCGGCACTTGAAATATAGTTCATTAATCAACAAAGAAACATTTATAAAATAGGTTTCCACTTTACAGCCGCTCATGCAGATATCATCACAACATTTCACTTTTACTTACTTTAATTGGCTCAGCGTTGTCCATAACCAAGACTATAAGACTAAGAGAGAAACTGCGAGATTTGTAATCTTGCATGTACCGCGCGTGTACCGCGCGTGTACCGCGTACTCGAGTCTTCAGTCAAAGCAATTTGCTTTAAATGCTGTACATGTCGTCCGATAGCTCAGCTCTTCTGACCTTTAAATTTCATGCCATTTAGGTCAAGCGGTCCGATCAAGCCAATGTAGAAAGGCCCTGGTTTGGATAAACTGTAGGAATTACGATCAAACAGTTGGCTAACTCCAGCTGTACAGGCTCTAGTAATAATTTCACTGAGCAAAGGCGACTCCAGAGTACGTTAAATACTTCCTCTGGCAGGTGAAAATTCGGAAATATATGACTGAACACAAAATCTAATAAATAAGGAACATTTCCCCCTATAAATAATCAACTGGTATTCCCCTGTGAGACTGATGGAATAGGATTCGTTTCAAGAAGCTCTCCAGAGCCATTATCGGGGGTACCGAAAATGGCGGATCGAGAAATTTGAGCTCGCAATGCATCTTGGTTGAATGAGCTCCTTTAAGGTGCATATGAACCCTAGCCAGTCATCTTTGATATCGATTATACATGAAGTGGATAGTCCAACGGTAGAATAATTCTTGATTTGGGTGTTGCGTCTACGAGATATGCAGGCCGTTTATATTTCCAATATGCCAATGATAGATGTCATCACCGACACCTCTAAGGACATGACTACCTTGCTTGACTTCATTGATGACAATGCTTTCACTCAACACGTCTCAGAACCAACTAGTCCATCTTCAAAAAAGGTACTTGACCTTGTTATTTCATCAAAACCCACTCTTGTATCTAATGTCCAAGTTGTTCCCGGCATGAGTGACCATGACATTGTGCTATTTGACATAAACATCAAGACCAAACGTACACCCAAACCACCTCCTAAAGTGTATCTGTATAAGCGCATGGATCTACGTAAAGCTGCCAAGAATATTAGCTCAGAATTCTCCAACTCAACTCCAAGCTCCAGATCAGTGAATGATAACTGGATGTTCTATAAACATAAACTTCTGGATGCAATAAATACATACGTGCCTCACAAAACTACTAAGGCTAAATCCCACCTACCCTGGATGTCCAGGCCCTTAACCCTTTCACCACTACAGGCCGGAAAAGCGGCCAATATGAAGCATGTACCTGGGAAAAATTATTGCATCAAACCTAGACATGCTGGAGATACGATGTTGCGATACTATTTCAAGGGATGAATAACTTCAAAGTCAGAGCTATAACAGGGATCGCTTGACTCTCCCACTTTGGAGAAAAACGCATTTGTTTTGGAGATCGCTGTTCGTTTCTTCGATTTTCGCGAATTTTGAGGAGCTGAAAATCGGCTCAAGAAAACCTTCCCATTTGCACTTGAAATCAAAAGCAAACACAAAATAACCACTCAGTCATTACAGTACCTTGTTTAATCTTTCCAACCAGCAGGTTTGTTTGCATAAAATCCACCAAACAACTGTGAAGCGTGCTATTCTTAATGCTGCACTTCTCTCCACCATGTTTTCCTGCTCCCCAACTCCAATTGCATGCTGGGTAATCAGCAAAAAAATCACAAGGGGACCCCCCCTCTGGGACTCCTGTAGGATTTTTTTATAAGTCTTTTACCCCTACAACCAAGAGCGGTGATTTGGACTCCAGCCGTTGCTTTAAAGTGACAAAAACACACCCTAATAGGTTGAGCAGGGGGAAAAGACAACCAACTGCAGAATTTCAAGGGTTTCAGTGAATAATTATTTCATGTGTCTCAAAGCACAAACACAACAGAAAAATCCTGTGAAACCCCTCACAAGGCCTACTAAAAGCAAACCAAGTACTTTTCAGCCGTCATCAGACTTAATGATGTCTTCAAGCTCTCTGACAGTGGCTTATTTGTCCAAAATTAGAGCACATTTCATTGGAAATCCTACAGAAGAAAGCATACTTACCGCCGACGAGTCCGTAGAATGCTGCCGAATGGCATCATGGGGAAAGTTTGAGCCCTTGGTTTAAAAAGTCAGCAGTATTTAACTACCCTGGGCAAGCCAAACTGGAACTGAGGGGGGAGGGTTGAGTTAGCACTCTGAATTTCACCAATTCAGCCCAAACGCTTCCGGTGGTGAAAGGGTTAAACACCACACTACCCATGTCATGTGACCTGTTCTGTTTGCACTCAAACTTATTTTACAGGATGTTAGCATCCATTGTAGTTGAATAATGTCAATGGCATGTGAAATGACCTTATATTTTGGACAGGATATTTTTTTTACAGGTTATCTATGGCTGGAAAGCAATATCCTAATTATGGACAAGAAAAGGGTGTGGCACATCACATGATTGGATGCATTAGCAACATGTCTCCCAAAAATGAAGTCACAGCAACTTGAAGATGCATATGCTGTGCTCAATACAAATCTTTTCAATGAACCTCAACT
This sequence comes from Actinernus sp. WN-2022, assembly GCA_030867875.1. Taxonomy (NCBI): domain Eukaryota; kingdom Metazoa; phylum Cnidaria; class Anthozoa; order Actiniaria; family Actinernidae; genus Actinernus; species Actinernus sp. WN-2022. The sequence goes on along the minus strand of JAOWCC010001634.1, from coordinate 128,937,266 downwards.
TTGAACCACCCCCTCTAACCTTAGTGTTGGTTCTGAATTAGTGTCCAATAAGAGAAGACTAGGGAAGTACATTTTTGCTCATAGCTCCTGTCTAGAAAATAGTTGCATCACAAAAGTTGGTCAAACAATTCATCACTCAGTGAGTATCCAAGCAAAGCCGATTCTGAATGAAAAGGACAGAAACTTATAAATTATAATTTTTTTGTTAACCCTTTCACCACTACAGGCCGGAAAAGCGGCCAATATGAAGCATGTACCTGGGAAAAATTATTGCATCAAACCTAGACATGCTGGAGATACGATGTTGCGATACTATTTCAAGGGATGAATAACTTCAAAGTCAGAGCTATAACAGGGATCGCTTGACTCTCCCACTTTGGAGAAAAACGCATTTGTTTTGGAGATCGCTGTTCGTTTCTTCGATTTTCGCGAATTTTGAGGAGCTGAAAATCGGCTCAAGAAAACCTTCCCATTTGCACTTGAAATCAAAAGCAAACACAAAATAACCACTCAGTCATTACAGTACCTTGTTTAATCTTTCCAACCAGCAGGTTTGTTTGCATAAAATCCACCAAACAACTGTGAAGCGTGCTATTCTTAATGCTGCACTTCTCTCCACCATGTTTTCCTGCTCCCCAACTCCAATTGCATGCTGGGTAATCAGCAAAAAAATCACAAGGGGACCCCCCCTCTGGGACTCCTGTAGGATTTTTTTATAAGTCTTTTACCCCTACAACCAAGAGCGGTGATTTGGACTCCAGCCGTTGCTTTAAAGTGACAAAAACACACCCTAATAGGTTGAGCAGGGGGAAAAGACAACCAACTGCAGAATTTCAAGGGTTTCAGTGAATAATTATTTCATGTGTCTCAAAGCACAAACACAACAGAAAAATCCTGTGAAACCCCTCACAAGGCCTACTAAAAGCAAACCAAGTACTTTTCAGCCGTCATCAGACTTAATGATGTCTTCAAGCTCTCTGACAGTGGCTTATTTGTCCAAAATTAGAGCACATTTCATTGGAAATCCTACAGAAGAAAGCATACTTACCGCCGACGAGTCCGTAGAATGCTGCCGAATGGCATCATGGGGAAAGTTTGAGCCCTTGGTTTAAAAAGTCAGCAGTATTTAACTACCCTGGGCAAGCCAAACTGGAACTGAGGGGGGAGGGTTGAGTTAGCACTCTGAATTTCACCAATTCAGCCCAAACGCTTCCGGTGGTGAAAGGGTTAAAGAGGCAAATGCGCAAACGGGATAGACTGCTCAAGAAAGCCAAACAAAGTAGGGATACAAGTAACTGGTCCGCATACAGAAAGCAGCGAAACAAGGTTGTAAATCTGCTTAAATCATCATACAATGACTATCTTTGTAATACTATTGGAAACTATAGCTTAGTATCAGATCCTAAGCGTTTCTGGAGCCATGTGAAGTTATCCCGAACTGAAAACATTGAAATTCCTACTTTAAGAACTAATGGAAACCTTCACATCTCTGACAAAGACAAAGCAGAAGCCCTCAATAACCACTTTAAACCAGTGTTTACTCCTGATGATGGCTCAGTCCCTGATAAAGGCCCGTCAACTTATCCTAATATTCTGGACATCACGTTCAGTGTATCAGGTGTAAAGAAATTGTTATCTGAACTAAAGGTTAATAAATCCGGGGGTCTCGACCTGATACCAGCAAAAATCTTGCGAGAGCTTGCGGGGGAAATTTGTGACTGATGTACTCACCGTAATTTTCCTGCAAAGCTATGATACTGGTGTTATCCCATCCGATTGGTCTACAGCCCTTGTTACAGCGGTTTACAAAAAGGACTCTAAAACCAACCCTGCAAATTATAGGCCCATCTCACTTACCTGTCTCTGCTCTAAGGTGATGGAACACATAGTCCTCAGTCATTTAAATAAACACCTTGCTAACAATAACATTATCATGAATCATCAGCATGGCTTTAGGAAACATCTCTCGTGTACAACACAGCTAATATCAGCTATTCACGACTGGGCTACAGGGCTAAACAACCATAGTCAGGTTGACACAATCTTACTGGACTTTAGCAAGGCTTTCAATAAGGTGTCACACCGTAAGTTAGCTGCTAAGGTCGAGTATTATGGTATCAATGGGCACATGCTTGGTTGGATTAATGCTTTCCTCCAAAATCGTTCACAAACCGTTTCGGTGAACGGATCTCATTCTGATGTCGCTGGTGTTACCTCCGGTGTTCCACATGGGTCTGTCCTCGATCCGACCCTGTTTCTGTTGTATATTAACGATATTGCTGATAACATTAGCTCCAACATCAGGTTATTTGCTGACGATACGATTATCTACCGGCAGATTAAATCTGAATTAGATTGCGAGATCTTGCAGGACGCGCGACCTAAACACACTAGCAAAATGGTGTATGGATTGGTCGATGGAATTTAATACTACCAAGTGTCACCTGTTGAAAATAACCAATAAGCGTGAATATAGCAAGTTTACCTATTATGTAAATGGCAAGGCTTTATCTCCGTCACCATCTTATGACTATACCTCGGAGTCACACAGACCCATGATCTTCGCTGGAACACTCACTGCTCCAAAATCGCATCTAAATCTAACAAAACACTAGGTATTGTTCGCAGAACCCTGAAACCCTGTACCAAATCTGTTAAGAAGCGAGCTTACGAAACTTTAGTTAGACCCAAACTTGAGGCTTGGAACCCTTACCCTGACTCTGACGTAAATATGATTGAAGAAGTTCAGAAAAATGCTGCTCGCTTCGTTTGCAGCAACTATGGTCGTTACACCAGTACGTCCGAACTTGTTAACACACTGGGTTGGGACACTCTTGAGGAGAGAAGACTTGCCCAACAGGCCGCAATGTTTTATAAGATCCGTAATGGCTTGGTGGGGATTGGCTTCCCTCCCAATATTGTCCCAAACCCCAGACATAATAACTTGTATTATTGTCAGCTACAGTGCAACGTTCTTGCTTTTAGCTATTCATTTTTCGTTCGTACAATCCGCGTATGGAACAAATTACCTGAGCACGTGATCAATGCTCCATCAGTACCTCTATTTAATGTTGCTATTGGCCCTGCGATCAGGACAATGAAGACGCCTCCATATCTTAGGCGCTTATATAAGCTGACTTTACTTCAACATCACTATTTATCTGATTATTTATTTGCGTGTTTGTTTATATATTTATCACATCCATTGTTGCACCTGCACTTTGTTGTTGTTATAAGGCTGTATTTTTTTTCACTGTTTTATCCTTTTATGCACCTTCCAGTATTAGTGTAAACTATGAAATAGGAAGTAAATATCTAAGATCTAAGATCTAAGACATCACTTATTATACAAAAGCATGCTGGTAGAGACAAATTACCTATTTTTAAATTCTAAGTTATATTTGAAGCTTATCAAAGTGATGTTACCCAAAAAAAATCTAAATTAGAAAATAGCTTAATTCACAAGCACAAAGAAATTCAGCAAATGTCATATTGGAAATATAAACCTTTACATCTCGTAGACGCAACACCCAAATCAAGAAATATTCTACCGTTGGACTATCCACTTCATGTACAAACGATATCAAAGATAACTGGCTAGGGCTCATATGCACTTTAAGCGTGCTTCAAAAATCATGAATAATTAATGAAGCAAAAACAAAGGAAATCAATGACTGTGAAGACATTTTATATCTATAAAATTTCATCCTAATTTACATAAACTTTTAGCTTGGATTTTCACGGCCAAAATAAGTCGTATCGCCAAAATAACTGAAAAAAGGTCTCTTTACCCTCTTTACATGTCAATATTCTTGAAGTCGTTTAATAAACTCGCAGCTAATTTTGGGCCTTTATCAGTGAATTTCTAATTAAGATGAAACTTTATATAAAATTTCATCCTACTAAAAATTATTTTCTTTATGCCATTCCCTTGAGATGTGCGTCTTTCTTTCATTGCATTCTTAAAGCGTTTTTGAAGCTTCGCCCTCGAATTTATAAACTTGATAAAACACTGCTGTTCGTGTTTTAAACAGTACTTAACTAATTATGTTAGATACGTAGGATAATATTTAATTCTAAATCTACAGAGAAATAATGCACAGTCAGAATATTTGTAATGAATCCCTTAAAAGGAGAATAATTTAGCCTTAAAAAACGTTCACTACTATCCTGACCTCAATTAATTATATTGGAGTATAAGCTTTTAGCCCTAATTCAGCAAATTTGAAGACAAGACGTTCGGTTGTGGGCTGAAACTGAGGCCGGAAATGTAATGATTTAAACAAATCAACATAAGCGATGGGAATAGAAAGACAACCAGCTTATAAACTTACATAGAATTACAGTCTTCCAAACCTTATTCTTTTAATTTGTCTGCTTGTACTTCGTCGGATTTTATCAAAGAGTAGATATTCATCATGACTAACTTGATGCGAAACTGAGGAGAAAACAGAGAGCATATTCTTGTGTGTTTTTATTGTGAGAATGACAAGTACACGCGATCACAATGATGCAATAAAGTGTTTTAAAAGCTAAAGGCATAAGTGAACCTAGAGTAGATTGTTCAAATGAAAAAAAAATCCTCAAGCAAATTACCTTTCAGAAATCGTAATCCAGACACATCACCATATCCTTCCTGTTTGTGTCATGCCGATATAGCTATAATGGAGAGTCAAATTAAGGCAGATAGTCCTAAGTTCGCTGTATTTTATGAGTACGTATACCTGCCAGCGAGTTTGCCAAATTAGACGGCACCAGCTATGAGAGCTAAATTCCCTCCGGTGAAACTGCAACAGTTACATAAAATCGCCACCCAGATAAGAACTGTTAATAGGTTATCCTTAGAAGCATTGGTAACGTGTTTGAGTCTTCCAGTTGGTAATAAAATTAAAGGCCGTGAGCGGAAAACAAATGGAATCCACGAGATCGAGCCCCTTTTGTAGTATGCACGTATAGATGTGATTTGTAATACGGTTCTAAGACTTATAAGACAACTGTTCTTTAGAAGACTATATATTGAAAGTTATGCGTTTGTCTATTAGTGATCTTATTTATTCATTGTTCTTCGTTTTAAGATATTAAAATTTGAATAATACTCACTTCGTTTATTAGAATTGAAACCCCTTTGGGGTGGACACCGCTACTTCTAGAATACATCGCATTAGAATAAGTACCAAACCTCATGATCGGGCTTTCAAAGATATCCGGGATTTTGTTCTAAAAAAACACACATTTCTATTGTTTTCGAACACTGAACGGGTAAATTAGTATTCTCGACCCGTCCCTGATCGACTAAGGATATGCAAAACAATTCATTGCCATTATCGGCCGGTAATTATGGAACTGTTCAAGCCTCCAAGGAGGTCTTGGCTGAACTGCTGAAAATCTATTGCTAAGAGATGTGAGATGCCCTTGAAAATGTTTAGAATATATGACATTTAGAGTCAGTTGTTCTCCCCGGTGAGTATAATTTACGCCAATGAAAGTTACAGTCATAAATTTATGAATTATTAAAAAGGAATAATGTATAAGTCAATTCCAAACCCGTGCATGACACCCCCCGGGCCACCACCGGGCATTTGATCAGAGGCTTGCTCCCGCGGGTGGGGAATTTGACGAGTATCTAGGCCCTCAGGGGTGGGTATTTGACAAATAGTGGGGGTGGGGCATTTGATCGTTGTTTAAAAAAATGTATTATCCCTGTCTACAAATTCGCATCGCTCGCGTCGAAATGGCGAACGTACGTTTCTTCCAGGACTTCCAGGATAAGGATTGTGCATTTGTAGAGGCCTGGCTTGAAAGAGTGAACCTGCCAAATTTGAAGGCCACTTTCAGAGGTAAATTGTTTATGTTTAAACCTATAAACTATGTTGTTTTCCTTTGCTCCGTTAACTTTGACCGACTGTGTGATATTATTAATAGTTGGAAAAGACGGGCCGATTGGAACTGACAGGCCGACCCAGCTGATGAGTTGGTCGAACGCTGTTACATACTTTATATACCAACAACATAACCCAACATATTCAATTTCAAACCATTACGTTTATAATAAAGTACATAACGGAAACCAAGAACGATCGAGCCGTTAGAAATGATTGTTCTTATCCCTGACCGGTTGAGGGTGGTTTTCACCGTCGGTGTTTCCTGTGAATTGCTTGAGTCAGAGTTTGTCAATAAAACAATGATTTCATTGATTTGTTAATAGTCTTTGCCTTGTCTTTGCCGAATTTTTTTGGAAAATTATCTGATCCGGTCCCCGATGGTAGGGCATTAGAACAGCCAGGATGAAAAACTGGTGGGGCATTTGAACAGATTTTATGCGTTGGTAGTGGGGCATTTGATCGAAAAATTTTTTCAAATGCCCGAGGGTGGCCCGGCGGGGTCATGCACGGGTTTGGAATTGACTGATACATAACATTGTTGATAATAAGGCTTTTTCTCATTCTTGCTAGGGTAGAATATGTATTCTCTGTCTTAAATTAGTGACAACCTCTGACTTCTCTGGTAAAACAATCTGTAATATATTCACAGAAGATAAAGCGTTAATTAAAGTTGCGTGCCGGAGTTCTGGTTAGTACCAAGAGCCAGATTGCGTTCGGCGCCAGCTTTGATGCAAGCCATCATCAGTTTTTTTCTCCTTCGGTCTCGAGCGAACCGATTTTGACGATCAATAACGTCAAACGAAGGTGTGCTAGAAGTCTAAAGCTGTCTCAATTCAAACTTGAGTAATTAAAGGTCTACTAAAGCAAACAATAAGTAACCATCAATCAATAATTAAAGTGCCCCTACGATCAAATTTTGACATATCAATGTTTTTGCATATTCATAAAGTAGAGTTCATATATTATTACCAGTTCAAATTGTTTTTCGATACAACGACAGGAAGCCTCATTTTTTTAGCTCCGAATATTGAATCTACACGTCCGCCATTACTGGAAGCCGTGCCCTTTGTTCAGCTTTAAACAAAGGTTTATTCACCGGAAATGATGTCATACACTTAACGCTCGCCTGCAGAACACAACGCCTGGAATCATATTTCTACTAAAAACGTCTTCACGTACATAAGAAGAAAGTTATATTTATCTTTGCGAGGTTGGCTACTTTTTTATGCACGCTATTTCGCGCCACGAGGTTGTCGTGTTAAGTGTATGACATCACTTCCGGTGAATAAACCTTTGTTTAAAGCTGAACAAAGGGCACGGCTTCCAGCAATGGCGGACAGGATTTTACCGGTAAACTCTCCTAAAATTTGTGGTTTAAGATGCCCATTTGGGAATATTTTTTACTATTTCGGATATTTCTAATACTGATTGACCTATAGACACTGAAAAAGTGGCAAATCGAAATGGTAAATTTTCGTCGTAGTGGCACTTTAAAGGCATTCAATCTTAGAATAGACCAGTTCGCGGTAAATTCCGACATTTTGAAAGGGGTGCAAACATGGCGCGAAATACAGTGTTTGTATGGGAATCGATGGGAATCCGATGCCAAATAAAATCCGTAAAATCGAATTTATGAAATATTCTTCAGATACAAACTTAAGATACCAGCTAAAAGATTAACATATCGAAATTTGAAAGGTGTAGCTGTGCTGGGAAGCCTGCAATCGTGTTTTCAGTTTCCCATACATTGTCTGTAAAAACGCGTGAAAATTTACAGACAATGTAATGTATGGAAAACTGAAAACACGATTGCACGCTTCCCAGCACAGCTACATCCCTCAAATTTCGATATGTTAATCTTTTACCTGGTATCTAAAGTTTGTATCTGAAGAATAATCATAAATTCGATTTTACGGATTTCATTTGGCATCGGATTCTCATAGATTCCCGGCAACAAACACTGTATTTCGCGCCATGTTTGCACCCCTTTCAAAATGTCGGAATTTACCGCGAACTGGTCTATTAACAAAGTTGGATCGAGTATCTAAAAATCGATTTTGGTCCGTTCAACAAATGGACATGTGCAGAACGGCTGGCCGTTCAACTATTGAAGTAAACGGGAGGCGGTACTTTCTTTGTTTTTCGGGTGCTGGCAATTTTTCTTACAAACGTATGTTGGAAAATATATTACAAAATAAAGCAATAAGGTCATGGTTATGAAACATGATCGAGTATTCTCATATACAAACCCTGTTTTAAAAGAGCCTGATTCAAACCATATAACCCTGCCACTCACAGACTACGTAAGTGAATGGATTACAACTCATACTTTTATTCATATTTAGAAAAGGCTCGTGATTTCTATCACCACAGGCATAAAAAGACTTGACTTTAAGCCAAATTTCGGCAAAGCTTAGACCTCCAGGCTTCTTAACTAATAAAACACGATAACAACACATGTGTGAGCAGAAAAAAGCGTTTCAAAATGCTCGTGAATTATTAAAGTGTCTGCTCACTGACTGTAAAATTAAAAAAAATAAAACTATATTTCCTTTTCTTCTATTGAGTAGAATAACAGCAACAATACGAGTCTGATGCTAGTAAACTAACTTACTAAACCTTAATGGCTATGTAGTTCGGACTCCCAAGTAACCATTGCAACTGAGTAAAAATATTAATGCCGCATCTAGAAAGTCCTTGAAACAATGGCTTGTCATGATCAGGGAATAAATTCCGCTCTCTGTGGAAAACCTAGTAGTTAAATTATCACTTCGATGTTCAGTTATCCAGGAAGTTTCAAGACTCATCTTTTTTAACCTTCCTGTACTCCACGAAATTTAACTCGCTCAATACTTTCTCGCCCACAAATATCTTACTGGTTTTCTGTATCAATATTTAAAACTCGTCTTACACAGCTTGTCAATTTCGACAATTATGCAAAACCCACACGAGCTGCAGGAAACAAAAATAGTTAAAGGTCCCTCTCAACCAGAGTGCATTGCTGGGCGAAATCCCAATGGCCGCCATTTTGTAGGGCCCCGAAATTGAGATCTCACTAAAATCTCCTAAATATAACCCAGAAGCAATGAGATTCATTAGGCTTTATTTATTGTTACAAAATATATCATGTTGGCGACTTTTGAAACTCAAACGAATGGTAAGATGCTTGGGAGGGCAGATATTTCAAAGTTTCCGGATAATAGCAGCCTCTATATTTTAATCCTGATTTGCCGGATTATAATTTTGAATATGTTTCCAGCATATTTTAAAGTACCTTACCGAGTTTCAGCGCGCTTTGACCATACGCTTTTAAGAAATAAAGGATGTAAACTTCAGCTTGTGCGAGACTTCTAAAATCTCAATGCTTGGAAAACCCCTCATGTTCGCTAATTTATTCAATGGGTTTGTTTTGAATTTCCGCACGGGTTCTGCCACTTGGGAATCGCGAGGCAAGGAATAATTAAAATTATTGTTGAAATTAAAATGAGGATTAATTTTGCAAGTGTAAGTGTCAACTTCATTAGCATGTTCATAAAATATTCTATTATAGTATAATATAATATATACTATAATAGCGGTACGACAACCCTCCGAGCGCGCGAGGTGTGATTCCCCACGGATCTCAAAGGTACACGACGATACTACCCATGCACAAGCCTAGAAAGGAAAGAACTCTAAATGTATAACGCTATCGTAGAATTGATTAATTTCCTTGCCACACGATCTGCATCGCTGGAACTTGGTCCAGAAGTTGGACAAGTTGGTTCGCTGGATCGAGCATGAGATCGATTGCTAGCATCACGTCGAGACATTTTGATCGGAGAACCGTAGTAATTCCGCTCATTCTATTGTAGTTCTTCAAGTATAAAGACAACCGATCTCTCCGCTGATCTCGGCCATTCAGTTGAACCTGTAAACGCTATTTATAAACAGCCCGATATCACATTTTCTGATTGCCAGCTGTCCGATTTCAAGTAGTTTCCCGTATGAAAACAATAACAGTGACTCGCAATGCATCTTGGTTGAATGAGCTCCTTTAAGTACTGAAATATCTGATGAAAACGTGCAATAGCTTTATCAGTCGCTTTTATCACGACCTTCACACAAAGAAATGTCTTGCCACTGGTGGACTAAGGCGTCGAACTTTTCATGCGCCAAGCCTAATTAGATCAACAGAAGCTGTCTAATTTTATATAATTATCTTTTGTTTCAATTACGTTCGACGCATGAAAAGTTCGATGTTTGATCGTGAATCGGGCATACACCCCATTCCAATATGGCGGATACACGGCCGGAGCGTTGGAGCGAGACACGAAAACGAGGGTAGTTAGGCGGAAGTCGATGTCAAGAAGGTCATGAGGCGGGAATTTCGCGCAAGTTTTGAAGCGAGTTTGTTTTTTCGAGAAGGTTGGAATAAGTAGATTTTATCCCCAGAGAGTTAGAAAATATGGTGGATATTCAGGCTATCGTTTTCACTGAAGAATATATCCCTCAGTGAAAATGATAGTCTGAATATCCACCATATTTTCTAACTCTCTGGGGATAAAATCTACTTATTCCAACCCTCTCGGAAAAACAAACTCGCTTCAAAACTTGCGCGAAATTCCCGCCTCATGACCTTCTTGACATCGACTTCCGCCTAACTACCCTCGTTTTCGTGTCCCGTCCCAACGCTCCGGCCGTGTATCCGCCATATTGGAATGGGGTGTATCCAGTTGAGATTAATCGGCTGATACGCATCATCAAATTAAGGACTGATGTGCGAATATATTAGTTGAAAAATATAACATTAATATTTATTAAATGCAATCTGCTCATGTTGCTCCAAATGAATTCCTGTCTTTTTCCAGTACGTATACTGCTAGACAAACAAGAATACACAATCAAATATCAGAATCGATACAGATGGATTTCAGGTGGCTTGTGAAATAAAACTGAGGATTTCAGGTGAGTTGTGAAATAAAGCTGAGGATTTCAGGTGGCTTTTGAAATAAAACTGAGGATTTCAGGTGGGTTGTGAAATAAAGCTGAGGATTTCAGGTGGGTTGTGAAATAAAACTGAGGATTTCAGGTGGCTAATGTGATATAAAGCTGAGGATTTTCGGTGGGTTGTGAAATAAAGCTGAGGATTTCAGGTGGCTTGTGAAATAAAGCTGAGGATTTCAGGTGGCTTGTGAAATAAAGCTGAGGATTCTTTATCAATACGATTTATAGACGATTGTTGCAAAATAAAAGCTATTTTAAAACATGGCTGTTTTAGATAGCGATCGCATTCCCTGCTCCCTTTCAGTAATATGTATGTCGCTTAGACTTTTTATCTGACATCGTATTTCAGTTGAAATAGCTGTAACTAACGAATTCTACGTCGTGTCGATCAAAAACTCTTCCGTTCATCAGACTAGTTTAATTATATACAGTGACAACAGTCATATTTGTATTTGTCTTTATGGCCGTCTATCTGTTACTAACAAGTATTGAACAGAGCCTGGTTATCCAAAGGCTTAGACTGCGAGCAGCGGACATCACACCGTTGCTGGAACAACGCAAAATTCCCATTGGCTAACGAGTTTGCAGCGTGTCAACACCAATCAATCACAAACTAGCAGGAGTGGAGCTCGACAGTATCAATCAACATGGCGAGCTCGGCGGCCGTCGAAGCGTGTTTGGAAAGTTCAAACCCACGGAGCCTTTTAGACTTGCCACAAGTTGACTACTTTGGAAACTACCTGACAGTGAGCGACGAAGTAAAAGAAATCAACGTGTCTCATAAAAGGCTTGGAGAAAGTCTGGCTGTTTAGTACCTAACTTCAACTTCTGTTTAATTTCGGCCCGTCAAATTATTCGTCTTTCGGCCACTAAACAACCCCAAGAATACTTCTGACCCCTAATGAGAAGAGTTAAGACAGCCAGTCTTACTTTACGTGTTCTCCAGTCGTTATTACAATTCCAAAATGAGCTCATTTGATTACCCCATTTATAGTTATACAAAACACACTAATTTTAAATTTCAAATTGTAACCGGCTTAATTCATAACGTGTTTGAAACGATATTACTTTGTATTGATGTATTGACTTTGTAGATCAGCTGTATATTTGTCCTTTTTAGGTACATGTCATGTTATAAACGGCCGAAAGTTGTGGTGACGAAAACGTACGTTTGAATCACTGCGGTGAGTTGAGTTAGATATCTGGGGCACATTTGCTTGGCCAAGCCAGCATCTAGATACGATTTTCGATCTGCTGCTCTCTTAGTCTTTGTTGCGCACTTTGCACTAACACGGGAGGATGAACCATCGTTTTCTCGAGCAGAATAACCCAGGCCCTACAAAATGTCTGCCACTGGGAGAAACGTCGTCATCGTCATGGCCGTTAGTTAGCATTAAACTAGCAATCTTAAGGAAATGCTGCCACTGAAAAAAGAGAGTTACCTATCACATAGCCTTAATCTAGTGACTAGAGATCAGATATCATTAAGCTAGAGATAAGATAGCATTCAACCTGATATAGACATTTGATAACATTAAACTCAGAGATAAGATAGCATTAAGATAGAGATAAGATAGCATTCACTGTACTAGATATTAGAAAGCATTTAACTAGAGATAAGATCTGTAGCATTATACTAGAGATAAGGTAGCATTAAACAACAGATAAGATAGCATTTCACTAGATATTAGATAGCATTTAACTAGAGATAAAATAGACTGCGGGCTGCGGGCCGCGGAAAGCTAAAAAATTGCTGGCTGTTACGATTTGTATGGGTGTCAAACATCATCGAATCGAATTCTCGATTTTCTCCCAAGAACCATATAAAAAAAATCAAGGTTAAACGGCCCAGGAATCGCCATGGACATGAAAGGTAATGACTACATGGGAAAGGCGAAGGTCTTTGAAACATTTTATTAGAGGCAGTAACGGCATTACAGCGATAATAGTGAAATTTCCACACATTATTTCTAAAAATCGCTCATACAAATCGTAAGCTTAATTGGGCTACCTGTGATATAACTACAGTGAATAACATAATAAATGGTGCATGGACACTTGGTCAGTATTAAAACTGTGTTTTGAAACGGTGAAACTAACCTGGAACAGAGGAGATCCATATAGTAATCAGAAATAACGAATAAAAAATATAAAAACTAACGAACACCCTCCATAGTCATCTGAATGCGCCGAGGAGAGTTTGGGCAAGGGCGCCACTTTCATTTACCTCTGGCCAAAGGCTCCACTTGATTGAATTAGAACTTTTAAACTTTACTTGGTATATTGTCTGTATAAGTAAAAATGAGATTTTATAATCAATGTTTTGAATAATAAATAAATCACTCATTCTGCTCGACTGTGAGGAATTTGACAAGTGACAAGTTGACAAGTGTAAGTGCAAGTGCAAGTGTAACCTCAGTACATCTCGTAGACGCAACACCCAAATCAAGAAATATTCTACCTTTGGACTATCCACTTCATGTACAAACGATATCAAAGATAACTGGCTAGGGCTCATATGCACTTTAAGCGTACTTCAAAAACTCATGAATAATTAATGAGCATTTTGTCCAATCAGATGAAGCAAATCAGTCACGTGCATGCTCCTTTATACCTGATAAAATCTCATCATTCTAAAAGGCCCGCGGAGGGATTTGAATTCTGTCCCAGAGGGAAACTGGGTTAATGATTGAGACAATGGAATTTCTATTGATGTTTCAGCTTTCTCACTGAATTGCTAATTAGGATGAACGTTTTATATAAAGAATATTAATGAACATGAAATTTTATATAAAGTTTCATCCTAATTAAGAATTCACTGATAAAGACCCAAAGATAGCAAAAAGTACACGGAACATAAGGTACCTAGATAACAAATTTTGCACTAAATTTACTAATATCAGCAGACTACCGAGATACACAGATAATATTTTTAAAATGAAGTTATCCAACTACCATTACTTGTTTACCGAGCCACTGTTTAGTTCCAATTATTAAACCAAACTCAAAGCCGTAAAATTATAAAAACGTGCATTAAACTTACATATTTTGTGCCGGAGTCAAAAATTTAGAGTCTGCCGTCATATCAGTCACATCGCTTTCCAAGTCTTGAACTTTATCGAGGTAAACCACGACACCAAATCCTTCAAGTGCAGATTCTTCTTGCATTGCGAAATGCCGCTTCAAACAACATAGTATGGTAATTTCTTCATGTCATTCCCTTGAGATGTTCGTAATTGCAGGCGGTGATTACTCGAATATTTTGCATGGCGTTGTGAATACAAAGGTTCAATGGTTCATCAAGTAACCATTCCTTGAAATATGCGTCTTTCTTTCATTGCATTCTTAAAGCATTTTTGAAGCCGTTTAAAACACTCACAGCACGTGTTTTATCAAGTCTAAAAATTCTCGGGCTTCGCCCAAGAATTTTTAAACTTGATAAAACACTGCTGTTCGTGTTTTAAACAGTACTTCAAAAATCATGAATAATTAATGAAGCAAAAACAAAGGAAATCAATGACTGTGAAGACATTTTATATCTGATAAAATTTCATCCTAATTTACATAAACTTTTAGCTTGGATTTTCTCAGCCAAAATAAGTCGTATCGCCAAAATAACTGAAAACAGGTCTCTTTACCCTCTTACATGTCAATGTTCTTGAAGACGTTTAATAAACTCGCAGCTAATTTTGAGCCTTTATCAGTGAATTTCTAATTAGAATGAAACTTTATATAAAATTTCATCCTACTAAAAATTATTTTCTTTATGCCATTCCCTTGAGATGTGCGTCTTTCTTTCATTGCATTCTTAAAGCGATTTTGAAGCCTTACAGCACGTGTTTTAACAAGCCTATATATTCTCGGGCTTCGCCCTCGAATTTATAAACTTGATAAAACACTGCTGTTCGTGTTTTAAACAGTACTTAACTAATTATGTTAGATACGTAGGATAATATTTAATTCTAAATCTACAGAGAAATCATGCACAGTCAGAATATTTGTAATAAATCCCTTAAAACGAGCAGAATTTAGCCTTAAAAAACGTTCACTACTATGAAATATATTGAAATATATTGGAGTATAAGTTGTATTTAAGTTGCTCTTTTAGCCCTAATTCAGCAAATTTGAAGACAACACGTTCGGTTGTGGGCTGAAACTGAAGGAAATGTAATGATTTAAACAAATCAACATAAGCGATGGGAATAAAAAAACAACCAGCTTATAAACTTACATAGAATTACAGTCTTCCAAACCTTATTCTTTTAATTTGTCTGCTTGTACTTCGTCGGATTTTATCAAAGAGTAGATATTCATCATGGCTACTTGATGCGAAACTGAGGAGAAAACAGAGAGCATATTCTTGTGTGTTTTTATTGTGAGAATGACAAGTACACGCGATCACAATGATGCAATAAAGTGTTTTAAAAGCTAAAGGCATGAGTGAACCTAGAATAGATTGTTCAAATTAAAAAAAAATCCTCAAGCAAATTACCTTTCAGAAATCGTAATCCAGACACATCACCATATCCATCCTGTTTGTGTCATGTATATAGGCTATAATGGAGAGTCAAATTAAGGCAGATAGTCCTAAGTTCGCTGTATTTTATGAGTACGTATACCTGCCAGCGAGTTTGCCAAATTAGACAGCACCAGCTATGAGAGCTAAATTCCCTCCGGTGAAACTGCAATAGTTACGTAAAATCGCCACCCAGATAAGAACTGTTACTAGGTTATCCTTAGAAGCATTGGTAATGTGTTTGAGTCTTCCAGTTGGTAATAAAATTAAATCCGTGAGCGGAAAACAAATGGAATCCACGAGAGCCCCTTTTGTAGTATGCACGCCGTATAGATGTGATTTGCAATACGGTTCTAAGACTTATAAGACAACTGTTCTTTAGAAGACTATATATTGAAAGTTATGCGTTTGTCTATTAGTGATCTTATTTATTCATTGTTCTTCGTTTTAAGATATTAAAATTTGAATAATACTCACTTCGTTTATTAGAATTGAAACCCCTTTGGGGTGGACACCGCTACTTCTAGAATACATCGCATTAGAATAAGTACCAAACCTCATGATCAGGCTTTCAAAGATATCCGGGATCAGTTTGTTCTAAAAAAAAAACATTTCTATTGTTTTCGAACACTGAACGGGTAAATTAGTATTCTCGACCCGTCCCTGATCGACTAAGGATATGCAAAACAATTCATTGTCATTATCGGCCGGTAATTAGGGAACTGTTAAAGCCTCTAAGGAGGTCTTGGCTGAACTGCTGAAAATCTATTGCTAAGAGATGTTAGATGCCCTTTAAAATGTTTAGAATATATGACATTTAGAGTCAGTTGTTCTCCCGGTGAGCCAATGTTACAGTCATAAATTTATGAATTATTAAAATTAACATTGTGGGTAGAATATGTATTCTCTGTCTTAAATTAGTGACAACCTCTGACTTCTCTGGTAAAACAATCTGTAATATATATTCACAGAAGATAAAGCGTTAATTAAAGGTGCGTGCCGGAGTACTAGTTCTGGTGAGTACGAAGGCCAGATTGCGTTCGGCGCCAGCTTTGATGCATTTGTTCTCCTTATGTCTCGAGCGAACCGACTTTGACGATCAATAACGTCAAACGAAGGTGTGCTAGAAGTCTAAAGCTTTCTCAATTCAAACTTGAGTAATTAAAGGTCTACTAAAGCAAACATTAAGTAACCATGAATCAATATTTAAAGGCATTCAATCCTAGAATAGACCAGTTCGCGGTAAATTCTGACATTTTGAAAGGGGTGCAAACATGGCGCGAAATACAGTGTTTGTATGGGAATCGATGGGAATTCGATGCCAAATAAAATCCGTAAAATCGAATTTATGAAATATTCTTCAGATAAAAACTTAAGATACCAGCTAAAAGATTAACATATCGAAATTTGAGGGATGTAGCTGTCCTGGCCGAAGCGTAAAAACGAGTCAAATTCCGCGTGAAAATTTACAGACAATGTATGGAAAACGGAAAACACGATTGCACAGTTCCCAGCACAGCTATATCCCTCAAATTTCGATATGTTAATCTTTTACCTGGTATCTTAAGTTTGTATCTGAAGAATATTTCATCAATTCGATTTTACGGATTATATTTGGCATCGGATTCCCATCGATTCCCATACAAACACTGTATTTCGCGCCATGTTTGCACCTCTTTCAAAATGTCGGAATTTACCGCGAACTGGTCTATTAGCTTTACATATTTTACCGCCAATAATGGCCGTCACTGCAACATTTTCATTCAACAAAGTTGGATCGAGTATCTAACAATCAATTTTGGTCCATTCAACAAATGGACATGTGCAGAACGGCTGGTGTTCACTATTGAGGTAAACGGGAGGCGGTAAGACATAATGCTTAAAGAAAGAAAGCGGAGGCGGACAATACACGAGATTTCTGGAATGCGTATCGTCCCTTTCTACACTCTAAAACCAAGCAAGCAAATGACATAACTCTTAAAGAGAATGATGTTGTCATAACTGACAAAAAGCAATTAACGGAGATATTTAATGACTATTTTATTCATATTGTGGACGGTGTTTGTGAGATCAACGAAGATCATTTTGGAACTGATTTTAGTGCACATCCAAGCATAAAGGCAATTCTAGAACACAATGGTACGCGACACGTGGCTGATTGTTTTAGTTTTCGGTATACAAACAAGATTCAAGTGGAAGAGCTATTGATTCAGAAGAACATCAACTCTCGTAAGTCCAGTGGCCACGATTCATTACCACCAAGTCTTATAAAGAGCTCTGCTAGCGCCATTGCAGCTCCACTTACAGACATACTGAACACATCCATAAGCCAGTGTCGATATCCAGTCCACTGGAAGAAGGGGCAGGTGACGCCTTTATTTAAAAAGGATGACGAAATGTCTAAAGTTAATTATAGGCCTGTGACTGTCCTTCCGTGTTTTAATAATATATTTGAAAAACTATTAGCGTCTCAACTTGACGATTTCTATAGAGAACTACTATCGGATTTTATCTCTGCGTACAGAAAATGCTACAGCTGCGAAACTTCTCTTCTGCGACTTACGGAGGATTGGAAAACGAGTCGAGACAACAAGGAAATAGTGGCTGTAGTATTAATGGATTTGTCTAAGGCCTTCGACACCATCTCACATGCGTTACTGATAGCTAAACTGAGGGCCTATGGCCTTAATGATAACAGCTGTGAACTCCTCAGAGACTACCTCACAGACAGGCAGCAGAGAGTGAAGGTCGGGGACGCGTATTCTGGTTTGGCAGGTAGTCAGAAGAGGCGTGCCTCAAGGAAGCGTATTGGGACCGATGTTTTTTAATATCTTTATTAATGATTTGTTCTATCATATTAAAACTACAAAATTGAACGCATACGCGGACGATGAACAGATATATGATTCTGACAAGGATCCTGCTGCCCTAGATAGACGCATACAGAACGATGTTAGCATTGCGAATAATTGGTATAATGACAACGGTATGATTGTAAATCCCACAAAACATCAAGCTATGGTGCTGGGCAAGACTGACCATGAATTCTCTTTTCCGGTCAAACGTTCGATAGACTTGCTTGGCATGACCATAGATAATGAGCTTAGCTTTGACGATCACATAACCTCAATTTGTAAAAAGGTTAATAATCAATTTAATGTGATGATTAGATTTCGCAAGCTTATTTCTAAAAGTACATTGCTTCGCCTATATAAGGCATTTATCCTACCGCACTTCCATTATTGTTCCACGGTTTGGCATTTTTGTAGTTGTAGAAACACTGATAAATTAGAAGCCTTAAATAAGCGTATTCTGAGATTTATGTTCGATGACAGGAATTCTAACTACAACCAGCTATTATATAAAGCTAAAACACCTTCACTATATAATAGAAGAATACAGAATATGCTAATTATACTTTTTAAATCTCTGAAATTTTCAAACTATCCAGGCTACCTAAAAGATATGTTTACTCTAAGATCTGTAATCTATTCCTTAAGAGGCACTGATATTTTGAACCTACCTAAACCTCAAACAACAACTTATGGCCTGCACTCTTTCAAATATTCGACTGCAAAATTCTGGAACTCCCTACCTGATAATCTTCGATCTTTAACAACTATCACTGATTTTAAGAGAGAAATCCGTAAATACAATCTAATCTAATTTTACAGTAATGTCTATTTGTTAATAATTTCTAGGTTTCATTGTAAATATTTTTAGTATTAGTAATATAACAATAGTATTAGTATTAGTAACAGTAGTTTTCTCGAAGATATTAGCATGTATTTGCTACTCTGAAAATTCGAGTTGAAATAAAGTTTATGTATGTATGTATGTAATGCTAAGTACTCAGTACAATCCTACTTTCTTTATTTTCCGGGTGCTGCCAATTTTTCTGACAAACGTATGTTGCAAAATATATTACGAAATAAAGCAATACGGTCATGGTTATGGAACATGAACGAGTATTCTCATATACAAACCCTGTTTTAAAAGAGCCTGATTCAAACCATATAACCCTGCCACTCACAGACTACGTAAGTGAATGGATTACAACTCATACTTTTATTCATATTTAGAAAAGGCTCGTGATTTCTATCGCCACAGGCATAGAAAGACTTGACTTTAAGCCAAATTTCAGGAAAGCTTAGACGTCCAGGCTTCTAAACTAATAAAACACGATAAAAACATTTGTGTGAGCAGAAAAAGCGTTTCTAAACGCTCGTGAATTATTAAAGTGTCTGCTCACTGACAGTAAAATTAATCGATTTAAAACTACATTTCCTTTTCTTCTATTCAGTAGAATAACAGCAACAATACGAATAACAGCAACAATACGCTCCCAGTGGAAAACCTAGTAGTTAAATTATCACTTCGATGTTCACTGAGTTACCCAGGAAGTTTCAAGACTCATCTTTTTTACCCTTCCTATACTACAGGAAATTTAACTCGCTCAATACTTTCTCGCCCACAAATATCTTACTGGTTTTCTAATTAACGGCTGTATCAATATTCAAAACTCGTCTTACACAGCTTGTCAATTTCGACAATTATGCAAAACCCACACGAGCTGCAGGAAACAAAAATAGTTAAAGGTCCCTCTCAACCAGAGTGCATTGCTGGGCGAAATCCCAATGGCCGCCATTTTGTAGGGCCCCGAAATTCAGATCTTCACTAAAATCTCCTAAATATATCCCAGAAGCAATGAGATTCATTAGGCTTTATTTATTGTTACATAATATATCATGTAGGCGACTTTTGAAACTCAAACGAATGGTAAGATGCTTCGGAGGGCAGATATTTCAAAGTTTCCGGATAATAGCAGCCTCTATATTTTAATGTAGTTATGATATTGAATCATGTTTGCCTCTATATTTTAATCCTGATTTGCCGGATTATAATTTTGAATATCTTTCCACTCCACTCTTGGCAGGGGAAGTGGATATGTATATAGCAGAAAATATAAGTTATAACATTCTAGAAAAGACTTTATTTTCAGGCTTTGTGGATTGAACTCTTTATGGAGGATAACCAAAGTGTTGTTTGTGGCATTATTTATCGGCAGCATAACGATTCAATTAAATTCTTGGATTATCTGAGTGAAACCTTGTATAACTTCAATAAGTCATGTAAGACAGTCTGCATAATGGCGATTTCAACATTGATCGTCTTAAATATGACTGAAGCACTTATAGCAAAAAACAAAAATTCAACTATTTTTATAGCTCTAAGTTTTTTCCGACAATTTCGCGACCCTCAAGAATTTATGATGATTCTGCAGCCAACCTTATGTATAACATATTTTAAAATAATAATGCATATAATTTAGTTAGTGGAAATATTGTGTCTGACATTAGTGATCATTATTCGCAAGTCTGTCTTCTGTATAATTGTAATGTAGTTTAGTTTTTTATAGTTCTAGACCGAAGAAAATCAGAGATTATTCGAAGTACAATAAGCAAATATTTTTGTCAGACCTCCAAGGTGCTAATTTCGGAAACGCCCTTGAGCATTGAACTGATGTTGACACTGCTTTTCGTACTTTCTATGACAAACTTAATAAATTAGTAAACACACACGCACCACTTAAGCCCATATCAAAGCGTAAGACAAAGCAATTATCTAAGCCTTGTATAACCAAGGGAATTCGAATATCAATTAAGCTAAAAGAATACATATTATCATAATGGCGACCGTGATAAATATAGATATTATAGAAATATGATTTCCCGGCTTCCAAGGCATAGTAAATCCCTATAGTATCATTCATTGTTTGAGTCACATCTCCATAACATGAAGCTGACCTGGAAGGAATAAATAGTCTTGTTTCTAGCAAAAAGACAAAAAAGATGAGGTCTGAGGTTACAATAAAAAATCAATCCCGAAATCAGTAATATTTTAAACAATCATTTTGCAACCATTGGGCACAAACTAGCCAGGATTTTTTCTTCGTCTCTGCACTCCTTTTCTTCTTACCTAGGAAATTCTGTTTCCAAGCACACCATGCAAATAATTTACTACTCACTGATGCACCCCTATCTGAATTATGGTATCTCGGCATGGGGTCAAGCTAGTAAGGCTCATCTCAGTAATCATCTCCTTATTCTTCAGAAAAGTGTTGTGCGTTATAATTTGATGAATTTCGCTAAATTTTGAGACCATGAAATACCTAGTTTGTTGATTCCGGCAAACTTCCAATAGACCATTTTCTCATGTATGCGCACGCAACAGGCTTGACGGGCCGGTAAATACTTCACGTTGGAATCACGTAGTGGTTTCCTACTCAGGGGCATTAAGGCCTGGGTCTCAAACTATTTCAATATGGCCGCCGCAAATCAAGAGGGGGTGGTCTATCTCTTCGAGCTTGTTAGATATAGTCTTTGCACTTTTACAGATTCCATAAAGTCACAACCTTGATACCTTGTTGTGGAAGTTTCCATGGAAACGTGTTATGTGGCCTTTGAACTCTAATTTTAAGGAAAATTGGGAAAAGCCTCCTGGAGGTTGGTAAAAGTTGTTAATATAGTGGATATTTTGATGCAAGTGAATCAAGGTTAGTGCACAGATTTCTGCTCCAATTTGAAAAGTTGGTTATTTTAAGGGGAAGGCAATTTAAGGCAATTGTGAAATTTGATATCCTCAAGTTTCCACCGAATTAACAAACATTCCAATGATAACCAACTTTTCAAATTGGAGCACCGAAGTGTGCCCTAACCTTGATTCATTGGCATGAAAATATCTTCTATATCAACAACTTTTACCGACCTCCAGGAGACTTTTCCCAATTTTCCTTAAAATTAAAGTTCAAAGGTCACATTACACGTTTCCATGGAAACTGTCACAAAAATGTGTTACGGTTGTGACTTTATCAAATCTGTCAAAGTGTAAAGATTATATATCACAAGCACAAAGAGATAGACCACCCCCTCTTGATTTGCGGCGGCCATATTGGAGACCCATGCCTTAATGCCCCTGAGTATAACCCTCCCTATTATTTCAACCAATTCTTAGTTCAGCACCTGTCAATTTAAAACACTTCACACCAGAACGCAGAAATGTTCCTTAGGGAAAATACCGCCGCCATCTTGTCTCACAAGCTCGTCAGAGGGAGATGAAAACATGAATTTGATTTCTTCGCAAAGATTTCAGAAATTCCGCGAAAGATAAGAAATCGATACATCATTCAGAATGTTACAAGACTATCGCCGAACTCATCGTTCTTCGTCATGTTTGTTTTGATTTCTTTGGGTTAAAGTTTACGTCTTGTGGGACATAGCAACTGTTACTAATGGGGCGGGGCTTATTAGGTGTGGATGGAACGACTAAATACAAGAATACTCCGACCTGCTCTGACCTCTGATTGGCCAAGAATACAACAGACTAGCAGTGGCCGTTGGACGACTGGAAACTAATTTATATGCATGGTTATAAAATTTAAAATTTGACGGATCAGTATTGAGCGAAGATGGTTGTTTAGCGCAGTGGTTGCGACGCTTGCTTTATGAGCAAAAGAACGGGGATTCGAATTCGAGAAAAGCTCATCTCTTTTTCTTCCCCATTTTTTTTAGAACTCCTTTACCTGTGATCCCTAGCCACAAATTAGCCCTAAAACCTCGTCGTTTACCTGGAAACTTGTTTACTGACCGGTTAGGTTTTTTTTATGGTTCAGGGTAAGGTTTTAGTTAGTTTATATTGTCAGAGGTCGGAGCAGAGGTCGAGGCATTCCTGTATTTAGTCGCACGTCCCAGCATGCATAGACGTCATTTGGGAACGAGATGACAAAGCAAAGTGCACTCTATGATAGCTGTTGATCTGAGTTCTATCCAAACGATTGCGATCGCTAGGGTCGTTTGTGATCATCCCGGTAGGGTTTGTACCCTTGAACATATTTTGAATCGGATCGGGGCTGAGGCAACATCTAGTGTGCCGGCCCTCCCCACACTTTTATTTCTAGAGCCGAGTTGGATAAAATCAAAAGATATTCCTCACAGTCGAGCAGAATGAGTGATTTATTTATTATTCAAAACATTGATTATAAAATCTCATTTTTACTTATACAGACAATATACCAAGTAAAGTTTAAAAGTTCTAATTCAATCAAGGGCTCATGTTCATTCAGCCGGACGCTGAACGAGAGTGGCGCCTTTGGCCAGAGGTGAATGAAAGTGGCGCCCTTGCCCAACTGACTCTCCTCGGCGCATTCAGATGACTATGGCAGGTGTTCGTTAGTTTTTATATCTTTTATTCGTTATTTCTGATTACTATATGGATCTCCTCTGTTCCAGGTTAGTTTCACCGTTTCAAAACACAGTTTTAATACTGACCAAGTGTCCATGCACCATTTATTATGTTATTCACTGCAGTTATATCACAGGTAGCCCAATTAAGCTTACTATTTGTATGAGCGATTTTTAGAAATAATGTATGGCAATTTCCCTATTATCGCTGTAATGCCGTTACTGCCTCTAGTAAAATGTTTCAAAGACCTTCGCCTTTCCCTTGTAGTCATTACCTTTCATGTCCATGGCGATTCTTGGGCCGTTTAACCTTGATTTGGGGTGGTTTTTGATATGGTTCTTGGGAGAAAATCGAGAATTCGATTCGATGATGTTTGACACCCATACAAATCGTAACAGCCAGCATTTTTTTAGCGTTCAGCGGCCCGCAGCCCGCAGTCTACAAATTAGACAGGTTAAAGGGATTGCTATCTTATCTCTAGATAAATGCTATTTTATCTCTAGTTAAATGCTGTCTAATATCTAGTGAAATGCTATCTTATCTGTTGTTTAATGCTACCTTATCTCTAGTATAATGCTACAGATCTTATCTCTAGTTAAATGCTAGCCTGCTTACAGGCTCTCGGTTTGTTTTTTCGGAAATGTCGGGTTTGGGTTACCTGTGTCGAGCGGAGCGAGTCCCGGAGCCGGGCGAGAGCGAGGTCGAGAGCGAGGTCGAATGCTTACAGGCTCTCGGTTTGTTTTTTCGGAAATGTCGGGTTTGGGTTACCTGTGTCGAGCGGAGCGAGGCCCGGAGCCAAGCGAGAGCGAGAGCGAGGTCGAATGCTTACAGGCTCTCGGTTTGTTTTTTCGGAAATGTCGGGTTTGGGTTACCTGTGTCGAGCGGAGCGAGGCCCGGAGCCTCCGATGTACCGCGCGTGTACCGCGTACTCGAGTCTTCAGTCAAAGCAATTTGCTTTAAATGCTGTACGTGTACGTCCGATGGCTCAGCTCTTCTGACCTTTAAATTTCATGCCAGTTAGGTCAAGCGGTCCGATCAAGCCAATGTAGAAAGGCCCTGGTTTGGGTAAACTGTAGGAATTACGATCAAACAGTCGGCTAACTCCAGTACAGTCGCTAGTAATAATTTCACTTAGCAAAGGCGACTCCAGAGTACGTTAAATATTTCCTCTGGCAGGTGAAAATATATGACTCAACACAAAATCTAATAAATAAGGAACATGTTCCCCTATAAATAATCAACTGGTATTCCCCTGTGAGACTGATGGAATAGGATTTGTTTCAAGACTCTCTCCAGAGCCATTATCGGGGGTACCGAAAATGGCGGATCGAGAAATTTGAGCTCACAATGCATCTTGGTTGAATGAGCTCCTTTAAAGTGCATATGAACCCTAGCGAGTCATCTTTGATATCGATTATACACGAAGTGGATAGTCCAACGGTAGAATAATTCTTGATTTGGGTGTTGCGTCTACGAGATATGCAGGTTTATATTTCCAATATGCTAATGATAGATGTCATCACCGACACCTCTAAGGACATGACTACCTTGCTTGACTTCATTGATGACAATGCTTTCACTCAACACTTCTCAGAATCAACTCGTCCATCTTCAAAAAAGGTACTTGACCTTGTTATTTCAGCATAACCCACTCTTGTATCTAATGTCCAAGTTGTTCCCGGCATGAGTGACCATGACATTGTGCTATTTGACATAAACATCAAGACCAAACGTACACCCAAACCACCTCCTAAAGTGTATCTGTATAAGCGCATGGATCTAGATGGTCTACATAAGGCTGCCAAGAATATTAGCTCAGAATTCTCCAACTCAACTCCAAGCTCCAGATCAGTGAATGATAACTGGATGTTCTTTAAACATAAACTTCTGGATGCAATAAATACATACGTGCCTCACAAAACTACTAAGGCTAAATCCCACATACCCTGGATGTCCAGGCCCTTAAAGAGGCAAATGCGCAAACGGGATAGGCTGCTCAAGAAAGCCAAACAAAGTAGGGATACAAGTAACTGGTCCGCATACAGAAAGCAGCGAAACAAGGTTGTAAATCTGCTTAAATCATCATACAATGACTATCTTTGTAATACTATTGGAAACTATAGCTTAGTATCAGATCCTAAGCGTTTCTGGAGCCATGTGAAGTTATCCCGAACTGAAAACATTGAAATTCCTACTTTAAGAACTAATGGAAACCTTCACATCTCTGACAAAGACAAAGCAGAAGCCCTCAATAACCACTTTAAATCAGTGTTTACTCCTGATGATGGCTCAGTCCCTGATAAAGGCCCGTCAACTTATCCTAATATTCTGGACATCACGTTCAGTGTATCAGGTGTAAAGAAATTGTTATCTGAACTAAAGGTTAATAAATCCGGGGGTCCCGACCTGATACCAGCAAACATCTTGCGAGAGCTTGAGGGGGAAATTTGTGATGTACTCACCGTAATTTTCCAGCAAAGCTATGATACTGGTGTTATCCCATCCGATTGGTCTACAGCCCTTGTTACAGCGGTTTACAAAAAGGACTCTAAAACCAACCCTGCAAATTATAGGCCCATCTCACTTACCTGTCTCTGCTGTAAGGTAATGGGACACATAGTCCTCAGTCATTTAAATAAACACCTTGCTAACAATAACATTATCATGAATCATCAGCATGGCTTTAGGAAACATCTCTCGTGTACAACACAGCTAATATCAGCTATTCACGACTGGGCTACAGGGCTAAACAACCATAGTCAGGTTGACACAATCTTACTGGACTTTAGCAAGGCTTTCGATAAGGTGTCACACCGTAGGTTAGCTGCTAAGGTCGAGTATTATGGTATCAATGGGCACATGCTTGGTTGGATTAATGCTTTCCTCCAAAATCGTTCACAAACCGTTTCGGTGAACGGATCTCATTCTGATGTCGCTAGTGTTACCTTCGGTGTTCCACACGGGTCTGTCCTCGGACCGACCCTGTTTCTGTTGTATATTAACAATATTGCTGACAACGTTAGCTCCGACATCAGGTTATTTGCTAACGATACGATTATCTACCGGCAGATTAAATCTGAATTAGATTGCGAGATCTTGCAGGACGACCTAAACACACTAGCAAAATGGTGTATGGATTGGTCGATCGAATTTAATACTACCAAGTGTCACCTGTTGAACATAATCAATAAGCGTGAATATAGCAAGTTTACCTATTATGTAAATGGCAAGGCTTTATCTCCGTCACCATCTTATGACTACCTCGGAGTCACACGACCCATGATCTTCGCTGGAACGCTCACTGCTCCAAAATCGCATCTAAATCTAACAAAACACTAGGTATTGTTCGCAGAACCCTGAAACCCTGTACCAAATCTGTTAAGAAGCGAGCTTACGAAACTTTAGTTAGATCCAAACTTGAATATGCTTCCGAGGCTTGGAACCCTTACCCTGACTCTGACGTAAATATGATTGAACAAGTTCAGAAAAATGCTGCTCGCTTCGTTTGCAGCAACTATGATCGTTACACCAGTACGTCCGGACTTGTTAACACACTGGGTTGGGACACTCTTGAGGAGAGAAGACTTGCCCAACAGGCCGCAATGTTTTATAAGATCCGTAATGGCTTGGTAGGGATTGGCTTCCCTCCCAATATTGTCCCAAACCCCAGACATAATAACTTGTATTATTGTCAGCTACAGTGCAACGTTCTTGCTTTTAGCTATTCATTTTTCGTTCGTACAATCCGCGTATGGAACAAATTACCTGAGCACGTGATCAATGCTCCATCAGTACCTCTATTTAATGTTGCTATTGGCCCTGCGATCAGGACAATGAAGACGCCTCCATATCTTAGGCGCTTATAAACTGACTTTACTTCAACATCACTATTTATCTGATTATTTATTTGCGTGTTTGTTTATATATTTATCACATCCATTGTTGCACCTGCACTTTGTTGTTGTTATAAGGCTGTATTTTTTTCACTGTTTTATCCTTTTATGCACCTTCCAGTATTAGTGTAAACTATGAAATAGGAAGTAAATATCTAAGATCTAAGATCTAAGACATCACTTATTATACAAAAGCATGCTGGTAGAGACAAATTACCTATTTTTAAATTCTAAGTTATATTTGAAGCTTATCAAAGTGATGTTACCCAAAAAAAATCTAAATTAGAAAATAGGTTAATTCACAAGCACAAAGAAATTCAGCAAATGTCAGCAAATGTCATATTGGAAATATAAACCTTTACATCTCGTAGACGCAACACCCAAATCAAGAAATATTCTACCTTTGGACTATCCACTTCATGTACAAACGATATCAAAGATAACTGGCTAGGGCTCATATGCACTTTAAGCGTGCTTCAAAAGTCATGAATAATTAATGAAGCAAAAACAAAGGAAATCAATGACTGTGAAGACATTTTATATCTGATAAAATTTCATCCTAATTTACATAAACTTTTAGCTTGGATTTTCACGGCCAAAATAAGTCGTATCGCCAAAATAACTGAAAAAAGGTCTCTTTACCCTCTTTACATGTCAATATTCTTGAAGTCGTTTAATAAACTCGCAGCTAATTTTGGGCCTTTATCAGTGAATTTCTAATTAAGATGAAACTTTATTTAAAATTTCATCCTACTAAAAAATATCTTTTTATACCATTCCCTTGAGATGTGCGTCTTTCTTTCATTGCATTCTTAAAGCGTTTTTGAAGCCGTTCAAAACACTCACAGCACGTGCTTTATTAAGTCTAAAAATTATCGGGCTTCGCCATCGAATTTATAAACTTGATAAAACACTGCTGTTCGTGTTTTAAACAGTAGTTAACTAATTATGTTAGATACGTAGGATAATATTTAATTCTAAATCTACAGAGAAATAATGCACAGTCAGAATATTTTGTAATTAATCCCTTAAAAGGAGAAGAATTTAGCCTTAAAAAACGTTCACTACTATCCTGACCTCAATTAATTATATTGGAGTATTATATTGAAGGAAATGTAATGATTTAAACAATTCAACATAAGCGATGGGAATAGAAAGACAACCAGCTTATAAACTTACATAGAATTACAGTCTTCCAAACCTTATTCTTTTAATTTGTCTGCTTGTACTTCGTCGGATTTTATCAAAGAGTACATATTCATCATGGCTACTTGATGCGAAACTGAGGAGAAAACAGAGAGCATATTCTTGTGTGTTTTTATTGTGATAATGACAAGTACACGCGATCACAATGATGCAATAAAGTGTTTTAAAAGCTAAAGGCATAAGTGAACCTAGAATAGATTGTTCAAATGAAAAAAAAATCCTCAAGCAAATTACCTTTCAGAAATCGTAATCCAGACACATCACCATATCCTTCCTGTTTGTGTCCTGTATATGGCTATAATGGAGAGTCAAATTAAGGCAGATAGTCCTAAGTTCGCTGTATTTTATGAGTACGTATACCTGCCAGCGAGTTTGCCAAATTAGACGGCACCAGCTATGAGAGCTAAATTCCCTCCGGTGAAACTGCAACAGTTACATAAAATCGCCACCCAGATAAGAACTGTTAATAGGTTATCCTTAGAAGCATTGGTAACGTGTTTGAGTCTTCCAGTTGGTAATAAAATTAAATCCGTGAGCGGAAAACAAATGGAATCCACGAGAGCCCCTTTTGTAGTATGCACGTATAGTTCTTTAGAAGACTATATATTGAAAGTTCTGCGTTTGTCTATTAGTGATCTTATTTATTCATTGTTTTTCGTTTTAAGATATTAAAATTTGAATAATACTCACTTCGTTTATTAGAATTGAAACCCCTTTGGGGTGGACACCGCTACTTCTAGAATACATCGCATTAGAATAAGTACCAAACCTCATGATCGGGCTTTCAAAGATATCCGGGATTTTGTTCTAAAAAAACACACATTTCTATTGTTTTCGAACACTGAACGGGTAAATTAGTATTCTCGACCCGTCCCTGATCGACTAAGGATATGCAAAACAATTCATTGCCATTATCGGCCGGTAATTATGGAACTGTTAAAGCCTCCAAGGAGGTCTTGGCTGAACTGCTGAAAATATATTGGTAAGAGATATTAGATGCCCTTGAAAATGTTTAGAATATATGACATTTAGAGTCAGTTGTTCTCCCACAGTCATAAATTTATGAATTATTAAAAGTGAATTAACATTGTTGATAAAAATGCTTTTTTTATTCTTACTAATTGGTAGAATATGTATTCTCTGTCTTAAATTAGTGACAACCTCTGACTTCTCTGGTAAAACAATCTGTAATATATATTCACAGAAGATAAAGCGTTAATTAAAGTTGCGTGCCGAAGTTCTGGTTAGTACGAAGTGCCAGATTGCGTTCGGTGCCAGCTTTGATGCAAGCCATCATCAGTTTTTTTCTCCTTCGGTCTCGAGCGAACAACAACAACAACAACAACAACAATCTTTTATTGGCTCACACTATAAATTACAAGAATGATATAATATACATTATAAGTAATAAAAGGAAAAGACAAAGGAAAATAGAATGTTTGTTTGAGCCTAGAGGCTAAGGGAACCGTGAGGTTTTCGAGTTAGCCCCTAGTAGCTATCTAAAGTTTGAGTTGTTTTTTTTTATATAAAAGAAGCAGCAAGGAAGAGGAACTGGGACTAATAAATAATGTTTAGTGTAAAGGTAACTAATGACTTTTAAAAATGAAGAACTTATCTATTTAAGTTTCTTTGGGCGTTGTTCTGACAGTAAATAATGTTTTATTTCTTTGGTAAAGGAAAATGTACTGAGAAAAATGTAAAATTTTGACGATCAATAACGTCAAACGAAGGTGTGCTAGAAGTCTAAAGCTGTCTGAATTCAAACTTGAGTAATTAAAGGTCTACTAAAGCAAACATTAAGTAACCATCATGTTCAATCAATTATTTAAGGCATTCAATCCTAGAATAGACCAGTTCGCGGTAAATTCCGACATTTTGAAAAGGGTGCAAACATGGCGCGAAATACAGTGTTTGTATGGGAATCGATGGGAATCCGATGCCAAATAAAATCCGTAAAATCGAATTTATGAAATATTCTTCAGATAAAAACTTACGATACCAGCTAAAAGATTAACATATCGAAATTTGAGAGATGTAGCTGTCCTGGGAAGCGTGCAATCGTGTTTTCAGTTTTCCATACATTGTCTGTAAAAACGAGTCAAATTCCGCGTGAAAATCGGATTCCCATCGATTCCCATACAAACACTGTATTTCGCGCCATGTTTGCACCTCTTTCAAAATGTCGGAATTTACCGCGAACTGGTCTATTAGCTTTACATATTTTACCGCCAATAATGGCCGCCACTGCAACATTTTCATTCAACAAAGTTGGATCGAGTATCTAACAATCAATTTTGGTCCGTTCAACAAATGGACATGTGCAGAACGGCTGGTGTTCAACTATTGAGGTAAACGGGAGGTGGTAAGATATATTGCTAATTTACTCAGTATAATCGTACTTTCTTTGTTTTCCGGGTGCTGCCAATTTTTCTGACAAAGGTATGTTGCAAAATATATTACAAAATACTGAAAGCAATAAGGTCATGGTTATGGAACATGAACGAGTATTCTCATATACAAACCTAGTTTTAAAAGAGCCTGATTCAAACCATATAACCCTGCCACTCACAGACTACGTAAGTGAATGGATTACAACTCATACTTTTATTCATATTTAGAAAAGGCTCGTGATTTCTATCGCCACAGGCATAGAAAGACTTGCCTTTAAGCCAAATTTCGGCAAAGCTTAGACCTCCAGGCTTCTTAACTAATAAAACACGATAAAAAGCGTTTCTAAATGCTCGTGAATGATTAAAGTGTCTACTCACTGACAGTAAAATTAATCAATTTAAAACTACATTTCCTTTTCTTCTATTGAGTAGAATAACAGCAACAATACGAGTCTGATGCTAGTAAACTAACTTACTAAACCTTAATGGCTATGTAGTTCGGACTCCCAAGTAACCATTGCAAAGTAAAACATATTAATGCCGCATCTAGAACGTCCTTGAAACACTGGCTTGTCATGATCATGGAATAAATTCCGCTCCCTCAGTGTGGAAAACTTTGTAGTTAAATTATCACTTCGATGTTCACTGAGTCACCCAGGAAGTTTCAAGACTCATCTTTTTTTACCCTTCCTGTACTACAGGAAATTTAACTCGCCGCTCAATACTTTCTCGCACACAAATATCTTACTGGTTTTCTAATTAATACTGTATCAATATTTAAAACTCGTCTTACACAGCTTGTCAATTTCGACAATTATGCAAAACCCACACGAGCTGCAGGAAACAAAAATAGTTAAAGGTCCCTCTCAACTAGAGTGCATTGCTGGGCGAAATCCCAATGGCCGCCATTTTGTAGGGCCCCGAAATTCAGATCTCACTAAAATCTCCTAGGCTTTAAATATTGTTACATAATATATCAGGTTGGCGACTTTTGAAACTCAAACGAATGGTAAGATGCTTCGGAGGGCAGATATTTCAAAGTTTCCGGATAATAGCAGCCTCTATATTTAAATCCTGATTTGCCGGATTATAATTTTGAATAATATGTTTCCACTCCACTTTCGGCAGGGGAACTGGATATGTATATAGAAGAAACTATAAGTTATAACATTCTAGAAAAGACTTTATTTTCAGGCTTTGTGGATTGAACTATTTATGGAGGATAACCAAAGTGTTGTTTGTGGCATTATTTATCGGCAGCATAACGATCCAATTAAATTCTTGGATTATCTGAGTGAAACCTTGTATAACTTCAATAAGTCATGTATGACAGTCTGCATAATGGCGATTTCAACATTGATCGTCTTAAATATTACTCAAGCACTTATAGCAAAGATTTTTTTAAACTATTTTTATAGCTCTAAGTTTTTTCCGACAATTTCGCGACCCTCAAGAATTTATGATGATTCTGTAGCCAACCTTATGTATAATATATTTTAAAATAATAATGCATATAATTTAGTTAGTGGAAATATTGTGTCTGACATTATAGTGATCATTATTCGCAAGTCTGTTTTCTGTATAATTGCAATGTGGTTTAGTTTTTTTATAGTTCTAGACCAAAGAAAATCAGAGATTATTCGAAGTACAACAAGCAAATATTTCTAGTACTAACCTTTTTGGTGAGCGTTGATGCGGTTGGAGAGAGATTTGATGGTTAAAAAAGTGGTTTCGGGGATGCTTCGTTTATGGTCAGTCTGAACAAGTAAGTCTCAATTATAATGTGTACTGCATTAAACTTTACGTGGTCGATCACTCGGCTAGTGGAGATATTAAATGGCTCATTTCTTAATAGTAAACTGATAGTATTTTGCTCTGTGGAATTATAAACACAGACGGATTCGCCTCGAACGGACCTATATAATTTTATTTCATTACATGTTCGATACATTTGGCATACATTTTCTAACCCGGTATTTTACTCCTGGCTTATTCTCACAGCTATCTCATCTATACGATTTCAAAGGAAAAGGAAGGTGGTGTCGGGGAATCTGCTTTTTCTGATAACGTGAAAAAGATTTTTGAAGAATCAGGAATTCGCCGGGTTGTTGTGAATAGCCGGAATATCAACGTATTCAGGAAAAAGATCGGGCTTCTTAAAGCCGAGTTAGTCAAAGCAAGTAGGAGTGGTGGAAAATGTGTAAAGACCTTATGAAAATAAGCAATACTTGAAGACTACTTTTTTATTTTATTTTTTATTTAATAGCTTAACTCAGGCTGAGAAACAGACTCTAGGTCCAAACAAGCTCAGCCTGAGACAAATACAAATACACTGACAATACATTACAGATAGGACTATGAATGATGTATTAAGCATGAAATGTAAAATATATGATGCAAAAAAAAATATAATAATAGTGTACATTTGTACATTTGGTCGGCCGGCCAAGTACAAGTAAATAAGCGCAGAAAAAAGTTAGCGGCAACAAATAGTAGATATGTTAGTAGATCGGCATTTAGAACAGATAGTTTTATAGGTTCTAATGCGATCAGGGTCAAAAGTGGAAAGCAAAAGCGCAAGATAGTGAGCTCGTAGCAATGTTTTGAAAGACGAAATTGAACTACAGGTCTTAATATTTAAAGGCAGCGAGTTCCATAGAATAACTATGCGATTAAAGAAAGAATCCCTATAAGTAGATGTTTTGCATGGGTTAAGCTTGTAGTCTGAACCAGTAGTGGCGCTTCTTGTAGATCTTGATGAAAGCGAGCATGGAGTTACATAACTAGATAGATCAGTATTGTTAAGCTTAAGGCGACACTTAAACAAATATATGAGGTCTAGATATTCTAGCCAGTATGAAAGTGGCAGTAGATTAAGTTTAAGTAGCCTATCTTTATAGGGTAAGTCTACTTTTAACATGAATTTGGTTGCGCGGCGCTGAATACGTTCGAGAAGATGAATATCTCTAGAGCTTGACTGCGGGGCCCAAACCTGACTACCGTAGCACAGAATGGAACGCACTAGCGTAAGATAAAGGGTACGACGCAGCGTTACCCCTAAAGAGTTAGGGGTATTACGTCTCAGGAAACCCAAAACCTTATTTGACTTAGCTACCACCGACACTACTTGGTTGTGCCAGCGCAGATCATTTGAAATGATAATACCTAAATCTTTTTGAGAGCTACTCTCTTTTAAGGCGTCGTGGTCGATGTTATAGAGACGCACCAGTGGATTGCGTCTTCTAGAGATTTTACTTGATGTGTATTTGCAGTTTATATTTTTTTTGTACTTGCAAGGTACCTGCATTGTGTTTGAAAAGTGTACTTGAACTACATTTGTTTGATCCCTTATAGCTACTTGATGGCTAAAGTATAGAGTATACTTGAGCTGGACCTTTTTGTACTTTCATTATATTTGTTTTATATTTGTTATATATTTGTTATATATTTGTTTTATGGTTGTAATGTACCTGTATTTGAAACATCAAGTACATATTTGTTGTGTAGTTGGTAAGTACTTGTAATATATTTGCAAAATAGTACTTGAAGTGTTCCAGTTTACTACTTGAGCAATATTTGCACAAATGGACAAGCAATTCAGAGTTAGGGGGAAATAGTACCTAAACCAGACTTGAAGTGTACTTGTAGCTGATACTTGATTAATACTTGAATTGTAATTTCAAAGTTGATGCAGGTCTGTATTTGTACACTACTTGTTAATTGGTTGAATGCTACTTGACTAGTTCTTGACTCCTTG
Organism: Actinernus sp. WN-2022; assembly: GCA_030867875.1. Classification (NCBI taxonomy): domain Eukaryota; kingdom Metazoa; phylum Cnidaria; class Anthozoa; order Actiniaria; family Actinernidae; genus Actinernus; species Actinernus sp. WN-2022. Next base: position 128,902,395 of record JAOWCC010001634.1, on the reverse strand, counting down.
CAATATACTTGACCCTCCCTGACTTGTACCTTTTTGGTCATTGAATTATATTTGCAATATTCTTGAAATATACTTGGAATATACCTGTATTTGAAACATCAAATACACATTTTATTTTATCTAGTCGATCTAAAAATTAACTTGAAATGTACCCTAAATATACTTGAAATGTATACCTGCTAACTACTTGACTTGTAATTTCAATACTTTTGCAGATCTGTATTTGCACACTATTTTATTACTGGTTGAATGGTACTTCACCTATCCTAGAGTTCTTGCAAAATACTTGACTTTTACCATTTTTTCATTGAATTATATTTGCAATGTTCTTGAAATAGACCTGTATGTGAATTAATTAAACATCAAAGAACTGTCACAGATCTTATAATTAACTTGAAATGTGCCCAAAATATACTTGAAATGTATACCTGCAAACTACTTGAACTGTAAATTCAATATTCATGCAGGCCTAGGTCTGTATTTGCACACTATTTTATTACTGGTTGAATAGTACTTGACTAATCTAGAGTTATTGCAATATACTTGACTTGTACCTTTTTGTCACTGAATTATATTTGCAATGTTCTAGAAATATACCTCTAAATGAACTTGAAATGTGCCCAAAATATACTTGAAATGTGTACCTGCAAACTACTTGACCTGTAAATTCAATATTCATGCAGGCCTTAAGGTCTGTATTTGCACACTATTTTATTACTGGTTGAATGGTACTTGACTGATCCTAGAGTTCTTGCACTATACTTGACTTGTACCTTTTGTCATTGAATTATATTTGCAATGTTCTTGAAATAGACCTGTATGTGAAACATCAAACAATATTATTTATTAATTCGCCACTGAACTGAAAATGATCTTGAAATGTACATGTACCTAGCATATACTTAAAACGTGTACCCGCAAACTACTTGAACTGTAATTTCAACATTCCTGCAGTTCTGTATTTGCACTCTTTTGTTACTGGATGAATGCTACATGTACTTGACTGATCTTAGGGTTCTTGCAATGTACTTATATACAGTAGGTAATTGAACTGGGAAAATAGCCCTGTTGCCAATATATTATCTACATATCTCAGTGCTATGATCAACAAAACAGTTGAGTAACTTTTAGTGTAAAATAAAAACAGCGACGTGCAACTGGCAGCAAACTTCGGCCAATAGCAATAACAACCACTAAAAGTTCTGGATGCAACCAGGGCCCCCTATAGTCACAGGATATTTGACCATGTCTAAATTACATCAAGTCCCCGATTATTTACTGTGAGATTAAGAAATTCTGCATTTAAATTTGGTAATTAAATGACAATGTGTAGCTAAATTAATTATTAGCCAGCCAAACAAAATAAATCATTGATTTAATTGTTTTATATTTTTATGCTTATTTAATGTTTCAAGTATTGGGAAATATCAATAAAAAAATTGGAGTTGGCAAGAAAAAAGCCAGGTCGATGAGTTAAATTACTGCAGGGCTAAAAATAACGGCCTGTCATCGGACGATGTCCAGCCAGAATTGGAACTTAATTGTCTGGTCAAACCTTTGTCTTGCCAGTCATTTTGACCGGTCAATGTTACTACAGTTTCAACCAAATACTGATCTTAACCGGCGACTGACCGGCCGTTATTTTTAGCTCTGTTACTGGAAAGAAATTTTGTTTGGCATTAATAAGTAATACTTACAAAATTTCTTCGCATACTTGTACAGCTCTTTGTCATGTTTTACATTTTAACTTATTGCCATGGCTGTGATTGGCGTTTTCAACTTAAGTTAAAAAATCACAATTTTGTCTCCATCCATGCAGTTTCTGTTTCCTGTTAAATTGAAAGATATGTGATTGAAATTAATTAAGAGCATCTAAATACAATACAGATACATTTATGTTCATGCATTTAATAACAGTAAAAAAACATATTTGTATTAAAATATGCTGGAAATCTGGCTGCAGACAGGCCGTGGAACAAGTAGGTTTATTTAATAGTGCAACATGTTCGGTCATTTCGGTTGGAATGGTGAACGACCGGGTAAAAGAGGAATATTACATCCAAATGTATTCTTTCCTTACCGAAAACTCTCCAGTGGATTTTCTTTTCGCTCTTCTACATGTAACTATCAAGTTTAATACAACGCAATGGGTTCCTGGCGCGTGGCGGGCATCACGCAAGATGCGTACGAGTTTTCGAGTTAAAGTCGCTATGTCACGGTACTGCTGATGATTCCGGCCCGGAACGACATTCTCAGAGCGGTGAGATATTCATTTTTAAATCGGCTTCCATCAGTGTTCTGTTTGAACTCATCTTAGCCTCCTTTTGGAGATGTAAGATGTCCTAAATAAGTTTTAGTTATTTGTTGAATCACGAGTGCTGCCTCCCGGCAGGGAAGAATGCAAGAAATTGAAAGCTTTTTGAATTACAACCAGAACAGGGTTTGAATTGGCCAGTACGTAGATCAGAACAGAGTTCATGAGACAATATTGGCAACGTTTCAAGTTATAACGACATGGCATTTTCAACAACATTATACCTGACTGCGCTGCCATCTTCTCGCTCTTACGCTGCAGACAGCAAAACCATGTGGCGCCGTTTTACATGATTGGACATCCTTGTCGTTTAGGCTCAACTTTTTTTCTTCGACAAGCACCTTTATCGCCACAGCTATATTGATAAAAAAAAAATCAAAGTTGTAATCTTTAAGATTTACATAAACACGCGGGCTGTTAGCAACTTCACTTTGGTAGAATTCGGTCGGACTGTTTATGACTAGAAACACGGCCAAAATACAAGCGAGTACAATAATGAAATATAGATACCATTCATAACTGCCGTTTATCTTGGTTGTACATGTAGGTAGAATAAAGTTCCCGTAAATCTCGCCATATAATGTGTTAAACTACATTCTACAGTTGTAAACAACTCGCAATTTTGTGAATCATGCCTGTCACCCGATTCGGCAATTTATTTTGATTGATTCTCATTGGATGTTACACAATGAAGCTGTCAATTCAATGTCTGGACACTGTAACATGTACCGTGACATAACACTTTAAGTTATTCATGATATGTATAGTTTATATTTATTTCTCGTAAATGTTAGTACCCTGGGTACCAGAGGATTAATTAAACCTCTCAGCCGTCTCTTCATCTCACTCTCTCTATATATACCGATATAGTACTAGTTCTCCAAGCGAGGGCCTCTGGAACCGGCCCACGGTAAAATGCTTCGCGATTCGAAAAATCATGTAAAATGCCGCTATAAAATGATATAAAACCTGGCGTATATACAATCACTTCGTTAATAAAAGAATTACTATTCAAGTTCAAATATTCCCTGCTAGCAGAGGTCTCTCTCTGTCTTTGTGGTCTCGTTTCTTGGTAAAAAATAATGTTTCTCGTTTCCATTTTACCAAGACAGAAAGAGACCTCTGCCAGCAGGGCATACAGCTATCAATACATGTAAATGATGTAGGGTTGAACCCGCCCGGTGTTGAAGCCTTTATAGCCGTTTATACAAATCACAGATCACAAATTTAATGATCCCATCTTACCTCGTTTGTCTTGTAAGGCTTGCTCCAAAGGTTTGCCTTTTCTTGAAGCCATATTATACAGATATCGTGAAAAGATCACACATACTTCGTACCGAAAACCGTTGGTAAAATAAAAATTGCGCAACATAGCCAACAATACACAATGCAATGCCAACCGTTCAAATCAATCCCACAATGCACCAATGCATCCCATAATGCAATGAAGCCCTTCTTGGCAGCCATTTTGAAAAAGAATTCGGTACGGTTGGAGTTACACAATTTTGGATATGATATGAATTTCAAATTGCATTGACAATCAAGGTAATCAAGGCTTGGAAACCGATCACTCAAGAATTTAACATTTTAGTGATGCATCTAAGTTAATATGGCGGAATATTGGACCCATTCCACTGACAACGAGTCAGAGATTGGAAGCGGTGAATTAATGCTACTACTCGCATTATTTACACGTTTCAAGTATATACTAGGTACACTTCAAGATAATTTCCAGTTCAGTGGCACATTAAGGTTACCGTATACCTTCGCGGCATGTTTTCTTTAAAAAAAAAATTTTGTAATCCTTTTGAAATTGATGGATTGATCTTCATCTTTCCGAAAAAAGTTTTTGTAAACATGCAAAAGTTTGCGAGATATTAGAAAAAAACATAATTTGAAGGAAAGTAAATAAATCGCTTAGGCGTGATAAATCCCTCTGATCCCATTACGTGCCACAGGCACCCCGCTGAATTTTTGCGGGGAAACTACATCCGGAGCTTCAGACTCTCAGTGAGCCGTGACTCGTGAGTTCAGTGATTTTATAGCGTTTAATTTACCGGTATATCGATCGTGGATATGTCCAGAAGAGAAAAGAATAATCCTTGGATAAAAGGTAAAAAAAGAAGACAGGCCCCAAGAAGATTCAAGAGAATGAGCTCGAGAAGGAGCAAAGTTTCAATACGGAGAAGAAAGTGATGCTCGCGGAAAGCGACAAAGGCTCGTGGTTCGAACAGTCTTCATGTTCGACGACTCCCACTTCGAGTTATATTAGTACTGCTACAACTCCGACGGAAAGCTGCTCAGCTAGTAGGCTTAAACTTTTGCCAGGTACAAGAAAAGAGACGGAAGATTCAGAGAGTAGCAGCGAGTCCGCATCCGACTCCGATTCTAACTGATGTCTTGGGTGACTCGCAGTTTCCAACCTGGTCCGTGGTCAATTCAGGAGTTCTAAATCGTGAACTTGAGCGAAGTTCAGCCGGTCGATTTTGCGGAACTGAAGGAATCATCGCAGCTAACATAGCAGGTTTAGGATCAACATCAACGTTCGGAGCACGAGGTTGCCTGCCATTCGCTTTTCCCTTCGCTCTTGTTTGCGGCGTTGCCTTTCGACGCGATTTAGTTTTCGATATCCGGCCCTCTCCCTTCTTGGTACAACCCGTTGATTTACCTTTCTTTTTCCCATTTTGCGCATTATCTCTAGTTTTGGCCATAACACAACGCTCTTTTGAATATTTGTGACACGACACTAGTATGTATGTTTCTTATGCAATTTGAGCCACATACTAATTTCCCGCGAATTTCTGGACTTGATTCATAAGCTCCGGGGATCCTTACATATAATTGGCTGGTTGGTTTAAGTGTTGACGTTTGCTTTGATGAGGTGTGATGTGTTTCCTAACCTTCAGAAGCCAAAAACGCCGATAGATTTTTATGCGTATTCACTGTCTTTGGGTGAATTTATAGGGTATGAAGACTTGTCAGATCTTGATGAAACTTGGCCTAGTGTTAGAGGAGCTACATATGAACCAAAGCATGTGAGCGTTTAGCGATATTTTAATTATTTTTCTTATAAGAGTACTTGCCGTGATGAAACACAGAAACTATTTCGATTGAAACTTTGAAGATGAATTGCATTTGAACAAAGTAAAATATTAAAAAACGCTCACACACTTTGACAGGTCATCATGTGCTGATTGAAATTATGCAGCGGAATCGTCCGTAGGCGCGAACGCGTAGGGACATAAATTCACTTCTGTGAGACTCGTCTTTTTTGCGTTTGTTGCCTTAGCATTTACTGAAAATGTAATATTTGTGCAAAAAAAACATGTCAGCGCATTCTACATTATATAACCTTTCCAGTGATATATAGGTTTCTATACTTTCCTTTAAAATGATGCGCGTGCGATTTTATTTGCGAGAGACACCCGCGAAGGTATACGGTAACCTTAATTCATACAGGTCTATTTCAAGAACATTTCAAATATAATTCAATGACAAAAGGTACAAGTCAAGTATATTGCAAGACCTCTAGCCCAGAGTGAGTGAGTAGCCCTAGGATCAGTCAAGTACCATTCAACCAGTAATAAAATAGTGTGCAAATACAGACCAAGCGGCCTGCATGAAAATTGAATTTACAGTTCAAGTAGTTTGCAGGTACACATTTCAAGTATATTTTGGGCACATTTCAAGTTCATTTTCAGATCTGTGACGATTAATAAACATGTATGCATGCAAGCACATTTCATGTACACCTACTTGATATGTACTTGTCACACAAGACATAAGGTTCTGCTAATGTGTCTGTTGCAAATACATATCATGTACACCTGGTCATATATGACAAGTACATATCAAGTAACCGTCTGTTGCAAATACATTTCACGTACACCTACTTGATATCTACTTGTCACACAAGACTTAATTTTCTGCTAAAATGTATGTTGCAAATACATTTCATGTACACCTACTTGATATGTACTTGTCATATAAAGACATGCTGTCTGGTGCAAATACATTTCATGTACACCTACTTGATATGTACTTGTCACACAAGACCTAATGTTCTGCTAATGTGTCTGTTGCAAATACATATCATGTACACCTACTTGATATATACTTATCATATAAGACCTGCCGTCTGTTGCAAATACATTTCATGTACACCTACTTGATATGTATTTGTCACACAAGACTTCATGTTCTGCTAAAATGTATGTTGCAAATACATTTCATGTACACCTACTTGATATGTACTTGATATGCAAGAATACGAAACATACAAGTCAAGTACACTTCAATACACTACTCAAGTTGTACTTGACATCAAGTACAACACAAGTATTGTGGCAAGACTACTTCAAGAAAGGCTTGAAGATCAGTCAAGTATATTCAAATACAGTGCAAATACATGCGTAACAATAACAAGTATACTTCAAGACAAATCAAGTAGCATTCAAGTCTAGATCAAGTACCATGTAAGGACATCTAGTATTATAAGGGAACTCAAGGAAAAATGGTTCGGTCAGACATATGCATTTAAAGTGTATTATCATGAACTTGATGTATACGTACTCGAAAAAGAAAACAGAGAATTAAATCGACAGAAAAGGACCTTGGAGGGGAGCATACCTGAAGAAATGGCAAAGAAACTTAAAATAGGGGAGAAGCTGCAACATGCTCTTAATAGATCAGAAAAAAGCTGCAAGCACCACAAGAAAATGTTTAGGGACTTGGTCAGAAAGGTTTCCAAAATGAATAAACAGGGGAAAAGAGGGCCTCAGAAGAACAAATCATTTCAGGAATACACCAGACAGCACCAAGCAAGAGTCAAGCAAAACTTAAGGTCTCGATAAAGGTTGGACGTGTCATTTCGGAAAAACGCTCTTGCAACGTCGTAATTAAAGCGACATAGTCGTACTATATACCGTTTTAAAGGTCTTGAATTGAAGAAAGTATATATTTAATCCATGACGAGCAAAAGTTAAAAGCTTAAATGTTGTATATATTTCTACGCGAAATGACTCCGTCCGCCAGAAGGAGTTCAGTCCTTCAGGCTTTGAATTTTTTTTTCTCTTAATTAGCCCTTTCGAATCCCAACTAAATTGACTCAAATACTGTGTCGGGCATTTTTGATATATTGCGTATTACAGATTTTATCCCTTTTCAAAGTTGATAAAGTAGTTTTTCATTCCATTTTGATACAAACTAGGTCATAAAACCTGAAAGAAAAAATCTTTCAAAATTCCCCGACACAGTATTTGAGAAACAGCTGTTTTCTACGACTCGTGAAAATTTAGGAAACTTGGACAAAACGCTAAAAGGCTGGACTTCAACAAAGTTCTGTTTTTGGCCGAAAAAAAGAGCCGAGAAACTGCCTGATAAAGGTTTTCGATTCATTTCACGGTTGACTAAGAAGTGCCGCCTCCAAGGGTAATTTCATTAACATTAGCCAATCAGAGCGATTCATATTGTGTTCAGTCTCGGCCGATTACAAAGTTCAGTCAGACGAGCCGCAGAACAGAGAAAGCTATAAAGTTCACCGATGCTTCTACAGAAACTGGTTAGCTATAGTGTCGATTCCAGCTTCATTTCAAGAAGAAACACTATTATAGGAGTACAGAAAAATGGCACCACAGTAAGCAAACAATTAATATCATGCAGGGAAAACCACTGAAGCGCAGCTCGACCACACCATGTACACAGTAGACTGTTTGTGATTCTAAAAAAATTCATCGCGCTGAAACAAACCGGCAAACCTTAGCTTCCTGCATTGAATTCTCTTTAAATTTTTAGCCGATTGAAGATAACAAAACTTTATTGCTTCATTCTTTGTGGACTTTCAGTCTTCGATGATTCTAATTTCTTGGAACTTGAGTATAATCCCTCCAGCCATTCTTTGTCCTAATTTGAACTTTACACCCGCTTCCAAATTTACTCACAAACTAAATTATTACAAACTAAATTGTGTTGTTTTCTTCTCCTTTTTTGAATACGGCACCAAGAAATATCTACTTTTACACTTTTGGGCATTGCATTATAAACGTAGTAAATCTTTACGAACGAAAAGTAGCACAGAAAATCACAGGATCGGCGAGAATGAAATAACATGCCCGGTGAATGACAGCAGCTGTCAATCATTTTTCGCGCCTTTTTTAGCTGGAAATCAGAAAGTCGCATTTTCAAGGCTTTAAATAATTTCTTTGAGTTTGAGTTTTTTTGTGATGCTAGATTAGGGCTTTTAGATTTAGAATTTGCGAAAAAACGCATTTTCGAAACTTTTCCATTTTGAACCTTTATCGAGACCTTAAAGGAGGAATGTCTGACAACACTTTCTTTTCTAGGACTTTATAATTTTATAGCAACCAAGGTCGAAGTGTTTAATAACGATACACAACAATACGAAACTCTTAATTTGATTGATGAGGACCAACTTCTCCTAACAGATAATGACCCGAAAGAACTGACGGATGAAGACATAGACAACTTGAACCTATGGGTTTATGTGAAGGACAAATTTCATATCTCAAATGAGGCTTGGCATGAATTAGCAATGAAAACGAAAAACATACCAAACACCTATCAGATCACCAAGATAATTAAATAACTGAATGCAAACTGGGCTCTAAATGTCACACCAGGAGAGGCAGAAGGAGTTCAGATTTGCTTGAAGGACATATGCAGCCTTAAAGAACAAATTCTATTACTACAAAATAAAGGGGACTTGGCAGGGAGCACAATCAAGATAAAGATATATAAGTGGAGATGGTACTTGCATTGGGAAAAGGCTAAACATTGTCAACTTTACTTATACAATTCTAAATGAGAAAGAAAATGCAATGAGTGAGAAAGGTAATTATATCCTTGCAATAATCAAAACAACAGAAACTTATGAAAATCTCAGGGAGAGCCTCTCTACCTTAAAATTGGAAATGTCTCAGTTAAAGAAGATTGATGTAGGAAACCATAAATATAAAGTAGAATACTTCTTAGGGGTTGATTGGACATGTTTAGCTTGTATATGTGGTTTGGGGCCAGTCAATCAGGAGTATGCTTGTATATGATGTAAATGTCCAAGGAAAGAAAGGTACAACACAAACAAAATATGGTCTCTCACTGACAAACATCATGGTGCAAGGTCATGTGAGGAAATATCAAAGTATGCAAAATCAAAGCAGTTTAATTGTAAATCCGAGCCTCTATTTAATTTTATTCCAATTGATCATGTAATTATTGACACATTACATTTATTCCTTAGAATATCTGATAATTTAATTGAGCTGCTAATCAGAGAATTACGAAGACAGGATGTAATTGACAAAGTAAAGACATTTGCGAATGGATTTTCAAGGGAAAAGTATAAACATATGGCAGGGTATGAATCCTTCATTAAACAACTGGGAATTTCTTTCGAATGGAAAGTGGAAAAAAAAATACAAAAAAGCTTGAATACAGAGATCTCACTGGTCCAGAAAAGCTTCGTGTAATGCAGCACATTTTGCCTAATTTTAAAGACGTAAAAGCAATAGAACAGCTGTGGAGTTGTTTCATGGAGATCATTGGTGATTTGAAACTTTACCATACTACAGCTGAATCAATTGAACAACTGAAAGGTAAAATTAAAGTCTGGTTTGAGAAATTCCTATCTTTGTATCAAGCTAAAGACATAACACCTTATATGCATGCACTCTACTCCCACGTTCCAAAATTTTTGATGCTGTACCAAAATATAGCGTATTATAATCAACAAGGAATGGAAAAATATAATGATACAGCATCAAAGGATTACTTCAGGTCTTCCAATCACAGGGGAATTTCAGCTCTTAAACAACTTTTTTTGAAGAAAAATAGAGTTCAACTTCTCGAGGCTGCTGGTTGTGAGAGAAGTAAACAGACCTCTAAATGCAGTAACTGTTCTGATGTAGGTCATACAATTAAGACTTGTACAAAGCAGTGTACACTGTGTAACAATTTTATTTGCGGTGCTCATCTTGAAAAGGTAGGAGGAAAATGGGTGCAGAAATGCACATTGTGAATTATATTGACTTCAGCGTAATGATGCTAGTTTACATGTACATGTAGTTCAGTGTGCACATGCAATAATACTATAAACTGTGTTATACGTACAGTACTAGAGTGGATTTCATATGAGTGGGGCAAAAATAGGCATTGACGTCCATACCCTTATGTAACTGAATTGTAACTGTGCCACATGTAACTCTGAGTTCCTTTGAATCAGAAAAACAATGAGAAGACCATCTCAAAGTTATGGCATGCTATACATAACCATGCCGTAAGTCACTGCCATAACTTGCCCACTCATACAGAATATGCAGTTGTACCACATTGATATAATATTATTGATATTCTTTGTAGTGTGCAATCATCACAAAATAGATTGCCTTTATTTACAAATGCCCTGGCAGTAGACAAGTAACAGCTGGTTCTCCATGCAATTAACTGTAGGTATTGAGTACTACAAATGTATATGTATATATGTCAACATAGACCTTGAGTGATATGAGTACATGTAAACTGATGTGTAATAAACATGTTGCTGTAAACTTGAACAATAAATGTTACAATCCCTTAAAACCCTTCCATATATTGTCGTTTATTACCATCTCCACGTACAAAAGTAAAGACAAACATGAATGAATCCTCAATCTCAGACTTGACATATTTGCCTCCAATATATTTATACTCTGCAATAGGGATTTTCTTTGTAATCCAGTATCTAACTGTTCCCTGTGTTGCATAAGCGAAATCACCATTTGCATTAAGAATTCGTTCGTTCCACTTCATGCCTAAAATTTCATCCAGTAGTCGGTTGTCATCTATAATATATATTTCTTTCCCCCTTTTTAGAGTTCCTTTACAATCCTTCCAAGACCTGTGGTGAATACATCCTGTTCCACATATATTTCAATCCGTATCTCAGGATCCTGTCTTCGTTCTGACCACAACTTTCGTTTAATATCGCGGAAAACCTGTCCATGAAAAACATGACTCCTATCTTCAAGAGACCCATCTCCGGGGACGAATATTGTTTCAAGCCTCACAAAGGGAAAATAATTATCTTCAGAACCATAGAGACGCCACTCGTCCGTGTCCTCGCTAAATCCTTTATACTGTATTTTAAAGTGCTTCTAACCCTTAGCTAGATTTTATTTTCCTTGAATCTTGATATAAAAATATAACGAAAATAAAAAGAATTAGTGGATTTGAATTTATTCTCTATTTTTGAATCGCGAAAGAAATCTGTTCTGAAAGCAAGAACCGCGCTAATGGGGCCTGGCACTAGTGACGTCAACGCGGTATCACAACATCATGCATTCAGTCGAATTCAATGAGTTCGCTTGGTTATACAAGTCAATGCTTACTTGGTTTTATTCTTTTTTTTTGCTGGAAAATGTCGACATCTGATTCAGACATAGAGGAGAGTTATGACACGGATGATTCGGAGTGGAATTATATACCAGGATATACGATAGAAGATGAACTCTCGCCGAATGAACAACAGGCTGCTGGTGGTGCTTGTTCACAACCTTTACAAGATAGTTATTCGACTTTGGAAACAGATAGTACCAAAGGACCATATGTTGACGAACCGATAGCTGACGAAGAGTGGCTTTTGGAATATAATCGCCAACGAGAAGCAGTCGAGAATTTTAATCGCCAACTACAAAACCGATGTGAAGGAAATGAACACTCAACTACGGACTGTCTTATTTGTCATGATTTATACTGAAATACCTCTCTTTTCAAGGTGCAAATGTGGTTACTGCCACGTCGAACAGCTCCAAAATGCCAATGAGTACCTATGCTGTACTGAAATCGAGGAATGCGTGGAATCACTGACCAGCGAACAAGTGATGCAAGAGGTCGAAACACCACCAAAGTGTGTAACGCTTCATCCAGGTTTTAGTCTAGCATGCCTTCAAAAATGGAGTTTACGGCTCGCCGCAGATAAATACGAAACAAAGGAAAAGAAGAGATACGTTCAGACTGGATCAGAAAACGGTAAGCACACGTTTATTTATTCTTGAACGACAAATTGTGGCCCAAATTGTTAACTTATAATTATACACGTTTCACTGTCAGTAGTACTTTCTAGAGGTTCGTGGGCTCGTGGCACACACGTGGTAATTTTTATGTTGTCAACTACATTGCATGGAGGACAATAATTATTGGACATCAGAATGACTTATCCAACTTTGTATACATAATTGTTCTTGAGGATCACTCTAAAATCTAACATTCAGGACAGGAAAAATCCATATTTTAGCTGCATGTAGGAGTCTATATGATTTCAATATTTTTAGGACCCTAAGCTATGAACTGGACCATCAGATGCCCTCCAAGTTGTTTTAGCAGTGCTCTCTCTTCTTTACAGGCTTCTACGTAGTGTTGCATACCGTGAATTTACTCGTCTTGTGCACGGATACTTGGGTGGTAGAAGGATTCCCCTTCCTGCATGTGCTTATGCTATAAGGAAGAAATTCTATGATAAAGAATTCACTGGCTTTGAAGTTGAGGAGAACTAAATACATTACTAAATGAAGATTGAAAAAGCCCATATTAGCTTTGGATGCAATACATGGAGGTTATTAATCAGCTAAGCAGCTAATAAGACTGTATTTTTAGCGAGCTATAGGTGAGCCAAAATGGAAATGATTCGTAAAAATACACAGGCATATAACCGATGATACACGGTTCAACATTTGTTGCCAATATCGTTCAACATTTGTTGCAGCATGTTGCCAACATGTTGAATGGAATAGAGCATGTCTCCATTTTCTGCAGCATCATTCAACATGTTGACTCGCTTCTTTCAACATTCAACATGCAGGGACGGCGGAGTGAAATTTCAAGTGGGGGGGAGGGGGGGGGGGGGGGGGGCGGCTAAAAATAGTCATTGAGCCGGTATGATCGTTCTACTTAATTCTTTGTTGGGACAAAAGTCTATGTACACCATGTATACGACTCCAATAAACTATTTCTGTCTGTCTGTCTGTCTGACCAAACTAATAGTCTAAATTGACTGAGAAGTAACTAGACAAACTACCATATTTTTGGCAAAAAGGTGTGTCTCTGCCATTCTTGACATGGCATTATACATGCTGCAACATATGTTGCCGGCAATAAGTGTTGAGCAATGTTGGCAACAAATGTTGAACCATGTATCATCGGCTTTAGCTGGCTAATGAGTTGTTTATTATCATAATAAAATACTGCAGACAATGGCAATTGGGAAGCCATTTTATTGTTATTGCCCCTGAATACGGTCTTATATTGGGTGCATTCTTTGCATATAAATATATAATACCAGTATTTATCCGACACCACCAAAAAAAAATACAGCCAATCAGAAGATTCATATTCGACAGTATCCAACTACATTCTTGTTGTTTTGGAAAATAGTTAATCTAATACATGTACATGATAACCATTGGATTTTGTTTTTCACTCAACTCTACCCTCCATAAAGCCTAAAGTGCCTAAACTGGAAACAACAAAATAGATAACCTAATCTGTCAGTGAAAATATTAATTACAAATCTAACACTGCTTTGAGTGCTAAGAAACACAAACGTCTTTGATAAGACTGAAGAGAATTGCAACAAAATTAATTTATTTCTTGTTTTTAGGACAGGTTGTGACATTTTTGTGTCCCTTCATGGGATGCTTGCAGATGGAGCAATGAGGTGCTGCCTTTGAAGGTGACTTGTCCTTCCTTTTCTGACCATTTTCTTCTGGAACTTGTGATACTAAAATGTACACACGAAAATATAATGAACTTTATTTTTTGAGGGAAATGCGTTTTATCTATACAAGTTATCTATCATAATTATCATATTGGCCTTTATTATAAAATATTATACAACTATGACCCATTTTTGATAACTTTAGGGAAGGCAGATTAAAACAAAACTAACTGTTGAGACACATCTCCCCTATATTTTACTGTTACAGTAAGTAGTAACTAGCCCATGGGTTGGGGGAGAAGAGAGGGGAGCCTGTCTTTCCCTCCCTCTCCCCTCCCCGTGATCCTGTTCATATGCAAATGAATACATACATGTTTTAGTAGGTGGAACATCCACTACAACCATGCTCCTCCACTTTATCCTCTTTTCACTGCATCAGATTTTGGCTGCTTGTCCAGCATTGTGTCCATATAGGAGGGTGCCATATTCTTTAGCTCTGTTATCGCTTCCTCTAGTAACTCATTCTTATTAGCATGTAGGAATGTCAGGTAAATTTCTTCAACGTATTCTGTGAATAAAAAAATCAAACGCATAAATAGATCCTGAAATTACTGGATACAAAGACATGGAAAATGTGTATGAATTGATCTGAAAAAGAAAGGAAAGAATAAATTAGGAATACAAATTTAGGTTTGACCATCAACAGCCTTGAAATAGTGTCTACAGCATGCACAACTATTCAAAGTGGAGAACCAATCATATTGCAGAAAGAAATCAAGGGGGTGGATCAAACAGAAACAATACACTCCTTGTCTGAGTATAATCCTAGTAATAACTTCAAGGAAACTAATGTAAGCAATAATTACCAAAATTTTGTTGGGCTCTAATATCTCGTATAGTCGCCTCGCCATTTTTGAACTTGGGATAGATTATCGTACTTCTATCTGTGCCATCTGAGTCTTTTTTTCTTTACATCTCTCCAAAGGTTATAATTGAAGTGAATGGAAACTAAAATATGTCTATAAAGAAGAAAATAATACCATACTGTTAAAGGGGATGTGTACTGTATATGTATGCATGTCGTTGCCTCATTGATCCACAGCTCTTTTGGCCATGTTAGAGCAGTTTTTGATTCAGTGTAGTAAAACCAAAGAAATCAGGAGCCAATTAGGGAGCAAATATTTATAAAAACACAATGAGTCCATCGTGAACTAAAGTAATTTATGATTGGTTTTACTTGAACCAATCATGAGGAAAAGTAAATGCAATCGTGGATAACTCTTGCTAGAGCAGTTTTCAAATGGTGTCAAAAGCAATAAGTGATTGCTTTGGATTTGCATTTGCTTATATTTTCTATTGGCTGGAAAAAAAATTCAGTCAAAGTTAACCAATAAAATAAAAAGTTTTGGTAAGTTATCAATGATTGCATTTACTTTTCCTTCTGATTAGTTGCTTTTTCCAATTAGGCAGGTCTGACCAATCATGTCTTTACTTTAGCTTGTGACTGGCTCAGTGTGTTTTCGCTTGCTGCTCACATGATTGGCTCTGTAATTACTTTGGTTTTGGTTTTATGAAAATTGATGGTGTGATGGACCAAATCAATGTTTAGTTTTCCAGATTGCCAGAAAATTGGTGTTTGGGCAGTTGCACCTGAGTCCTCATGTTTGTGAAATGTGTTCAACCCGATGTTGCAACACCAGCATTATACCCCTGATGAGATTTGCCATTGCTCAAGCGATATGCTTGAAAGCTAGTTACAGGTATGTGTTTGAGTTTGTGCACAAGTGTATGTACATGTACCATAAAACAAACCTGCATAGCATTCCAGTATGTGAATACGCAATCATTTTGGGGGCAAACTGGTTCAACACGGAATGAAATCCCTCTAAGCAGCTTGTTTGAGAGAGAGGCGATGCTTGCTTGATCCCATTTACAAGTCTGGTATTTGTTAGGGCACCCCACACACGCTCATATACATTGGAATCTACAATGAAAACCAAACAGGACAATAATATTAGAATGAGAACAATCTCAATAATATTCTGCTAAATTTGAATATTTAGTGGTCTAGTAAGTGTTTTATGCAAACAGTGTAATAGTGGAGTACGTAGTACTTACCACTAAGCAACCACTTTCGTGGAGTTATTTCTGCACCATGAGCACATCTGTTGAAGAGTGGGTCATCTAAGTTGTCATGTTTATTGATGATGTGGCTTAGGAATGACCTAAACTTTGCCCAAATTATCCTTCCATTGCCAGAAAAAGTTGATGTGGCACTCCAGTAGAAGTGGTTTTCGCATGGTCGGATCCACTCTGCTAATGCTTCACAACCACTCGTCTTAGCAATTTTTGACAGAACTTTCCGGATTGCTGTTGAGAACAAGAACAAACAATCTGTATCAATGATACAGAAGTATCGGTGATACAGACATTGATGTTGTTTTATTAATCAGTATTGTATCAGATTTAAAGAATAGTATTATGTAACTGATACTGTATCATTGGGGCTTTACAGAGGTTTCTATGTGACCTGAATCCAGCATTTGGATTGGTTAGTACTCTGATGAATTACTAATGACTTTTAGAATAATCTTTGGTTGTATTCATCTCAAGAGAAAAGGTATATATTTTTATACCTCGGAAACAAAGCACTAAATTCTCTTGTGATGTTACACAATTTGAATAAGCAATATTTGTATTCTCAGAGATGAGCTGGAACAAACAATCAGTGGAGGCTCATGCAAGTTTTATTGTCTAATGCTAAATAGGTTTTAAGTGAATTCCACTGCGCAAACCTCCATTGAGTGCTTGTTCCAGCTCATCTCTGAGAACACATATTATTACAACATACGTATTACACTGAGGGAGAGACTAAACTGGTCTTCATTACAAAATAATGTAATCAACTGTAAGTTATAAGAAAAATACCTACATTTCTTTAAATGCCATAGATCAAAATAATGAACTATGTGTTGCAGTTTCTCTGTCATGTGCTTCGCAATAGAAACATGCCTATCAGATATAAATGTAGATATGACCAATCCACAACCAAGGAGATACTCAAAACATCTCTGGAAACCCATGTATTCCATTGCTGTACTACTTCCAGCTTCATTCCTCTAGAAAAAGTTAATAGGTCACACAATCAAAACATGCACTACATCAATGGTATGATTACAGGACATACATAATTATTAAATATACAGCCTTTTCAATTTTTCCAGTAGACAATAATTGATAGTATGGGGAAGCAGCCTATGAGTCAAGGCATTGGACGTATAATCATATAGTCAAAGTTGTAAATGAAGGGGTGGGGGCATAAAGGGCCTAATTAAAGCGACTCTTGTTTGCATTCTAAACTCTCCTTCAATGTTTGTTTTTAAAGGGAGAATTTAGAATGCTGATCAAGACTCACTTAGGCCCTTTATGCCCCCACCCCTTCATATGTAGTCAAAGCATGATGGTAACTTACTGCATGTATCAGAAAGATTGTTCAATTATCAGTTTAACTATAACCTTTTGTGGCTGATCTATAAAATGACTTTAAGTCAAACAATTTTGTGATACAGAAGTCAAATACAGAAATTCTTCAATTCTTACATGTATGTCTATCATAACAGGGTTTGACAAAAATGTAAGAAAAATATACTAGCATACTAAACGACTGTCACGTGACTTTAAAAAAATCCCTCCATGGACATAATATATATTTGGATGGCTTTATCATTGAAGAAGACTTGCATGTACATGTAATTACATGTTGCATAGAAATGATAATATTTCTATTTGCCTTTACAGGGAAAATGAGGGTCAAATTCTAAAAGTCATGTTACAGTATTTCTGTCCAATACAAACATGTTGACATGGACTGTATAATGCACATATGTATAGTAAGTTGATAATGCATACCATTTGTTTTTGTCATGAAACAAGCATGAGGCAGAGTTATTTCAATAACCCTGGGCATTACTAACATTTATTGGTAGTTGGTGTTCATCAGATACAAAGAAACAACAAAGTCTGTGTCTAGTTAGCAATGCCATGTTTTTTAAACCACTGAATTAAAGAAAAATTGCAAAGTGTATGATTAATGACACACTACAGCAAAATATGGTATATGCCCCATACTTGGCACTATGCCCCATACTATCATGTCTCCCATCTCCGGCTATAACCAGTCCTTTACCCAAAGCCTTTAGTTCTTTGAACATCTTCTCTTGGTAACATTTCCAGTATATGAAAATAGTTGGAAACAACTTGTGCTGAAAGATCACAATAAGAGTAATCAACCAAAAAATTTCATACATGTATCAACACGCTTGCCTTTGGATAATGATTTCTTGCCCCTTTTCATGTACAGGTACATGTAAGGTGAGTATCCTCATGGTTATCAGTAGAAACTGGCAACCAACCAGCGGATTCTGCCAGCTGTCAGATTAAAAATAGCTGCCAGTATATTGCCCAAATTTACCTTCATTTATGGAATTTTAACCTACTCTATTTATCTTGCAATCGTCAGTGAAACACTATGTAGCATCTACTGACACAACCTGGATCCTCGTTACTTACACGTTGGTGATTGAAGAAAGTCTTGAGTGATATGCATGCCAGCCCCATGTTTGCAAACATCTGGAACACTTTGCTCGCTGACCCTCCAGTGACAAGTACAGCCATGCATAGAAGAAAATTCCCAGCAGGAATTATTGTCCCTGTCACGTTTGGCTGACTCTTCCAAACCTGATATCTCCTCTTGCACTTTGAATTAGTGCATGTTGTTGTCACTAGTGTCATCGTCCCTTCTTGGTGGGTTTCCACAAGTGGGTTATCTGTCTTACAAGCATGGCAGAACTTGAACAGCAGCAAAAGTTGTGCCAAGAAAACAATATATTTTGGCTGTGTCCTCAAATTATCATCTCTGATATACACACTGTTGGTAAGAGAAAAAGATTGGCAGACTGGTGAGGGGCATGTTTTAAATAACAAACATTTGTATAAAATAGTTTATATTTGCCCTAATTCACTGCAATATATACCCCTGGTGATTCCTGGAGTGACTGCATACATGCATGGTTAGACTTATAAAGTGGATTCACAGCAAGACTTAGTTATACAGTATAGATATGAAACCCTATTTTGAAAATAAGAGTTTTTTGAAATAAATTTATTGGAACTTTTGAGTCATGAACAGCCATCGGGTAGAATCCCATTGTTTTAGGCGACATTTACTCGCGTCCGTGAGATATGAATAATTATGATACGCCTTATTAGCTATTCAGCAAAGCGCTTGTGATTGGCTGCTAGGGAACCCATCTGGGAATACCTCATTCCCATACTTGCTCTTGGGCCTGTCAATCACTGTCATCTATCTTGTAATGGGACTAACTGAAATCCCAAAGCTCTTTAAGAGATTTCAATAGGCCTTGGATAAATAGGTAAACTCGGTTACAGTAAAATATCACCGCAAAATCAATTTGCCGTGACTACTTGGGTTATAAGTTTTGTCGCGCGAAGTTTCCAAACCTATTTCGTTTGCGTTCGAGGTTTGACTCATGTCAACATTAAAATGGAGTATAATGTCTGCATTTAGAGCTTATTCGAAAAGCCTAAGTCAAATTCAGCAAGCTTTATTTTAGTACAATATTTGTGAAACTAGTTAAATAAAAGTGAACCTCGGCATTGTTCGCACGAGCTATCCAAGCGAAAGATTTCAAACTCCATACAAGCTATAAAAGTTTTTTAAACTCTTGACCAAATCACGAAAAGTCATGATCACTCACTTTGAGAGCGCACCATAAAAATGTGTGGAAACAGTTCTGTAATTTTGTAGCTTTAAAATCAAAATACGAGTTGGTTCAGATCACAGCACTTTACTGAACATAAAATAATGATCATATTCAGAAGTTCGCATCACTGACCAAAAGGTTTAGAAACATTTCTGTACTTTTATAGCTTTAAAATAAGATATCATTGAAGCTTATCTGACCACTAGAAGTCTAGATATCAGTAAAAGAATCGCAACTCGAGTTCAATCAGTAAAGCCGAAAATTATTTTTCGGAACAGTTCGCTTCTAGGCCACATATAATCGTGGGAAATGGTCTCGTTTTAAAGCTTAAGACAGAAACAATCCGTCTGTTTAATCGCTTGTGATGCGCTCTTGATTTCTGAACTTGTTTTCTTCGTTTAAGTTTTGTCATTTCACAAAGCGCGTTGGTTTTATACCAAAGGCAAAGCGCCGCTTAACTATAATACTGATCAGAAACTGGTCCTTAGTAAAGCCGAATAACTCTGATTCTAGGCCACACATAACCGTGGGAAAGGTCTCGTTTTAAAGCTTCAGGCATAAACAATCCGTCTGTTTAATCGCTTGTGATGCGCTCTTGATTTCTGAACTTGTTTTCTTCGTTTAGGTTTTGTCATTTCACAAAGCGCGTTGGTTTTACACCAAAGGGAAAGTGCCGCTTAACAATAATACTGGTCCTCAGTAAAGCCGAAAATTCATTTTCGGATAACTCTGATTCTAGGCCACACATAACCGTGTATGCTTACGGGGCACGGGCTCGTTCACAACCTGAAGATTCGCTCGCAAAACACAAATTCGCTCGCAAAAAAAAAAAAGTTCGCTCGAAAAACACGGATTCGATCAACTTATGAACTATCAGAAATTCGACTGCAAAGTCGCTTTCAGTGTGTGTTTATTTTCTGATGCAGCTCCAATGGCCATGCATTTATCTTTGTTCACTCCTTCCGCGCAGATAATAACTTTCAAAGCCCGGCGCTACCCTAACATAGTTAACCGACTCATTAGACTTTGTTTCCGTCCTTTGTTTCGGTATCTTCTGTTGTAATTCAGGAGGCGGAGCTTAGGATTGCCCGCAGGAGTTCTGAAAGTTAATAAATATGCAAGCATCGAAGGCGATTTGACTGATGCAAAAACATTCAAGTTTCATGGTAGAAATATTTATACGATTTCGATAAGAAAACACTCAATAACAGATGAATAATCAAATAATCTTTTCCCGGTGTTACAAATTTTGGATACCTAAGATTTTGCGAGAAAATAAGTGTTGAATAGCTAATGAAAACACTTTCCATATGATTTCTGTCTGAAAAGACTCGAACTTCAACCTGTTTTTCATGGCACAGAAGTTCACTTAATTTACCTCCAAATTAGCGGTATTTACAGCGTAATATCTCTTCTTTAAAATCCCGATGTTACATTTTTTGTTTTAGTTTTTGTTTTAACTAAAAATCGACAATATTTTCGGCATGTAGCCGAGTTTTGGCCAGTTTTCTTTGTAATTTGGCATGTGCGCTCGAGCAGAAATTTGAATCAAGCGCGTGAAACCGTGTCACGTGACCCAGAAAATGTCGCCGGATTCTGCCCGATGTCTGTAAATTGATTTGTGAACGCTCAGACTGTTATTTGAAGCACATATTGAACTATCATGACGACTGTGCATGCTCAAGCCATTATTTGTAGCCAGTTATTTACAGGTGAATGGACCATTGAATCAGAACTTGATATTGGAATGAGTCGAATCATAATGCTTGGGATTGGTGGGTTTGTCTAGTCATGGGTGCTGTACCATATTTTACCTGTTGGTTTCATCATCAAGGTCTTCTTCATTCTCTGTCTCCACCTCTGTTTCTGTCTCTGTTTCATAGTACGAGTCTGATGAAGAGTCAGACTCTTCTCCTGTGGTCTCATGGTCTAATTCATCACCTTCACTCAGTGCACTCATTTCATCTTCATCGCCATCATAGTCATCTTCATATGGATTTTCTGGAGAAACATCACAGAGGTAAAACAAAACAAGAACGCTGACAATAATATTGTTGAAGGAAGAAAGGTTATGTTTTTGAACACTGGTATAACCAACTAAACCGCTGTACGAAGCTAATAGCTAGCTGATGTTTTTAGCAAAATGTCAGCTGCTACTCAATCCCCATGGCAGTTAGCACACCTTACTTGACTTTTAGTTTATTATGCTAGCGTTTATATTCCCCGTCAATGCACATCAACATGTATGCTAGTTTACAGAGCAGGTCAAAGCACATGTCCCATACAGGGACCCAATTTTTTCACCAGACACAGCTGTCAGTGCAGGGTACCACATCCAACCCCCATATTTGACCATCTATTTTCCATTCTGGGGGGCCTAGTGGTAATTTAATACAGCAAATGAAACGATAATGTAAAACAAAACATGCAGTGCATTTGTTTCTAGATTATGCCTCTTAGTTTTGAAGATATTTAAGAACAAATTATATTGAGTTTTCTCTCCAGAGATGGCTGGCAGCAGCCCCCTACCCCAAAATGGGTCTGTCGAGAGGGCATGTATTTTGACCTGCTCCTTTATACAGGAACTACAGAAACCGAACTACACCCATCGTACTTTTTTGAACACTGAAAATGTCATAGTAAGTTCAATAAATTAATATTTAAATTGCCTGGTGTGGTAACAGATCCTACAGTCGAATGCTTATTTAATTCTTCCTGCAGACTCGTAATTTTCCTCTTACGGTAATCAGCTGATTTCTAAGCTGGCGATTTCTACTACTCAGCTTGCCACACTCGGTACAACTCTGTGCCTCTGTTTGGGTGAATGAATCCTTTATCTAATAAAAATGGAAGTAAAGTTTCAGAGATCCAGAAGTAAATTTTTTTTAACGTACCCCCTGCGAGCAGAACCTTCTAATAGTAATACTGTAGATCTATTCCTATGGAGTTGAAGAAGTTAGAAGGTTCTGCTCGCAGGGTAAATTTCACGAAGAATGCGAAATATCATATTGTTGATTATCGCCTTTAACATACCAATAAAGGGAAATAAAATCAAAAATACTCACCGGATCTAGTACTGGTAGTGGTAGTAGTGGCGAATCTATATCATTGGCATCACAGGCATCAGCACTGACTGACTGACAGTGCCAGCAGTAGTTTGTTGTTGTTCGACTTGCAATTGGTTGCTAACTTTGGCTTTAGACCCCACAGAAAGAGACTGGATCCTCCTTTTCGCATTTTTTAAGACCTGTAATAAAATGTTAACAAACAATATTGGAAGCCTTCTCAATATAGTTGATCCGTGAGTGTTTCTAGCTGATCAAGTATCAAGATTTGTTCTCACCATTCTCCGGCTTCTTTCACTGCTGCTAGTGCCACCGGCACCGCCATGAGTTGTCTTTGCCACCGTTTCGGCATGAAACCTTGGCACTGCCGTAACCCCGATTTCGTCCCGATTGAACCTTCGTATGCCAGGTTTCTCTTGTGCTTCAAGTTCAACAAAGTTGAAGCGTTCCACGAAGTCTTCTTTGGCGAAGTGAAGCGAACAGATCGCCGAGACCTTCGTGGGCTCCCATTTCGCGCGCTTTTGCTTTACAAAACTAATCCACTTCTTCCTCCTTTTCTTTGTCTCTGGTCTTTCATCATTCAGAAAAGGAATACGATGAAGTATTATCCCTTTCTCCAAGTTTGGGAAGTTGGAACAGCCACCAACAACACATCTGCCCGGCATTAAAGACCAAAACGTTTTACTTGTGTTACAGTGAATATAGAGAAGTGTTCGAGATTGTGAAGCTGCACGTGAAGCTGTTATACCGCGTTGACGTCACAAGCTCGCTAGTACCAGTCTTCCTTCTGCTCGGTTTACTGTGAACAAAATGGCGGTTTCATCGACTTTTGGGTGATTTTGACCGTCTGCGAAAAATCGAGAAATTTATGAAATCGATTTTGTTCTTCGCAAGTCGTCCAGAAATAGTTTCAAGTTTCAAAAAAAGTAATATCTCGCTAAGGGTTAGAAGCACTTTAAGACTTTTCCTTTCCTGGTCGACTTCCACTACTTCTATTTCATGAAGGTTTTTGTCTGTTTTGGATGGTTTCGTTTGCTTTAGCTCAGTTACTTCTGTATAAAATTCATTTAGAAAACGTTTCGGTGGCCGGGTCTCTCTCTTTAATCTTTCCACCATCTTGAAATTTGATGTCACTGCGCATGCGGACTTAGAAGTATTGTTAGAAACTCATGTTACGCTCACGAAATAGCAAATGTTCCACTTTGTATGGAATGATTTTGATATGGACAAAAAGATAAACGCATTAATTTTATCATGAAACTAAATTCTGGGGTTACAATATAGTCAAACCAAGTCAAAATCAAATACATTTGCTCAATATTAGGTTAAGTTGTTGCTATTTCAAAGTAATATTTTTCACATATTTTAGGAACAACAGAACAAATTAGTCGGATAAAATAAGTTTTTGTCTGTGAAGTGATATCCCACAGGTGTTGATAACGACGATATCCCCACGGCATAAAGACAGTGTCTGATACCAAAATCGTAATCTATCTGCCAATAGAAACCTCGAGCTCGCAGTCTAAAAATTGTTAAATAAAAGCGTATCAACACTGTCCCATTCGACTCTGCTCTTGATATATTGAAGAATTTATGGCTCATATGGCTCTCTGTATGCGCTGTAAAAAAGAAACATGACCAAGCTTTCAGTTCAATTCGTCAGTGATATAGTGACGGGATGAAACAACCACCCATGCATAAGTAACATATGACTGGACGAATCGAAAAAGAACCATCCTGAGCTATAAAAAGCAGGAAGACGGAATGTATAAACCAACAGATTTACCATATAGGCCACGTCACTCAAAAAGGTGGCTCAAATTCAAATTGAAGTTAGTTTTTTGTGTCTCTCCGAATATTGGTGATGATTTTCGTTATGACATAGACTATATCGCAACCCCGCCGTCGCAGTGCACTCTGGGATGGATATCTCAGTTTTCCATTGTTGTTGTTGGGCGGCCATCTTGGATTTAACAATGGAAACTGAGATATCCATCCCAGAGTGCATTGCGACGGCGGGGTTGCGATATAGTCGCCCACTTTGACGATGTTGCGCACGCATCAGAGAACAATAGATGTGGCCCGCCAAATAGTCTGTGTGGCCCGGCATTGTCCTAGTTGCGTGCGCATCATCGTCAAAGTGGGTTATAGCTTGGATCCACGAGGCGTCTACAATTTGGTTTCAATTTGTTTTTTGGCAACAACAAAGCATTTTAGCTTTAAACGAGTGTGTACACTGACTGTCTACGAGTCGAAAAGTCTAAAACATAAATACTTCTAAGCTCTTGCAATTGCCCAAACTAAAACAATATCTAAGCTACTCTAGACTGTTATGTAACTCCTGAACATGAGATTTTAAACTAGAAATGAACTAGAAATTTGTTTCTTTAATTCGATACCATTTCTCAGGTCTAGATCTAGAAGATCGGATCGCTCGAGCTAGTCACTAAGTCAATCACAAATTCGCCGAAAATATATTTGTCGACTGGAGAGAGAGCTCAAATTTTCACAAATGACACCACGCAAGGGAGTTAATTTGACTCACCGATAACCTTTCCCAGTGATGAATTGCTTTTGAAATCCACATTTCCTTGCGGGGTTTTGGATCAGACGTTTTCACAATCTGAATTAAATTCACAAAATGATGTCAGTTATGTGTCTGTTCAGATATTGCTAATTATTTGGAATTAAAAACTTACTGCTTGATGAGGAATAAGTAGTAACCTAGCTTCCTACTGGTATTCATAGAAATCGTCATAGAACCAGGAAACACACCTTTTAGCAAGAGAACCAAAAACCTCGGATAAAATGTAATGCTAAATTAAATGTATTAGCTTCGGCCCACATCTGATAAGCCTTGAAGTTTTGAAAAAGCTTGAAAAAGTCAAGGAATGATGAGATGTCAACAAACTATCCGGGGGGCCACTCACGTAAGTGAGATGTGCGGCGGTACCGTGTCCAGGTTAGAGCCAAATTTCGCAAACCAAGTCTTGTTTTGGAAAATAATCATCTATCAATTCGGGTTGATTTTCATGAATTTCATGGAAATTCTGGTTAATAAGAATACGTTTTATTTTTTGGCAAACCGGGTCGGGCTCTGAATACACCACCTCACATACCTACCCTTTATTATGCAAGCGGTGCCCCCCCCCCCCCCCCCCCGGTTTGAAGCTCAGTTACAGGTCGCCGAGCGGGTGCAGAAAACTACAAAGCTACGGAAGTTTACGGTGGCAAATGCCTGGCTTTTGATGGCTAAAATTGAAGAGTTTGGTATAGAAATGAACAGCAATGTCATCTGTGCCTCTGGTAATGGAATCTTGTGGTGATTTGAGAAGTTCAAAGTGATTTTCAAGTCTTCGAGTGACCATGCAGTTGGCAGACGAGGAAAGTTTGATTCAGTGAATGAAAACGGAACCGAAAATTGACGTTCATCTCGCTTAAACAACTGCCCAGGAACAGCTGACATTATACAAGGACAAAATACCAACAAAGTAAGCCAAGTTGACTTTTAAATTTTCTTTTAATTGTTTTCTTTTTAAGCCATTGACAAGAAATATTTGGAAACTCGGTCGCATGAGACCCATTGCCGTGAGACAGTTGATTCAAATTATCTTATTTTTTTAATAAAATGAAGTGTAAGACCCCTACTACTATACGCGAGGCGGTAACACTCCTTTTCTTCGGAAAGTCATTTCAAATTCTTCCCGGATTTGAATTTATTGTACTGCTAGAACTGTACTGCAAAACTTACCGCCGTTTTATCTTCTCATTAGTTAATAAGCTGTTTATCCAGAAAGGTTTCCCTTGTTAGAACTGATCTAATTACCGAATTAACAAGCACCGTTAGCTCAATTGAAATAGAACAAAGCACGCGAGTCGGTAACGCTCCTTCAAAGTTCTTTCGAAATAGATGGATCGACGCGAGCATTAACGGGTTATCAAAATCTTACATAGCACGATAATTACGACAACTTCGTTATGGTTTTCATGCATGAAAAAATCATCAGACTATTTGGCAGTTGTTTCCAAATATGAGTTCCACTCGCTACAAGCTAAAGTAAGTTTTAAAACTTCCCGCCGTTTTAGATCCTGATTAGTTCATTGCTGCTTGTTTATTCAGGACGTTTTCACGCGAGTCGGTAACACTTCCTTTATTCGGCAAAGTCTTTTCAAAGTAGGCGGATTTACGGGTTGTCAAAACCTTTAAGTGTCCACAATAATTACATCATCTACATGTTGGCTTCAGGCAAGAAATACTAACAACTAATCATTCGAAGATTGACGAAGATTGCAGAATCCCTTGTCAAGTTTCTTGTTGCACTGCTCGCGCGAATGAAAATTGCAGCGTTTACCGTAGCTTTACGTTTACCGTAACGAATTTTGTCGAAGAAAAGTGAAGCGTGAATTTTAAAATAAAATTGAATTACATGCCTTTATACACATTACTGATAGCTTTTTGCCGTACTATTCTCCACGTCCAATACATTACAGTAGTAATAATAAGGAAAACATGTATTAATGAACCTTTTAAAAGGTTGAAGGGGAGGGGGGGCGAAATCGCTAGAGGGGGGCGAGGAAGGGGGGCGAATTCACGGGGGGGGGGGGGCGAAATCGTTGGTACACCGGTACTGCTGAATTAACTACATACCTCCTTAAACGAGGCTATAACCGCTCCTTCCTTGCTAGACAAATACAACGCGCTGCCGATATTATTCGCACTCTTACTTTACAAACGAAAGACGCACATAGTTCTAACCGTATCCCTTTTGTTATTACTTTTAATCCATCCCTTCCACATATCTCTAACATCATTAGGAAACATTACAGCCTGCTGCTCTCTTCTAACCGCTGTAAGAAAGCCTTTCAACACTTACCCCTGGTAGCCTTTAGACGTACCACCAACCTGCGTGACCTACTCGTTAAAGCTACACTCCCTTCTAACTCGACTAATTCCCAGCTCCAACTCCCACCTGGCTCGTTCCGTTGTAGAAAGAACTGCGCCACTTGCCCTTACATTTCTGACGGACTTACTAATTAACTATACTTTCTTTGCCACCGGTGAAACGCGCTCTATCAAATTTAACCTGACCAGTAACACCAAAAATCTAATCTACATGATTCAATGTAACCGCTGCAATCTACAATATATAGGTGAGACTAAACGACGCTTAAAAGACAGATTTAACGAACACCGTCCGACGATAGATAACTCTAACAACAAATCTAAACCTACAACAGTTGCCGAACATTTTCTTAATTCTCCTAATCACACTGCCAACGACATGCAACTTATTCCTATCGAAAAAAATTGTTCTAAGAGAGACTCTATACGTAAGGCCAGAGAAGCGATTTTAATCGCACAGGCGAGAACACTCGAACCTTATGGCCTTAACATCCGGGAAGAGGCATACTAGGTATCTGTTTCACCTTCTTAAAAATTTTTCATGGTCTATCATATTGTAATCTGTTTTATGACAGCTCAGTATCACGTTCAATTCAAAAATACACGCCAATGTAAATTTTCTTCATTGTACCTGAAGAAGGCTGGTGTGGCCAGCTTCTACGTTCTACGTTGTATCGGTCTTTGCTTCTTTATAGTCATTTCTCATATGGCAGTTGACCTCTAGCATATAGTATCCCTACTTACTTAATAAAATACCTCAATACATTTTCCTTCTCAAAAAAGATAAAACATTATTTACTGTCAGAACAACATTCTAAACAACTACCTAGTTATAGTTCTGTAAAAAAAAATTCTTAAACACAGTCTATATTCTTTGTAATATCTAGCATTCCTTCCTTTCTGTAATGAGACTTTAACAGGTTGGGAGCTAACACGAAAACCTCACGGTTTATTTAGCCTCTAGGCTCAAACTTGTTTTAACTTTAGTTTTGTATCTATATAATTTAATACCTGAAAATGTTGTATTCACTTAACTGTTTGTAATTTATTCTTTGTTACGCTGAGCAAATAACGATTGTTGTTGTTGTCGGGCTAAATCGAGGAACTCAGTCCAGACATCGAAATTGCTACATTTTAATGTTGGGAAATAACAATTATGGACACTAGAATTTTGCATGTCTTCAAGTTTAAAATGCATTTTATTTATTGTTGCATGTCTAGGTGAAGTCTCACTTGTTTTGTTTGGTAACAAATAGCGTAAATGGGCCTTCTGCAGGAATGTTATCACGTGATTGTACTGGATGGCAAAACAATCTGACTTCACATATTTAATAATAATAAATAATAATAATGTCTTTATTTCACTTAATTAAAAACAAATCAAGTGTTACAAACAAATCTACAGCTAAGGGTTTAAAACTATTATGCATATATATACAAGGGGTATAAAAAATCTTTTTTTTTAATATTTAAAAAGCTAACCCATATTTAAAAATTAATCTATTTACAAAAGCATTCTTAAATATCTCTGTGTTTACTTTTGGTCGTAAGCAACTTCTTCTCCGTACTCTATTAGATCCAGGTTAAATCTTCGGTACAAAGTTTTCTAACGGATACATATGTCCTGTTATATTGTTGATCTTATTTACGATTTGTTTATCACTTAAAGACCCTGTGTCCGAGCCCATGGTGCTTTGCGCGCGCAAATCATTTTCGTAGGCTACGAAAATCAGAAAGATCGTTGTTGTTGTTATGTGACTCCAGAATCTTTCGAAATCCATCCCTAGTTTGGGCCATCGTGTAATTATTGATAGGTATATTTGCTTAACTAACTTTCTTTTATCCTAACTTTTGTATATATATTTTTTAACATGAAACTTTAGTTCGAATATTTCTTCGAATCCCGGTCTAGAGTGGCGAGTAGAGGAATGCCGGAGAAAGGACCGAGACAGCAAGGCGAAGTGACTCGACAAATAATCCTTCAGCAGTCTACATTTTACTTTCTCTAGGTCTACAAGAGAACACTTGTGGTTCAAAAGGACTACTACGTGAGTTTCCCGGGGATTTGCTGCACGGTACCGGCGGGCTTCGTTGGAAATACAAAGCACAAAGCAACCACTTCTGGCATCAAGAACATTCGTAATTATAATTTCGCACGGCTAAGCTCCACTGAGGTGTTAGGACTTATCTGTATATGTTTTGCATTTTTATTAGCAGAGAAAGCAATGTCCTTAACCTGTTTTTTCATCATCCAGTACGTCCAGAAAGTCTTGCTACCAAAACTACGATCGCGGGTCAAACTCCAATCTGCTGAGTTCAGCTGGTAATACTTCGCTGTGAGTTTGACTCGAGTGCGAGTACGACATTTCATTTTGCACTCAAAATATATCATTCGCAAGGAAAGTAGAGATCTTCAAATACAGCTAAGCAATACTGGATACATAAAAACAAGGTAACAAGAGTACGTGTTTGCTTGTAGAGTTGTGAAAAGTCGCACTCGTAAATCTAATCAGAATCTAAAGACAGCTCAACTGGCTTCCTGCCGAGTACTGTTAAAATCATATTCGAAGCATTCGGGGAAAATTCGTGGGCTCGATTGGGTTTTTAATCCGGTAGAAATTATGAAATTCGTTATCCAAAAGTGTATGTGTACTTCTTTTATGAAACTTATAAACAATCGAGAGCATTTTAGTTCGCCTAAAAGCTGGCCTTTAATTTATGCGGCCGTTGATAAACAAACTAATCATAACATTGGCGCAAAGCACCATGGGCTCGGACACAGGTTCTTTAATTTAAGTAACTCATCAATATTAATCTGTTTTGAAAAATACTTCCTTTTAACACATCTATCTAAAACACATTGTAGTAAGTTCGGGAGTTGATGCCCCATAAACAGACAGTCCATATCTAACTTTAGATAGCACAATAGCTTCAAATAAATGGTCCACCTCATCTTGGCTGTATCCTTCTTTCCATAAAGTTCTTATTAAAAGGCACGTGTACGAGATCGGTAGTGACATTAGCAGAAACCTGTTTGTAAATGCTATTTTTCACTTCCAATTGATTGTCGATTTTTCTAAATCATCCTTTTGAAGATTGTTTGCCATGCAGTACAGTAAAGTCTTTCCCATGGGATCTCAATCCATCGTACAGAAACAATATCTCAGGGTTGGAAACAATATCTCAGGGTTGGAAATATTCCGCAATGCACTGAACTTAATATCCTAGGTATTACCTTCCAGCAGGAATGTAAATTCTCTACTCATGTAAGAAAGAAACTTACGGAGGCGAACAAATGTCTTTTTATCCTAAGAACCCTAAGAAAAGAAGGATTGAACCATGCAGTAAGAAATCGACCACTTTTTTAATTCTATAATAGTACCTAAGAAAACTTATGGCCTACCTGTTTACGGCTCCTCTGATCCTGACTTATCTATCATCCAGTGTTTTCTAGACATATGTTTTAAAAGAAACTATACTACTAGTCACTTACGAATCAGATAATTACTCCAGAGGTGTGACAGACAGATTTTCAGTAAAGTCCACAATAATCCTAATCACCCTCGGACTCAGCTTATGCCTAAAATTAAACCTTCTTCCATCAATCTCAGAAAACAATCCTCCCTTTAGCCTAAAATAACCACCTCTCGCTTCAATAATTCGTTTGTAAATAGATTAATCTTCAGATATAACATGGCCCTTTAACTGGACCATTATTACACTTACTATAACTTATATTATGATATATTATATTATATTTGTCGCATGACTATATTACAGTAAGACTCGGTATGTATTTACCAGTAGTTGAGAAATAAAGACATTATTGTTATTGTTGTTGTTGTTGTTACAAGTGGATACCTGATACCTGTCAAACATTACCTGTTATATTGTCCCAGTTTACTTACCTCGGCTGCAGTCTGCCTAAAGAATTTCTGGTCTAATTCTAACGAATCTGACAAGCTAATGTTTTTACTTCCTGGATGTACCAATGTTGACTTTAATTCAAATTGTAAATTATTCCTTGCTGTTCTAGATTTTATTTCCGCTACATCTCGCTTTTCAGTTCATATGTAATGTTATTTATTTTCTGTTGTTTCTGTTTTGCTCCCAACTTCCTCTGTTGAAATGTGTGCAATAGTTGTACGAGAGCCTCCCAGATGAGCTTCTGCTCTTGGGGCAATTGTATGGAATAAATATGTTTAAATTAGAAAAATAAAAAAAAAATAAAAAAGTGGATACCGCTAACAATAATCAAACACGCAAAATACAATGGCGACTTGATTTTTAAGAAACCAACACAAGTTCAAATGCCTTCTGATCAATCTACAACCCCTGCCATTTAAGTCGGACCTCTTCAGCAATTTCCGGCTATTTTTAACACAATCCCCCTCCCCCATTTCAATACATTGTGAGGGGGAGGGGGGACAAGCGAAGTCATAAAAAATGCCCGCGATGTGTCAGAGGAGTTCGTTCAGTGTTCGGAATAGCCTTATTTTGTCGGGCGGTCCGTACTTAAATGGCGAAGGTTGTAGTTATAACATAGGATAAAACGAAAATCAATAGCGAAGTGTACAGAAGCAAAATTAGATCCCATCTCTGCTCCCCCTACCCCCTCACGGGCGCTGTAGGATACGGGGGCAGAGTCACTGCAGAGTCCCACCCATACCGGTTCACTCGTATGAGTTTCTCAAATCATATCACCTTCAGCGGAGCATTTTATAGCTAAAATTGGAGGCTTCAATCATCCATGTGGGAGACATTAATAGATGGACACGAAAGTTGTTTAATATCAACGCGATGTATTCGTGAATGGATATCTAAGAAATGAAGGTTTTAAGGTAATAAGTAATAGATGGGCATATATGCATATATGCTTTTCCACCCCTCCCCCCTCAGTTTTGCAAGGTTCGTAGATGTTACTCCAAATTTGCAACCAATATGTTGTGTTCGTCGTGTTTAGTACCAAAACTATGAGTTTTAAGCTGCAAATTCATTCAACGACGTCTAAATGGGGAGGGTCCCGTTAATAACAGGTAATGCATATGCTTTTCCACCCCTCTCCCCCCCCCCCTCCCTCAGTTTTGCAAGGTTCGCAGATGTCACTCCAAATTTGTAACCAATATGTTGTGTTCGTCGTGTTTAGTACCAAAACTATAATTTTAGCGCTACAACTTTATTTAATCCAGTTCTGGACAGGGAAATATAAAATGAAACTGTCCCAGCATGCTTTGCGGCCAAAACGAAAAGGGCGATGGATTTTTACGGGTAGAAGGGAACATCGTAGAGACATGGGGTTTTCACCAAAACGTAAACCATACAAAACTACAGGGGATCTTCTTAATTTGGTAGACATTGAAGTTCAGGGGGGGGGGATGACAGGCAAATTAAAATTCCAAAACGGCTTAACCCCCCCCCCCCCCTGAACTTCATATGCGCGAGTTTTACATAAAAAAATATCTCACAGGATGAAAGTGCCTCAGATAGGATGGTTAGTATTTCCCCTAGCTATGCGCCACATACCAAACATTAAACTATGAATTACAAATATTCCCTTCCCCACCCCCTGGAAATGGTATACCCAATTCTTTTTGCAAAATGTCTCGGGAATGTCATTCATGACAAAACTGATCGGTTTCTAAATTTTCAAATTCAACACCGAAACGACAGAATTAACGTTAAACAGTTGCCCAGGCCCCGCTCGGCCAAGGAAAAAGCGAGAAAAAACGCAGCCCCCCCCCCCCTAAACTTCATTTGCGCGAGTAATACATCAAGTTGTGCGAAACTATATAAGATAGGCTGGTTTTTATTTCATTAACTATTCGCTACATACCAAACATTATTTAATTAACTAATGAATTATTTAATGATTGTATTATTTCTATGATTATCGTTAGGAATTATTATTATTATTACTATTATTATTATTATTATTATTATTACAAGTTGAAACCGCTAACGATAATCATATAATGGTTTCCACCTCCCCGATTTTTGTTAGCTTCGCATCTCTTACACAAATTTCTAAACAATACGTTGTATTAGTAATATTTAGTACCAAAACTATGATTTTGATCCTGCAACTTTATTCAATCCCTTTCTAATGGGGGAGGGTACTACTATTAACAGGAAATGCATATGCTTATCGACCCCTCCCCCCTCAGTTTTGCAAGGGTCGCAGATCTCACCCAAAATTTGCAAACAATATGTTGTGTTCATCGTGTTTAGTACCGAAACTAAAATTTTAAAGCTGCCACTTCATTCAAGACATTTGTAATGGGGAGGGCACCGTTATTATCAGGAAATGCATATCATTTTCCACCCCTCCCCCCTCAGTTTTGCAGGGTTCGCATATCTTACCCCGAATTTGCAAACGCCATGTTGCTTTCGTGGTATTTAGTTCCAAAACTATAATTTTAGCGCTGCAACTTTATTTAATCCAGTTCTGGACAGGGAAATATAAAATGAAACTGTCCCAGAATGCTTTGCGGCCAAAACGGAAAGGGCGATGGATTTTTACGGGTAGAAAGGAACATCGTAGAGACATGGGGTTTTCACCAAAATGTTACCCATAGGAAACTGCAGGGGTTCCTCTTAATTTGGTTGTGATTAAAGTTCAGGGGGGGAAATGATAGCCAAAACAAAATTTCAGAACGGCTTAACCCCCCCCCCCTGAACTTCATTTGCGCGAGTAATTACGCAAACATTTCATCTAGTTGGGCGAAATTACATCAGATAGGCTGGTTTTTATTCCTTCAGCTATTCGCTATATACCAAACATTAATTAATTAATTAATTAATGATTGTATTATTTCTATGTTTATCGTTAGGAATTATTACTAGCAGGAACCCGCGGAACCTACAAGAAATCAACAAATATGATATAGTAACAGTCTAACCGGCTGACCGGCTACTGACACAATGCAATGGCGCCAGATTGTGTACTAGCCAGATTTTCAGACGGTCGAGGTCGTCCGCTCACTTCCTCCCACCTCCCCGTCTGATGGACTTTGGCAGAAACCGTGTTCCTGACGTCATTTCATTTCGACCAATCAGAGCGAAGGTTTTATTTTTAGAGAACTGAGGTATGCGTGGAATGTCCAGTGGAGCCTGCATAAGGACAACCCAAATGGCGGACGATACAAACGGACTTGATATGGCTTTGGAGAAAGCGTGCGAAACTTTCGACATTTCTGAATTATTTCCCGAACAGAGAAAGGCAATATTAGCCCTCGTTTCCCGGAAGGACCTTGGCCATCACAGCTGCATCTATAGGCGACGACCAGGTAGAGAATCGAGAGAGGAGAAATTATGTAGTCTTCTACAACTTCTACAGATCGTCAGAATCACGGCTCTTTCATGCACTGCAGAATATGTTCTACAGCTTCAAACTTATAGAAACAGAACGTGGAGAAACATGTTGTCCTCAGACGTGTACCCGGAAAGTCTTAGATAGGTATCTAAGACCTTTGAACGAGTAGCTACTACTCAGACAATGAACTACCTCATTACAAACGACCTTCTGGCTCAGCTACAGTCTGCGTACAGGCGCTTTCACAGCACTGAAACGGCCCTTCTACGCGTGTTCAACGACGTCTTGTGTGCAATCGATAAACATCACGAAGTGGTTCTGGTACTTCTAGACTTGTCGTCGGCGTTTGACACTATCGACCATGCCGCCCTCTTAGAAATACTCCAATATCGATACGGGATAAATGGTACAGTTCTTCAATGGTTTCCCTCGTACCTTCTACAGATCGTACCCAGTCGGTCATGGTTAAGGATACTTTCTCTTCTGATAGAACATTGCGCTAAGGTGTCCCACAGTTCTGTGCTGGGTCCATTTTTGTTCTCACTTTTCTTTGCTCCATTGGAGGATGTGATCACCGCTCATGGATTGGATTGTATGATGTACGCGGACGACACACAACTATATGTGTCTATCAATTCCCTCCATGATCGTTCTGCAATATTGTCCAAGCTTGAATTGTGTGTGAAAGATATTATTTGGTGTACTTCCAATGGCCTTGCGTGTAACCCTAGTAAAACTGAAGTTGTCCGTCTTACATCTCGATATACCACTCAATGTGAACATATTTCGGGAGTAAATGTGGATGGTGTCCTTATTTATCCTAAACTGGCTGCACGCGACCTTGGAGTTACTGTGGATAGTCACTTTTCTTTGTCGCCTGTTGTTCAGCTTTTGGAACAGGGAAAACAATATTGTTTTGCCAACCACGGGGCCAAAGTTCAAGGCAATTACAAATTTACATTGATCAAAAGACCAGTTTAAAATCTTTATCACTCGTAATTTTATGATCAGTTATGCCGCAACCCGGTTTAACTTTATTATTTGTTAAAACATATATAAATTATACTTGTCTGAAATCAACAGCTTTTCAAAGGAAATGTAATTGTAAATAAATGTAATTATGAAAAAAGCGACGCAGTGTCGACAATATGTCGGTGCCGGGGTATCGGTCGACTATCGATGAACTATCAAGCATCGAGTCTCGACCGATATATCGGTAGTGTCTATCGATAATCGGCCGATACCAGACCGACTATCTGTGAGATATCGACCGATATGTCGATAGACACTCGGTCGATACTCGACTAATACCACACCGACCATCTGTGAGGTATCGCGGACCGATATCTCGATGATCCACCGACATATTGACCGATACCCCTATTCTTTATATGATACCATTTTTTTTGTTAGAAATTCAGAGAACCAACCAACTAAATCATTCGATGATCTTTAGGATTTTAAAGTACGTCTGTGTTTAGTTATGTAAGTAACCTATTTACCTACAACCCGTATCTAATAAAAATACAGAATTATACTTTGAAAAATCTGACACTCACAAATCCCCGTACCCTCCTACAATTTGTAAAATTAAATCGGCTTCCCGTCTTCGTATAAACATATTCTTTTAGTTGTACAAAGCGGTAATGCGTAAGGTGACTTAAACTCGGCAGTGAAAAATCATTTGGATCAATAGATCAAGTTAGTAGGAACAATAATATACTGTCAACGACCTGCATTGAATTAATTCTGAGGGGCATTTTGTTGTCGCTGTTTTAGACATCTGTATCAAGCTTGGGCTTCAAATGTCTGGGCTTTCAAATGTCTGAAGAAAACTCATGCCAATGTACTGACATTAACTTTCAACTGATATTTTTTCTTCGCTAAACCAGGCCTGGAGCTCCCTGGATAAACGTACTTTAACATTGACACCACAAACACAAGAGTATTTCAAAAATAACATATATTTGAGATGTGCTTCCGTTCTATAATCAGCTCGAACAAATAAACATATGTTTCTCTTTTTCCTCTATCAATTCTAAAATCATATTCGTAAAAAGCCTTTAAATCTAAGTACAGTGCTGCAAAAATATTTCACCAAAGAATTGTGGCCGATTTTTAAAATGATATTTTCGAATTGTGTCCGGGTAAATCTTCTAATTATTCATTTGCCTTCTATAATTACTGAGGGAAAAAAGGTGCCCTCAATAACAACCTTCCAATACGTGGTACTTGCGTAATGCATTATCTTCACCTGCCAGACAAACGTACGTCATGACTGATAATTTGCCACACGCAACGCTAAACAGCAGTTTCAGAAGCATTTCAAATAAACGAAAGGCAACCTCCGAATGGTTTCGTTTCTGTGGAGAAAATCATCCCCAAGCTAGCAAATTAACATTCGCAAAGTCACTTTACCAAACTAAAATGTCCAACGAAAGCATTGTCGACCCTAAACAACAATGCTTCCACCTGACTTTAAACGTTCATCAGCAAGATTTTGGAAGCCAAGTCATCAATATTCTAATAAGTGTTTTAAACACAGTATTTTCTGTCACAGCTGTGTTAGAAAACTCGCTTCTTCTCGCCGCAATTTGGAGAAATTCTTATCTTCATCAACCATCGTTTATTTTGCTTGGTTGTCTTGGAGTTACTAACTTACTTACAGGGTTGATAAGTCAACCAGTTACAGCTGTATATGCTATTGCTAAACAGCTCGGTGTCTTTACTTTGACTTGTAATGCTTTTATTGCTACTATTCTTGTGACAGTAGTTCTGGATGGCGTATCAATTCTTACCCTCACCACAATTAGCCTGGATCGTTTTCTTGCGTTGCATTTCCACCTCAGATACAACGAGATCGTTACCGTGGAGAGAGTGTTCAAGGTGTTCGCCTGTTTCTGGTTCCTGATGGTAGTCCCAATAGTGCTACGTGCATTGTTGCTCACCATTCCATTCACATTTATACTGGCGATCTGTGTTTCTCTGTGCACTTCGGCAATTCTGTTCTTTTACTGGAAGATCTACCAAATCACCAAACGACATCGGGCTCAAATACAAGACCTTCAGAACGCAATGCAGCACGCAAGTGGTACTACTAACGAAGGAATTATCAAAATCAAAAAGTCTTCCATGTCTTTCTTTATAGTGACGGGAATATTCTTCATCTGTTCCCTGCCCTACGTAGTGTTCTGCACAGCCTTCGTGGCGTATGGCTACATAGGGTTCGTTGTTCCTTTGGGTGACATTTCAACAACAATCGTCATGATTAACTCGTCTATCAACCCTATTGTCTATTGCTGGCGCTTAAGACATATTCGGCAGGCTATAAAGAGAGAACTGAGTAACATTTCAAGATGTGTAAGATTCAAAAGCTAGAGTAGAAGAAAATGGCTATATTTAAATTGAAAGGGTTGCAATCGACATTCTACATCCGGTATACTACAATCTACATCCGGTATACTTTATTAACTTTTTGTGTTGTATCAAGATATATACAGGTTATTAAACTTTCATGTATTTGTGAACATGAATAAGAATTTGTTTCAATTAAGACAGTCTGTCAGACTTGTAGTATACTCCAATAGGCATATCCAAACTGGACTTTCATTCACGGATCACTGATTAAGAATGGAGAGATCTGGGTAAGCATTGTTCCTTATCGGGCTATATCCGGGGAAAGGCTCGATTGGGTTTTTAATCCGGTAGAAATTATGAAATTCGTTATCCAAAAGTGTATGTGTACTTCTTTTATGAAACTTATAAACAATCGAGAGCATTTTAGTTCGCCTAAAAGCTGGCCTTTAATTTATGCGGCCGTTGATAAACAAACTAATCATAACATTGGCGCAAAGCACCATGGGCTCGGACACAGGGTCTTTAATTTAAGTAACTCATCAATATTAATCTGTTTTGAAAAATACTTCATTTTAACACATCTATCTAAAACACATTGTAGTAAGTTCGGGAGTTGATGCCCCATAAACAGACAGTCCATATCTAACTTTAGATAGCACAATAGCTTCAAATAAATGGTCCACCTCATCTTGGCTGTATCCTTCTTTCCATAAAGTTCTTATCAAAGGCACGTGTACGAGATCGGTAGTGTCATTAGCAGAAACCTGTTTGTAAATGCTATTTTTCACTTCCAATTGATTGTCGATTTTTCTAAATCATCCTTTTGAACATATCAAACAATTTATCGAGAAAAGTGTCGTTCCTGAGAGCTCCCTGTGATATTCCATATATGGTCAATATATTCCATATATGGTCAATATATTCCATATATGGTCAATATATTCCATATTTGGAAAGCAGGACGGATCGTCGAATACTAAAACACGTTCAGGAAGTATAGCGAGCCGGCAGAAGAGAGGCGGATACAACGTAGGCTACAGGAAGTGCGATTAAAAAAATCGAATCGTTTTTTGAAGATTCGATAGCGAAATTTGAAAAGGATGAGCGTATGCCTCTCTAGCATCTAGTCAGTCCCAAATATTACTCTGAACGACAACAATTGTTTGATATGGATTGTTTGCCATGCAGTACAGTAAAGTATTTCCCATGGGATCTCAATCCATCGTACAGAAACAATATCTCAGGGTTGGAAACAATATCTCAGGGTTGGAAACAATATCTCAGGGTTGGAAATATTCCGCAATGTACTGAACTTAATATCCTAGGTGTTACCTTCCAGCAGGACTGTAAATTCTCTACTCATGTAAGAAAGAAACTTACGGAGGCGAACAAATGTCTTTTTATCCTAAGAACCCTAAGAAAAGAAGGATTGGACCATGCAGTCAGAAATCGACCACTTTTTTAATTCTATAATAGTACCTAAGGAAACTTATGGCCTACCTGTATACGGCTCCTCTGATCCTGACTTATCTATCATCCAGTGTTTTCTAGACAGATGTTTTAAAAGAAACTATACTACTAGTCACTTACGAATCAGATAATTACTCCAGAGGTGTGACAGACAGATTTTCAGTAAAGTCCGCAATAATCCTAATCACCCTCGGACTCAGCTTATGCCTAAAATTAAACCTTCTTCCATCAATCTCAGAAAACAATCCTCCCTTTAGCCTAAAATAACCACCTCTCGCTTCAATAATTCGTTTGTAAATAGATTAATCTTCAGATATAACATGGCCCTTTAACTGGACCATTATTACACTTACTATAACTTATATTATGATATATTATATTATATTTGTCGCATGACTATATTACAGTAAGACTCGGTATGTATTTACCAGTAGTTGAGAAATAAAGACATTATTGTTATTGTTGTTGTTGTTGTTACAAGTGGATACCTGATACCTGTCAAACATTACCTGTTATATTGTCCCAGTTTACTTACCTCGGCTGCAGTGTGCCTAAAGAATTTCTGGTCTAATTCTAACGAATCTGACAAGCTAATGTTTTTACTTCGTGGATGTACAAATGTTGACTTTAATTCAAATTGTAAATTATTCCTTGCTGTTCAAGATTTTATTTCCGCTACATCTCGCTTTTCAGTTCATATGTAATGTTATTTATTTTCTGTTGTTTCTGTTTTGCTCCCGACTTCCTCTGTTGAAATGTGTGCAATACTTGTACGAGAGCCTCCCAGATGAGCTTCTGCTCTTGGGGCAATTGTATGGAATAAATATGTTTAAATTAATTTATTTATTTTAATTAAAAAAGTGGATACCGCTAACAATAATCAAACACGCAAAATACAATGGCGACTTGATTTTTAAGAAACCAACACAAGTTCAAATGCCTTCTGATCAATCTAGTTATAACATAGGATAAAACGAAAATCAATAGCGAAGTGTACAGAAGCAAAATTAGATCCCATCTCTGCTCCCCCTACCCCCTCACGGGCGCTGTAGGATACGGGGGCAGAGTCACTGCAGAGTCCCACCCATACCGGTTCACTCGTATGAGTTTCTCAAATCATATCACCTTCAGCGGAGCTTTTTATAGCTAAAATTGGAGGCTTCAATCATCCATGTGGGAGACATTTATAGATGGACACGAAAGTTGTTTAATATCAACGCGATGTATTCGTGAATGGATATCTAAGAAATGAATGTTTTAAGGTAATAAGTAATAGATGGGCATATATGCATATATGCTTTTCCACCCCTCCCCCCTCAGTTTTGCAAGGTTCGTAGATGTTACTCCAAATTTGCAACCAATATGTTGTGTTCGTCGTGTTTAGTACCAAAACTATGAGTTTTAAGCTGCAAATTCATTCAACGACGTCTAAATGGGGAGGGTCCCGTTAATAACAGGTAATGCATATGCTTTTCCACCCCTCCCCCCCCCTCCCTCAGTTTTGCAAGGTTCGCAGATGTCACTCCAAATTTGTAACCAATATGTTGTGTTCGTCGTGTTTAGTACCAAAACTATAATTTTAGCGCTACAACTTTATTTAATCCAGTTCTGGACAGGGAAATATAAAATGAAACTGTCCCAGCATGCTTTGCGGCCAAAACGAAAAGGGCGATGGATTTTTACGGGTAGAAGGGAACATCGTAGAGACATGGGGTTTTCACCAAAACGTAAACCATACAAAACTACAGGGGATCTTCTTAATTTGGTAGACATTGAAGTTCAGGGGGAGGGGGGATGACAGGCAAATTAAAATTTCAAAACGGCTTAACCCCCCCCCCCCCTGAACTTCATATGCGCGAGTTTTACATAAAAAAATATCTCACAGGATGAAAGTGCCTCAGATAGGATGGTTAGTATTTCCCCTAGCTATGCGCCACATACCAAACATTAAACTATGAATTACAAATATTCCCTTCCCCACCCCCTGGAAATGGTATACCCAATTCTTTTTGCAAAATGTCTTGGGAATGTCATTCATGACAAAACTGATCGGTTTCTAAATTTTCAAATTCAACACCGAAACGACAGAATTAACGTTAAACAGTTGCCCAGGCCCCGCTCGGCCAAGGAAAAAGCGAGAAAAAACGCCCACCCCCCCCCCCCCCCCCTAAACTTCATTTGCGCGAGTAATACATCAAGTTGTGCGAAACTATATAAGATAGGCTGTTTTTTATTTCATTAACTATTCGCTACATACCAAACATTATTTAATTAACTAATGAATTATTTAATGATTGTATTATTTCTATGATTATCGTTAGGAATTATTATTATTATTATTATTATTATTACTATTATTATTATTATTATTAATAGCAGGAACCCGCGGAACCTACAAGAAATCAACAAATATGATATAGTAGCAGTCTAGCCGACTGACCGGCTACTGACACAATGCAATGGCGCCAGATTGTGTACTAGCTATAGAGGTTTTGCACCACCACGTGATGGCAGCCATGTTGGTGGCCAGAACAATGAGATTTGTTCAATCATGTGAAAAATTAAATCTCAAAGGAATAACATTCTATTGTTCTGGCCACCAACATGGCTGCCATCACGTGGTGGTGCAAAACCTCTATAGCCTGATTTTCAGACGGTCGAGGTCGTCCGCTCACTTCCTCCCACCTCCCCGTCTGATGGACTTTGGCAGAAACGAAAGTTTTATTTTTAGAGAACTGAGGTATGCGTGGAATGTCCAGTGGAGCCTGCATAAGGACAACCCAAATGGCGGACGATACAAACGGACTTGATATGGCTTTGGTTTCGACATTTCTGAATTATTTCCCGAACAGAGAAAGGCAATATTATCCCTCGTTTCCCGGAAGGACCTTGACCATCACAGCTGCATCTATAGGCGACGACCAGGTAGAGAATCGAGAAAGGAGAAATTATGTAGTCTTCTACAACTTCTACAGATCGTCAGAATCACGGCTCTTTCATGCACTGCAGAATATGTTCTACAGCTTCAAACTTATAGAAACAGAACGTGGAGAAACATGTTGTCCTCAGACGTATACCGGGAAAGTCTTAGATAGGTATCTAAGACCTTTGAACGAGTAGCTGCTACTCAGACAATGAACTACCTCATTACAAACGACCTTTTGGCTCAGCTGCTACAGTCTGCGTACAGGCGCTTTCACAGCACTGAAACGGCCCTTCTACGCGTGTTCAACGACGTCTTGTGTGCAATCGATAAACATCACGAAGTGATTCTGGTACTTCTAGACTTGTCGTCGGCGTTTGACACTATCGACTATGCCGCCCTCTTAGAAATACTCCAATATCGATACGGGATAAATGGTACAGTTCTTCAATGGTTTCCCTCGTACCTTCTACAGATCGTACCCAGTCGGTCATGGTTAAGGATACTTTCTCTTCTGATAGAATATTGCGCTATGGTGTCCCACAGTGTCCGTGTTGGGTCCATTTTTGTTCTCACTTTTCTTTGCTCCATTGGAGGATGTGATCACCGCTCATGGATTGGATTGTATGATGTACGCGGACGACACACAACTCTATGTGTCTATCAATTCCCTCCATGATCGTTCTGCAATATTGTCCAAGCTTGAATTGTGTGTGAAAGATATTATTTGGTGTACTTCCAATGGCCTTGCGTGTAACCCTAGTAAAACTGAAGTTGTCCGTCTTACATCTCGATATACCTCTCAATGTGAACATATTTCGGGAGTAAATGTGGATGGTGTCCTTATTTATCCTAAACTGGCTGCACGCGACCTTGGAGTTACTGTGGATAGTCACTTTTCTTTGTCGCCTGTTGTTCAGCTTTTGGAACAGGGAAAACAATATTGTTTTGCCAACCACGGGGCCAAAGTTCAAGGCAATTACAAATTTAGATTGATCAAAAGACCAGTTTAAAATCTTTATCACTCGTAATTTTATGATCAGTTATGCCGCAACCGGGTTTAACTTTATTATTTGTTAAAACATA
The DNA here is from genome assembly GCA_030867875.1 of Actinernus sp. WN-2022. NCBI lineage: Eukaryota > Metazoa > Cnidaria > Anthozoa > Actiniaria > Actinernidae > Actinernus > Actinernus sp. WN-2022. The sequence goes on along the minus strand of JAOWCC010001634.1, from coordinate 128,858,478 downwards.
TATAAATTATACTTGTCTGAAATCAACAGCTTTTCAAAGGAAATGTAATTGTAAATAAATGTAATTATGAAAAAAGCGACGCAGTGTCGACAATATGTCGGTGCCGGGGTATCGGTCGACTATCGATGAACTATCAAGCATCGAGTCTCGACCGATATATCGGTAGTGTCTATCGATAATCGGCCGATACCAGACCGACTCTCTGTGAGATATCGACCGATATGTCGATAGACACTCGGTCGATACTCGACTAATACCACACCGACCATCTGTGAGGTATCGCGGACCGATATCTCGATGATCCACCGACATATTGACCGATACCCCCTATTCTTTGTATGATACCATTTTTTTTGTTAGAAATTCAGAGAACCAACCTACTAAATCATCGATGATATTTAGGATTTTAAAGTACGTCTGTGTTTAGTTATGTAAGTAACCTATTTACCTACAACCCGTATCTAATAAAAATACAGAATTATACTTTGAAAAATCTGACACTCACAAATCCCCGTACCCTCCTACAATTTGTAAAATTAAATCGGCTTCCCGTCTTCGTATAGACATATTATTTTAGTTGTACAAAGCGGTAATGCGTAAGGTGACTTAAACTCGGCAGTGAAAAATAATTCGGATCAATAGAGCAAGTTAGTAGGAACAATAAGATACTGTCAACGGCCTGCATTGAATTAATTCTGAGGGGCATTTTGTTGTCGCTGTTTTAGACATCTGTATCAAGCTTGGGCTTCATGAAGAAACACAAGTGAATTTTCAAATGTCTGAAGAAAAATCATGCCAATGTACTGACATTACCTTTCAACTGATATTGTTTCTTGGCTAAACCAGGCCTGGATCTCCCTGGATAAACGTACTTTACCTTGACACCACAAACACAAGAGTATTTCAAAAATAACATATATTTGAGATGTGCTTCCGTTCTATAATCAACTTGAACAAATAAACATATGTTTCTGTTTTTCCTCTATCAATTCTAAATTCTGATATTCGTAAAAAGCCTTTAAATCTAAGTACAGTGCTACAAAAATAATTCACCAAAGAATTGTGGCCGATTTTTAAAATGATATTTTCAAATTGTGTCCGGGTAAATCTTCTAATTATTCATTTTCCTGCTATATTTACTGAGGGGAAAAAGGTGCCCTCGATAACAACCTTCCAATACGTGGGACTTGCGTAATGCATTATCTTCACCTGCCAGACAAACGTACGTCATGACTGATAATTTGCCACACGCAACGCTAAACAGCAGTTTCAGAAGCATTTCAAATAAACGAAAGGCAACCTCCGAAAGGTTTCGTTTCTGTGGAGAAAATCATCCCCAAGCTAGCAAATTAACATTCGCAAAGTCACTTTACGAAACTAAAATGTCCAACGAAAGCATTGTCGACCCTAAACAACAATGCTTCCACCTGACTTTAAACATTCATCAGCAAGATTTTGGAAGCCAAGTCATCAATATTCTAATAAGTGTTTTAAACACAGTATTTTCTGTCACAGCTGTGTTAGAAAACTCGCTTCTTCTCGCAGCAATTTGGAGAAATTCTAATCTTCATCAACCATCGTTTATTTTGCTTGGTTGTCTTGGAGTTACTAACTTACTTACAGGGTTGATAAGTCAACCAGTTACAGCTGTATATGCTATTGCTAAACAGCTCGGTGTCTTTACTTTGACTTGTAATGCTTTTATTGCTACTATTCTTGTGACAGTAGTTCTGGATGGCGTATCAATTCTTACCCTCACCACAATCAGCCTGGATCGTTTTCTTGCGTTGCATTTCCACCTCAGATACAACGAGATCGTTACCGTGGAGAGAGTGTTCAAGGTGTTCGCCTGTTTCTGGTTCCTGATGGTAGTCCCAATAGTGCTACGTGCATTGTTGCTCACCATTCCATTCACATTTATACTGGCGATCTGTGTTTCTCTGTGCACTTCGGTTATTCTGTTCTTTTACTGGAAGATCTACCAAATCACCAAACGACATCGGGCTCAAATACAAGACCTTCAGAACGCAATGCAGCACGCAAGTGGTACTACTAACGAAGGAATTATCAAAATCAAAAAGTCTTCCATGTCTTTCTTTATAGTGACGGGAATATTCTTCATCTGTTCCCTGCCCTACGTAGTGTTCTGCACAGCCTTCGTGGCGTATGGCTACATAGGGTTCGTTGTTCCTTTGGGTGACATTTCAACAACAATCGTCATGATTAACTCGTCTATCAACCCTATTGTCTATTGCTGGCGCTTAAGAAAAATTCGGCAGGCTATAAAGAGAGAACTGAGTAACATTTCAAGATGTGTAAGATTCAAAAGCTAGAGTAGCAGAAAATGGCTATATTTAAATTGAAAGGGTTGCAATCTACATTGAGTGAAATTCCTTCCTTTTTCCGGTATACTTTATTAACTTCCTGTGTCGTATCAAGATATATACAGGTTATTAAACTTTCATGTATTTGTGAACATGAATAAGAATTTGTTTCAATTAAGACAGTCTGTCAGACTTGTAGTATACTCCAGTAGGCATATCCAAACTGGACTTTCATTCACGGATCACTGATTAAGAATGGAGAGATCTGGGTAAGCATTGTTCCTTACCGGGCTACCCAGTTTGATAGATCTGGTTTCAGACAAGTTTGAATAGTAGACTACAAGCAGCAAACTATGGAAGTTTACTGTAAGGAAGGTGGTTCAATAGGAGTGCTGATAGAGAGGTTCAATTTCAGTCGTTCTGGATATATTTCTTAAATATTTATTGCACAGGTGGGAATAGACATTATTATCTATCCGGTCTTCATAGGTAATTATGTTAAATCTAGATCGAGACAAGACATAAATGCAACCTGCTAAAAATTACACATACTAGCATCTATCAAGTACTCTGGCAGTTTCCCTCCAAAAGAGCCGCACTGACAGATTGATGGCATACTTTATCCACCGCGTATTTAGCTCCGCCCCCTTAGCTATATCATTAATATGTCCCACTACCATTCGAAAATTTAAAGTTTTGATGGCGAAAAAGTCTGATTTGGGGGATACCCTGCATAACAGTGATATATTGATTTTTTTACGTGATGGTCTCTTGTTTTTTTACCTTTTGCGGAATCTTAAATGATTGCGAAGAACTTAAATTAGTTTCTATCTCCTTAAAAGAAGCTTGTTGCACAAAATGACGGCCATATTATCATGGGGGAGGAGCTTGGTACTGCGTTCTGGTTGGACTAACTTGTTGCTTAATTGACATTATTTCATACTTAACACGGTTTTCTTTGTTATTCATGAGGCTTTATTTTCCATACATACCAGTTAAATTAACAAGTAACTAAAAGCCCGGGGAGGGATTTGATATTTAGTAGGGAAGAGCGGGGCTGATGAATTGAATTAAATTACTCAATACGTATTCAAGGCTTTATCTAGATACAGCCCGTTGAACCCGGGCTTTATCTAGATAAAGCCCTTGAATACGTATTAATAAGTAATTCAATTCAATTCATCAGCCCCACTCTTCCCTGCTACATATCAAATCCCTCCCGGGGCTGCCTATAAGTTTTATTCACAACCTGTTTTTACCATTTAAATTTAATCAAATGTCCAACTATGAAATACTGAAGTCCATCGGTGGGAACGAATTGAAATCACGGATCAGTACTATCAACTAAAAGTCGGTATAATATAATTTTTTTAAATCATCAAACTAAACATACCTTCATCTGATTCACTATATTTTCGGCGCGGAGTCACGTAGAAAACATCCTTCTTAATAGCTTCGCTGGGGCACTTCTTCACGTAATACTCGTACAAGCGATTAAAATAAATTCATGAATAGCAAACTACTAATGCAAAACTGTGGCTTCCAAAGAAGCAGTTTGATTTTTTTAAGAATTATGATTACTTTAACACGGAAATTCTGTCAATTGTGAAATACCGCACCACTGGAATACCGAGAGTTACGTAATATTTCATTTAAACATTACGTGCTTTGTTTACTATTTCAAAAGGTATTAATTATACCTCTCATTTTATCTTCTCATTATCATCTATTTCTTTTCATATGCCGATTTATGTATCACAGCAATTGTTCGATGTAAGAAAACCTTGTTAATCATGAAATAAGTCTCGTGCAATCGAAGTTTAGAAACTACCAAGGGCCTTGTTTGCTTTTTCTAAAGATCAAAGAACTGTTTTCTCATAGGAAAGTGTTTTTTTTGTGTGAAAACCTTGTCAATCATGAAATAAGTCAGTTAAATACCTCGAACCTCAGGGGGTTGTATCTGGATAAAAGCTGAGGTTCGAGGTATTTAACTCTTCCTTAATCCCTCGGTTCTAGGTATTTAAGAGGGCACCATGTGAAAACCGTGCAACCTGAACAAATGAGTCTACATGGTACATCTCAGATTTTGTGATATTTTGTACATATATTACTATTGGCCTGGCATTAGACTTGGTCAAGGTCAATGGTCTCTTGGTCAATGGTCTCTTGACTTGGTAGAATATTTTGGAAAACTTCCAAAAACTGTAAGAGATATGGGGGTCAGTACGAGCTGCCTCGGTTTGAGGGCTATTTCCACTTTGTATTTTTAGTCATGTTTACAGGAAATTTTTGAACAAACCATAAAAGCTATATACACAAAACGTCTCTACAGCATAAACACGACCAATTGCAATTTAATTATGATATAAGTGCCAAAAAATATTCAGTATTCAAGGATTAAGGCTTTCATGTACAAGTGACTTCCGAAATTATTTTTCAAAAAGTCAAATTTTAGGGTCAAATGACATTCGAATACTATCGATGCGGCGAAATTGTAGAAGATGAGACAGTTATTATTTTGTAGATCAGTCATTTGGAAATACAAATGGGGACTAAAAAGTTTGAAAAGTTTATTCAGCTTAGGAGCAGTGAGGCCAAAGTAACATACTCCCCCAACGCCCGGGCCCTACGTAAATAAACAATCAACGCCAGAGGTAAGCTGTATCGTGTACAGAATAACGGGACAAATAACGGACAGGAATGAGAAACATAGCCCTAAAATAACTGGGTGATAAATTTATTTGTCACTTATGCCTATGGTTTTGCAATTAACAATCAACTAATTAACAATCAACTTCAAAATAAGAAAAATGAGTAATACGAAGGATGAATCAGCGATAAATGCATACCTGATTCTAGCCATATTTGTGCTCTCCTCCCCAGCTCTGTCATGGTCTCGAAGCCACAACTTACGATAATTATCTTCTTGTCGATTTTAAACCGAAAGAACATTTACCAGCTTTTATAGGTATTTATTGTACTTGCGGAAAAAATACAGGAATGGCTTTGTAGCAGCCGCCATTTTGTTTAGGACTAACTGTTGTGCACCACAGGTAGCCGAACACAGATGTGTAGATTCCATGTGGGCCCAACATATATACCAGTTTGTGTTATTTATAATGAAATATTTATGAATCTCATGAAACAACGTATGTTGCTATTGCTACAAACTAATCTAAGAAAAGGGTTCAGAAAACATGAACGATGGGTGAACGATGAACATGAACGATGGGTGAACGATGAAACATATGGTGTGGATCGTGACAGACTTTATCCAGACTCGCGAGCACGAAGCTGAATTACGCGGAATTACGCTGAATTTACATATACATGTATGTTCGGGGCGCTTGTTCAGACTGCTGTTTATAGGTACACACGGTAAGCCACGCAGTTGACCAGCGCCAAGATACTAGCCAAAAGATCGCGGGCTTGCGTGAGACAGGACCGCCATTTTACGTGATCATCCGAGGCACGAGGGATCGAAAAGGCGGAGGCGTGAACCACTGCCCTTCTCTGTTTCTCTTAATGTTTCCTGGGTGGCTAATTGAACGAGCAGGAAGCATAACAATGTTTTGCTGCACGGGTGGCTAAACGTTGTTGCAGAAAAAACTAACACATGCGCACTGTGTCAAATTGTCTTGCCGGTGGGGTCTGGATTTGTGTTGCTAAGAAACACACATACTGTGTGACACTGGATCCTTGTAAATATTCCTCCATGGCCAACGTGGAAACATTGTTGCGGAAGCAAATCTTGTCTCATCGAAACAAAAATATGTCTTTGAAATGCTTCAGAAGCATGTTTTCCTTCCTGGAAGATTGATTTTTTTAGCACAATTTTCCCGCGGACTTTGACTAAAAACACGATTGCACGCTTCCCAGCACAGCTACATCCCACAAATTTCGATCAGTTAATCTTTTACCTGGTATCTTAAGTTTGTATCTGAAGAATATTTCAGAAATTCGATTTTACGGATTTTATTTCGCATCGGATTCCCATACGAACACTGTATTTCGCGCCATGTTTGCACCCCTTTCAAAATGTCGGAATTAACCGCGGACTGGTCTATTACCTTAAAACTGTAAATACATACGTTTTTCTTTGTGTACGATGGTGGTAGTTTCTCAGCTGTAGGATGTCCGGTGTCCGCGGGGAACAGGATTTAAGGACACGTGACTTGTCCCTTCGTGTGTACAAAAAAACATCTGGAAAGGAATTAAACAAATAATAACACTTAAGGACGGTGCCTACTATTGTCAGCGCGCACGCCGTTCTGCGCATCTTGCGTCCAGCGGGTCATCCCGCGGGTCATCCCGCGAGACAGGCCATTTGCAGAACTATTTTGAAAAAGCTGTGTTAATTGTGTAATTTGACAGACAGAAACATGAAGGATTTTAAAATACGGTCGAAAGATATGCTTGAGAAATGAACGATTTGGTAAATCTTTAAATTCCAGTATACGGCCACGAAAGACAATTTTCAGCTGAAAGTGAAATGGTATTAAAACTAAAAGAGCCGACCATTTCAATGATTTATCGTGGGGAGATGGTCGAAGAATCGTAGATTTAGGAGATTTACCCGACCAATTGAATGAAGGTTGTTTGGACTGCCATGAATCGCTGCTGTCTTTTCGCCCAACGCCTTGTGCTTTAGGCCTGTCGATGCTTTCGAGTTTCGTCAGTTTCTCCAAACATGGACTGGACCGAGTATAAACAATGTGTGAATACGGTTAAATAAGCTTTGTGAAAACGGGTAAACCTCTTGGAAATCCAAAGAAGAATGAAAAAGAAAGGACTGTATGGGGTTTGAGCACAAAGGAAGCAGTAACAGGTTTGATTTTCAATGAAGAAAGTCGAAAGACGGGACTGACACTTTTCCCCACCGCCATCTTGAAAATCTCCCAGAATGCAATAAAAGAAACCAATTTTTAGACTTACTAGGGAGACCTTGGTAAAAAATGTCAGTTTTTGAGAATAAAATTAGCGATAAAGAGGCCTACCGTCCACATAACTTTTTAAAACGCGTGGATACCCCCATTTTTTCTTTTTGTAATCTATAATATAGAAGCTAAACAACGTTTACATATATTTTTTGTCTTTATAAAATTGAAACTTGTTGTCCGTTTCAGCAAAAAATATACGTCTGTTCATGGTCACTAATGAGGCTTACAAAGCAAAATTTGTACAAAAAATGTAAATCGTTGTAAGATAAATGGTTTGATTGGCATCCTTTGTGAAGAACGCTTTGTCTAACGTTTTTTGCCCTAATATTTTGCCAGATAACCAAAAATATTAATCGAATAAAAAAATAGTTTCTCGGACAAAGAAAAATGCTGAGTCAGCACTTTTTTCGATTTTCATCCTTAATTATCTCTCTTAAACGTATGTGTACCCCATAAATTTTTTTCTGATTTCAAAATCTCCTTAGGGGCTTCAAACAATCCATATAGATTTTTAGAAAATAAATTGGTTTGCAATTAGTAGGCACCGTCCTTAAACCACTAAATCTACCTACTAAAATTATAAAAGATAATGCTGAAATAAAAGATACCAAGGATATTGCTATTGCATTTAACGATTATTTTTTTACCATTGGTAAACATTTAATAAATTCAACCCATCTGTTAATGTATCACCTTTAACCTACTTGAGTCCTCCTCTTGCACACAGCTTCTATCTGTTTCCTGTTATTTCTATTGAAATAGAAGAAGAAATTGATAACTTCAATAGACATGTAACTAAATCATCTGGACCCAACAGTATTCCTACTAAGCTATTAAAAATACTGAAAGTCTGTTTATCGAAGCCTTTAGAAATCTTTTTTAATTGTTCGTTTACTTCTGGTATAGTTCCTGACAATTTTAAAGTAGCTCGAGTAATTCCAGTTTATAAAAAAGGCCAAAAAACCATTTTGAGTAACTATCGCCCCATTTCTCTTCTTTCTATATTTAACAGACTTTTAGAAAATACTAATGTATAACAGGCTAATTAATTTTATTGATAAGAATACTATTCTTTATAACAAACAGTTTGCAATTGGTTTTCGTTCTAATCTATATCATTCTACGATTCATGAAATTAGCCTTACAACTGATAAAATTTAAAATGCAATTGATCATGGACAATATTCCTATGGGCTCTTCTTGGATTTTAGTAAAGCTTTTGGCACTGTCAATCATTCTATCTTGCTTAATATATGAGAACAGTATGGAATACGAGGCATTACAAAAGACTGGTTCTACTCCTATCTGAGCAATAGGAGACAATTTGTTTCAATTGACAGTAATGTGTCTAATGAATAAAATATATGTTATGGTGTTCCACAGCATCTGTTCTTGGTCCACTTCTTTTTCTTCTCTATATTAATGACTTTAAAAAATGTTCTGATAAACTCGATTTTCACCTTTTTGCAGATGATTCTAATATATTTTACACAAATAAAAGCTTGCTTTTACTAGAAACAATGCTAAACGGTCAGCTTGAAAGTGTTACTACATGGCTATCTACCAATCAACTATCACTTAACATTGACAAACCCAATTTTGTAATTTTACATCCACCTCAGAAAAAAGTAAATTTTGAGCTAAAATTATATATCAATAATACGTTAATTAAACAAGAGTCATATATTACATATCTGGGCATAATGATAGATGCTCATCTTAATTGGAAGCAACACATTAATTACATCTAAGAAATTAAGAAGAATCATTGGCATATTATGTTGATGTAAAATTTCTAGTACAATTATATTATTGATTGATTTACCCATTTCTGACATATGGCTTAATTGTATGGGGTAATACCTACACCTCCACCATCCACCCAATTATCGTACTGCAAAAAAAAAGCAATAAGGGTCATACTTTCTCAAGTTATAATGAACAAGGAGACGCAGGCCAGATTCGAGATGAAGCAGGCCAAACAAAAGGCGTACCACGACAAGTTAGTCATATCGCTTCCACCGCTCAACGCCTGTGAGGCAGTGCGTGTGAAAAAAACGGCGAGTAGAAACCGGCGAAGGTTATCGAGGTGGCCGATACGCCCCAGAGCTACATTGTGGAAACCCCTGATTGAGCTGTCTATCGCCTAAATCACATAAAACTTACATAAGTATGCGTCAGCTCAAGAGCAATCACCACCGATCGAGCGACAACACTAGCAACGAGGAACAGCAGAGTGAGGAGGCAACATCACAACCTCGGGACCCGGGCTCAGAGTACCGTACTCATTCAGACAGGCTGATTAAAATAGAAAAAGCTACTACGTTAGGATTTGATAGTTGTGGATAATGTTCTTTAATAGTTATCAGGCCCAGACTGAGAGACTGAATTTACTTTATCTATTTTGTTGACTTGTTGTTAAAAATAATTAGGATTAATATTTGTTTTTCTTTTAGGGGGAGTTGTAATATATCCAATCTGACTTATGTTAATTATGATTATGACATATGATACTTGTCACACAATACATGCTTGTAAGAAGCTCATCTTAGATTATTGAAGAGATTAAACTAGACGCTGTTCAGAGAATATACGCTCTCTCTCTTCTCTCGATTCTAATACAAAATACTACTAATGAACGATGATCAAACTAACATAAAATAATAGCTATTCAGATCAGAATAATATGTCATATGCGGCTTGTAAAGAATACTGGGAACATCTGAGACCATGCTCGCATTACAGTCAGAACACGTTGTTTACCTGTGAACCCTTGCCCTAGGTGGGTGAGAACTCGTCGTTTACCTGGGGACATGTTTACTGACGGTTAGGGTTAGGTTAGTAGTAAAAAAGTGAAAGTAATCCAGGAGCCTCACTACTCTTGCTACTACTAATAATAATAATACAAGATTTATATAGCGCTATTTCCAAAATGTCCAAGAGCACTTTACAATGTTTGGCTCTACTAGATAAATGAATATATAGAACTATAATCTAAAACCACCCTAACTAATGTTAAAAATATTATGCTCAAAATTGTAAGTTAAGAAATGGTGATTGTTAAAAAAATTGATAGATACATTAATATAATAACATTTGGCTATGAAAAAGAAAAAGGAAATTCAGCAATAAGCTTTCTTAAAAAGAAATGTATTTTTAAAACTAGAAACTGAGGGGCTACATTTCAGTTCTAACGACAACGCATTAAATAGACGCGGCGCACACACTGAAAAGGCACGGTGACCGTAAATTATAAGACAACTCTCTTAATAGCATCTTGTTTGCAGAACGAAGGCAGCGCTGCGATATGTATGGCTCCAAAAGTTCCTTAAGATAACTAGGCGCAAATTATTAACTGCCTTGTAAGTAAAGAGCAGGATTTTAAACTCACTGCGCTGATACAATGGGAGCCGCCAAGCACTCGACAGCCACATGACACCCCCCCCCCCCCCTTATTTTGTATTGTTGTTATTTTAGGTTTTATAATTTAAGTATGTATATGATGGAGTGTGAAAGGTGTTGAGGAATATTTAAAAAGGACTATGCTTTAAAGGCTCATCTCGAAAAGAGTAAAATTCCATGATCAAGAAAAAAAGAATATACTTGTGAAACCTGTGGCAAAATATTTCAAAACTACAGCCGATTCCAAATACATGGGAATCAAAAGAAGCCATGTACCCCAGATGCGGTAGATTATGCCTGAGGGTGTTACAAAGAAAGGGGACCATCTTGAGAAACTTAAGACTCCTTGTGTGAAGGAGCCAAAGGAATACTTATGTAGCCAATGCGGGAGTAAGTTGAGTTACAGCTTCACGTTGTGGCGGCACAAAAAATATAATTGTTGCGCCAGACAGGGGGTAAGAAGAAAGTAAAACCCGTCGAAGATCTGTTTGGCGAAAACTTAATCCTATTCACGTAATGCATGGGGCTTTCCCTAATTAAAAATACGAGTTGAAGTTGTTTTAATTAAATAAAAGATATATAATGTAGTATATGATGATACCCGCTATATTATACGTGGTAAAGGAACATTTAGAAAAGTTAAATCTCACCCTTTCAGGCAAGAACTAATTACGGTCTCTTTAACATTAGATTATTCAAAGGACTAAAAATATGGAATTATATAGATGTACACACTAAAACACTCTCAATCACAGCCTTCAAACTAAAGTTTAAGCATAGTTTCATCGAGAAGTATTAATTTCACCATACAGAATTCGTATTCACTTGTACCTAATTTCACGCATATATTTCTACACCGTGTAATTATGGACTAGCTCTATTGTTCCCTACTGTTCCCTACTATTGTTACATATATTGTTCTCTACTTTAATGTTATAAACTAGTGTTAATTATTGTATTCTTTCTTGTTACATGTTTGTATTTTTTTATTTCCTATGTGTTGTTGTACCGGCCTACAATTTTTGACTACTCTATAAACGGGTTTCCTGGCTTGGTTAGCCATAAAGCGATTTGCCTTCAGGCTCTTACAAATGTAATATATTAGATTATGAAAAATCATACAACACCAGTCGAGTTCATGAATTACTCATGAAAAAAATTAACAATCGAGAATACAACCGCGACGCCAAGAAAGATTACTACTTTTTAGTTGTAAGTAAACACAACCCGAGAGAGGTCATTGTTAATAGCGTCCTCGGTCTTTCACAATTGTGCCAAATGTTCATTCGTTTCCTTTTCAAATTTGTTGGAAGAAGAATAAGGTACCACGATACGAACCGATAGATAACAAAATTAAAATGTTTTTACACTGTTGGAAACAGACTTCTTCGAACCCAATTGAGCTTTCTCTTCGAGAAGGTATTTAAGTACGAACCCGTGATGTAGTAAGTTGTTATATTGAAGATTTAATTTTAGCTTATTATATGTGCTGTGATAATCCTTACAAAGTGTTAGTCGATTTTCAGTTTATTTGTCAAATCTGAAAACGAGGAATACTACATAGATTATGATGATCGGAAGCACTTTAGAAGGGCATCGATCTATTCTAGGGAAAAGATGGTTGATGATGCTTTGCATGGCAAGAGAATAGATAAATTAGATTGCGAAAGAATCATATACATTTTCAAACAAATTCAAGAGCTTTGTTGCCCCAATGATTCGAAGCGAATAATGAAACTGGATTTCGTGTTGAGAACAATTATGGAAAATCCCTGGTCCGAACAGTTTCGGCTGCCTCATAATGAGAAGACCATAAAATAATACGACGCTATAAGTATAGCAGTCATTGATATGCAAAGGAAATATTTATTGAGCGAGTTCTGCATAATTTTTTTTAGGTCGGGTTTTGTCTGATGTCATATATTTATTTGCTCCACATTCCTGACCACCGTAGGATTTTCACAAACCCGAGCAGAAATTTCAAACCCGAACAGAAATGTTTGGTTGTTACGGCGCTCAGGAATGTGGTTGTTGCTATGGTGTGAAGCACGGCGAAACCATATTTGGACATTGGTCAGATTTATACCGGACAATATGTATATTAAACCCCATAATGGTTTCGTTCGAATGATATGTTTATTCCAGTTTTTTCTGAAGTCTTCCATAACTTCGCTCCGAATCTTTTTTTTCATGTCCTCAACATCCATGGTTTGAGCTTTTACGATGCGTCGAGCCTTTTGTCAAATTTCGCCTTTCAAAGTTTCATATTTACCGGCTTCGGCTATGAATAATTCACTGAAACTCTTGGGCGCTTATTTTCCCGTCACGCAAAGCCTTAGATACGAGGTCACGTATTGTGCTTAGTTTCGCTTTTCCAAGCATTGCGGTTTTTTCATGCTTGGAGACCATTCTTGTTAGATTTTTTGTAGCCATCGCAGAAGAAGCCGATATCACTCCACATAAAACCCAATCGCTCCTAATGGGATTCCAACTACGATTCCAAACTCAGACAAAGAAGTGGCTAAGGCAGAAGATGTTAAAATTACAGAGAGTGACCCAGCTCCCACTGCAAGACCATGAAATATTCCCCTGGTTCTGGCATATTTTTTTCGAACCCTTTCGTAATGTACTATTTGGGATGCAAGTTCGACGCTTTTTCTAATCTGGAGTTTTCACCATCAGGTAATTCGGGATACAACGACGGAGCAGATGGGACTCATGATATAATATAATAAATTTTAATTCTGAGGTACTACGGGAACGTAGCATTTTCGGCTTGATCTAATGTGTAATCAACCCGGCCCGTTCAATTCTTTCGCAATGATGTAGCTTTGCTTCGAGTCCTAGTTAAATGTGATATGGTTGTTCTCCCTATATATTTTTGAGAAGAGTATAGTATTACCTTATATGTCCTACTATACTAGCTCCACTTTTCCAATAAAAACGATGCCGTATAGGTGGCTCTGTTTTTTTGTTGAAATTATTGATCTCATTGTTGTAAATATAACATTGTAGTCGGTATAACCAACCTTAGGAGTTGGGAGGCTAAGAGTTAGAAGAGGGGAATTCTTCCTAACAAACATATTAGGATACTGAAGTGTTTCATTAACGATAGCACCTCGGACAGTTTCATCAATGATAGCACCAATGATAGCACCTTGGAGTATTTCATTATCTTCGATATAATACGGATTTTCAATCATTATATATAGCTACTCATGCCTAAAGACGGAGAAACTTGGCGTGAATTTAAGCGGCTTTTTCCACATGCAGTCTTAGAATGGTTCGAATATGATGAGGGGGTGGTATAGTCTTTATAAGCAATGTCTCAGGCTGTTTTTACTAGAGACGGTCCCAGTAAAGGAAAGTTGGAGGGGTGGCTTGGTCCTACTAAGGCTGCATAAGATATTGCCCTTGGATCCAAGGACGTTTATTTATAGGATAGCTGCTCGTGAAGCTAAGAAACCAGCACCAACTGAAGATGTCAAGGACCGCTGCGCGTGCTAGAGGAAATGTGAATTGGCATATCTTCGTTGTATCCGATGCGCAAGTGAATCTGATGAACCAGCAGCTAAAAGACGTTTTATACTGTCTAATTATATGAACGCTGATCACATTTCATTCAACGCTTTGATCGTAGGTCCAACTAGATGTGGGAAAACAAAGTTTGTCGTGGATGAAGTCCTGGAAAATTTCAGATACAAATTTGATTAGTGCTGATTCATGAGGTAAGAGAATTTAAAGAAACACACTCCTTCCCATAGTTATCCTTGTTACTTCTTCTTTATGTTGAAGCGGATTCGGTCATATATTCCATTGTGAGCGGGGCGTTAAATACCGCCTGTCGAGCTAGTAAAACTGTCGACAGCTTGGGTCATACTGACTTCAAGCGTTCTTCATCTCTTGTTACATTGTTATTCACTGTTACTCTACCGCTTGGTATTCCTTCATTTGAAAGCTCAATGAGGATTTCTGCCTTCAAAGCTTTCCCCATATTAACAGACATATAAAATGGCTCTCAGTCCAGCAGAAAGACTCTCCAGCTATGGTATTTGGATGTAAAACATGCATTAGTTGTGCGTTCGGAGTTATGCCATGGTAGACTCGAAGTACTCAGTTGTTGCGGCCCATTTCATTAAATATTTAGGCAAAATTCACTACGAATTTAGGCAAATAATCCAGAAATGTTTTCATTATGGATTAAGCCGCTAGAAATCAAATTCACCAATTCAAACAAGCATAGAACATAGAGTATTCTCTGTAAGCCAAAAATGTCTTCCTTTCAAACCTTTCAAAGTTTCTTAATATGTATAAAAATTGCAAAAGGCGTTAGTGGCACTTTAAGAAACAAATGATGCTATAACAAAAATCATTCATTTGGTGAAAAAGAAGAAACTCACTACTAATGTGGCCCCACTGTTTAGTTGACTATATATGTAATCTCTTCCGGTTTTACGACTTCCGACGATATACATGGGAACAAGGTAGAAACGAATGGGAAAGCGTGCTTCAAGATGGCGGCGCTCGAACACAGAATGCATGTATGAAAGTAATATACATTATTTAAACCTTTATGCGCCAAGAGTGCCAAATGACACATTATGCAATTGCTTGAGAAATATTTGGTCAATGTATTTGCAATTTTGGCGCCAAAATGGTTTTGATAAGATCTGCTCAAAGAAATCGTAAAAATCTACCACCTCTGATATACCACATCTACAACTTTTGAAACTTTTTCCCCATGACATTACAGTTCCAAGATATAGCTTACATTATCCTATCCAGTGAGAGCTGCACATTCAGGTATAGTTTAGTGGTTAATCTAATATATGCGAAGATTAAGAACTGTTCATTTTATTTTTACGTTTTCAACGTATTTTTCTCAAAGCTTTAACTTCCTTCTTGTTTGTTGATATGATCCATAAACTACACTGATGAATACCTTATTCAAATGATATATTATACCTGGGCATTGTGTCTATATTCATTGATTTACGAAATATGCTTATTTGCCTTGGGGCTTAAAGGGTTAACATTTCATAGTGAGTCTATGTGAACATGAATAAATTACGTACCTTCCACTGAATGTAGCTACAAGATCAGACGGTGGTACGTAATAACCACTCTCCTTGATTATCTATCATAACGTGTCGGCTAAAAGTCCTATAGCATTTTAGGAATTACAGGACAAAAGGAATCGTTCCTAGCCAACAGATCTGCATGTAGATTTCTAGAGCCGAAGTTTCGCAATGATCACGCATTCAATGAACAGTCTCAGCAAGTCTGTAAATTTTAAGGTGTTAAAACCCGACTCTCAACAACCCACTAGTCTCGGCGAATATATCGGCCTGGTGTGATCTTCTAAAGACTTTCTAGTGAATGAGTCCTCAACCACATAACCACATTAATACAGCAACTTAGTTAAAGTACAATAACCATCACAACACATTTACAGTTTTATTTATTTATTGCATCATTTATATTACTGTTACATAATTTTAGTATTTTAGTATTACAGGGCACCATTTAAACCAGCACTGACTCTGCTGAAATGGACTTCCTCTGAGTAAAGATCGTTTAATAATAATAAAAATAATAACTTTGCTAACTTTGTATTATCAATCCTGATCACTATAAAAGACATAAAATACATTACTTTTTTAAGCCAAAACAAAACATTGATGCGACGAAAGGTGTATATTTGTTTACACTATAGATACTTGAATATACAGTCGAAGCTCTATGAGCGACCGTTCTCGTAAGCGACCAGCTCCGCTAACGACCAAGATTTTGAATTCCCGTTTGAATATTTTGTGACTCAAACTCTGTAATGAAAAGCTCTCGTAAGCGACCAAGTCTCAGAAGCGACCAGCTCCGTTAGCGACCAATTTTGGAGATCACCAAACGTGATTTTCCTTTGTTTTTAAGCTCTCGTAAGCGACCAGTCTGAAATGCGTCTTCAAAACATCAGTCAACACCTGATAAAACTTACATTCCGCGGCATTTACTAGCAAGAATAATCCTTTTGACATGAGAATACACTACAATTAGCGTCCTATTTATAAAACTAGTGGCACGTGTAGCGGATAAAATAATATAAAATAATATACCTTTAGTGGTCACTACAGTTAACGATTTTCTTTAATGTCAACAGCTCTCGCAAGCGACCAACATCTATTGTTCGCATGCGTGGTCGCCTACGAGAGCGCATTCTCGTAAGCGACCAGCTCCGTTAACGACCACAATTTTCGATTCCCGAGGTGGTCGCTTACGAGAGCTTCGACTGTAGAATCAACGCTCGTTAAATTTTATATCAGATTCAGTCGAGAATAATAAAAAAACATCGCTCAGTAGATTGTTAAAGGCAAGAATCCCGTGTATAAACAATAAAGTAGTATTATTGTATTGAATCAGCAAAGTAGTATTACAAATATTAATGTTCTTGAACTTCCCTTTCTTCAGTTTAGTTTTCATTTCGAAAGGCCGTGATCCGTGCAGGGAAATTTCGATTCCAGCCCAGTCTATTGTAATTGTGCAGAAATCGCCATAAATTAGACATGCACTTCCGGTATTATTCTGTTTGGTGAGTTTCAATTGACCAGCTGTCAATTATTTACATCATCCAATTATATTTGTGCAAAAATGAAATAAACAATTACAACAGGACTTTGCAGGCGTTCCATCTCTTATTTCTATTTCTGTGCTGCTCTTCCCTCATTTGTTTCCCCCTCTGATCGGCATCTTTAAGTGTGCCTAACATTTATTTTGTTATCACAAACTGATCGATTCTACCTCAAGTGAATAGTTGAATAGCACAATATTCCTTGATATCAATGTTGCGTCTATAAGTTATATATGATTCCTGGGTAGACGTCACATCCAAATGTATTTTGGATATAGAAACTCCTGTAACTCATCAGTAGGCGCAACTAATGAATCAAGAAAAATTATGTGTACTTGATGTAGAATCGACATTTGTGATAACTAAATAAAGGTTTAACGCGCATGCACCTTAAAGTGGAAGTATAGCGCCATAAAACACCATGAACGCTTTTTGTCCCAAATTGATATACTTCAGTTGTCTAACTTAGTTTTCTTTGAGAGGCAGGAGCAGCAATTAAACTAGAATAAACGCTACCCGAATTGCGGGATTAATTAATCTTGTGATTTCACAATGGAAATCTACGGGATTTTATCGTAGTAGTTTCTCTTGTGTTGATTCATCTTATGATGTCACAGGATCCATCAAAAGTAATCAAAATTAAGGACTAAATGCCAGAAACGTTACACAATATGCACGATTAATACCTTTTTGTGGGAAACAAACACAATAGTACAATTTTTTTTTGACGTGATACTTTAAAGAAAGATGGACTTACTCCAGAATAATTGAATCTTCCCATAGTGTTATTTACTGCAAACTTTGAACATCTTTATCTTACTCATCAATTCTACATTAAAACTATACTAACATCTTCCTTAGAGGAGGGAAAGCTGATGAAAAATTACATAATATTCGATGTTCTTGGTTGACTCTTTTTAATATGGAAATATGGACTCACGAAGCGTCACCAATACTAAGCACATATGAATTTTCACAGTTTAATGAGCTAGATCAATAACGCCATATGTTTATTTTTCTCCTGTTCGTAACTTTAAAACCAACTTCAAACTTTAAAAATGTAAGAAAAGACACTTGAAAAACAATTGAATTACACTGTTATTTACCTAGTCTAATGCTGTTTCATATACATGTATATTGCCTTTTGCCTTTATATCTCAGCTGTATTTTAATTAACCCTCGAATATGGCTTTTGTGCTTAGTTCTCAGTTCGTGCAGTACATACTAAACAATAGTTCGATAACATTTTCATGATCTCCAGCTGTGCAAAGATCAACGTCATGAGGCATCAAATACAAAGATGAACAGATGAAAGTTATGCTATCAAAAACATAAATAGGCAAGTCTCCGAAGGTTTAAATCGGTGCGGTATATTTTGTACATTCTTCGAGAAGTAAAATAGAATGTCCAACGACAGCATTATTAACGATAAACTGGACTGTTTGGACATCACCTACAACATTCATCAACAAGATTCTGGAAGCCAAGTAATCAATATTCTGACAAGTGTTTTAAACACAGTATTTTCTGTCACAGCTGTATTAGAAAACTCGCTTCTTCTCGCCGCAATTTGGAGAAATACCCATCTTCAGAAACCATCGTTTATGTTGCTGGGCTGTCTTGGAGTTACTGACTTACTTACAGGGTTGATAAGTCAACCAGTTACAGTAGTGTATGCTATTGCTAAACAGCTCGGTGTCTTTACTGTGGCATGCAATGCTGGAAAGGCACTATTTTTCTTTCATCCAGTTTTAGGATTTTTAACAATTCTCACCCTCACTACAATCAGCTTGGATCGTTTCCTTGCGTTGCATTTCCACCTCAGATACAACGAGATCGTTACGGTTAAACGAGTTTTCAAGACGTTCGCATGTTTCTCGTTATTGGCGTTAATTATCCCCACAACGCTTCGTGCATTATTACTGACCATTTCCTTGATGACTATGGGGGCGATCTGTACCTTTCTCTGCTCTTGTGCAATGTTGTTCTTTTACTGGAAGATCTACCAAATCACCAAACGACATCGTACTCAGATACAAGACCTTCACAACACATTGCAGCACGCGAGTGGTGCTACTAATGAAGGCATTATCAAGATCAAGAAGTCTTGCATGTCTTTCTTTATAGTGACGGGAATATTCTTCGTCTGTTACCTGCCATTTGTAACATTCTGCATAGCCTTCGTTGTGTATGGCTATAGAGGGTTCGTTGTTCCTTTGGGCGACATTTCAACAACAATCATCGTGATTAATTCGTCTATCAACCCCGTTGTCTATTGCTTGCGCTTAAGAGAGATTCGACAGGCCATCAAGAGAGAACTGAGAAACATTTCAAGATGTCTAAAGCTGCAAAACCAGAGTGAAGTAGACTGAATAGAATCACTTTCTTGCAGTCTGATGGAGAAGCTTCTTGAGAAGTCTTTGACAATAATGAAACTTTTACAGGACAGGATTTATACTCGTTAAATCATTACATTAAAGGAAGGAAGTATATTTATTATATGGCAAGCCACTCTAAATGTACAATCGAGTGTTCTTATTAGCTGTTAGGCAGTCGGGATATTCCGTACGGACTTTACCAAACATCGGAATAATACTGACAGATTTTAAAAGAGAGAAAGCAGGTCCATCAATAATGTGACCTGTAAATATACTTATAAAACTTACCTCCAAACGAACGTGACCATTTGTTGTCAAAAAGTGACATTGATGTACGCAAAGTCAACCAGAAAGGGACAGGAAATTAAAGGACCAGTCTAAATACAATTCAAGCTATAGGCCTATGCTACAGAGACATATATGTCCTGTCAAGTTCTACAAATTAAGTTTCCAGAAGTCACCGTCCAGCAGAGTTCAATGTACGGAACAACTATTTTCCCTAGCCCTAAACTTACAAGCGAGTTCCAAACAACGCCATTATATACATGAAGTGTCCGCTCGGTATAGAAATGAAATTAGAATATGGCTTAGTAATGCATCAACTAATGCAGGAATCATACACCCCAGCAGCAAAATAAACAATCCGACTCAATAAAGATAAACCTGCTAACGCTGATCCTGACATCGCGCTGAGTGGTCACACGAGAATCGATCGGGAGCTTCCAATCCAGTCCAGTGGTACAACTAAAAGTCTATCACCAGCGCCAGAAGTCATGAACATTTTGAACAGAACAGGCAGTCGCAGCAGTCTATATTTTCAACAAGGAACAATACAGTATACTCTTCTGTAGCCTTTCTTTCCACAGTTATCGGCTTTCATAAATTTGCTTGAATGCATGTCAGTCAGCACCGAAATACAGAATCGATCCAGTTTACAAATTACAATCCCTCACTATAAAACAGGGATGTTCTGATTGCAACAGCCAAGCCATTTTAACTCGTGGATGCGCAAAGCCGCAGAACTGACGAGTTATTGGGATGCTTGGGAAAATCGTGTCACTCACTCACTCACTCCCTATGTCGTTAGTAGACCAGGTAATTTAGCCGGAAGGATCTTCATTAATAGCAGTCGATATTTGATTTATTAATTATTTCAGTGCACATCAATATTAAAGTTTCATCAGACGGATGCTTGAATTCACGTGCTTAATTTTTTCGCTTCCAGGTAGGTCCCCATCGCCAGTTTAAAATCTTCGCCTCCATGTTATCTTTGGTGTATTTATTTCTGTGGATCGCATCCTTCTAACTCAAGTGGGAGTTGCAATTTGTATTTAGTCACCGCCGAGGGCGATTTCGCAACGCCGAATAATGGTGGTGCAATAATTACTCGAGCCTCAGCCGTAATCTGATCACCTATCACAGCATTACAATATTCGATTTCCGAACCAATGATATCATGAGGCTCTTAGCATCAGACTGTTTAATTAACTGAGGAATAATTTAAACGAGACAGATGCATTCATTTGATTGCCTTGAAATTCAGCTCATGTGAAGGTGGATGTGTTAGAATTGTACGAAGTTGGAACTGAAGTTGGAACTGAAAGGACTCCTGGCCATAAATGGAGGCTGTGGACCAACAACGAAATGGCTTCAAGGCTTCGACGCTAAAACAATGAGCAACTCGTAAATTGCATTCAAAAGACAAATCAAATTATATAAG